>CM066732.1:8237500-8837500 GCA_033961575.1 Aselliscus stoliczkanus
GGAAGAGCGCAATCATAATACCAAATTGGGCCAGTGAAGCAATGTCCTCCGCAACTAGACTGCAGAACAAAAGGACAGCAACTTGTCTGTTCCCCTTCCCCGATTCCCCAATGCTGTTTCCCTCCCCCAATTCCCCAATAAAATCTTAAAAAAAAAAAAAAAAAAAAAAAAAGCTATTTGACTTGGAGCTGATAGGTCCTGGAAAAACACAATTAAATTAAAAATATGATAAAACAAAAATACAACAAAATTTAAAAGTATATATCAAAAATGTAAGTCAAAAATACATTTAATACATCTGACCTGCTGAACATCATCGCTTAGCCTAGCCAGCCTTAAACGTGCTCAGAACACCACAGTATTGGAACATAACCCCATCCTAAGCCAAAGAGGACCTTCCTGCTTCACCAGAAGCAGGAGATGGGTGTTTTGTGGATATGATGGAAAGCAAAAGCAAAACGCAGTATCCAAAAAACGCAGGCAACACGGTACACTGTGACATGTGGGTTGTTTACCCTCGTGATCACGTGGCTGGAGGCTGAGGCTCACAGCCGCTGCCCAGCCTCACCAGAGTGTTGTACTGCATATTGCTAGCCCGTGAAATAATCAAAATTCAAAGTACAGCTCCTACTGAATGCGTATGACTTTCACACCATCAGTAAAGTAGGAAATTGTAAGTCATACCATCATAAGTCAGGGACCATTTGTGTTACATTTATGGTGGAAAATTTGTGATTCAATTGTGCTCCAAACAGTATGGCAGGGCGGAAAGAATATGTGCTTCCCAGTCCAGTGGGGCAGGTTTGGAACCCCGATCCAACGCTTCCTCACCATGTGGTCTCAGACACAAACTCACATCTTTGGACTTGAGTCTTCCCGTCTGTAAAATGGGGAGGATAATGGCTCTTTCCTGGCAGGATGGGAGGATTAGAGAAGATTCAAGTGCCTGTCTAATGCATATAGATGCAGCAAAAACATTTAATGTTTGTGATGCTGTTGGATGATTTTGTTTCCAGAACAATTGAAATACATAGCAGACTGGATGGACTGCATATTGTATTCAACACATTTAATGAAAATACACAATTTTCTTGACATTTTCAAGACACTAGGGAAGTAGTAATCACTGAGAACAGACCAGGTCTCTTTTCTCAAGGAATTTGAATTCTCATGAGAGAAGATGGTCAGTGAATAGTAGGTAGACAAACAGATATGAAAATGTATTATGAATAAATGCTGTGAAGAAAACAGAGAAGTGTTGTAGACAGTGGCCAGGAGTGGGGGAGAGGGTGCCTTTAAATAAGTTGGACAAAGAAGGCCCCTTTGAGGAGGCAATATGTGAACTGAGACCTGAAAACTAGGAGTCAGCCATGGGAAATTCTAGGAGAAGCGTGTTGCAGGCAGAGAGTAGCCAGTGCAAAGGCCCTGAGGTAGGAATGGGCTCATTGTAGTGGCAACAGCTACTGGAGTGTAGTGAGTGAAGGGGAGAGTGGCAGGAGATGAGATTGGAGTGGATTTAGGCCCAGACCATGCAGGGCCTCAGAGGCCGCCAAAAGGAGTGCGGATTTCACTCAAAGAAGGGTGGGAAGTCCTCAGGGTGTCTTACGTTGAGGAATAATATGATTTGATTTACATTTTAAGAAGATCACTCTGGCTGCTGTGTGGAGAATGGATTGTAGGGAAGCAGGAGTAGCAGAAAGGTCAGTGAGAAGGCCTTCAGTTGGCCCTGGGAGAGAGGATGGAGGCTTTTACTACGGTGGTGGCAGAAGGGATGGAAAGAAGGGACTGTTTGCAGTATATTTTAGAGGTGTAATGGATTAGAGTTAGGGGTGAGGAAAAAAACACCATGGAGAACAATTTCTCCATTCTTTTCTCAACAATGAAATGGAGGGTGGTACAGTTTGCTGAGCTGAAGGAAGATGGGAAGCAAAACAGGTGTGTGAGGGTTGGGAGTCAGAGCTCTGTTTTGTGGACATGTTGCACTTGAGAAGTGGAGATGTCAAGTAGCCCTGTGTGTGCATGCTGGGAGGGCTCAGTGCAAAGGTCAGGGCTGGAGACCTCCCTGGGGAGCCATCAGCAGGCTGTGGCTTTTTAGCCATGGAAGTGGGTGAGGTCACCTGGAGGGAGAGACAGCAGAACGCAGACAGGGCCTGGTCCCTCCGGCTCTCCCCCCACATTGAGAGGCTAAGTGAAGGCAGAGAAGCTGAGAAAGTAAAATCTGGTGAGAGCGGAGGAAATCTAAGAAGGTTTGGAGTCACTAAAATCAGGAGAAGAAATGGTCTCCAGGAGGTCCTGTGTCAAATCCTGCTGAGAGGATGAGTGGGATGGGGATGGAGAGGTGGCCCCTGCTTCTGCAATGTGGAGGGCGCTGGTGACTTTGACCATGACAGCTTAGTGGAGTCGGTGGTGGAAGCTCAGCCGGTGTTTGAAGAGAGACCAGGACATGAGAAAGTTGAAATAGTGAGTCTTTCCAACTGTTTCAGAAGTTTTGCTGCAAAGGACAAAGAATGGGGCAAGCTACAGAGAGATCTGGCGTCAAAGGAAGGGATTTGAGTGATTTTTCTTTTTTTTAAAGACGAGAGCTACTGGGGCAATCTTTTTTTAAATTATTTTTTTTGAATACAGTTGACATTCAATATTATTTTATATTAGTTTCAGGTATAGAACATAGTGATTAGACATTTATATAACTTATAAAGTGATCACCCCGATAAGTCTAGTGCACACCTGGCACTATACATAGTTATTACAATATCATTGACTATATTCCCTATGCTGTACTTTACATCCCCGTGACTATTTTCTAACTACCAATTTGTACTTTTAATCCTTTCCCCTTTAAGTGCTGATGCAGAAAGGGAGAAATTGTTTATGCAGGAGGGGGAGGGAGTTAATTGCAAGTGACAACCTGCCCTAAATATTACTTCTATCAGCCGAATCACCCCAATTTTTTTAATGAAAAATGTCAAATATAGAGAATTGAAAAAAAAATTTAATGAGCATCCATATATAACCACCATTTCAATTCAACAATTAACATTTCAAATGCTGAATTATTTGAAAGTTGCAGATATAACTATTTCAGCATGAATCTCCTAATAAGAACACTCTCCCACATAATCACAATATCATATCATTACCACATAAAAGAAAATTAACATTAAATCCCTAACGTTTCTGAGATCAAGTCCAAATTCACATTTTTCCAATTGCCTAGAGACTGTGTTTTAGGGCTTATAATAAAATGTTTCACACTAGGTTCCAAGCAAGTTTCATGCATTGCATTTTGTTGTTATAGCTCTTTAACCTCTTTTAATCTAGAGCAGCCACTCCAAATTTTTCTCCCCCATGAGGTTGACTTTTTTTTTTTAACGTTATTGGGGAACAGAGTGTTTTTCCAGGACTCATCAGCTCGAAGTCAAGTAGTTGTTTCAATCTAGTTGTGGAAGGCGTGGGGATCAAACTGGCAACGTTGGTGTTATGAGCACTGCACTCGACCAACTGAGCTAACCGGCCGACCCCACTTTTTTTTTTTTGAGGTTGACTGTTTGAAGAGAACTGGCTGATTATCTTGTCGAGTCCCCCACATTCTGGATATGTCTGATTGTTTCTTCATGGTGTGCTTTAACTTGTTCCTGTATCCTGTTTTCTGTAAGAAAGGAAATTCGGGCTGGAGCAGAGCTTCCCAAGCAGTCTCACTGCACAGAAACTTGAGAGTCAGTCATTTTGTTATGGTGTACCTAGGCCCAAAAGAAATACCTAACCATTTATTAAGTAGTTAGGTCTGAACAACTTAACAAGTATTTATGTCCTAACCACTTAACACCAGTTGAAAAAGTAATGTACATAAATGTAAAGAAAAAATGTTTTATTTCATTCTTGAATGACACTAATTCCCTACTAATGGGATGTGTGTATCCGTTGGGTACTGTACAACCTCTTAAATTTCAGAATCAGGTTGGATACCACCCTCTTTATTTCCTGTACCACAAAGATTTTCAGGACAGTGTTTGTTTTCTGTTTTTTGTTTTTTTGTTTTTTGTTTTTTTTAGGAGGGCAGTGTCACTGGCCCTCATGTGGGATCCGAACCTGGGCTGCTAGCATCTCAAGCTAGCGCCACTCGGCTGGCCCGGACAGTGTTTGTTTTTAATTACAGAACTGCCAAAAACTCAGCTGCACAAAGATATACCACCCCCCAAAACATAGCACAAATTTAATGCCGAAACTACTGTCTAACAGATATCAGTATCACTGTTTCTCTTGAAATTTTTAAATATTCTGTAACAATTGTGTGCTGGAGCCAGCCACTACTGGCTTTCCAAGAAGGGGGAAGGAAGAAACTCTTCTCAACTGAGCATGGATGTCACAGTGTTCAGTGACAACTTTTTCCCCCCGAGAACTGGTTGTTAAACATTTACCAGCACAGGTTGTAGCCCACTGTGAATTTGCGGCAGCTCCCCTCAGGGTGCCTCAGCATACAGTTTGGGAAAGAGGGTCTTAAGGCTTAATTAGATTCAACTTAAACTTTCTTGACAATAAAACTTCATAAATGATGCTGTGTTCTTCATATTGCATCACTTCTGGAGACTCGTGTCAGGCTGTCCCACAATGAATGATGCTAAGTTTCATCACTTTGTTAAGATGGTAGCCACTCTAAAGGTATGAGAGTAATCTATAGGATGAGACTTTAGCAACATTTGAATATCCTGATGATCCTTGCAATGAATTTGGGGTTTCAAAGTGGTGACTATCATGCTATTATATGTATGTATCATCATACACACACCTAAAAGATATTACCATCATTACAGTCATTCCTTTTGATGCTCAAATTGTCCCAACTTTTGCCAGTAGGGACGCCTGCAAGCTGGCTCCTGTGTCCTTTTAATGTGACCCCATTAGTGTTTGAACACTTCCTTGCCTTTTTGTCACAAAAGGCACCCCAGGCTTACTTTGTACTTGGCCCTGCTCAAACCCTGGAAGCAGTTACTTTTCCAAGGGGTCTGGTTCCTTTTGGGTGTCTAATATCTGGAAACCAGACCAAGGTGATGCACATGCTTATTTCAGCCAAGCTTTCAACCGCTGATGGAAGCAGATTGTTTGAGACTGTCCTGGCTGGTAAAGAATTAGAGTGCTAATGTTCTGTGTTGCTGACTGTTGCAGTTACCCATAGCTATGTAAAAAAAATCACCCCAGTGCTTAAAACAACCAAATCATTTGAGGATTGCTTAAGGTTTCTGTGAGTCAAGAATTTGGGGAGGACTCTGCTCGGTGGTTCTGGCTTGGGGTCTCCAAAGAAGATTCAGTGAAACCATGGCTAGAGCTGCCACAGAGTTACAGCAGCTGTGTGCTGGCCTGGCATCTTTTCCCATTCCGTGTCAGGGCCTCTCCACATGGGTTAGTTGAGCTTCCTCCCAGCATGGCAGCCTCAGGGCCATCAGTTAGCTTTTATAGCTGCCAAAGGCTCAAGGCAAATATTCCAGCAAGTAAAGCGAAAGCTGCATCTCTTTGATGACCTAGATTTGGAAGTCACATGGCATCACTTCCGCCACACTCCATTGGTCAAAAAGTCACAAAAGCTTTCCCACTTCTGAAAGAAGTGTACTTGGAGGACTGTCAGAGTGTGTGGGGTCGGGGAGATTGTTGCAGCCAATAATCTTTGGGAAATAGAGTCGGCCACACTGACTTGGGACAAATACAGCCATTTTAGAAACTAGACAAGCAGGTGACAGAGATATTACTCTGCTCTGAAAGTTCAGCATGTGACTCCATGTCCCTTCTTCAGTGCTTGCCATCTCTCCTAAGAGTTAGGGTTAAGGTTTGGGTTTGAGGCATGGTCAATATCAGAATTGGAAGTAAGGTCTAGGGCGTAGCTTAACATCCACTATGATGTTCTCCCTCTCCTAGAACTCTCAGCCTTCAGTGACAATCTTTTTTTTTTTTTTTTTTTTTTAAAGATTTTATTGGGGAATTGGTGGAGGGGAACAGCGTTGGGGAATCGGGGAAGGGGAACAGACAAGTTGCCGTCTTCTTGTTCTTCAGTTTAGTTGCGGAGGATGTTGCTTCACTGTTGGTATCGTCATTGCGCTCTTCCCGGATCAGGCAGATCGGTCGCTGGCCTCTTGATATCGCTCATCGCGGTGACAATCTTGATTATTTACCAGCAGAGGGGAAGGCCCAGAGCAGTTGTACGCATATTAAACAAAATACATGAACATGGGGTGGGGGTGGGGGGGTCCCACTTTGAAAGAGGTTTCTGAGCAAACCAAACTATATTAAGTGAAAATTTCTATCCTTTGTCCATATTTTATTTATCAAAGGTATTCCTAACTGCCCTTCACAACTTCTGATCAGGGTGAGACAAGCAGTTAAAACCGGAGTGGATTAAAAAAAAAAATTTTTTTTTTTACAGCCTGAAGCAGAGAAATTTGATGTTTGCTTTAACCTCTGATATGCTATCCCAGAGGAAACCTATAACTTAGATTTGGTTTTTTGAAAAAGTAAACATACTTTTTGAGTCTCCATTACTATTGGGGGGGGATCCCTGAGTCACTGCCACTCCTTAGGTAACGCAGTTTCTGATGCATCATAGGCCCCAGTCAATGTTAAAAATGTGAATCAAAAATGGGGCGGTCAGGGTATAGTTTGTTCACTTGAGTTAAGCTTTTGGGCAAAATTTAGAGGACAGAGAGTAGCATCAAGGTTTGGTTTTGTGTTTAATCTAAACCTGGGGCTCTGGCCTTCTCTTTTTTCCACTCTCCTGGTCTCTCGACATCCTGCCAAACCTATCTTTTTTGTTTTGTTTGTTTTTTGTTTTGTTTTTTGAGGGCAATGTCACTGGCCCTCATATCTGGGACCCGAACCGGAGCCGCTGGCATCCCAAGCCAGCTCTTAACCACCGCGCCACTGGCCGGCCCCTGCCACACCTGTCTTATTTCCTCTCTCAAATAGGCCAAGCTTTCTGCCCTCCCTGGGCTTCCGCTCTTCGTATTTCTTCTGCCTGGGACTTCTCCCCTGAGCCCTACATGGCTGCCTCTCATCACTTAGGTCTCATCTTAAAAGCCACTTTCTCCAGGAGCCCCCCCACCCCCACCCCAATCACCTCAGGTCTGTCACCCTGATGCCCCACCAGTCCCTCTCCTCCTTAGGGCCCTATTCATTACTCTGAAATGGGTCCTTGGTTACCTCTTCTGGAAGGCAAGCTCCCTGAAAGCAGAGACCACGGCTCTGTCCTGTTCTCCTGCTGATTCTTAGGGCCCTGAACAGCACTGACTAGGCCCTTGGTGAATCCTGGTGGTTGATGGCAACGCATTTCTCCTTCAGTTACACAGGGACAGTGATACCCACAGCTAGTGCCTCAGGCTTCCAGGAGGGCTCAGGGGTTGGTAAGATATTGAAATTCTTCCCTCCTTTCCTGCTCTCGCCTCTCCCCACAGACCGTCTGGTAACTAAAGGGTTAATGCTGGGCACACAAGGGCCTGGAGACCGTGTTCTGCTGGTGCCCACCAGTGCCCACATCCCTAGGGGTCAAGTTCAGGGTGTTTGTAAGGAATCAATGAGATGCTCCTGAGGTGCTCAGCACAGCATCTGATCGTAGCAAGAACCTAGGACACGTAGGCTACCCTTATGATTGTTTTACTAGTGCCACCCTTGACCTTGGGGCTGCGCCCTGGGGTGAACACATGTCCACTCCTCCAGCCTCCCAAACCAGATTTTAGCAGCCCAGGTGGGAACCCAAAGCTCCACAGCCTACCTGTTGCTCTCCAGCCCTCTCCTTTCCTCAGTTTCCCCTCTCTGTAGCTCTCACATCTCCGTGTTAACCAACCCCCACCTATAGCTGCTTCTCGCACCCAAGTGTGACCTCACTTGTCTTGTGAACTCCTGGTCTGTTTCCCAGCTCTGGCTCATTACAGATATCTGTCTGGCCCACTTTCCCTCCCTGCATCCCAGCCCCTTCATTCTCCAGATGGCCTCCATTTCTGCCTTTGGGGTGGAGGGACCACACTTTCCTCACCTTGGGGATCTCAGAATGAGAAGGTCAAAGAGGGAGTGTCAATCTCTTTGGAATTCTGGCCCAGGGGAAAGAACCGTTACCTTTTCTCTCTCCTCCATGCCTAAAGTTAGTAGCCAGAACTTTCTGAGACCAGGAAGAAGTGAGGTTTCTCCCCTAATTTCAGAATCTGAAAGGGACTTCAGTGCTCTGGATAGGGTCTGCCTCCTTTCAGCCCCCTTTTGGGTCCCTTGGTCCTCTCATTTCTGATGCCCTCATCCTTGGTGCCTAAGCATTTGGGGGTAGTGGACAGGGGGAGTTGATGGGACTGGTGGAGGCCAAGGTCACCTCTCTGAGGCCTTTGCATCCTCCCTCTCTCTCCCTGCATCCAACGTGAAGAGCTGGCTTTACAGCTCTAAAAATCCCGACACCCGCTATTAACAACTGGGGGAGAATGGGGGGCAGGGAGGCTGCCCCCTCCCAGGGCCTCCACCTGACAGGCCTGGGCCAGGAGCTCCACACCAAGGCCCTGCTGCTTCTAGCTCCTTCAAGATCTGCTGTCCAGAGCCTGGGACTGTGGGTTTGGATTCTGCCCTTGATCCATGGTTCTTCCTTTGCCCCCTCTCGGGCTCATGCCGCTCCACCTTGTGCCTGCACGACTTGCTGCCAGTCTCCTCTCTTCAGGCCCTGGACCTCTCCCCATCTCCCACCCTGCACTGGTCTTCCCTCCAGCCTTCTCCCTCCCTGTGCTCTTCCCCAGCCTGTCCTGCAGCTCCCCGCACCCTTGCTCAGCCCCTCTCCCCACATTGCCCCAAAGCTTTGCCTCCTCTTTTCCTCCAGGCCTCTCGCTCCCCTCCCCTCCCCCACTTCTGCTCCTGGGCCTGCCCCTGCCTAACCATCTCTCTTTCCCTCATTTCTTTCTCACCCTATCTCTCCTTTCCTCCCGCATTCAGATTCATCCCGCAAATTTTTACCCCAGTGTACTAGGGCTTTCTACTCCCCGACATTCTCTCCCTCCCCTCCTTTCTATCTCTTCCCTCCTCTACCCCCTCTTCTTCCTCTCCCTCTTCCCTCCCTCCCTTTATTTCCTTCCCTTTCTCCTTCCTTCTTGTGTCTTCCCTTCCCTTTTCCTTCCTCCCCTTTTTGTCCCACTCCTCCCCATTCCTCTTCATCCTCCTTCTCTTCTCCCTCCCCCACTCATCCTCCCCCTTCCCTCCCTCACCCATCCTGTCCCTTCTTCTCCCTCCTCTTTCTTCCCCCTCTTCCTCTCTTCTCTGCCCTCCCTCCCCTCTCCGCTCTCCCCCCTCCTTTCCTTCCCGGGCAGCCTCCCCCATCCCGCTCCCTCCCTCCCCTCCCTCCCGCTCCCCCTCCATCATCAGTATTCCGCTCCCGTCTCCGCCGCTCTCGGCTGCTCTCGGTCGCTGCCGCACCGTCCGAGGCGGGGGCCGGGGCCGGGGCCGGGGCCTGGGGGGGGTGGGGTGGGGGGAGAGCGGCGCCGGCGGCCCGCGGAGGGGGGAAGGAAGGAGGGAAGGCTGGAAGGAAGGAAGCAAGGAAAGAAAGAAGGAAAGAAAGGAAGGCAAGAAGGAAGGCGGGCGGCGGGCCGGCGAGTGAGGGCGCCGGGCCGGGCGGCAGGCGGACGGGCACGCCAGGAGGCAGAGCGGCCCCCCGAACCCCACTGCTGCAGCTGCGGAAGCCCCCTCCCCATCCCGGAGCCGTGGAGGGGGGGAGAACGCGCGAGACTCGGGCCGGCCGCAGCCCCGCCCCCCGCGCCTCCCCGCAACGGGCCTCGCACCCCAAATCCCTGTGCCTCATTGGGGGGGTCCTCCCCCCGCGGACCGGGTATGCTGCCCCCCGGAAAGAGCCCGTTTCCTCGCTGTGAGTAGATATCGAGGGGCGCCGAGCGGGGGCGGGAGGCGGAACCGCGGGGAGCCGGTTGGGGGGGCATTCTCTAATTAGGGGACAGTGGTCTTAGGCCTCCTCCGGGATGGGGGGCGGCGGCAGAGGACAGTGGGCGGGGCCTGGTGGAGAGCCCAAGCGGGTGGGGGAAGCAGCCAGGTGGGGGTTCTCCGGGCCAGGCGAGTTCTGTGTTGGGGGGCTCGCAGCTGCCTGGGGGATGGGTCGGGGTGGGGGTGCACGTCTGGCGGTCGCTGCAGATCCAGCTGTGGGGTTGAGGATGTGGGCTTGGGGTGGGGGTCTTCTGAGCGTAGGTAGGTCTGGGCCCCCCTTTCTGGGGCGGGAGTCCGGGCTCTTCTCCCCTATTGCCCCTCCCACCCTCCAGACCGCTGCTGCTTGGAGTGGGGGGGCACGCCAGTGATGGGGAGGGGGAGAGGCGGGCACGGGGTTTCCTTGGTGACCGCGCCTGGCAGGAACGGTTGCCTTGGCAACCGGGGAGAACCGGGGAGTTTGGGAAGTGAGGATGGGAAAGATGGAGGGGGTGACTGGGGAGCGAGACAACCCCTCCCCAATCTTAAGCCATTCTCCCTCTGGAGTCCCCCGACCCCTCGATGGTGGGCTGCTGAACCCCTGCCCCTCCCTCTTCCCAAGACCCCCTTCCTTGACCCCATTCTGCTCCGGGGCCTTCTATCCTTGGGCACGTGTCTCCCTGGGACCACTACCTCCCTCCCACCGTCCGTAGCCCTCGCCTCTTGGGCACCGCCCCTCCCCCAGCTGCTGCACGCCAGAGCTTTCCCACCTTCACACCTGCTCTTGCAGGACCTTCTAACTACACCTCACCGTCCCCTCAGGATTCTCTCACCCCCCCCATCTCTGACTCCCCACCTCAGATACCTTCGTCCCTTGACCGTCTCCCCAGGAGACCCCAACTTTAGTATCTCGTAGCACTCCCAGCCTCCTCTCAGACCCATCTCTGTCTGGGACCCCCTCTATGACCTTTCTTCACATAGAGCCCCTGTCTCCTCACCCCTGGGATTCCCCCAACCCCAGGCTCCCCAGTACTAGGGCCCTCCTCCCTGGAACCTCTTTCTCCAACCCTCGGCTCCTTCCAAGTCCCCATCAGTCCAGGAAGCCGGAGGCTCAGGCTCTATCCAGGGTTCCGCCCACGTTTTCAAGCCCCCTCTTTCATGGGCTCCTCCTCCGGGCCAGGGGCCCAGCCAGTCTCTGGGCAGGGTCTGAGTCCCGCTGCCCTTGATGCTCCATCGCCCACCCACCCTAACCTCCTCTCTCTGCCACTCCCATCTTGACCCTTGTCTCCCCACCCCCACCTCGCTGCTCCTCCTAAGCACCCTCCCCTTCTCCCTGCCCTGTTCCCCGCAGCCTCAGCCCCATTCTCCTGAGGACACTTGCTCAGGGTGGGGAAATCCCCTGGGGAGAGCCCAGCTGGGAGGGGGGGAGGGGAAGGGAGCCTCAGGGCTGCCCCTCAGCCCCCTCCCCGCCCCCTCCCCAGCTGGGAGCTGCAGTCGAGCCTCCGCAGAGCCCCATTGCTATGCGCCTCACATCCCAAGTCCCAGCCGCGCAGCCGCCAGACAGGAACTCGGGCTCCAGCGGCAGCTGGGAGTAGCTAGAGTCGCTTCCCTCCTGGTCCAGGCAGCCCATCAGCAACCTCTCCCCAATAAAAACTCCCCACCCCCCCAGGACCCTGGACCAGGGTCAGCCCCTCCTTCTTCCTGTAACATCGTCTGTCTCTTCACTCCTTCTAATCTACATCGAAGCCTCCTGGTCTTCCTGCTCTTCCCTGGGTCTCTTCTAATCTTGGCCGGCTGGTTGTCCAAATGCACACTCAGAAAGGAGGGCCAGGGAGGGAAGCAGCAGACAGGCAGGGAAGGTGGGAGCCAGAGAGACAGAGGCCCAGCCAGAGAGAGAGGGGCCCCAACTCCCAAACAGACACACACACAATTAGAGAGCCAGACAGACAGTTACTTAATTTCGGAAAGAAAGGGAGAGTCAGGGAGACAGGGCAACTCCATCTGCACACACAGAGGAGCGAGAGTTGGCGGACCAGGCAGAGACACAGGGAGCCACAGACTCAGGGATGGTGGGGACAAACCCAGGGTGCTGGCAAGAAGGATCCAGAGAGCACCACGACCATAGGTGCAAGGGTGGGGGGAGGGATGGAGGCACAGTGTGTGACTTGTCAGGAGGACCAGAGAGACTGGGGTCAGTCATAGGAGGAGAGTGGGAGCATGTGAGAAAGACACAGAGGCAGGTGTAGGCAAAGGGGCATGAACACACACCACACACACACACACAGTCATTCACTGGTAGCCAGAGATCCAGATGTGGAATCAGAGACCCCATGACATGCAGCTGTGGTACCCAGAGTCAGCCAGAGAGACCTGGAATCATGTGCATGCACAGAGACCTAGGGGGAGAGACAGAGGTACCTCATGGAGAGAGCCGCTGGCCAGTGAGGCCCTGGCAAACCATCACCTTGCGACCTCCCACTCACAGAGAGACACAAAGTGAGAGGCTCTGAGGTGGCCTCACAGCTACAGAGATGCAGTCCTACGTGCTGCAAATACTGTTGCACCCAGAGCCCAGTGTGGGGAGCATGCATGTTGTGTGCCAGCCCCATCAGACCCCAGCAGTCACCCTTAATCCCACCTAGAGGCAGTTGTCCTCACTATCAGAGATATCAGGTATCAGAGCGCCACTGACACATCTCTTGAAAGCAGCCAGGGCTGAGCACACTAGTGCATGTGCGCATTTGTGCACCTGCACAGAGGCCACAGAGCAGGTGGCAGCTCTTCAGGCAGAGGTGCTGTGAGGAGGAGGGGAAGTGCCAAATTCTCAGCCTCTTAAGTGCCCTGGCTCCAGGCTCTGGCCACGATCCCCACCTCTGTCTGCTCTTCTCCCCACCCCCATTGCTCACCTGTCTTGCCTGCTGAGACCTTTATCATCTCTCCCCATCTTTCACCCCTTCCCCACATCTCTGGTCCTGCATCTGTCATAAGGTGTCACCTGGACTCCTGTCTCTAGCAAGCCTCTCAGTCTCCCACCTTGTCCACCTGTCCCTTGGGCTGACCCTAACCCCACCCCGCAGCCCAGTGCCTTCCTGTCCTCACTCCTCAGTCTGTGCCCTGGACTCATTCATCAGGTTTTCTCTCTCCCACCGCATCTGCTGTGAAATGCCTCTATTTCCGTCTCTGCCTAGCACCAGTCTCTGCTCCTGTGTCACTC
The DNA here is from genome assembly GCA_033961575.1 of Aselliscus stoliczkanus. Classification (NCBI taxonomy): domain Eukaryota; kingdom Metazoa; phylum Chordata; class Mammalia; order Chiroptera; family Hipposideridae; genus Aselliscus; species Aselliscus stoliczkanus. The sequence continues at coordinate 8,250,627 of CM066732.1, forward strand.
TCCCTCCCCTCTCCTTGCCCCATCCTGCTTCTGCCCTGCACTCCCTGTCCCCAGATCCCTGTGCACATCCACCAGTGTCATCCTGTGGGCCATGAGTGTTATTTCCCCCAGTGCTATCAAAATGTTCAATTTGTTGCCAACACTTTATTTCCCCAAAATTAGCAATTTCACATAAAAATTCATTCTCATCACAAGAAAAGAAATTTGTAACTGTACGAGAGTATGTGATGATGGATGTTAACTAGACTTATTGTGGTAATGATTTCACAAATACTGAATCATTATGTGGTACACGTGAAACTGTATAATGTTATGTCAATGATATCCAAAAAATGCAGATTATCAGCCTCTTTTGAAACAACCCTCCCTCCCCATGGTGGCAGTGGCCCGTGCTCAGGTGCAGGCCACCACCTCCTACTCTACTCTCACCTGCCTCACCCATCGGTCTCATGGGCCTCTCCACCCCCTGCGCTTTCCTCTTCTGTTTGCCCCCCACATGGTACCCTTGTTGCCCTGCCACTCTTTCCACATTCTCCCTTGGTTTCCTTCCAAAATCTGAGCCTCTTTGCCCCCGTCTCTCAGCCCACCCCTCTCCCTCCATCATCTCCGGGCAGTTTTGCCCCAGCTCCAAGCCTCCCTGGAATTGTGCCCTGCTTTGGCCTGCACTGCCTTCCTGCCAGGCCCAGGGTGGGAAGACATGTAAGACACCAGGGTGCAGAGCACACACAAGTGCCACATGGCCACTGTGGGCCCCTTGCTATGTTCTTGAGTCAGCGTGGCAGGAAGCCATCATGTTCAGCCCACCTGCAGCTGGCTGACAGCTGGGCCACAGACCCCCTTCTCCCTGGAGGTGTGTTGGATCACATGCCAGCTGCAGGCAGGGGTAGGTTTCCCTGTGTGATGGGGGAGTGGAGGCACATTTGGAAGCTCATCCGAGAGCAGGTCTCAGAGGACACCAGGCAAGCTCAGTGCTTATCATCAAACTACAGTGATGGCCTGGGGCTCCGTTCCAGACCAGAGGGGTGAGGGGGCTTCACTTGGTCCCAATTCCAGGTTGTGGTGCGGATGACTGCTCAGGCCGGCATGGGTCCTTCACATCACCCTTGTTGGATGGAGCGAGCAGAGCTGTGCTTCCTCTCTAGCAGGTGGAGGAGACCGACTCATCTCAGTTCAGCAACCCTCCATCCCCAGTGGGGAGAAAGCCCCTTTCCCTTCTCTTCCAGTCCCTGAGCACGGGATGGGTCTGCCAGACAGGGGGGTGGCAGGAGACTAAGGAGAGTGGCAGGATGCCCCCTTGTTGCCTGGAAACTTACTGGCAACTGTTTTCATGACAGGTGGAAGAGGAGGGGCTGCATGGGAGGCCTGAGAGATGGGCTGTCCAGGCCCTGGGGGGTTGGGGGTGGGCAGAGAGGAGCCCACCCCAGGGGTCTGGTTGGTCCCCAGGAGGGCTGCTGACAAAGAGAAAGCTGGGCCCTGGTGAGGGAAGCTGAGGAGCCTGTGTATGACCCAGACCCAGACACGGAGGAGAGACTGAGCAAGTGAGGTGGGGTGGAGGGGAGGGACGGTGGGGCGTGGGGCAAAGCTCAGGCCACTCCCTTCCTGTCTCGGCTGTGTGTCACCCTGAACTCCTCAGCCCACACCCCTGTCTGGGGAGTTGAGCTCAGGCCCCAGAGCTCTTTTTCAAACACTGCCACAAAGGCCAGAAAGCAATGTCAACCCCAGCTCTCCGGGAGGGGCAAACCCCAGGCAATGAACACAGAGATTTGCCCTCCTCTGGCCTAGAACCCCCAAACGTGAGGTGGAGATAGTGATGATGAGCTCACACCCACTGAGTGCTTTTCCAGGAGCCAGGATCTGTGCTGAGTATCCTGTGTGGATTTGTCCCTTTACTCCTCATGACAGCTTTTTAAGGGAAGCACCATTATCATCCCTAGTGTGACATATGGGGAAACTGAGGCCCAGAGACATGACACCCCTTATCCAAGATCACATGGCTAGAAATGATAGAACTGGGACTGCAAAACCAGGCATTGGCCTCCCCTGGTTGAGGCCCAGAGAGGGGAACATACTGGTCCATCTGGCCCTCCACGTGGAAATAGAATCACTGATAATAATCATTAGATTATTACTAATGGCTGACACATGGAAGGTCAGACTTTCAAACAGACAGTGGGGTCCCTGTAACCCTGGCCTCTCAATCTTCTTTTTTTTTTTTTTTTGAGGGCCGTGTCACTGGCCCTCATATGTGGGAGCCGAACCAGGGTCGCTGGCTTCCCAAGCCAGCACTTAACCACCGCGCCACTCAGCTGGCCCCCTCTCAATCTTCTTTATGCTCTCACGGCTCCCAAGGAGAAAGGACCTCCCCATTCGACTCTCACAGTGGACTGTCCTTATCTAGGTAGGGGATCCAACCCATGTCCAGCTGGTAGGAGGCAAAGGCCTCTCAGGTGCCTCGAAGAGCCACCCCAACCTGTGATGAATGAGTGCTTTCCATCCAGCCAGAAAGGCTGGATTAACATATGGGGAGTGGTGAGGGACAGTCACAGAATTAAGAAAAGATTTGTTCTTCTGACCCAGTGACAATAAAGGATAACTTTTAATATGGCTATCATTTAGTGCCCAGCACTGGACATGACACCATGAATCCCCACCAAGCTAGGTGTCATCATCTTCACAGACAGAGCCTAGGGAGCAGGAGGGGGATACCAGCAAGAAAGCAGCGAGTCAGAGTTTAAACCCTGGGGTTCCCTAACACCAACCCTCTTTCCACCTCCCCATGCCCCCTAGAGTGCCGGTGTGATGGGTGTGTACAGTTATAGAATAACTTTATTGAGCACTTTTTACGTGCGGTGTCCTGCACTCAGCCCACCACAGGTATCCAACCACTGCAGTCCCGCCACCCTGGGAGGTCGGTTAGCTATTTTCCCTAGTTTCAAAATGAGCAAACTCAGGCCCTGAGAGGTGATGTCTCCTTCCCAAGCCACAGGGCTAGTCATGGTGGCAGTTGAGGTTCTGCCAGGGTCTGGCCTGCCCTTACACAGCAGGGGCCAGGGTGGAGGGGAGTCCTTATTCATCCTGAAATGGAATGGGCAGTGAGGGGCCCTTAGAGGCCCATGGCTCCTCAGCATGAAGTCTGGGCCACACCCCTGGGGTGTGAAATCTCAGCCCACCATCATCTACCCATCCACCAACTCTGTACCTGCACCTTCACAAGGTTACCAGGTGATCTGGGTGCACGTTGATGTCTGAGAAGCACTGCTCCAGTTCAAGTAGTTCTTCACTTTTTATTGCTTTTATTAGTAGCCTCCTTTTTAAAAATGAAAGAGTTGTGAATGCCTTGCCCCCAAACCCCCACCACCACCACCAAGACAGGCAAGAGATCTCAGCATTGCCCTTCCAGGGGACAGCAAGGCAAGAAAGAGCCAAGGAGACCAGAGTCCAGCTAGCTTGCACCATGCCCTTCCCGGCCTGCAAACTCAGACTCACTCACCCCTGCAGAAGCCTTGGAGATGACCCTGGCAATGGCCACTGTTTGCAAAACCACCCACACCAGGCCAGGTCCTAGCTCTCTCCTAGTAAATCGAATGAAAGGGAGTTAAGCTTCTCCCACCTCCCAGAGGGGCCTGCCTGGGTCTGGGTGTCCCTGGTACAGCCAGGACCTTGACCGCCCTTATATGCCTTTCTGTGTAGTGGGGCTCCTGTAGCTCCTCCCCTAGGGGGACACCCCTCAGCACCTCCCATGACGCAGGCATGTGTCACTGGCCCTCCTATGTGGGACCCGAACCGGGGCCGCTAGCTTCCCAAGCCAGCGCTTAACCACCACGCCACACAGCCGGCCGGCCCTGTTTCTCTGGCTTTGATCTCCTGTAAGAGCCCAGCAAGGCAGCTGGGCTGGGCTGGGTGTCAGAGCAGAAAGAGCCCAGCTTTGAGGACTCAGACAAGCAGTTCCAAGAGAAACCGGGGTCCTGCTGGGACATATTGGGATGGCTGTGCCTGTGGCTAGAACCACACTGTCCAAGACAGTAACCACCACAGTCACGTGTGGTCATTGATTAATTTAAAGTAAATTAACAATTCAGTTCCTCGGTCACAGTGACCATGGGGCAGGGGCAAGAGTGCAGTAGCCAAACGGGCTGGTAGTTGCCATATTGGACAGTGTACAGTGCTACGGATGGCGATGCATCAAAACACCGAAATAGTTGCATACTGGCTGGTAAACAGCTGGTGCTCTCAGGCTTGTCCCCCAGCCCCTGCTCTTCCAGCCCTTGGTCATATAGCATCTGTTATTAATTCCCATGTCTCAGATGAGGAAATGGAGGGACCGCAAGGTACAGTTCCTAGTGCCAACTGTCACCACGCCCTGTTTTACAGAGGAGGAAATGGGAGCCCAGGGATGACGGCCACCAGCCAGGCCTGTGTCCCTCCACCACTGCTCCCCAGTCAGGCCTACAAGCAAAGATTGGGCTGGGCGTCCTGTGTCCTCTTCATTCTCTCCCCCCAACTTCCTTCCCTGCCCTCTCCCCTTTCTATAAGAAGAGCCTGCCCCCGCTCCCTCACCTCCATAGCTCTGCTAAGTTCAGCCTTTGCAAAGTTCTGCTTTCACTGTATTTTTCCACTCAGTCCGTCTTCTCCATCCTCATGGTCCTAGCCATGGCCTTATCCTCTTCCCCTAGACCCTTGGCCCAGCTCCTCCCTGGCTTCCAGCCTCCCCCCTCTCCAGTCCACGCAGAGCTGACCCTGTCCTCCCCTGTCACAGCTCCCCCCACTTCCCCAGCCTCTCAGCCTACTGTGAAGGTGGCACGTCTGTAACTGAGCTGGACTCCATGCAGCTCCCTGCCTCCCATCTGCCTCTCAGGCCCCCACGCCTTTGCACACAGGCGCCCCTTCCCTTCCTGCTTTTCCTTCAGGTCTTAGCTTTGACATCACCTCCACCTGGCCAGGGGCAGTGCCTGTCTGAGATGGTCAAGGGCCCCCACCCTGTGTTCACCCTCTCTTAGCTTTTGAACATCTCCCGTCTGGACCACTAACTCCCTAAAGAAAAAAAAAAAAGGTCTTCATTGGCTCCTGTGTACAGGGTGCCAGCAGGGAACACCCCTGGCATGAGGTGGGGCGCTCGCCAGCTCTTTCCTCATTCAGCAAGTAGTGACGTGTCAGGGGAGGGTCAGTGTGTCCTAGGCACTGGTCACACAGAACTCCCTGCCTGGGGAGCTCACCTAGTGGGGAGCTGACTACACAATAAACAGAAAACAAATCATTGTCCGTCAGGTGATGCCAGAATGTAGGAAGGCTGTGAAGAAAAAGAACTGTATGAGGTGGAAGGTGGGGGCAAAGAAACCCTCTCCAAGGTGGCACTAGAACAGAGACTAGAATGGAGACAGAGCCTCCTAGGCCCAAGAAAGACACAGCTCACCGTAGAGAGAACAGTGGGAGCAAAGAGCCTGAGGTGGGAACGTGCCTGGTGTGTGGCTGGAGCCGGGGGCAAGAGCCACCAGTACATATTTGTTAAATGAACATGTGAAAGCCCAAATAAAAGACCAGTCAGTGTTATATATATCGCCTTTGTTGACGATTTTTTTTTTTTTATATTGAGAAAAGAAAGACCATTCAGTGCACATGAGTGGGGAGATGAGGAAGATAAGAGAGGACCATCCCCCTCTTCCAAGCAAGTCACCCCTCCCCAGCTCCACCCCTGCCTGTGGGAAGCCTGGTCCTGCCACCCGGTGGCTGGTAGCCTGGGCAGGTCCTGAGCTGAAGCCCCAACCCTGTATCCTCATCAGTAGCTATGAGGAGGTAGGGCAGTCCTTTTCCCAGGGTTCTTATATCTTAAATGATAGGGGCCTAACAATTCTCAGGGCTTTGGGGTTGCTTTTATTTTTGAAAGCATTTAGGACACCGGCTGGCTCAGAGTAAATGGGAAGTTGTTTTATCCATCCCCAAAGCCTGGGCTGCCTATACCCTCCCCTTCCCACTTCAACAGCTCCTGGCCTTGTCCATATGTCAGGCATCCAGAGACATCCTAGCTTTGATGTCTCCCCACCCTCCTAGCTCCAGGCTCTACTTCTGCCCCAGTCCCTCACAGTTGGGAAGTTTTTCTTTAGCTCTAACCTCCATCCGTCTTGCTGAGATGGCAGTCAATTTCCTATTTTTTTCTCTCACCTTCTGAACTTCCCCCCAAAAAATGAGTATTCCTGACAGGAATATGCCCTGCCTCCCTTTTCTCCTCACTCCTCTTCCCCTGGGTCCCCTGAATTTCCTATTTGCCACCTGCCTGAATCCTTTTAGGCACAGTGCCCGAGATGTCTGAGCTTAGGCATCTTAGGCCTGCCAGGGGAGGATGGCAGGCCTGTGCCCCATGCCTCAAGTTCCTGGACCTCCATGCCTCTGCCTCCCTCTGGATCTCAGCTGGATCTCTGCATTCTGTGTCCTCCTGTCCCCTACAGTCTCTCAGTCTCTCTCTCACCGTGCACTTGCAGGTCTCCAGCTTTTGTCTCTCTGACTCACTATGTCTCTGCCCCTTCCCTACCTCTTCTCTCCTTGGGAACTGTTGCATCTGTGTCTGCTTTGTCCCTTGCACCAGGTGGGGGTGGAGAACAGGTGTGCTGTGTTGAGGCCTCTCCCAGGGTGCTGGGGTAAGAAAGGCAGGGTGGTGACCTGGCCATGTTCTGGACCTTGGGTTCCAATCCCAGCTGTCCTGTACAGGCTATGTGACCCTTGGCCAGTGCCTACAGCCCTCTGGGTCTCCTTTTCTGTCTATAAAATGGACACAAGAACAGTCGCCTCCTCCTAGGGCCACAGGGAGGAGCTGGCACTGTGCTTATTAGCATGGCACTAGACAAGCAAGTGCCTGGTTAATGCTTGCCATTACTATTAGAGGCTCATGGCAGTGGGGAGAGGCACAGGTGGCAGGTCATAGAGCCTCTGCAGCAGGGTATGGAGCAGGGGTGGGGTTATCACATTCTGTGCAGTGAGGATGAGTGCAGGGGCTTTTGGGCACACAGCAGTTGAACAACACACTCCTCAGGGGACCTCCATGGGAATTGTTGCGGCTGTCTTGACAAGCCTGGGGGTTTCTGGGGCCCTTTGACCCTGGCATGGCTAACCAGGAGGGGCCACTTCCTAGCTGTGCATTTGGCCTCTGTGCCTCAGCTTCCCTATCTGTGAGGTGGGGGTAATAGCAGCCTCCTCCCAGAAGGCAAATGGGGAAACTAACAGAACAGTGCCTGGTCTGTGCCAGCGATGTGGCAGACGTTACCGTTTTTGGTGGTGGTGCTATTCAAGGAGTTGGTACAAGTCGGAAGCATACACGATGCCTGGGTTTGGGAAATGCTCAGAAGAGGAAGGGTGAAACAGCACTCTGTCATGGGTGTTGGAGGGGTGTATCTGGGGACAGCGGAGTCCAGACTTACAGCTCTATCCAGGAGTCTAGCTTGCACAAGAGGCATCTGAGGTGCAGCTCTCTCCAAAGCATGGCATTTATGGGGTTCACTGGGAACCTGCTGTCTGGAACCTAGGGGACAGTACCTGGGACCAAGCCAGCCAGGTGATGCCATGGCCTGGGCATGGTGTTGAGTTGGAGACAGTTGTGGTTGTGGCATATGCATGTGCTGCCTCCAATGAGCAGGCCTCCTGGGTTGGGAAGGGACCCAGGAATGGGGTAAGTCTGAGGCGTGAGCCTGAGATGTGCAGCTGCTGGAGTGTGTCCTGTGCTGGGTGTGCAGAGTGGGGGCCGTGGCCAAGCAGGTGTGCCTCAGTGTGATTATGTGAGGGAATGCAATGTAACTAGGGAGAAATATGAACTAAGAGCGGTGATAACTTATCTGTTCATTCCTGATGTTTATTGAACACCTGCCACGTTCCAGGAACCATTGCAGGTGCTGGGAACCAAACGTTGCACAAAACAGACGCAGCCCCAATGTGTGGGCTTATAGGAGGTCAGATGGTGAAAAACATTATACAGAAAAATAAAGCAGAGAAGGTTCTGGAAAGGGGCGGGAGGAGGGGGAGGGCTATGTGATGCGAGGTGGTCGGGTGGCCTCACTGCAAAGGCCACATCTGAGTAAAGGCCTGAGATGTGGGAGGAGAGGACCAGGCAGAGGGAAGAACAAGTGCAAAGGCCCTGAGGCAGGCATGTGCACAACCTGTTGTGGAAACAGGAAGAAGCCAGCGAGGCTTAGGTGGTAGAGTGAGCAGGGGGAGGCCGTAGGAGCTGATATCACAGCAGCAGCCAGGCCTGGGGGCGAGGGGTCTTGTAAACCAGTGCCGTCTATACCCTGACACCCTAATGAGACAGATGAGCCAGGAGAGGCTGCTGAGCAAAGGAGGGCAGGGTCCGATTTGGATGTTGACAGGACCCTCTGGCTGGCGTGGAAACAGACTGGGAGGATGACAGGGGTAGAAGTGGGAAGACCACTGAGGAGGTGCCTCTGATCACTGTGGGGAGATGGTGGCTGGGCCAGAGTGGTGGCCTGGGGGAGGAGAAGTGGCTGTCTGCCTGTCTTGTAAAGTAGAACCGTTTATGGAGCATTTAGCTAGTCAGTCCCCCAACGGCCCTATGAGACAGATACTATTATTATCTCTGTTTCACAGCCTTTTCCTGCAGCTCAGAAAAATGAAGTCCGTGGCCCGAGGCCGCATAGGGAGTAAACAGCAGACCCAGGATTCAAACTCAGGTCCTGGAACTGGAGCATTGTGCTGTCCTCTTTTTTTTTTTTAATTTATTGGGGTGACATTGGTTAGAATGTGCTTTGGCTGCTTATCTTTTGTGGCCTGTGGGTGTCCTGGGTTTTGAAGATGAAGGTAGCATTTGTCAGCACCTATACTAGTGTCTGCACATAGTAGGGCCTCAGAAAATATTTGTTGCGTGGATGGATGGATGGATGGATGGATGGACGGACGGACGGTTGGATGAATCAAATGAACAAATGCCACCTCCCTGCCCATTTTGCAGAAGTGTATCAGGAGGCAGGTGTCAGGACTAGGCTGGGGTCCAGAGCAGAGAGCTGCATGTAGGCGTGGGTTTCTGTGTGGCATGAATGAAAGCTGGCCCTTAGCGGAAGGACTAGGGTATGGATGGTGTGGGCCCCAGTTCGCTGGTATATCAGGGGTGGGAGTTGGTGTAAATGGCTGTGCAGTGTGGTGGGGGCCTTTGGAAGCTCCTGGGGTCCTAGAGGGAGCCACCTGCCCTAGGGGTGGCGGACAGGTGCAGGAGGGGTGGTTGTGGCCAGTGGAGGGAGGGGGTTAGCGGTAGTCCTGCCTGGTTATGCAGCTGATGAGGCTGTCTGTGCCATGAGGCCAGGCTTGGCATGGCCCAGACCCTCCTCCCTGGGCAGCCCAGCCGGCAACGTCCTCCCCCTGCTTCCTCGACCTTCCCTGCTGCCCAGAACCAATGGGTTAATTAGATAACGGAGCCTTTGATTAGCGGAGGAGGGGGAGGCCTCTGAGGCTGCACAAGGAAGGGGGGCCAAGGAGGAGGGAGGAGAGGCGCCCTCCCCGTTCAGAAGGAGAGAAAGGCAGAGGGAGGGGTGAGAGGGAGGGAGCTGAGGCACAGCTTGGCTCTGCACTGCCGTGTGACTAGAAATTGTAATCGCGGAGAAAGAGAGAGAGAGACAGACAGAGCCTGGCCGAGAGAGACCAAGACAAACGGACAGACAGACAGAATCTGACTGAGACCTGCTCCCAGACACAGAGAGGGTGATGGGGATCGAGCGAGAGTGAGGAGGAGATGGAGGAGAAGGAGAAAGGGGACCTGGTGGTCCCAAGGGAAGCCAGACAGTGAGGGGGGAGCCTGAACAGGGGGTTGAGGCCTGAGGACAGGGACAGCAACCAGAGGCGGAGGGGCTGGGAGACAAGAGAAGGGGGCTGGGGTCGGTGGGTGAAGAGAAGGGAGGCTGGCAGTCGGGGAGAGTGGAGATAGAGGTGCGGGTGGGGGTAGGAGATAGGAGGAGGCGAGCAGGGAGGGGAGAAGACTGCTGCAGTGGCCTATGACAGCTGCCCCCCCCCAGGGGTGGGAAGGGCGACAGAAGGGGGGGGCGCGGGGAGACCCAAGAAGCCCCTGCGCCCCCCCCAGCACGACCTCGACGGGAAGTCCCAGAGAACTGGGGAGGCATAGCCCCTGGCCCACTGCAGGCATGTGGAGGAGGGGGCCTGGGGCTCAGAGAGAGGCCCAGCAGAAGCCGAGCCACCGGGGTGAGTGTCCCCCTCTGTGGTGGGGGGACAAGGACAGAGATGGCGGAGGGCACAGGAGGGAAGGGGAGGGAGGCCCAGCTGCTGCAGGAGCTGTGATTGGTGGTGGTGGCTGGGGGGGGGGGATGTGGACTGGCTGCAGGAGAGGTGGGGACAGATGTAGAGGTAGAGACTGGGTGGCAGGCTTGGACCTGGGGTGGGCACTGCAGGCTCCCATGGCCAGAGGGGCATCCTGGCTTATGGGTCCCCCAGCCTCAAATCCTGGCCCTGGTGGGCTCTACTAGTGTGGGGCTGGGTCATTGTGAGTCTTATGATGAGGGGCCTGAGTGGTTGGCTAAAGACAAGGAAGGAGCATTGCCTTCCTGTCACACTCCGGGAAGCAAAGACCCCTACCGCCCTTACATCAGATAGAGGCACACACAGTCCCCAGCCCTCCAGGGGGAAAAATGAGTCCAGGATACGGGCACTGAATCAACCCCTTCTCTCCGTCCCTGTGTCTGTCTGTCTCCGTCTCCCTCTGTTTCTCTCTGTCTCTGTCTCTCTGTCTCTGTTCTGTGTCTCTGTCTAGCTCTCGCTCTCACACACACACTCAGACACACAGACATATGCACATGCATTTTTATCTAAGTGGAAATGGTCTAGGAAACTGCAGACCGAGAGTGAATGTGTGTATGTGTGCACGCGCATGAGCGTGGGGCCTGTGTCGGTGGGTCTGAGTCCACTGCGTGAGGGCGTGCCCTGTCACTGCTGGTGGTGTGAGTGTGCAGACTGCTCATGGGGAGCTTTTGGGTCGGCCTGGCCAAGCAGAGCCTGCCCGCCAGCGTGGGTACAACTGTGTGTGCCCTACACTGCGTGGAAGAGGGGCTGGGAGCCAGAGGGTGGCCCAGAGGCCACAGTCCCCTTCTGTCCCCATCAACCAGCTCCGTGCCCTGGGACAAGCCGTTTTACCTCCTAGACCTTGGTGTCCTCAGCTGTAAATTGGGCCCCTAACCACTTCCTCCTACGGTTACTGTGAGGCTTGAGTGAGACAGCTGTAGATGGAGTCTGGTGCATGGAAAAGGCTTACTCAGAATTCCAGAGCAGTTATTATTATTATTATTGTCACTATCAGCTTACCTGCCTCTTCCTCTCTAGTCCTATGGACGTAGGGGTGGGAAGACCTGACCCCACGCTACCCACCTCCTCCCAGGACTCAGGCACAAGGTCCCCAGCCCCCAGCGCTGTCCTGCGGCAGCTGCTGGCACAGGCCCTCCAGACACCGCCTTGGCCTTGAGCACCTGCCGCTCCAGGGCAGCCTGGGCCCCCTCGTCCCCCAGCACTGCCTCCTCCACCCCACCTCACCGGCCACACCTGTCACCTCCACAGTTGTCTTGTCTGGCCCCTCACCTTCTCTCAGGTTCCCCAAGCTGAAATCCCTGCAGCTGCTGCGGAGGCTGAAGGCCGAAAGTGATGGAGGGTGTGCGGGCCCTGGGGAACTCAGCCTCTTTGCAAACACTCCAGGAGGGAGGAGTGAGGGGAGGGGACAGGAGGTTGGACACCCCTCCTGGAGGCTCGTGCAGGCAGCTAGGGGACCAGGGTGGGTGCTGTGAAGGGAGCCAGACCCCCACCCAGACTTCCTGCTTGGCTCTTCGTCCTTTCTCTGTCATTGTCTTGTCTGTCTGTATCTCCATCGCTACCTATTTATCTACCCTTTTGAAATCATGCAAAGAACTAAGTTTTGAATCTGACTGACTTCTCCACTTACTGGCCAAGAGACCTTGGGCAAGCACTTCCTCTCCCCCAGCCTCAGTTTTCGGTTCTGTGAAACAGGCATACAGTCTTCCCAGCAGGGAGAGGATGAGATGAGATGAGTGGGGGGTCCCTTCCCTGGGCCTCCCTCTGCCTGCTGGGTTGCTGCATCTGGGTCTATCTGTCCCTCCACAGTGGGCTGGGGGAGTGAACCCCCGGGGTCCTGAGCATGGGGCAGGGAGGTGGTGATGGTAGCAGCAGTGGCAGAGAGATGGGTGTTGGGGAGCAGCTGGGCCACACAGGTCCCCGTCCCTCACCAAGGCTCTCCTTCTTTCCCCCACTGCAGCCCCCGGCACCCACACGGAGCATGACCATTGAGGATGGCGCGTGCCCGCGGCTCCCCGTGCCCCCTGCTGCCGCCCGGTAGGATGTCCTGGCCCCATGGGGCCCTGCTCTTCCTCTGGCTCTTCTCCCCACCCTTGGGGGCCGGTGGGGGCGGCGTGGCCTTGACGTCAGCTGCCGCAGGGGGCTCCCCGCCGGCCACCTCGTGCCCCGCGGCCTGCTCCTGCAGCAACCAGGCCAGCCGGGTGATCTGCACAAGGAGAGAGCTCGCTGAGGTCCCGGCCAGCATCCCTGTCAACACACGGTACCTGAACCTACAGGAGAACGGCATCCAGGTGAGCCTGCCGCTACCAGTGTGGGGAGGGGCACAGGTGGTGGCTGATCCCTCCACCCTGAGCGGGCGAGGGCCTTCTGGGTGTCCCCACCCCACTCTTCACGGGACCCCTTGGACACTCACAAGAGGCTGTCTGCATCCTAACTTGAGCCAAGGCTATCTGGGTTTTCTCGGGCATGAGGCTCCCTGTCTCTATGCCAGCGTGTTGGGGCCCAGGGCAGGACCACCTGCCTGCCTCCCACAGCGGGGGACAGGCAAGCCCTGGGCCTGACCCAGCCCTGGAGTCACAGATTGTGCTGAGGGCCATCCTTCCACAGGGCCTGTGTGCCATGTGCGCCGCCCCCACCCCTGCCTTGCGTGGCCTCGGGTACGTGATGGCATGACTGTGCCTCTGCATCTTCATCTGAAAAATGGGGATGATAAGAGCCCTTGCCGGACGGGTTGTGGTCTGGATTGATGGGTTTAGAATCATCCTGGCCCCTGGCAAGCTCTCATTCTCTTCCTGCATGGTCTCGCAGCTCCACTTCCCGGAGGGGCTGAGACTTGGAGATCTGTGAACACCCTGTGCCTGGAGCTGTGCTGGGACAGGGCAGCTGCCACCCGATTAATTATGACTGTGACTCAGATGGGTCCTGAACGAGGGAGGCTCTGGGGCAGAGCTGTGCTTGTGTGAAGCCCGGTCCTCCCTCCTCTCCTCTGTTGCTGCCTGGCGCCTCCTGTGCACTGTAGGGTGCTAAGCAACATCCCTGGTCTCTAGGTGCCAGTAACACCCGCCCTCAGTTCCAAAAAAAACGTCTCTAGATGTTGACCCATATTCCCTGGGGTGACTCGCCCCTGGTTGAGATCCAAACTGTTGGTCAGTCCCCTCTCCCCATTGGCGCAGGCCTCTCCTGCCCCAGCCCATAGAGCCAGGAGGAAGAGGGCTCCTGTGCAAATGTCCCAGGTCCCCTGGAGCTGACATTCCCATCCTCCACTACACTTTCTGGTCTGTTCCTTAGGAGCAGGAAGGGGTCTGCGGCCCCATCTGACTGTCCTGGAGAGTCTGGGGACCAGGGGTCCCCTCCGCAGGGGAGAGAGGAGGCCTGTTGGGGGGCAGTGCTAAGGGGACTGCCAGAGGCAAGAAGGCTGTCCTTTCCTGGATGGCCCTGGGGCAAGGAACAGTGAAGCCAGAGTTGGGGTTTGGAAACATAAGGGGCCTGTTCACATCCCCCCACCCCTGCTCCTGCAGGACTATATCTTCTGGCTCCAGGCCACCTCACCAGTCACCTCCTCCAACAGGGTACCTCTCCTCCCAGTGCCCTTTAAGTCCACCTCACGTCCCCTCAGCTGCAGTCCCAGCTGACCTGTCATGTCCCCATTAAGGAGGTGAAACTGCACTTCATTCTTACCGTATACCTGCCTCCATACTCTATCCATCCGTCCTTCATGTATTCACCTGATGGTCAGCAAATGCTGCCTGCACCATTTCTGTGCCAAGCCCTGCCCAGGGCGAGGACCACGCCTGGCAAAGCCCTTCCCTGCCCCTGGCTGGCTTTCATTCGAAGAGTGAAGCAGCAGTAAACACATAAATGAGCCAGCCATCAGGCTGGGACAGCTGCGCTAGAGCGGTGGTGGAGGTTAGAGCACAAGGGGATGCATCTGTAAGAAGGAGCTGCTGACTCCCCTCCAGCAGTGGCCCAAGGCCATGGCAGCATCCCTTTCTCTCTTTGATGAACAATTCAGTACTACAAACATTTGCTGAGCGCCCACCGAGTGTGGGGCCCTGCTCTCAGTGTCGCCCGCAGACCTGTGGAGGGCTCTGGTAGCTAACAGCAACCAATCAGTACCCCAGAGCCCCCCAGCTCTACCTCCATCAATGCCCAGCCCATCCTCCCAGCAGCCACCAAGCAATGCTCCGAAACAGGTGCTCTCCTCTGCCTAAAACCTCTGTCTGAAAGCTCCTGGACTCAAGCAATGAAGTCCAGGCTCTTTATTGCAATAACCGAGTCCCCATTGCTTAGCCTGGCCACCAGCCTTTCCTGCTGACGCCGGTCGCTCTCCCAGTGCTGAGGAGTTGTTCGGGCTGCCCCTCTGCCTGAATACGCCTGTCTTTGGCCCTGGGGTCCCCCAGGACAACCCCCACTCACCACCTTCCTCTCTGGGTCCACAGCCCACCCCAGACACCCCGGTCCTTGCCCTAAACGCTTCTGTTTGTTAAATGTCTCCCATTTTCTTCTATGTGGGAGGCAGTGGTCTGGGCGCTCAGGAACACACATCAGTGACCAAAACCAGCAGCCAGTCCGGCCCTCACTGAGTCCGCGTTCTAGACATAGGCATAGTAAGTCAGTGGTGTATGTTTGTTAAAAGAAGCAGGAGAGGGCCGGCCAAGTGGTGCGGTGGTTAAGCGCTGGCCTGGGAGGCCAGCAGCCCCGGTTCGGTCCCACATATGAGGGCCAGTGACACTGCCCTCAAAAACAAGGAAGAAGCGGGAGAAGTAAATGGAGGGGGAGGTATAGTGGGTGCAAGAGGGGGTCCTGGTTGTGGCTTTGAGACACAGAGATCGGGCTGGCCTCATGGAGAAGGTGACATTTGAGCACATGTTTGGGGAAGGTAAGGGAGTGAGCCTGTGGACACCTGGGGAAGGGCATTCTAGGCAGGGTACTGCAAGGTGGGAAGGACAGCCAGGCCTCAGGCTGGAGCAAGAGCGGGGCCAAGTAAGAGAGTGGAAGGGGAGGGTTGAGAGGGGACAAGGACCCATGGTCACGGTGAGAACTTAGGCTCTTCACTGAGTGAGACTGGAGCCGCGGGTGGCTCTGGGCAGAGGACGGGCAGGCTCTGACTTGAGTTTCTGTTTGCAGTGCTGAGCACAGACTGCAGAAGCAAGGGTGACAGTGAGGAGGCTGGTGGTCTGGCTCAGACACGCTGGTTGTGGTGTAGGTGGTGACAAGTAGACAGGGTTCTGGGTCTGTTTTAGGTGTAGATGACCAGATTCTCCTGCAGAGTGGATGTGGGAAAGGGGGAAGAAAGGGGGTGACTCCAAGGTCTTAGGTCTGAGCTGGCCCCTTCGGTTGGCCCTGTTTGCTCATGTCTCCATCTCCAGGCCACTGGCCTCCAGACCTTTTTGATCTGTATCCCTGATAGAATATACATGTGAGGCCGGTGGACATACATGAATTTATTTGTAAGTCAAGCACAGCCTACTGCATCCATGCGCCTTGTCCGTTATAAAGCACACACACTAATGGATACTGTTAAAGGACAGAGAACATGACTCGAAAGCCTAACACTGTGATTCCTCATCCTGGGGGTCCCTGCACCCCCACTCTGGAGACCACCGACCCCCCCCCACTGCACATTCCACTAGAGTGGAGAGTGTCTTGTCCACCTAGGAGCTTCACCATGAACAAGAGCGGGTGTTTGTGATGGTTCCGTCGAATTGGCCTCCTTAGTGGGCATTTTGCAGGTGGCAAGAGTGGGGCCACCTCAGGAGCTATTAGAGGCGCTTTGAAATGAAAAAAAAAAAATCACCCTTAGTCCCACCACCTAGATATAAATAACTACTGCTTACACCTTGTTTTAAAGCCTTCCTCCCTCTTTTCTGTGCCTCTCTAAATGTATTTTTAAATTGTTGATTACAGAACGAATACAAATTAATTTAGAAACATTAGAAAACATACCTAAGTAAAAATGCAGGAGGCCGGCTGAGTGGCTCAGTTGGTTAAGAGTTGGCTTAAGCCCACCCGAGTGGTGCCGTGGTTAAGCGCTGGCTTGGGAAGCCAGCGGCCCCGCCCCGGTTCCGGTCCCACATATGAGGGCCAGTGACACTGCCCTCAAAAAAAAAAAAAAATGCAGGGACGAAAGCCAGCTGTAATTTGATAGCCACAGGTAACGCCCATGAACTTTGGTGTCTTCCAGTGCCGTGCTCTCCACGCACCTTCTCAGCGTGTACAGTCAGTTCGGGTTAGTAAACCAATTCCTTGCTTTCCCTTTTTTTCCAAAGAAAAAAATGAAATCACACCATGTCCTACTGTTTGCAACTGGTTTTTGTCACCTAGGAGCTTAACCATGAGCATCTTTGTCCCTCCCTGACCCTGATCCTCATCTGTAACGTCGACTCCGGTGCATGGACGTCCTGTTCCTTGGCCAGTCCCTTCTTTTTTTAAAAAAGATTTTATTGGGGAATTGGGGGAGGGGAAGAGTGTTGGGGAATTGGGGGAGGGGACCAGCCAAGTTGTTGTTCTTCAGTCTTAATTGTAGAGGGCGCCAGTCGCCATCTGGCTTCCCGGTTGGCAGCTCATAGCCTCTAAGCTCAAAGTACCAAGTTCAATCTTAGTTGCGGGTGGGCGTAACCACCATCCCATGCAGGAGTCGAACCAGCAGCCTTATTGCTAAGAGCGCCTGCCCTATCCACTGAGCCATCAGGCGGCAGCTCAGCTCAAGGTGCCGAGTTCAGTCTTAGTTGCAGGTGGGCATAGCCCACCATTGAACAGGCAATTATGTTGTTACACCAGCTGAGCCATCCTGCCACCTGTTGGCAGTTCAGCGACAGCTCAGCTCGGGCGCAGCATTCACTGTGGGAATCGAACTGGCAGCCCTGTTGCTCAGAGCACGTACTCTAAGACAACTCTTCAGTTGCTTGTCATCTGGCTCCTGCACGGACTGTTATGAGGGCAGTGTCACTGGTCCTCATATGTGGGACCCGAACCGGGGCCGCTGGCTTCCCAAGCCAGCACTTAACCACTGTGCCACTCGGCGGGCCTAAGCCAACTCTTAACCAACTGAGCCACTCAGCCGGCCCCCTGGCCAATCCCTTCTTATTTCCAACGTCTCACTGATATAAACAACAGTGAATGTCCTCGGTGCTGGTTCTTCCCCATCTTCTGAATTCTGCCCTTGGGATCCATTCCTGCAGGTGGCATTGCAGGGCCAGAGAGCAGATCAGAGAAGCACTGCCCCATCAGTCCTGTGTGTCCTCCCAGTGGTGGGAAGCCCCCCAAACATGCACGAGGCCTGGCACCAAAGCTCTGCAGAGATGGTCTGGGTTCCAGAGATTTGAGACCCTCCCCTGTCCATGGTCAGTTGCTTGTCATCTGGCTCCTGCACGGACTGTTATGAGGGCAGGGACTTCACTCATTCCCTGGTGTCTCTCCAGCACCTAAAGCAGATAGAGCCTGGCGCACAGTAGGTGCTCAGCAGACATTTGTGGGTAAATGGAAGGAAGGCAAGCTTTCGAGCTCCCACCCAGGGGACTTGGCAGAGGCAGGGGACCATCTGTTAGGGGAACAGGCGTCGAATCCCTGTGGCGCTTTGAGAATGGGGATGTCCCAGGGCTCCCTTCCCTTGTTCCCACTGCCCTGGTCTGTGGAGCAATGAGGGCCGTGGGCCACATAGGGAGTGCAGGGGACTCCAAGTGCACCGACCGAGTGGCCCCACTCAATGGCCACACTGGCCTCTCTCTGGGACAATGGCGTCAACTTTTGCAGACGGTCAGGATGCCCTTCTGTGACATGGCAGGGACAGCACTTGGTGGAGGTGGCCAAAATAATATTTTTAAAAATCAGCAGTCTTCCCTGTGCCCCTAACTGTGTTTGAGACTGGAGGGAGCGAACAAGCCCAAAGCCTGCGGAGGTGCCATCTAAGGCTGAGGCCTGGGGACGCACCTGCCTTGATGCCCTGATGCAACTCAGGCCGTGCCGTGCCAATGTCCTCGCAGCCCCCTGGAGAAACAGGGGTGGAGCCGGGGCACTGGCTGGGGAGGCATCCTTAGCCAAGCAGGCCTGGTGCCACCCCTGCTCCGCTGTCTCCTGGCAGGTCCAGGTAGAAGTTGCACTGCCGGGGCTCAGCCAGCCCACCCCTCCTCAGTGAGGTCTCCTTCCCGGCACCTTACTCCTTTACTGCCTGTGTCCTGGTCCCGCTTTGGTCCCCTCTTCCCCAGAGCCAACCCTCCTAATGTGTTTACTGTGGATCTTTCTGCTTGTGTGTGTTCTGGAAAATGCTTATTGTTGCTTTGTGTGCATGTGTTTTTAATTTATGTAAATGAAGCCGTGTTATAGATGGCTTTCTTTGTCTTACTGTTTTCACTCTGCCTGGGTTGTTAAGAGCCATCCACTGGCCGTGTGTGTGTGTGTGTGTGTGTGTGTGTGTGTGTGTGTGTGTTTACTCTGTTGCTTTAATTGCTGCAGAATTCCCCTTGATGGGTGCCCCCCGACACCCTGCCCACCCCCCACAGTCACGCTGCAACCACCACAAATCTTCCCTCGGGACCCCTTTGGGACGTTGGTGATAATGTCTTGGAATATACACCAGGGAGATTGGTGGCTCACAGGATATGCACTTAACCTAACAAAGTACTAATCCCAGAGGCTTGTAATAGGCTGCCCTGGGTCCCTCGGAGGGGGTCTGCCGTGAGGTCTCGTGGGCAGAGCGTGTGAGGGCACTTGGCAAGGGGTGTGCTTCTGAGTTAAGAAATCAATCAACCCCTCTGAGGAACATACTCAGAGGCACTGCAGAGTTAGATCGGCCCAGCACAACTATGGGACTGAGGAAGCAGGCTGCGTCCCTCACAGCTGGGGCCGCAGTTAAGTGAATCCAGGCATTCTCACCCCGGTTGTGCAACCACGTAGCACGGAGTTTCGAAGAACATTGAATGACACAGGAAAATGCTCAGAATATAGCATTGAGCTCTCAAAGGATACAAGTAGGACATCCAATTCATTTTTAAAACTTAATTTAAAAACCAGCAACAACAAACAGGGACCACCCAGAAATGTTAGCAGCACTTATGATTGTTGGGGATGGTTGGGGTTTGACTCAAACTTTCCTCAGGCTTATTGTCAAGCCCGTCTGGGCCTCAGTTTTATCACCCCTGAAATGGGCATGATTAACAGTCTCCCTCCATCATAGAGCTGCTGAGAAACTCAGTGCCTCTATTCTTTGGACAAACATGCACTAAGCGCCGCCATGTGCCAGGCGTTCTTTACGGCCCCGGGGACGCAGCAGTCGTCGGCAGATCAGATGAGGCAGCACATGTGTGATGAGTTAGCCTGGCAAGTGGTCAGCTGCCGAGGATGCCAGAAAGTGTCGACAGTGAGACCATTGTCACGGTCAGTTGCCATCGTCTTTCTTGACTCAGAGAAACGTCAACCTCAAAAGCTCCTTCTCTGAGCTCCCGCCCAGTCCAGTCAAGCCCCACTAGTCCCACGACCCACTGACGGGACCGTGGATGCCGGCCTCAGTCACTGCTGGCCGCAGCAGTCAGCACAGAGCCTGCCATGCTGTTAAATTACCGAATCAGAGAAGCCATGTGGCCTCTAAACCTCATGACAGCCCCAGGGGTGGGTGGTGGTGGGGGTCTCATCTCCACTTTTCAGTTGAGAAAACTGAGGCAAGAGACACATGTCCCCCTTCCACTAATTACATTCCCTCTCTGAGCCAGCTACCCGCCGGGAGGGTGGGCTAGGAGGATGTGTGTGGCTCCCAGCATCGCTCCAACTCCTAGTTCCGTGGTCGGTAAGCTTCAACCTCATGACCATCCCATGAGTGGTTCTATTCTTATCCCCATTTTATAGATGAGGAAACTGTAGGAGAGTGAGAGTCTTGTGCTAGTGGGATTGGGACTTAGCCTAACAGGCTGGCTGCAGAACTTGATTTCTTTTTTTTTTTTTTTTAAGATTTTTTTATTTTTATTGGGGAATTTGGTAAGGGGAACAGTGTTGGGGAATTGGGAAAGGGGAACAGCCAAGTTGTTGTCCTTCAATCTTAATTGTGGAGGGTGCAGCTAGCTCAGCTCCAAGTCCAGTCGCCATCCAGCTGCCTGTCAGCAGCTCGAGGCTGCTCAGCTCAAAGTGCCGTGTTCAATCTTAGTGCAGGTGGGCATAGCCACCATCCAATGTGGGAGTGAACTGGAAACCTTGTTTCTAAGAGCACACGCTCTAGCCACTAGGCAATCCGGTTGCCTATCGGCGACTCAGGACAGCTCAGCTCGGGCGCAACTCATTGGCCCATGTGGGAATCGAACCAGTGACCCTGTTGCTCAGAGCATGCATTCTTAACCAACTGAGCCACTCTGCCAGCCCCAGATTTTGATTTCTTAACGCTTTTCTGATGCTTGCTAATTTTTAGCTCTGGTTCCTGCACTCTGGTGACTTGATTACCTTCCCTGCTTTGGCCTTATCCTTTCTCATCAGGATGCTTGCCCCAACTTCTTCCTGGCCTCCATCTGTGTCCCACCCCCAGCCAGAGTCACCACATCATCACATCATCCCTGGTCTTTAAACCAGCCCCTGTCTCCCCCACCCACCCCAAGACCCTTCCCAAGCTGACTGTCCCCGTCCCAGCCACACTGCACTCAGGGGCGCCCTCTGCTGAGCCCAGACGCCACCCCAGCCCTGTGCTTTCAGCCCTTCCAGGTCTCCTTTCTCCTTAAATGACCACACTCATTGTCTGCACTTGCCTCACCTCATATCAGTCACTCCTCTCGGGTTACAGATACTGGTGGTTTATTTAATTCTCCCACGACCGTGAAGTGGGTCTTGTCTCACCTGAAACAGGCTCTGAGTGGGGAGCCCGACTGAGACCACAAGCCTCTCTTCCTCCTGTGTCTGACTGGCCCCGCTAGTGCATCCACAGCACCCAGTTCATGTCCCTGATTGGTTTATTGAGCACCTACTGTGTGTCAGGTGCTGCTCTAGGCACAGTGAGCAGGATAGGTACATTCCTGCCCCCATGAAGCTGGGGGAACAGACAGGGTAGAAGGCACCTGAGTACAGCTGACCCTTGAACAATGTTGGGGGTTAAGGGTGCTGACACCCGCACAGTCGAAAATCCATGTATAACAAAACTCCCCCAAAACTTAGTTGTCCCCTGGTATCCATTGGGGGAATGGGGAGAGGGGGAGGGTTTTTCCAGTACCCCTTGCAGATACCAAAATCCGTGGATGCTCAAGTCCTCTGTATAAAACAATGGTGGATGGGCAGGCCAAGTGGCACAGTGGTTAAGAGCTGACTTGGGACTCCAACGGCCCCGGTTCAGATCCCACTTATGAGGACCAGTGACACTGCCCTCTTAAAAAAAAAAAAATGGTGGAAAACAATGCATATAGTCAGCCCTCCACATCCGCAGCCTCCCAACAGCAGATCGAATACAGTGCAGGTGTTTATTGAAAAAACATCCGCACAGTTCAAACCCGTGTTGTTCAGTGTTGTTCAGGGGTCAACTGTATGATGCAGTGCACGCTAGATGGAAATGAGAGGCGAGAGCCAAGCAAAACAGGCAAAACAGGGGGCAGGGGGGAGCAGGGATGCCTTCCTGGGAAAGGAGATGGTTGATCCCTGAGCCCCCACCCTAACCCCAGTTTTCCACTCCAGCCAGCTGTTGCCTTAGGCAAAGTTGGGGTGCATTTAGACACTAGTGCATTCCTGTGACATAGAATTACCCCTGCATTATTTGCACCCAGGTTTAAATGCCTGTCTGGGCTCCTGGAAGGTGGGGCGGGGGGGGGCGGGCATCAGGCCTAACTCAGGACAGGGCCTGGCACCAGAGGCCTTAGGGGACAACTCCTAGATGGATGAGTGGAAGGAAGTGAGTGGAAGGGCGGGAGGGAGAGGATGGATGCCTGAATGGATGGTCACATAACTGAATGAATGGGGCAGGCGTCAGGAGGAAGCGGTCTCACTGGGCAGAGATGGTCAGGAGGGCTTATCGAGGAGAAAGGCTTTCTTAGGAAACCTTAAGTGACAAGGACCCTGACCAGGTGCAGAGGCTGGGATGGTGTTCCAGGAGGGGACAGCAGGAGCTCAGGTGAGGAGGAGAAAGAGGAGGGTGACAGGCATGGGCACGGATGGCACACCTACTAGGTGCCAGGTGGTGTGCACTGAGCCTCTGACATGTGAAAAGGCGTTTCATCCTCTCACCAATCCCAGAGGTCTTATGCCTCTCCATTGCAGGTCCCAGGAAGTCTAAAGTGCACCTGAGGTCACAGAGTTAGTACAGGAACAGCCTGACCCCAGAGCCTTCCCTACGGGGCTGCCTGGCTTGGCTCCATGCGGCACACAGAACAGCCGGGTGCAGACAAGACAGGTGTGTGTGAGCACAGGGTTCATTTGGGGTGCTGAGGGCCAGTGGAGTTCAGGCTCTTTCCTCTCAAGGAAAGGGTGGGGGCCCCTGGGCTCGGGCGGGACTCCTTCCCCACCCCTACCTGGTGTAGTGGAGGGCTCACCTGTGGTGGTGGGTGCCAAGGGAGGCTGAGCAGTTGGCTTCAGCTGTCCTCACCAAGTATGGCTCCTCCAAGGTGGGCATGGAACCTCTAGACACCCCACTGGTCAGAGGTCGATACTGGCATGGCCTGGAGCCTCCTAGCAGGGACAAGTTTAGGATGTGTTGTGGGATTGGGAGGGGATGAGGCAATCACAGACTTCACTGAAAGAGGAGATGCTGCGGTCTGAGTGGCACCCTGCCACTGGGCTGGCATTGTTCTCACTTAGTCCTCAGGGCCCCTGTCCTCACACCACAGAGGAGACCAAGGCCCCAGGAGGCTGAGTTCAGGCTTGAGTGGCTCGGTGAGTGAGGTGGAGGCCCACAGTAGCCCCCACACCTGCCAGGCTCCAGCAATCACGTCCTGGCAATCAGGGAAGTCCCCTTTGAAAAGGAAGGCACATGTCCCTTATCTCAGGGAAGGAGGAAGCATGAGAGGTCATCATGAAAGCGGCTGGTACAAAAGAATAACAATGTTGTTTTTGTTTGTTTGTTTTTGTTTTGTTTTAAGATTTTATTGGGGAATTGGGGGAGGGGAACAGCATTGGGAAACCGGGGAAGGGGAACAGACAAGTTGCTGTCTTTTTGTTCTTCAGTCTAGTTGCGGAGGACGTTGCTTCACTGGCCATGTTGGTATCATCATTGCGCTCTTCCCAGATGAGGCAGATCAGTCACCGGCCTCTGGATGGTCGCTCACAGCGGCTATTGGCAGCTCACGCTGGCTGCCAGCCGCTCACGCTGGCTGCCGGCCACTCACTGTAGCCTATGGCAGCCCACTGCAGCAGGGGCTGCAGCCTACACCATCGCTGAGGCTCGTGCAGCCCAACTCCAGGTGGAGCTGTTGTTAGCTGTAGAGGGCAGTGTCACTGGCCCTCATATGTGGGATCCGAACCAGGGCCGCTGGCATCCCAAAACCAGCTCTTAACCAATGCACCACTCGGCCGACCCAAGAATAACAATATTTTTTAAAATTGTGAATGTAAAAACCAATCGAGTCAGAAAAAGAAACCCGGGCCAGCCGAGAGGCTCAGTTGGTTAAGAGTTGGCTCAGAGCACGAGTTGTGAGCAACAGGGCCGCCGGTTCGATTCCCACATAGGCCAGTGATGCTGCACCCGAGCTGAGCTGTTGCTGAACTGCCAACAGGTGGCAGGATGGCTCAGCTGGTAAAACAACAAGATTGCCTGTTCAATGATGGGCTATGCCCACCTGCAACTAAGATTGAACTCAGCACCTTGAGCTGAGCTGCTGCCCAGATGGCTCAGTGGATAGGGCGTGTGCTCTTAACAACAAGGCTGCCGGATTCGACTCCCACGTGGGATGGTGGCTACGCCTACCTGCAACTAAGATTGAACACAGCACCTTGAGCTTAGAGGCCATGAGCTGCCGCCGGGAAGCCAGATGGTGACTGGCACCCTCCACAATAAAGATTGAAGAACAACAACTTGGCTAGTCCCCTTCCCCAATTCCCCAACACTCTTCCCCTCCCCCAATTCCCCAATAAAATCTTTAGGAAAAAAACCAAAAATCCCAAAAGTAAGTCTACTAAACTTTTATCAGTTCATTACATTCAAACTATATAAAAACAATTTATCTTAATAGTGTTAAGATGAACAATTCACTTAATCATTCTCCCATCACAGTTAAATTTTTAATAAAGGATTTCTTGACAGCTTATTTTTTTAAAAATCCCAACAGAACACAGTGTTGTTTCTTTCAGCAATAGTAGCATTTACTTTCCACGACTGAAGTTGCAGCATAAAAGAGACAGGGGGAAGCCCCCATTGGGGGCTAGAGGCAGTCACTATGGGGCCACAGTCCCTCGCCTGACTGGTGTCTGTGTCCGTGACACTTGGCACAGAGCTGGTGTGAGTGAGTTTAGCAAATGTGGTGAAGAAGTGAGGGGCCTGGACCATAGACGGTCATCAGAGGGCTCTCTCCTCTGCCACATGGCAGAATGTCAGTGTCCAGTCAGGCCAAAGACGGCCCGCTGGGAGGCTGGGGTCATTGGTCTGTTCCAAGAACCAGCCCCTGCCCTGTCTACCCAACTCTGTGTCAGTGGCCACAAGGGTGACCTGGCCCCCGGCATCAGAGAGGGTTTTAGATCACCTTCTCTGGGGGAGGGGGGTTTCAAACTGCTGTGGAGGCCTGTGTCTTCCCCTGCAGCCAGGACAGCGCCTGCGATCTGTTACACTATTGCCACTAAAATGATCATGTGTGCAATTATTACGTTTAGCATCTCTCTTCCACACTTGAGGTCAGGTTCTGGGAAGATGGCTGTGGCTGTCTGGTCCATAGCTGGACCTCCAGAGCCCAACATGGTGCTTGACACATAGCAGGCACCTAAAGACTGTCAAATGAACAAATCGATGCACAGGTAATGTTTGAGTGATGAGCTGTGCTGCTGAGGAAAACACACTGAAACCTGCGAAGACCCCTGCCCTCTCAGTTCAGGGTGGGGACCTCGTGTTTAGATTCTGGAGACGTGGACTTGTTGTTTTGTTTTGTTTTGTTTTGTTTTGTTTAGAGGGCAGTGTCACTGGCCCTCATATGTGGGACCCGAACCGGGGCCGCTGGCTTCCCAAGCCAGTGCTTAACCACCGTGCCACTCGGCCGGCCCGAGACGTGGACTTTGAGTCCTTGTCCTGCTACTTCGAAGCTGTGAGACTGAGGGCAAATGACGTTGTGATGCCCTTCCACAGATAATGGCTCTCCCCCACTTGCTCCCTCAGAAATGCTTTATCAATCAATAAATAAGCAATGAATGAAGAAGAGGCATTTGGGCTGGGCCCAAGAGGGCAAGCAGGAGTTTTCCAGGTAGATGAAAAGGGAAGGGCATCCTGAGCAAAGGGAACAGTACATGCAAAGGGGGAGGGCCTGATAAGATAGTACCAGGAGTTGGTATAAGCTGAAAGGCAGCTGGAGCGACGGCGGCAAGTGAGGGGCCATGCAGAGGAAAAGGGAGAGGCAGGCACACTCCAGGCCAAGCAGGGCTTCTGACACAGGCTGACTTTCCTCTGAGGACCCTGGAGAGCCATGGAGGGCTCTAGAGGATGACAGAGGCAGGGTCAGCTCTGGGTGTAACAAGCCCTGGAGATGGAGTGGAAGGGAGAGACTGGAGGCCGGGCAGGTTGAGGCCTGAGTAGGGCCGGGGGGAGGGAGAAGAGAAGGGTTTCAATGAGACATTCAAAAGGGATAGAACCATCAGGCTTGCCAGGTGAGGTGGTGGGTGGTTCAGGGTTCAAGGCTGCAGGTCGGCTTTTGATTGGGAGCGTGGACTGGAGAGGCTGTGCTGAGAACAGGTACTCTGCAAGGAGGAAGGTGCAGGGGGCGCTGGCAGCACACTCCTGCTTGGTTTGCAGATTGGCTTCCTGGGAACTGCCCCACCCCCACCCCCCACCCCCATCCCTGGCAGTAAGTGTGACTAAGACAGGAGGAGAGCGCAACTTCCTCAGAGTTCTCTCTGGCACCTGGGCCAGCAATCCCTCTATTACCAACGTCTAGGTCCAACTCTCAAGTCTAACCTTTCAGAGTCCACCTCATTCTCTCCCTGGTGATCTGCGATGACCGGAATGCCCTCCTCCTATTGTTATTGTCATTATTATTAACAGAAATAGCAGTGAGGATCTGCTCTGTGCTTTGCCAATGTTTGCCAGGGCAATGATAAAGACATTCTGTGTGTAGGGTGCTTTGGTCATGACACCCGGGAAACAGAGTGAGGCAAAGTAAAACCATCCTCTCCCAAAGGACAAAGGACATCTGGGGGCTCCAGATGCCTTTGACCAGGAAAGTTTTTTGTGCTGTTGCTGTTTAGCACCTCAAGGAATGGGCCTGCAAGAACCTGCGCTGGAGGATATGCAGGCTGGGCTGCACCGCCCTCCAACGGACAGGACGAGGAAACCGAGGCCCCAGAGGCACACACAGCGGAGCCAGGGTTTCAGAGCTCCGGCCCCCTCTCCTGGCCCCCAGCCTCCTGCACAGGCACAGCCACAGAGCCAACCGCCCCAGGCCAGCTGGGGGCCTCCCGAACCCTCCTGCTGCCTCCAAGGCCATCCTGCCCTCATCTCTGCCCTTAGGTCCCCAGAAAGCCAGGCAGGGGCCACCTCCCCACTGGCAGGAGCTTCCTTAGGCCAATCACCCACCAGCTTGCTTTAGAAGAGACTCACCCGCTCCTGGGTGTAAAATAACACTTTGTCCAGATTTTGTGCAGCTCCAAGTCAGCCATGTTCACAGCAGGAAATTAGAGACCACCAAAGCATAATAAGGACAATAAAGAACGGGCCCTGTCCACTCCATGTCAATGTCCATAAGTAGCTGTAGACTGGGAATGAGTTCTAGATAGGCAGGATATCGTTTTTGAAGCATATTTCACGGTATGGGAAAATGCTCACAATATAATACTGTTATGGGGAAATGCAGGGCCCAGGAGAGGATATCATATCACCAAAATGTCATAAAAAAAAATGAAAAAGATGATGGAAACTACATTCCCACATAGGGAAAGAGATTGGAAGTGTACACCAAAATATCCACAGAAGTGAACTCTGGGTACAGGCCCTTTGGCTGATTTTTCTTTTGTTATGCTTTTTCCTAAAATGAGTATATGTTGCTTTTATCAGAAGAGAGTTGCTTTGTTCTTCTGTCTAACCTGGTACCCAGCACAGACCTGGCCCCAGGAGACTTCGGTTGGTGTTTGTTAGAGGAGGGAGGGTGGGTTGGGAAGGGACATTCCTTCCTAGACACCTACTCTGTGCTGTGCATTTCCTCTGTTATCCAGTTCCACCCGCACTGTCGCTGTAAGCCATTCAAAGTGACTTGAGGAATCCAACGTTTTAAGAGCCCCAACGTCCCTCATCTGTCTGTCCCTTGCACCCTGAGGTTACAAGGACCCTCCCTCTGGCAAGGTGCCAGGTTATTTTCTAAACTCCCAGGAATCTGATCTCAACCCAGGGGATGGACACTAATTTTGGTCAGGAAGGGCCCCAAGAGGGGACAGAGGCAAACAGACAGCTGGGGCAGCTGAACTCAGGTCAGGGGCCAGGGGTGGATAGATGAGGCCAGGATGCCCTCTGGAGCAGGTGACAGATCCTGAGCTGGGTGTTGAAGGCAGAGGAGAGATAGCCAGAAAAATTTTTTTAAAAAAGTAGGAAAAGTGTTCCTGGCAGAAGAATGGCAAGTGCAAAGGCCTAGAGGCAGGGGTGAGGCTGCCTTGTTTGGGGACTTGCTAGGACAGGAGGGAGATGAGGAGGGAGGACCAGTGGAAGAGGAGGGGAGAAGGGCATGCCAGGTAGCCGTGTCTTAATGGGGGGTACTACCATCTTGTCCTCCTGGTCTGTGTGGAGAGGAAGAATCTTGCACTGCGAATCATGGGCTCTGGGATGGCTGTGAGCCAGGGGGATCAGAGAGCTATGGATGTAAACAGACCTTCCAAGGCCAGGTGTCCAGGTGGGAGAGGGGCAGGCTGAGCTGGGGCTGGGGCCATGGACTGGAGAGGAGGGGGCAGAATGGGAAAGGAGTCAGAGAACAGAGGGCCGGGCTCGGAAATGGGGGACGGCAAGTGTCAGACTAACCAATTTTTGCAGCCCTGGAACTGTCCCTTCATAGGTGGACCCAGTGTGGCCTTGAGTGAGAAGGCTCAGGGCTCTAATCCCAGTGGCACAGCACCAGTTACTCAACATCAATAACAACAGTAATAATGCTGATGTGATGCTGATGTGACGTGAGCCCCTGAGCACTCTGGAGGAGCCGGCACTGCCTGTGCGCTGGCCCCAAGACCTCCTTTCACTCTCCTGACTGCCCCCGAAGTGACTGTCATCATTGTCCCTTTAGGCCCCAATTGCTCCAGTGATAGGCCCTACAGCTAGGACAGGGACGTGGGATGTAAATGGAGCTCTGTCGAATGGTCACAGCGATGCCACCCTCAGGTCAGTGAGAGGTGGCCGTGCCGGTGGGGCCTCTGCCAGTCCCCACCTCCCTGGTCCTTTGTTCTCTCCTTCCTGAAATGGCGCCCTAACGGTCCTCGTTCACAGGCTGCTGGGGGACAAAAAGCGATGGTGCTCGTAAAGCACCATGGAGTCAAGAAAGCACCCTGTGACGTGCGCAGCCCCACACGGGAACCGTAAAACACACGCGGGATTAGAAGGCCGGGTGTGAAGAAAGTCCAGCTTCTCATTTAGTTTTCATCTTGATTACGTGTTGAAATCATAATATTTGGGATCTACTGGGCTAAATAAATTTATGATTAAATTGGTTTCACCTGTTGTGGGTTTTCATTTAATGTGGCTTCTAGGAAATTTAAAATACATAGTTCATGGTATATTTCTGTTGGATTGCCCTGGGGTAAATAGTGGCTCTTTTATGAGTGTGATTCTACCAGGAATACTATTGTTCCTTATGCTGGGTGCCTTTCAGGTATGGTCTCGCCTTTTAAACTTTTTAAAAAGTGATTTTCTACTGATTGTAAAAGTAATTTTTGTCCACTGAAGAAAAAAATAACTAAGAGTAAAAATCGCCCATAATCCCCCAACAGCTGGAGTTCACTCTAAAAAGAGCTCAGACTATTTCCTTACAGTCTTTTCCTGGAGCTTATGTGAGGCTACCTAATTCTTCAGCCTCTTTTTCAAGTTTTACAAAGTCTCGGCCACACAGTATGCTGTTTGGTGCTCTCCATTTCCCCCTTAATATTATAATGCAAGCATCTCCCACAGCATTGACTAGGCTTCAGAAGTGCCATCTGATGGCTGCGTGGACTTCTGCACCTTAGTGTACCCGGCACGGTGATCAGTGAGGAGAATTTGGTGCGACTGGCTTCCAGGCCCAGCCCCAAGACTGGTGGCCATGATCAGGGCTTAAGAGCCGGGACTCTAGAGCCAGATGGCCTCTGCCCAATCCCAGGTCTCTCATCTCCCTATGAGTGACCTTCGGCAAGTCACTGAACCTCTCTGTGCCTCTGTTCCTTTCCACTTAAGTGGGGAGAAGTCATATCACTCATGTGAAACCCTTGAGACCAGATGTGTTTTGGCATTCTGATATTAGAAAGGTAAGAATAAATGGTATAGCTTCCATCTCTCCCATGGCCATGACAGCAGCGTGGCGGGCGCCGAGTTGCGGGCAGTGCTTGAGCAGGGGCTCAGCGCACTCGCCATCCGCACAGAGGTCATGGAGCACCCGGAGGTAAAATAAGTAATGAAGCAGTAAACCATCTCTGCAGTGGCTACGATGTATCAGGTATCACGCATACAGCAGGACACCAAGGTGAAGAAATGATGCCTCATATCCAACATTTGAAAGGAGCACCTAGTAAGAACTTATTTCCTAAAGACAAAAAGAAAAAAGGCTATTGGTTGGTGACAGTTCTTCATGATAGACAAATTAATTTAAATGATCTTGCCAAGCAGTTAGGTGTTGGGAGTGGAAATCTGAGGTTTGCTGATGAAACAGCCATGCTAGAAAAACTAAAAGTTGGCCAAGGCTGTGCCACACCCTTGGCACTCTTCTGTGATGATGGAGATGTGAAATTTATTCTAGATTCTGCTTTTTTAGAAGGTGGACATGAAAAGGTGTATTTTCATCCAATGACCAATGCTGCAACCATGGGATTGAGCCCTGAAGACTTTCTTACATTTGTGAAGAAGACAGGACATGATCCCATAATACTAAATTTTGATAAAAACAACTAATTGGGCTAATATTTAGAACACATTTATTTGAGATAAGAAAAAAAAAGAATAAATAGCGTATCTTTTCATAGCATCCCAGTGGATCTTCTACCCCTTATCAAAAGTGGGAATATTTCTAGAGTGGAAGGTTTGAATAGTCACATGAGTGGGTTCAATAAAAGGCCTAAACAGCTTGCATGGGATTTGTTGCCAAAGTTATGAAAACTCTGGTTTTCTGAGCTTATGGATTTCAGAGCTGCAGGTGTTGAATAAGGACCTACCGCACAGGGCAGTTTGTAAGATTAAATAATAACGCATTTAGAACAGGATCTAACACTGAAGACAGGCTCAACGCATGTTGGCTGCTGCTTAATCTTTTTTATTGAGGTGTAATATATGTATAATAAAATGGCCCCCTTTTCCCCCCCAAGATTTTATTGGGAAATTGGGGGAGGGGAACAATGTTGGGGAATTGAGGAAGGGGACCAGCCATGTTGTTGTTCTTCAATCTTTGTTGTAGAGGTCGCCAGTCGCCATCTGGCTTCCGGTCAGCCACTTGTGGTCTCTAAGCGCAAAGTGCCAAGTTCAGTCTTAGTTGCAGGTGGACATAGCCCATCATTGAATGGGCAATTTTATTGTTACACCAGCTGAGCCATCCTGCCATCTGTTGGCAACTCAGCGGCAGCTCGGAGTTCACTGGCCCATGTGGGAATCGAACCAGCGGCCCTGTTGCTCAGAGCTCGTGCTCTAAGCCAACTCTTAACCAACTGAGCCACTCATCCAGTCCAAAATGGCCCCATTTTATATACAGTTTTGACAGCTGTACTCACCCATGCAACCACCACCCCAGCTTCTATCACCCCAGGAAGTTCCCTCATGCCCCTTGCCGGCATGTCCACACACATGCTCAGAGACACCACTCAGCATGTCCAGAGTGAAGGATGAATGGGATCCCACCGCATGTGCCACTGTGCGTGTGGCTTCTCGTGCTTAACATAAAGCCAGTGAGATTCATCATCCAAGCCATTGTGCGTGGTGATAGTTCATTCCTTTTCATGGCTGAGCTGGAATGTTCCACTGTAGGACACAGCGTGCAGTCCTTCCCCCTTTATGGACATGTGGGCAGCCTCTTGTTTAGGCCAGAATGAACTGTGAGCACCCACCACAGGCAGTTGGATGGGCCTCTGTCCCCATTTCTCTTGGGGAAAGTCTCAGGAGTGCGAAGGTAGGATCATGGGGTAGCTCTCAGGTTGACAGGAAACAAGCAGACCATTTTCTAAAGTGCTCTTCTGATCTTACTCTCCCACCAGCAAAGATGGAGCACTAGGGACACTCCACCCCTCACCCACCAGCCCGTGGTGGCTTGGTGCTGGGTACCTTTTGTTTGTGCACCAGTGACCCGTGTCTCTCCCTCCCCCACCCCAGGTGATCCGGACAGACACGTTCAAGCACCTGCGGCACCTGGAGATCCTACAGCTGAGCAAGAACCTGGTGCGCAAGATCGAGGTGGGCGCCTTCAACGGGCTGCCCAGCCTAAACACACTAGAGCTGTTTGACAACCGGCTGACCACGGTGCCCACGCAGGCCTTCGAGTACCTGTCCAAACTGCGGGAGCTCTGGCTGCGCAACAACCCCATCGAAAGCATCCCCTCCTACGCCTTCAACCGCGTGCCCTCGCTGAGGCGCCTGGACCTGGGTGAGCTCAAGCGGCTGGAGTACATCTCGGAGGCGGCCTTCGAGGGCCTGGTCAACCTGCGCTACCTCAACCTGGGCATGTGCAACCTGAAGGACATCCCCAACCTGACAGCCCTGGTGCGCCTGGAGGAGCTGGAGCTGTCGGGCAACCGGCTGGACCTGATCCGCCCGGGCTCCTTCCAGGGCCTCACCAGCCTACGCAAGCTGTGGCTGATGCACGCCCAGGTGGCCACCATCGAGCGCAACGCCTTCGACGACCTCAAGTCCCTGGAGGAGCTCAACCTGTCCCACAACAACCTGATGTCCCTGCCCCACGACCTCTTCACGCCCCTGCACCGCCTGGAGCGTGTCCACCTCAACCATAACCCCTGGCATTGCAACTGCGATGTGCTCTGGCTGAGCTGGTGGCTCAAGGAGACCGTGCCCAGCAACACAACCTGCTGCGCCCGCTGCCACGCCCCGGCCGGCCTCAAGGGGCGCTACATCGGCGAGCTGGACCAGTCGCACTTCACCTGCTACGCACCGGTCATCGTGGAGCCGCCCACAGACCTCAACGTCACGGAGGGCATGGCCGCCGAGCTCAAGTGCCGCACGGGCACGTCCATGACCTCGGTGAACTGGCTGACGCCCAACGGCACCCTCATGACCCACGGCTCCTACCGCGTGCGCATCTCCGTCCTGCACGACGGCACGCTCAACTTCACCAACGTCACCGTGCAGGACACGGGCCAGTACACGTGCATGGTGACGAACTCGGCCGGCAATACCACTGCCTCGGCCACGCTCAACGTGTCGGCCGTGGACCCGGTGGCGGCCGGCGGGGCTGCTGGCGGTGGGGGAGGCCCAGGGGGCGGCGGCGCTGGCGGAGGTGGCAGTGGTGGCTACACCTACTTCACCACGGTGACCGTGGAGACCCTGGAGACGCAGCCTGGAGAGGAGGTCCTGCAGGCGCGGGGGACGGAGAAGGAGCCGCCGGGGCCCACCACTGACGGCGTCTGGGGCGGCGGCCGGCCCGGGGAGGCAGCCGGCCCGGCCTCCTCGTCCACCACTGCGCCGGCCCCACGCTCCTCAAGGCCCACGGAGAAGGCGTTCACGGTGCCCATCACGGACGTGACAGAGAACGCCCTCAAGGACCTGGACGACGTCATGAAGACCACCAAGATCATCATCGGCTGCTTCGTGGCCATCACCTTCATGGCCGCCGTGATGCTCGTGGCCTTCTACAAGCTGCGGAAGCAGCACCAGCTTCACAAGCACCACGGGCCCACACGCACGGTGGAGATCATCAATGTGGAAGACGAGCTGCCCGCTGCCTCGGCCGTGTCCGTGGCCGCCGCTGCTGCCGTGGCCAGTGGGGGTGGCGTTGGTGGGGACAGCCACCTGGCCCTGCCTGCCCTGGAGCGCGACCACCTCAATCACCACCACTACGTGGCGGCCGCCTTCAAGGCGCACTACAGCAGCAATCCCAGCAGCGGGGGCTGCGGGGGCAAGGGCCCACCCGGTCTGAACTCCATCCACGAACCTCTGCTCTTCAAGAGCGGCTCCAAGGAGAACGTGCAAGAGACGCAAATCTGACGCTGCCACTGCCCGGCGGGGCCCCGGGCTCTCGGGACATACTGGGACCCTCCCCACAGCCCAGCCCCTGCGGACCGCCTGGGGAAGGTCGGGGAAGATGGGCTCAGAGCCCATCTGGACCCCAGGGCGGCTGGCCTAGCAAGGACAGGGTGGGGCACCAGGCATGGAGCCCCGTGGTTCTGGGTGACCCGAGGGGATGTGGGATTCAGGAGAAGTGGCCGGGACCCTCCGCTTTTCCTCCTCACTCTCCTGACCAATCATCCTGGCCCTCCACCTTCCAGGGGAGAGGAGCTTTTTGGGGGGGGTGTCCTTTTCCCTCACCCCCAACAACCCTCCTTTTACGGTTCATTTTTTGCAGTTTGACGCCTGTTCCCCACCCTATCCCTTACCCCCACCTATCCACCCTGGAAACTGAAGAGAGACATATGGCCGTTAGCACCTCCAGACACCCTGGCCCTGCCCTCCTACTGAGTCCACTCCTGTCCCTTAGGCCCCTTGGCTGGGGGTGGGGCAGCCTCAGCCCGCCCCCTACAATCTCCCCAGCCCTCACCCACCCCACAGACTCTTTTGATACTGAAGGGAGGTTTGCGTCAACGACTACCTGCTCTGTAATTACTTTAAAAAAAAAACACGGAAAAAGTAAAAAAATATTTTTTTTGGTCATGAAAGCATGGAGGAGAGAAAAAACAAAGTGAATGTGGGCGGGGAGTAGAATGAGAGGATGTTGCAGGCCATGCAAGAAGGTGGGGAGCTGGCCCCTCGGGGTGTTGAGTCCCCCTCACCCTTGATCTCAGAGACCCCAGAAGGAGGGGCTCAGTCACCCGGCACTAGTATTTAATCTCCCCGCTGTTCTTTTGAGGTAGGTACTGGGGTCCTCTCCCCTGCCTCCACTTCTCAGCAGAAATTGAGGGACCCCTAGTCTTTTCCTGGGGCTACCGCAACAAAGTAGTAAAAACTGGGTGGCCCAGAACAGCAGGAATGTGGTGTCGTACAATCCTGGATCCGGGAGTCCAAGATCAGGTGTGACAGGCTCAGCCCCCTCTGGAACCCGTAGAGGAGGACCCTTCTCTGCCTCTTCCAGCTTCTGGTCGCCCCAGATGTTCCTGGCCTGGCAGCAGTGTCACCCCGATCTCCACCTGGCATTCTCCCTGTGTCTCCACATCGCCTTCCCTCTGTGCATGCTTGTCTTTGTAGCGCAAGTCCCCCTTTTTATAAGGACATGGGTCATATTGGATGAGGGCCGTTCCTACTCCAGCATCAATCACCTCATCTCAACTTGATCGTCTGCAAAGACTGTTTCCAAATGAGGTGACACTCAAAGACAGGCCCTGGAGGTGAGATAGGACTTCAGCACGTCTTAATGAGAGACACAGTTCAGCCCATGACAGAGCCAAACCACAGAGTGTTCATCTCCTCTGAAAACCCATTCAAGACACTGCCACAGAGAAAGCGGGTCAGGCGGGACACAGTGAAGGGGAAGGAAGGAGTAATGTGGTGTGAGGTGCTGCAGTTGCAGCTGGGGCCTTGCACTTCTATCTTATTAATGCAGAGGCAGGAGGGATGGGGTCCAGTCCTGGGGACTCAGAGGGGACTAGCTGGTGCCCAGAAGGGCTGGGGGCCGCATGCAGAGCCCCCAGAGCCAGTGAGTGGAAGCAAACCCAGGGACCAGCCGAGACAGTGGACTGCTGGTGGTGGGGCCAGGGTGCTGGCGTTTCAGGCTTGGGAGGGCTGGGTTCCCCTGGGCTGCCATCCCCTGCTTCTAGACTGGCAGAGGCCAATGGAAGCAGCGGGGCCACTCTGGATGAGGGGCCATTCCAGACCAACTTGGCCGTGGACACACAGGGCTAGGCCAGGGAGTAGGCTGGGTCTCAGCCCCTTTTCTCTCTCACCTCAGTCCAACCTGGCAGCACATACAGCATGCCTGGGTACTGCGTGGGACACCCAGGCCCCATGGAGTTGAGGACAGAAGGCGGGGCAGACCGGAAGCTCCCACATCCCCACCAGGGCCCTGTGTGCTCTGTGAGGGCTTGGCCCCAGTCCATGTCGGCCCTGCCCTTCTTCCCTGTCTGTTTATGCCCCACAGCATCTTATCTCTTCCCAGTCTGAGGCTCCTAAAGCAAATTCTTCCCTTATCAGCTGCCAGGCCCTATCTGTCTGTAAGCCTGCTCTGTCGCCTGTCAACTTGGGACTCTACCCCTCACTCCCTCTTTCATGCTCTCTTTCTCCCTGGTCCTCTTTCAGAGCTAATCCTGGTTGCCGTGGCAACACTGCAGCGGGTACCAGGTGGCAGTTGGGGGCAGGGAGCCAGCACTGCCGCAGCCTCCACTATTTCCAATGCTGGGCACCCACGAGGTGCACTGGTTGAGGCTCATTTTGGGGGGCACTCGGGGCCTCCCCAGGCCTTGCAGGCTTCTCATTGACCCATGGGAGGTAGGGAGTGGGGAGGGACAGGCTTGGGAGTGAGCATACAGCATAGGGTGGGGGGGCTTGGTGGCATCACTGCTGGGAAAGGGGAGGATGAAAGATTAGAAGTCAAGGTGAACTGAAGGAGGTTCTGGAGAGGGGCTGGGATGAGCGGAGCTCCAGCTCCCACAGCGTTGTGGGGAGATGACAGGGCACGACCAGGCCAGGCCTCCCTTGGACCTTGTGGTAGGGAGGAAATGTAGTCTTGGCCCGACTGGGGACAGAATGTCAGCCAGCCCAGAGGAGATGGGGGCAGGGACTGGAAGGATGGTGATCCAGGGAAGTGGAGAGACAGAGATGGAGAGGGAGAGAGATCAGAGAGATGCAGAGACCCAAAGGAGGGACAACACGGAGGAATGTTGACAAACACCGTGCCAAGATGCGAGGCAGCTGCGACAAGGATGGGAGTTGGAAATGCGCAAAGGGACAGACTGAGAGCCCAGAGGCCCCATCACTATCTCCTCTCCCTGCTCCCAACCTGCTCAACCCCCACCCCAAGCAGGATGCAGTTTCCATGGCAACCTGGCTGGCCAGAAAGGGGGTGGGGGACTGCAGAGGAAATTTTCCACATCAGCAGGAAGGAAGGAGGGAGTGATGCAGAGAAGGAAGCAGCCCATACAGTGGGGGCCACACAGGGCCCCTGAAACCTCGAGTCATCATACCCAATGCCCTCAGGATAGTCACCCCCGCCCCCATCCAGCAAATCTGCACTCACCTCTGGGCCGCTGCTGCGAAGGGGGAAAGCTTGGGAAAGGCTCAAGGGTCAAATGTCCAAAGATCAGCGGCTGCCCAGGCCTGGTGTGTGTGCGTGTGTGTTGCGGGGGGCAGCCAGCAGGCGACGGTGCTCGGATCGCAGACCACCAGATTCAAGGACATGGCCGACGACAGGGTTCCACAGAGGGTGGGGGTAGTGGGCTACGGCCGACTCGGTGAGTCCCTGTCTGGGGCCTCTTCCCCAGGCCCCCTCCTGAAGCGCCCAAAGCCCCCATGTCCTTCACAAACACACCTTTCATCCATGTCTTTATCTGCACCCTGGCTGTCTCTGTCTGCCTGATCATCTTCCATTCCCCACTATGGAGCTCCATCCTTCTCTGTGTCTCTGTCCCCTCTCTCTGAGTTTCTTTCCCTTTCCCTAGGACAGTCCCTGGTCTCCCACTTGCTGACTCAGGGACCGGAACTGGGCCTAGAACTTGTTTTTGTCTGGAATCGTGACCCAGGACGAATGGCAGGGAGTGTGCCCCCCTCCCTGCAGCTCCAGAACCTCACTGCTCTTGGGGAGAGGTCAGTGATCTCGCCATGAGCGAATGGGGGCTCCCTGAAGCTCCTGTTCTGGCCTTCCTTAGCTGCTTTGTGATCTCAGGGGAGTCCCTTACCCTCTCTGGGCCTTGGTTCACCCAAATGTGAAATGGGACAAGCCCATACATCCTGTTTCCCCTCCCAGGCCAGGGTGAAGAATGACAGGCCTCTATAGACTGAGGCAATCTGGGAAGGGGAGGCCTAATGCCTCTCCAAGGCCCTCCCCCACCTCTCCCTTCTCCCAGGCACCCTGACCTTGTGGTGGAAGTGGCCCATCCCAAAATAATCCAAGAATCTGGGGCACAGATCCTGCGCCATGCCAATCTCCTGGTGAGCCCTGCCCCTTCCGCCTTGGCCTCAACCCACCCCAGAGTGGGATCTACCCATCTCCTAACCTCAGTCCCTCCCACCTTCATCCACTCCAGGTGGGGTCCCCCTCAGCCCTGGCTGACCAGGCCACAGAACAGAAGCTCCTGGAGTCCTCACACCACTGGAACCACGCTGTGTTTGTAGCCCGGGGGGCCCTGTGGGGTACTGAGGACATCAGCAGATTGGATGCAGCTGGAGGTCTCCAGGTGAGGGCCTGTTGGGCTCCCCAGGAACCAGAAGGGGCCTGCAGAGACCCCTGGGCCCCCTGAACCTGGCTCTCACTTCCAGAGTCTCCGTGTCACTATGGCCACACATCCTGATGGCTTCCGGCTTGAGGGACCCCTGGCCGCAGTGCACAGCAGCGGGCCTCGCACTGTGCTCTATGAAGGCCCTGTCCGTGGGCTCTGTCCCTTTGCCCCCCGCAACTCCAACACCATGGCAGCTGCTGCTCTGGCTGCTCCCAGCCTGGGCTTCGACCGTGTGATCGGGGTACTTGTGGCTGATCTCAGGTGAGCTAAGCTGGTTGGGAGTTTGGGCTGGGGCTGGGCCAGCCAGACTGACGACCCTGCTTGCCTCAGCCTCACCGACATGCATGTTGTGGACGTGGATCTGAGCGGACCCCCAGGCCCCACAGGGCAGAGCTTTGCTGTGCACACCCACAGAAAGAACCCCGCCCAGCCAGGCGCTGTCACCGGCTCAGCCACTGTTACCACCTTCTGGCGCAGCCTCCTCGGTATGGCCAGGAGCCTCCCCAGGGCTAGTGGCCCCAGTCCCCAAGCCCTGGGCTCTGTGCTCTGCAGCGCTTGGGTCTCAGTTCTGCAGCTCTGATTTTGTCTCTGTTGGTTGATCTTTATTTCTGAGTCTCCTTAACCTTCTATGTCATGACTTTGAATCTTTTTATCTGTGTCTGTCCACTTCCCAGGTCTTTGTCCGTCTTCCTGGGTCTCTCTCCCACTCCGGGTTTTGGTCCCTTTCTCTAGGTCCTCCTCCACCCCATCCTTGTGTCCCTTCATCCAGGTGTCTCTCTCTCCTCATTTCTCTATCTCACCCTTTCATCCCTCGTATCTGCCCTGCAGGCTGCTGCCAGCTCCCCTCAAGACCAGGGATCCATCTCTGCTAAGAAGTCTCCCCTAGAAGACATCATCTTCTCATTTACCTCCCCACCACCACCGTCCTGCAGCTGCCCTGGCCGCAGTTTCCCTGGGTCTCCTCTCCCTCCTGTCTCAGTAAAGATTGGAGATTCTTCTCACTGCACAGCCTGGTGTCTCTACTCCCTTGTTATTCCCTGTGACATCACGTTGCTTATTTACACGATGCATCACGCCATATCAGTGGGCGGGCACCTGAGAGCAAAAAGCCTGGAAGTTATCGCGAGAGCGTACCCACTACATTTCCCAGAATCCTCTGAGTACAAGGGGGCGTGGTTGTGCGCGAATGGGACACTTCCTGGATTCTTCGCAGAGATCTGCAGTCCCGAAATTGCGGCCCGGCGTTCTCCAAGCAGTAGCGGACGTCCGGACCACACTGTCCGGACGTTCCTTGCGGAGCAAGAGCACTGGTGGGGGCGGTCGGGAGTCGTAGTCCGGCACGCGGCGGCCGCCGGGAGCTGTAGTCCGTCCTGCCTGCCCAGTCAGCGCCGTGCTGCCCGCCCCACACTCGGAGCCCAGAGCCGCCGCCCAGGGGGATGCGGGAGCCCCTGGTTCCGGCGAGGAGAGAGGCAGGCTGGGTGAGGGGCGTTGCTTGGCAACGGGCAAGCGCCGCGGTTGGGGTACGGGTTGGGGAAAGGGCTCTGTTACTTGGTGTCCGGGGAGGGGGCCCTGTTGCCAGGTGACAGGAAGAGAAAACCCTGTTGTTTAGTGACAGGGGACGGGAGTCTTCTTGTTGCTAGGCGACCAGAAGAGACCCTGTTACCTAGAGACAGGAGAGGAGGATTCCTCTGTTGCTAAGTAACCGGAGAAGAGACTTGTTACCTAGTGGGGTGGGGGTGGAGGGGTCTTCTGTTGCTAGGTAACCAGAGATGGAGCATGTTACCTAGGTACAGGGGTGGGGGGTTTTCTCTGTTGCTAGGTGACCACCATATGACCTTTTAACTTAGGTTTGTGGTGGGGGTATTCCTATGTTGCTAGGTGAGCAGAAAAAAGAAGCCATTTTCCTAGGAATGGAGGATGGAGGGTGTACCCTATTGCCAGAAGCGCGACCCTGGTGTAGGGTCAAGGGCCCAGTGTTCCCTCAGGCTGCCATGAGCCCACGTCTCAATGGTAGTGTCCCCAGGGCCTGCTGACAGGTTGGGCCTCCAGATCCCAGTCCCCTGAACACCTTCTCCCCCGCCCCCCAAGCAGGAGCCGTGGGCGGCATGTCCCAGGGCCCGGGAGCACAGCCGAGCCTGCCCTCTGTGTACCATGAGCGGCAGCGCCTGGAGCTGTGTGCCATCCACGCCCTCAACAACGTCCTCCAGCAGCAGCTCTTTAGCCAGGAGGCTGCCGATGAGATCTGCAAGAGGTGACCGTCACCCACCCGAACCCCTGGAAAAGCACAGAGGCAGAGCCACCCACGTGGGTCTCAGCGAGGCAGGGGCAGAGCCCAGGGGCTTTCTGCTACCCCATCACATGCCTGAGCTGGACCCTGGGACTCAGAGATGGACATGTTGCCTCCCTGTTCATCCTCAGGGCCTTTTCGCAACTCAGGCCTCACCCTCTCTTATCTGGGCCCTGACCCCACTTTCCCTCTGGCCTCTCAGCTTCTGGTTTTTCTCCTCCAGTCCATCCTGCACATGCCACAGTACTGCCCCTGCCTCTCCCCTGCTCACAACCCTTCCATGGCTCCCCAGCATCCCTGGGAGAAGTCCTAAGGACCGCAGCCTGATATCCAAACCCCTACGTTCTCTGCTCCCCACTGGCCTCTGCAGCTTCATACCTCACTGCTCCCTGAAACCAGATTTCTCTCCCGTCCCCAAAGGACCCCCACTATGATGGCCCTGGGCCTTTGCACAAACTGTTCTTTCCGCCTGGCACTGCTTCTTCCTCTTGGTAGCCTGCAATGTTACTCCTCATTGTTCAAGGTTTCAAACATCACTTCTTTATTATCTCTGCCTCATCGTCCCTGTCCCCCTTCCCCACAGCCCTGGCCCCAGCTCAGGCCCCATTGTCTCCTGGACCCTACCCTACCCAAAGGAGACCCTGTCGCCCTCTCTCTTGCTCAAAACCCTCCCATGGTCCCCCAGCATCCGCAGGCCAAGAGGCCCTCAGATTGATTATTAGAGGATTGACTCATCTCCTGTGTCATTCAACACATTTGTGCCAAAGCCATGCTGGAGACCAAAAGATGTGTCCGATATGAGCCCTGCCCTGAGAGGGTCAGGCAAACAGAACACACAGAAAAATAATACACAAACTTTCTCTCCTCCACCCCCTCCCACTGTCCTGACCACCAAGAGCCCAGAGAGAGAACAAAGGTGCTGTTGTTCAGAAGAGGCAGGGCCCAGAGAGACAATTGGTGGCCGGGTGACCCTCCTGGTCTGGGGTACAGCTGGAGGAAAGGCTGGGGGCAGGAGCACAATAGCTGTGGTTGGAGACAGGTGGCTGGGAAGGGGTTGGTGGGGGCTGAGGCTGGGAGGCCAGCAGGACCTGACCATGTGGGGCCTCTTAAGGCCAGGCTGAGGGTCTGGGACTCTATCCTGGGGTGACAGGGCACCAGGGAGGGCTCGGAGCAGAGAAGGGGCAGGGTCAGCACCAGGTGTAAAAGATCCCCCCAGGCCCTGTAGGAGATGGAATAGCGTGGCGAGATGCGGCTGGGTGAGGGTCCCGGTGACAGAGGACAAGGCCTGAACAGGAAGATGTGGTTGGAGGACAGGGCAGAGACAGTAGGACAGGCGAGTAGGGCCTGGGGCTGATGAGTCACGGGTACTGAAGAGAGGGAAGAGTTCAAAGGGTGGATGACTCACTGACCCTAGGACTCTCCTGCTTTGTTGGGAGGCCTTTCCAGTCACCCCAACTCAGGCTCTGATCACCCCCCAACCAGGTTGGCCCCCGACTCCCGGCTGAATCCCCATCGCAGCTTCCTGGGCACCGGCAACTATGACGTCAACGTGATTATGGCTGCCCTGCAGGGACTGGGCCTGGCTGCTGTGTGGTGGGACAGAAGGAGGTGGGAGGCTTGGCGCCGTGGGTGCCACGATGGTGGTCAATGTGGATGAAATTAGGAGGGGGATGGGTGGATTGGAGGGAGGGAGGAAGAGGTAGTTGAGTGAAAGGTTTGCATGGTGGGTGATGGCTGGCAGACTGATGGGTTGGGAGGTGATAAAAGGATGTGTGGGATGGCCGGATGGTCGATGGATGAGTTGATGGATGGATATTGGGTAAATGAATGGTAACTGGGTGACTAACTGGAGGGGGAATGGTGGTTGGATGTGTTGAGTAGATGGTGATTGGGTGATGGGCTGTATGAATGGATGGGTACGTGAGTAGTTGAGTGAATACAGGATGGATAGTTAGTTGATACGTGGTTGGGTAGATAGATGGTGGATGGGTAAAGAATGGGTGAGGAGTTGGGTGGATGTTGAATAAGCTTGTGGGTAGGTGGCCAGTTGGATGGCGGTGACTGCGTCAGTGAGGGGATGGTGTTTGGGTGAACAGTAGATGGGTCATTGGATGGTGGATGGTTGTTAGATGTTTGGGAGCTTTGGATGGGCAGCGGGTAGGTGGTGTATAATGGATAAAGGACAGGTCAGTGGTAGATGTGTGAAGAGTGAATGGAGAGTTGGGCGGATGGTGGTTGGAGGCTTGGATGGGTGGGTGGTGGTGGGATGAACAGTAGAAGGAAGTTGTACAGTTGCTGGGGGCTTTCGATGGGTGGGGGGGTGGAGAACAGGTGAGTTAAAGGAAACAGGGTGGGCTGACTGAGGAGGGTCCTTGGTGGGCTCAGGTGGCCACTGCTGCTGCGTCAGCCTGGGCCGCGCATGCTCAGTTCTGTTGAGCCCTGCCCCCGTGTCCGGCCCTGCCCACACAGGCCCCTGTCCCAGCTGGCCCTGCCCCAGGTGTTGGGGCTGATCGTGAACCTGCCCTCACCGGTGTCGCTGGGGCTGCTGTCCCTGCCCCTGCGCCGGCGGCACTGGGTGGCCCTGCGCCAGGTGGACGGCGTCTACTACAACCTGGACTCCAAGCTGCGGGCGCCCGAGGCCCTGGGGGATGAGGACGGCGTCAGGTGAGGGGGAAGTGACTAGGCCCCTTCCCCCAGAGGCCACGCCAGGCCCCCTGGGCCTCAGTCTCCCTGTCTGTCCACCCAGGGCCTTCTTGGCAGCCACCCTGGCTCAGGGCCTGTGTGAGGTGCTGCTGGTGGTAACCAGGGAGGTGGAGGAAAAGGGCTGCTGGCTTCGCACAGACTGACCCCGTGGAGGAGGGAACCACTGCTGTCCACCCAGCATGTTCTTGTGCGTCCATGCCCGGCTCCTGTGCCGAAGGACCAGGCCAGCGCCCCATGGACCCTGCGGAGGCCCCACCCCCTTCCTCCTACCCCTGCTCCCCAATGCCGCTGCTGCCTCAATAAACCTCAGATTTGCTCCAGGCCTGGCCCGAGTCTGACTGGGGCCCCATTTTCTCGTTACTCCTGTTTAT
This sequence comes from Aselliscus stoliczkanus, assembly GCA_033961575.1. Lineage (NCBI taxonomy): Eukaryota > Metazoa > Chordata > Mammalia > Chiroptera > Hipposideridae > Aselliscus > Aselliscus stoliczkanus. Next base: position 8,294,106 of record CM066732.1, read on the forward strand.
CAGAGGCTAGGCATCCACAGGGCTATGCCAGGAGCCCTCATACTGGCTCTCTGCTGCCCCCAGCTTTGTGACCTGAGAGTCACACGACCCTGAACCTCTCAGCTTCCTCCCTGTGAGGCCACATTGTGGTGGCAGGGAGAGACCAGAAGCGAACAAGTAGGTGCTGTCTAGAGTGTTCAGTGAGATAAAAGCCAAGGAGAAAGCATAAGTTTATTTCGTGATTCTCAGTTTTGTTCCTTCGATTGCAGTAGTGGCCTCAAGATATCCCCGTCCTGATCCCTGGAACCTGGGGATAGATTCAGTCACATGGCAGAGGGGAGTGAAGGCTGCAGAGGGAGTCAGGGTTTCCTGGGAGCTGACCTTGAGATATGGAGAGGGTGCTGCACTCTCTGAAGAATCATGAGGGCTCTGAAAGGTGGAGAGGGAGGCCGGAGAGGAAAACCAGAGAAAGACATGAAGCAAGCAGGCAGGGTCTGAGAGATGCCACATGGGGACTTGGAAGACACAAGGGGCCATAAGCCAGGAAATGAGCAGCTTCTAGGAGCTGGAACAGGCAAGGAAGCAGACTCTCCCCCCAGACCCCCAGAAGGAACTGGTCCTGCCCACACCTTGACTCTAGCCAGAGAGACTTATTTTGGACTTCTGACCACCACAAGTGTTAAAAGAATAAACGTGCATTGTTTTAAGCCATGACTCTGTTAGAGCAGCTGTGGGAAACAAAAGCAGTGCTGTTAGGGTTCATTTAGGGTGGTGGGTCTCATGGAGAAGGTGTTATTTGAGCAAAGACTGGAAGGGGAGAGAGGGAGCCACGGACATCCCAGGAAGCGAGAACAGCTGGTGCAAAGGCCCTGGGGCTGGCCTGTGCCTAGTGTGGAGGGAGAGAGGAAAGGAGGGGAAAGATGGTGCCCAGCGTGGGCAGCGGGGATTTGAGAAGAGCAAGGACAGGGTCCCATTAGCTGTCTTCTTTCCACATTCTCATCAGAGCAGGCCCCCTCCTGTTCTGTGTCCTTCCTGTCAGGGCCTGCTGTCCTTTCCGGCATCTTCCGTGTTCTGACAGCCTTTCACTCATCTCCTGAGCCCCAGCTCTGGGTCTGGCCTGTGCAGCCCAGCTCTTGCCCTCCCCAGCTCAGGTGGGGATGAAAACACAAGGGGATACAAAGACCTGCTGTGTGTGTGTGTGGGGGGGGGCTTTAACAGGTCCATGGGTTCCTTGTGGGGGGTGCTCCAGGGGCCAAGGGGTCTGGGGGGGCTGGCTCTAGAAGGCTTAGGGGGTCTCTTCAGAGGGCCAGTGGGAGGGGAGGGGAGAAGAGGTGAGGGAGGGAGGGGGAGCTTTTCCAGAATTGGAAACAGCTCTGAATGAGACCCAGAGCACCGAGGGAGCCATTAGCCCTGTAGTTATCCGAGGAGGTGATGAGAGATGAGGATGGAGCCTGGCTAGGCTCAAACTCACAGGGCCTCCAAGGGACGGCTGAGGTGGGAGGTGAGGGGGCTGAAAGCAGGGGGAGCAGGTCATCCTGGATGCAGAAAGACTCCTCTGGGGCTGTGTTGGGGCAGATTGGAGACTGGGAGGCCTGGGAGGACGCTGTAGGGTCCAGATGGGAGGGGACGAGGCCTGAACCAGGACCCTGGGGACAGAAAAGTTGCCAAAGAGAAGAGAGCTCTGGACCTGGCAGGCTCTGGGAAAGAGGGATGCGGGGAGTGAAGAAGGTACCCAGGGGTCTGGCCCTGGGACCCAGGGAACAGTGGGCCACTTGCAACAGGTGGGGCCCTGGGAGGAGGAGTGCCATGTCATACTTACTGGAATTTCAGGGATGTGACAGGCCAGGTGACATCATGGGAGGTGGACTAGGGACTAGGGAGATGGCTTCAGGGGTCACAGGCCTGTCCTAGGAGACTTGAGTGTATGTGAGCCCAGGGAGGGAAGCAGGTAGAGAAGGGCCTGGGCAAAGTGAGGTCCCCTGTTAGGCACTAGGCTGAAATGGGGGACCAGAGACACAGGGAGGCTGTGGGCGGGGAGAAATAGGTGGGCCCAGCTTGGGGCGTGTCTCCCGCATTAGGCCTCAGGCTTGGCTCCACCTAGACATTAAATTCAATCAAGGACAAGGTCAACTGACACCCCAAAGAAGGCGGGGAGCAGACGCCAGCAAGACGCTCTCATAAAAGCCACTGGTGATACGGGGATTTGGGCTTGGCAAGTTCTGGTTCCCAAGACTTCCAGAGGTCAAAGGGCAACTTGTAAAGTGAAAAGTCAGACAGCACATGAGGGAAAAATGGCTGTGGTCCCTGGATACCCCACCCTGCCCAACCCGGGGCTTCCTCCCTCTGCCTCTCCAGCTGGCTCTCTCTCCCCAGTCTGGGTCTCTGACCCTCATTGTCCCCATCTGTGTCCCTCTCTTGGTCTCTCTTTCTGGATGTTTCTGTGTCCCTCTTGGCACTTGTCTCTCTCTGTGCCTGTCTCCCTCGGCTCCCTGGGGCCCCCTCCTCCCTCTGTGCCTGTCGCCTGTCCCAGACAGCCTGGCAGACTCCCTAAGTGTTTCTATTCTGGGGCCTGAGTGACCTCCCCAGGTGCCTTCGCAGCTGTGGCCTAATATGGTCAGAGCCAGGGAGGGAGGGGAAGGGGCCAGGTCCCAGCCCAGCATCAGTGCTAATCCTGTCAGGCATGGGGCCTGTGCACTCACTGGGCGCCGACCGTTAGCCCCATAGTACGCACAACACCCCCACCTGCTGCCCCCCCCCCACGTCGAATGGCAGCAATACCCGATTCAGGCTATTTCTCGCCCAAGAATGCCCAGCCAGGCTGGTCCCAGAGTGTGGGGGGTGAGGGGTTCTAGGGGTGCCCCATGCAGACCCGCAGGGCGCTCCCAGCCCCACCCGGCAGCAGGAGGGGAGGGGGAGAGGGGGCCCTGTGGTTATAGGGCAGGTGCAGGCGGGTGACAGCTGTCCTGCGTCCTATGGTGCTGACAGCTGAAGCCCGATTTAGCTCACGGAGCCAGGAACTGACCTGATAAGGTGGTGGTGGGGGGGAGTGGTCCCGCCCCCAGGGCACCCCTTAAATTGGCCGGCCAGGCCTGGGGGGTTGCCGACGCCGACGCCAGGTGAGAGGGGCGCGTCCTTCCTCAACTTCCCTGAGTCCCGCCCGCACAGCGGTCCAGCCCACTGGGCGCTCTCTCTCTCTCTCTCTCTCTCTCTCTCTTTCTCTCTCTCTGTCGCTAGCTCTCTTGTCTCTCCGTCAGTCTTTCTCTGTGTCTCCTCATCTCCATCCCTCCTGCTCTGCACTTCTCTCCTGCTCTTGTTCCTAAATCTGTCTGCCTCTGTCCTTCCTGTCTTGTCCCCATCATCTCTCTTATCTGTCTCCATCTTCCCAGGTCTCTTTATCTCTCTTATGTCTTTGTCTCTTTCTGTGTGTCTGTCACTGACTCTCTTTCCATTTCTCTCTTCCTGGCTTTCTCTCTGCCTCTGTCTGTCTTCCCATCTCTCTCTCCATCTCTGACTCTTCCTCCCACCTGTCTCTCCCTCATTTCTCTTGGTTTCTCAGCCTCTCCATTTCTGTCTCTCTCCCTTTCCCTTTCTTCTCTTTGTCTCTGTCTCTCTCCTGTCTCTGTTTCTCTCACCCTGTCTCTCTCTCTCTCTCTCTTTTCCTGTCTCTGTCTCTCTCCTTGTCTCTCTACCTCTCTCCCTTTCTCTTTCTGTCTTCCTGTCTCTGTCTCTCTCGCCCTGTCTCTGTCTCTCTACCTGTCTCTCTGTCTCTGTCTCTCTTGGTCTCTCTCCCTGACCTCACCTCTCTCTCCAGCTCTCCGATGGGGGCTCCGCCCCAGGCGCTCTGCGGTGGCGGTTTCTGCTGAATAAAGCTGTTTCTGTCCTCACCTCTCTCGCTCCTCTCGCATCCTTCTTCCCTTCCTCACTCCTCTGCCTTTGAGCTCGGCGCCCCTGCCCTGATCCCAGGTGGGTCGGGGGCGGGAACCAGGGCTGGGGTTGGGAGCCCTCCCTCTCAGGGACAGCAAGACACAGAGGCCTGGGAGACAGATGGAGAGATGGGAAGAGACCGAGAGGTAGATGCAGGAGATCCAGAGACAGAGAGAGACAGTGGGACAGCAGAACAAAGAGTGAGACGGGAGATGCAAACTCAGAGACTGGGAGACGCAGAGCTAGAAACAGACTCAGAGACCAGGTGGTGCCCCAACACCCCCATCCTCTGCCCCAGACACAGCAGACAAGGGCAGCCCCTTCCCTCCCACCAGGCTGTGCCAGGCCCGGGACAATGCACCCTTGTCCTGGCTCCAGTCGAGGCAGCTGGAGGGTAGGCTGGGCCCCGGGGGGAGAAGCAGCCACCAGGAGGCCGAGCTGTGACCTCCACCCTCAGACTCCTCCTCCTCCCGGGCCTCCCTTTATGGTCTCCGCCTACTCTCAGCATGTGTGGAGCGCCTGCTGTGTGTACCTGAAATGCCCCCTTGCCTCTCCTGGCACTCTCTTGTCTCCCCTGTCCCTTCCTGTGCCCTCTGCTTGTTTTTCCTGTGCTTCTGGCTCCCTTCCTGGAGGAAATGGGCATTTAAGTTCCTAGTGTTTGCCAAGCAATTTCCACACACTGCCTCTACACCTCATACTGTCCCTTCCACCCTGGTTCCTTCCATTTCTTCCTGATCCGCCTGGTCTCTCCTGGGAAGGAAATGGGCAATTACTGAGCACCTACTGTGCGCCAGGAAATTTATTCAGGTCTCCTCTCCTTACACCCCCTTCTTCCCAGATTCCTTTCTCTATTCATTTCCTCTCCTTTCTGACTTTCTGCTCCCTCCAGGGGGAGGGAATGGACACATACTGAGCACCTCTGTGTGCCGGGCAGTTCACACATCTTTTCTCCCTTCCTCTTCCTCCTGCCTCCTCTATCCTCTCTGTCTTTCTGGCCACTCTACTCTCTTCCAAGGCAAGGAACACACATTTATTGAGCACCCGTGGTATGCCACGCAATTGCTTGTGCTTTCCCTACGCTTCTCGCCCTCCTGTCTCCACTGACCTGTGGTCTCTGCCAGGGAAGGAAATTAGTATTTATTGAGCACCTATTGTGTGCCAGAGAATTTTCTTACACTCCCACCCCCTCTATTCTTTCTGTTCCTTCATCTCTGACTTCTCCATCTGCTCTTTCTTGGGGAAGAAAACAAGCAATTTTGGAGCACCTACTATATGCTAGGCAATTAACACCCCACCTCATCTCCTCTTGCCTCCTCTTTCTCCTCTTTCTCCCGCCCCTCCCACTCTGCCAGCTTCTCCCTCCCTGTGTTCCCTGGGTCCTCTATTGGGGAAGAGAGCAAGCATTTATTGAGTGCCTCCTGTGTGCGCCATGGTTTCCCTGCACTGCCTCCTCCCTGTGACCCTCTCCTTTGCCTGACTCTTCCCATGGATACCGCATCCCTCCTGCTCCGCCAGCCCTGTCACTTCCTCTCCATGAGACCTCAACCAACCTTCCCTTCGCCTGTGTCTACATCTTCCTTTTCCTCTTGTTCTCTCTCTCCTCCAAGGAAGACAATATGCACTTATTGAGTGCCTCATGTGTGCCCACCACCTCACCTGCACACTCCCTTCCCCATTTCCTCTCTTCTCCCTGGCTCCTTCTCAGCTCCAGCTTCTTTTTCCTCCTCCTCTCTGCTCTGCAAGCTCTCTCCTGGGGGAGGAAACAGGCATGTATTGAGTGCCTGCTGTGTGCTGCTCCTCCATATATGTTGTCTATGATTGCCTGCCTCACAGGTTCTTCTCTCTTCTCCTTTTCTTTCGGCTTGCCTCCCTCCTCCCACCTGCTTCTGTGCTCACTGCCAGGGAAAGCGATGGGCATTTATTAAGTACCTACTGTGTGCCCATTGCTTTACATATATTCCTTCCCTCACAGCTTCTCCTACTCATTTTCTCCGCTGGAGTTTTCCTCTCCCTTCTTTATCCTAGGAAAAGAACTAACACTTAACAAGCACCTACTGTATGCCTGGCAATTTCCACCCACGGCCCTTTCTCCTTGGTCTGTCTTTCCCCCCCATTTTTCTTCTGTGGTTTCTTTGCCTTCTTTATCACTTGCCTCCTCTTTCCTGAAGAAAGGAATGGGCATGTATTGAGCACTTATGTTTCCCCTTTCCCTTCTTCTCTGCTGCCTGTTCTCTCCCTTCCTGCTCTCCTTCAGGAAAGGGAAGGAGCACTAATTGAGTACCAACTGTGTGCTGGGTAATTTACACATACGATGCTGCTCCTTCAACACTCTGTTCTTCCCTGTCCCTCCACTCCACCAGCTTCCTCTCTTTCTCTTCTTCCTTCTTTCTCATCAGTGGAAGCTCTGAATTTTCCAGACAGAAGGGTTTGGAGCCTCAGTCACCACCATTGTAGAGGGGGCCAATCATCTTCACCTCACAGTGACAGTGACAACAGACTGGGGCTCCAATATTATTTCTTCATTGGGAAAATAACGTGGGTAATAATAGCCACTCCCCCATATGGGGAGGTAGGGGGAGATGCGGACTGAATGAGACCTCAAAGAAAGTAAGATAGAAAGTGCTAGGGCCGGCCGAGTGGCGCGGTGGTTAAGCGCTGGCCTGGGAAGCCAGTGGCCCCGGTTCGGTCCCACGTATGAGGGCCAGTGACACTGCCCTCAAAAAAAAAAAAAAAGAAAGAAAGTGCTAGACCGGAGTAGGGGGAATGTGCCCACCAGGGGGCGCTGGTTCTCCAGTCCTCACATCCTGAGTTATTTACCTCTCCCACCACCTGGAGAAGCAGTTAAGGAAACTAAGGCTCAGGTGAAGAACAGAACTTGCCTGTCACTCATCTCCCTGTCTCTGTGCTTGTCCCTCCCTCCATGAGCCTCTGCTCCCTGTCTCCCCCATTCCGGTTCCCCATCCACCTGTCTCCTTCTGGCCTCTGTTCCTAGGTCTCTCACACGGTGTCTGTCTCTGCCCCATCTGTCTGTCTCACACACTCTCTCTTCACCAGACACCAATTTCCCTCACATCTCATTCTACTTTCCTCTGTTCACATCTGGATAGTGTTTTTCTTCATTCTCCCTTCACGCTGCTACTCTGCCCTCCTGATCTGCGAATCTCTCTATTGTCCATCTGTCTGGCCACACCCCTCACACCTCCCACACAGGTTTTCCTCTTTCTTCTCGCCCTTGGTCTTTCACACTGACCCTCACAGTTCATTCCTCTGTATTTTACATACCCCGTCTCCCTGTTTCTCTTCCTCCAATGATGTTCCTGTCCTATTTTGCCTTCTTCTACTCAACCCCATCCTCTCTGGAAGCTTCTCTCCTCTCCTCCCGACTTTCCTGCCCTGCTTCGCCCTGTGTTTCACCTCCTCCTTGTCCACCCATCCGCTTACCCCCCAGGAGGTGTGCAGGGACCCTGTCCCCAGGCCCAGCCACCACAGAGAACAGAAGATGAGGGGAGGGACTGCCCGGCCCGGTGAGGCCATCCTCCACACACCCTCCCTTCCTCCATCTGCTTCTCTGCGTCTCTCCTTTCTCCTCCTGTCCCCTCACCTCCGGTTCCTTTCCTTCTGTTTGAGTCTCACATCAGCCTCCCGGCTTCTCCTGGTTGTGCTCAGGGAGCTCGGCTTTGCCTGCTGCTCTTCACTTTCCCTGTTCAATTCTTCCCTCTCTGTCCCTCTGTCACACACACACACACACACACACACACACACACACACACACACACACACACTCACTCCTCCCCCTCTCCCCGCCAACGGCATCTCCTATTTCCTTCCCTGTCTCTCCTCACTCTTGCTCATTTTCCCCTTTTCATTGATTTTTAACACCTCATTCTTTCCTCCTGTTTTCCCTCCAATCTTGACCTTCACCCCCATTATTCTGCCAGCAGTGCCTTTCCCGCTGTCCTGTCCCACCCCCTCTCCGCACCCCCCTTCTCTCCTGCACAGCTATACCCTCACCCTCCGCCATTCCTCCCTTCATATCTCCTTCCTTCCATCTTCCCTGAGCGGCTCCCTCTTCTCTGTCTCTTTTCCTCCCACACCTGGTGTCTGCAGCAGCTCCTTCTCCCCTTGAGGCCTTCACGCCCCTGCCCTCCCCCAGCTCTCCCCAGCCCCATCCTGTCCTCCGTACCCCATCTTCTTGCTACTCCAACAGCTGGGAGGCCCCATCGGATAACCGGATAATGAACAGGGCAGGCGGTGTCTCTGAGTGCTGGTGACATTCTTATCCCCCCTCAGAACAAACAGTCCTGTGATTTATGTTACAGTTTATGAAAATCATTTCATGTCCTGCCAGGTCCAGGGACGATCAGCTCGCTGAGCCCTGCAGCTGCACATTTTCATCCGTTTGCAGCTCATCATCAACTGGGACAAGGGGACACAGGGACATATCCCCTGACTTGGAAGTGCGCCTTCGTCTTCCCTTCCCTCTCTCTGTCCCCTCTGTCTGTCTCTCCCTTTCTCTTTCTTCCTCAATCTCTCCCTGTCTCTCTTCCTCTCTCTGCCCGCTCTCCCTCTCTTCTGTCTGTCTCCCTAAGTCTCTCTGTCACACTATCTGTGTCTCTCTGCCTGTCTCTCCCTTTCTCTTACTTCCTCTATCTCTCTCTCTAAGTCTCTCTCCGTCTCTCCCTCTGTCTGTCTCTCCCCTTCTTTTTTTCCAGCCCCGTTCCTTCCCTTCCCCCTTTATTCACCAGCTTTTTCTGTCACACACACCTTTGGCTTTGTACGATCTCTTTGTTTTCCAAGTTGTCACTCTTTTCTCTCCCTTGGTCACAAAAATGCCCACGGGGTGGCTACCACAGGTCAAGGAGGGAGAGACATCTGCGACCTGAGCAGCCCTGCTCCCCCCACCCCCACACACACCTCAGGCTCACTCCTATTCCTCCGGCCTCATGGTCCACTTTCTATGGCCTCTCGGATTCCTCACATGGTCTCTCCCTCCTCCCTTCCTTCCATCACAAGCTCAGCCTCTGGGTGTGCACGTGTGCATGCGTGTGCCCCTGGAAGGACCTCTCTTCCCACTTGTTTCCATGCCTCCCTGCACCCTGAACCTCTCTCCCTCTCTCCATATCTGCACATCTGTTTTCCTCACTACACACTCTTCTCATCTTTTCCTTTTTGCTCTCCCTCCCCACCCCCTTTGGTCTCTTCCTCTCTCACCCCTTCACTCCTTGCTCACCTCCCCTCCTCCGCCCCCCTCCCTGACTCCCTCAGCATCCTCTTCCTCCCCTCTCTCCTCTCCTTTCTCCGCCTCCCTTTTTCACTCTCTCCCGTTTCTACCTCCCCACCCCACTGCCTGGCATTCTCTCCATATTCTTCTCTCCCTTTTACTCACTTTTTTTTTTTTCTATCTTGCTTTCTGGCCGCTTTCTCCTCTCCTTTTTTTCTTTTCTACTTCTCCTGCTTGCTCCCCCCGTTTCTCTCTAGCTCTCTTCCTTCGAAACACTTGCTTCTTAATCCCTCTCGCTGGTCATCCTCCTCCTCTTCTCCTCCTGCTCCCTTTCCTGTCATCCTCTCCCCGCTTCCTCTTCTCTTCCTGTCTCACTGCCTCTTTCTCATTCCCATCCTCCTCTTCCTCTCAGTCTTCCTTTTCTCCCCATTTCTGTCATCTTTTACCCAGTACCCTGATCCTCTGTGTTCCCCCTCCCTCCATGTCTGTCTCCCGCCTGTCTTCCGTTTCTCTCTCCTCTCTCAGGGACTCCGCCCAAGTCTTCTCTCCTCCTTTTCTCCCAAGTGGCCCCCCTTCTCGTCTCCCTTTTCTTTCCTCATTCTTTTTCCTGCATTTTTTTCTTCCCTCCTTTCTTTCTTCCCCTCCTCACATCCATCTCTCTTCACTCTTTCTCCCTCTTCCTTTGATGTCTCTCCTCTCTGAATCTGCCTCCTTTTCTTCTCATCTCTCCTTTCCCACTCTCTGACATGGCTCTTCAGTTTCTCTCTTCTATCTCTCCCTCCCTTCTTTCAATCTCTTTCTTTTTGCTCTCCACCCCCTTAGGTTCTCCCCTCTCACTCGCCTCCCTCCCTCTGCACCTTGCCATTCCAGCCCCTGCATCCTCACCCCGAGGGCTCCTCTCACTTTGCCTCCCTCTCGGTGCTCTGGTTTCCAAGTTCTGAGCAGGAGGAGGGGGGAGTCTACTCAGAGATCCTCACAGGTTTGGTGGCAGGAGGCGGGACAGCCCAAAGTAGGGCTGCCAAGCCAGAGGCACTGGGGTGGGAGGACCTTTGTGACATCCATTTTCTCTCTCTTTTCTGTCTGTCCTGGACTCTGGACACCATCTGGAGGAATAAGGCCTGCCCCAGGCCCAGGAAGGAGAAAACGAGGGACAGGCTCAGAGACAGGGAGCGAGGTGCTCAGAGACACACAGCATGTAAGTGGCAGGGCTAGTTCTGGGCGGGCCTCCCTGGGACTGGCCCTTGACCCTGCTGATTCCTGAAGTCCTGTCTGCGCTCGGAGAGAAGGGGGCTACCTCCCTTCTGCTCCCTTCTCCTCTCCAAGCTTCCCCCATCTTCTCTGCCTCAGGCAGCAGGGAGCACATCAGCGCTGGGAGGACCTCACCTGACTCCAATTTCACAGATGAGAAAATAGGCGCCCAGTGTTCCTGAGGACCAGCATCTGTTAGGACACAGGCGTCCTGAGAACCCCGACCCTCCGGAAGGACCACCAATGCCCTTGCACTTGTCTCCAGGGACCAGGACCATATGGGTCTGCATGAGGCCTGAGAGACATTCTCCGAAGGAGTGGAATCCTCTGTCACCACCTAGTGGCGAAGGATGGAACTGCAACCCAGATGTATTAAACACTCCAGTGTCTAGTGTCTATTGACTAAAAGACAGTGACTAAGAATGTGGGAAAAGGTGGGGAACGGGGGGGTGGGGCGTACTGGTAGGGAAGGAGGGGATGGGAATTTTTCAAATTTCTGTAAAATTAAAAAAAAATACTCCTAGTCAATATATATATATACACCATACTCAGCAAGCTTCTTGTATGCCAACTTAAACCTCTGGATATCACATTTTCAGGCCATTCTGTGGGTAGATTCTCTCCTGTGTTGCCATGGAAATATATATGGGACTGTTATGGGAAACAAAGAAAGGTGGGATTTGGTTTACAGTTTTCCTGGGAGCCTACTTCTAGGAATTTGACCAAATTGAGTTTGTTTCCTTTTGTAATGACACTGTTATGCCTCACTGAATGGAAGGTGGGTGCAAAGGTGAATGATTGACAGCTACAGGGGCCTCAATATATGGTCCATGACCCACACCACGGAGTCTCTCAGATGGGTTAAATAAAAGAACCTATACAATTGCTTCCAGAAGCCACATGCTACAGTGCACAATTTGGACTAGTAAAGAGGCTTTTGGAGATACTCAAATTAGTTTCTTTTGGGGGCTGGCCGAATGGCGCATTGGTTAAGAGCTGGTTTTGGGATGCCAGCGGCCCCGGTTCAGATCCCACGTGAGGGCCAGTGACACTTGCCCTCTACAGCTAACAACAGCTCCACCTGGAGCTGGGCTGCGAGCCCCGGTGATGGTGTAGGCTGCAGCCCCTGCTGCAGTGGGCTGCCATAGGCTACAGTGAGCAGCCGGCAGCCAGCGTGAGCTGCCAATAGCCACAGTGAGCGACCATCCAGAGGCCGGCGACCGATCTGCCTCATCCGGGCAGGTGACATTTTGTATGGCAAAGAAGGGCTTCCAAAGGATGAGGGAGGAAATTGGGGATGGGGGCAATAACTGAGCATTTACCTTGTAGGTGCTCTGCCACCTTAGACCAGAGGTCAGGAGACTGGGGAGGAGGTCCAGGAGGGAGAATGAGGGCTGAGCTCAGTGGGGACAGAAAAGGGACATAGCAGAAAGAGGAGGGATGGGGCTGTGGGGAGATGGAGAGGATGAGAACAGTGTCTGTGGTCTGGCCTGATGGTATCTAAATGGCTCATTAATAAAGGCTAGGGAGGAATGAGAGGTAATTAACAAGGAATAGAAACTAACAGGCCTCAAAGGCCAGGCTGAGGGGCTGGGACTTGGTCCTGAGGGCACTGGGGAGCCATGGGAGGGCTGTGAGCAGGAGAGGAGTGAGGTCAGCTCATGTCAGAAAGCCCCCGTGGGGGGTAGATGCTGGAGGCCAGAGGAGGCTGGGATAATCGTCCAGCTGGGAGAGGAGAAGAAAAGGACTGGGACCATGGAGATGTAGGTGAAGGAATGAGGCAGGGAGGAACGGTGAAGTAGGGCCAAGCAGTGCTTTGGTCACAACTCAGTGGAATAAAGCATTTCTATAGACGCTCTGACTGGGGGCAGATGGGTGGCACTGATTTCCTTAGTGGTCCCTGAGGTTCCTCCTGGGGCAGGAGCCGTGGGTCTGGAGACCAGCAAGGGTGTCTGAGCTGGAGACAGGTTTGGGAATCATCAGTAAAGAGGGGCTATTTGGAACCTCCAGTGTGGATGGACAGGGGCTGAGACCATCCCCCAGCAAGTCCCCATCTGGTGGTGTGGCCTACAGACACACAAGCATGTGTGCAAAATGATGCAGGTACCTGGCCCTGCAATAGACCCAAAGGTCTACTGACGGGACCAATGCAATCAACTCGGAGTCAGCCATGTCACAAATGAGGATGGACTTTATATCAGAGATGGAAACCTCTCCAACTTGTCAAGTGGGGGGTGAAAAGCAAAAGCAACCCACTTTTGCAAAACTTTTGCAAAACTACTGAGATAAATATTTGCTTGTCTATGTAGAGAACACCTCCAGAGCAATGCACCTAAGACTGAGACTCAGGTGGCCCCCGGTGAGAGGAAGGGTGTCGGGCCGGGCTACGCAGGCAGCTCTTTGATTTGGGCCTCCTGTATCTTTTGAAGTTTGTGCTATATCCCTGGGTATGTCAATAAAATGAAACCATACATCAGCTTACCAGGGACAGGCAAGAATTAAAAGAGAAGTATAATAAAGACAGAGCCCTGCGGAGCCTGGACTGGCTGACAATGACTAGAACATACCACAGAATAACTGTGCCAGCTTGATAGCGATCAAAAAAGTTGTAGAGAAAAAGAATGTAATCAGATAAAGACTTCAAATGACAATTCATTAAAAAAACAAAGTGGGACCAGCCAAGTGGTGCGTTGGTTGAGTTGGCTTGGGGGCCGGCCGAGTGGCTCAGTTGGTTAAGAGCTCACTCAAGAGTGCGAGCTGAGCTCTGAGCAATGGCGGTTCGATGCCAGCCCGAGCTGAGTTGCCACTGAGCTGCCAACAGGTGACAGGATGGCTCAGCTACAAAAAAGAAAAAAAAAAAAAAGAGTTGGCTTGGGACGCCAGCTCTGAGCAGCAGGGCCCCAGTTTGGATCCCACATGAGGGCTACTGACACTGCCCTCTACAGCTAAGATGGTGAACAACAGCTTGACCTGGGGCTCGGCTGCCGTAAGTCACCAGCAACAGTGTAGACTGCAGTGGGCAGCCATAAGCTACCATGAATGGCTGGCGGTCAACAGCCAGTGTGAGCTGCCAAGAGCGACCGTGAGCAGCTGTCCAGTGACAGGCGACCGATCTGCCTCACCCGGGAAGAGCGCAATAATACCAAAATGGGCCAGTGAAGCAGTGTCCTCCACAACTAGACTGAAGAACAAAAGGGCAGCGACTTGTCTGTTCCCCTCCCCCAATTCCCCAATTAAAAAATAATAAATAAACAAAACAAAGTGATCCAGCAAATGACTGGGGAAATCAGACAAAGGGTTAAGAACTCGGAGTTGGGAATGCTGTCCAAGAAAGCATCACCTCTGGGGTCATGTAGGAAAACCAACGGAATTCACTTGGAGCGCAGATGGGAAAAAACATGTGCCATCTCATGTTGGCAGAGAAACACCAGTCTGAGAGCAACGAGGCTGGGATAGTTTTATGTATGAAGACACCAAAGAAATGCAAATTGGTGGGACCCTCTGGGACTCTCAGGCCATTTGTCACAGTGCAGGGGGCATGGCAGGTCCCCAGGTGGGCTCTGAGATTCGCAGGGAAGGGCGACAGCCAGCCAGGTCCAAGGGCATCAGAAAACAGAGGGCATGGTCAGGTCTCAGCAACTTGGATCCAGTTTGCAAAAGCCATCTCCATCGGCCCCAGCCATGCCAGTTCTGAGGTTTTATCTTAGTTACATCTGCATTCGTGGCAATGTCCCTGGTTGACCTAGCGGCAGTGCACCTGCCTGGGGCACAGCACAGGGCCAAGCCATGAGGCACTGGCAAGGAAGACGGTGCAGGAGCAAGTGTCAGACACTGTGCGGAGCTGGCGACTTTTGTGTTACAAGTGGGGAGCACAACAGCATTCCCTATTTGCTTATGCTCCATAAACACTCTCCAGGAGGAAAATAAATGAGTAGAAGTGATGTGATTTCCCCCACATACCTTCATGTGCTGTTTTGACAGATGAGCCACACGCATGCATTACGTGCTCATAAAAATGCTTTTAGGGGCCGGCCGAGTGGCACGGTGGTCAAGCGCTGGCTTGGGAAGCCAGCAGGCCCGGTTTGGTCCCACATATGAGGGCCAGTGACACTGCCCTCAAAACAAACAAACAAACAAAAAATGCTTTTAATGCACCACAGTAATCCCACTTTTAGTCATGTGTCCCCAGGAAATAATTCAAACTCACCCCAAACAGGGCTGTCCGACAATGCTCACTGTAGTGCTATATAAATAGAGCAGGAAGCAAGCTGAATGTCCAACGTTTGGGGAACTTTAATAGGCTGCCAGGCGACACAGCGGACTGTCATACAGCCATGCCGACAATGACAAATGCTGTTTCTGGGTTTCTGAGTAATTCGTAAAATGAACAGCAAAATTCACTAATGCCTATATATACATATATAACGCACATCAGAACCACCTTGAGCCACGTCAATAGTACATTTGGCTGGAAATTGTAACTTCTCAAAACCTTATATATTTCAATATATTCTCTCGTCAGTGTTTTTAAATAGAAAAGGGGGAGGGGATACATAGCAAAGGCCCAGCCATCCTCACCTAGTGCTATGTCCCAGGGAAGATGGTCCAGGCAGGAAAGGGATTCTATTTACATCACTGGGCCCTGAACTCCACTAAATGTTATCACTTGGCTTTGTTCTGCTTTTAAATATCATTTTAAGCCCAGAAGCCTATGGAGGGCCTAGTATCCTGGGCAGATAAAGGGCAGAGCAAGGCCCCAGGGCAGGGCTGTGAGAGGAAGAGCCAAGCACCCATGCCAGCCCAGGCTTGCTCTGTGCCGAGGTCAGAGGGAGTGAGTGTCAGACTAGTTAGCGGCCATTTGGAGTTAAGGGGCCATGTAGCCCGGCAGGAGCAGGCAGGGCAGGATCAAAGGCACAGAGACTGGAGAGAACTGGCATGTTCCCAGACTACAGGGGTAGATTGGGGGGTGGGGGGGGGAGAGGGTTACTGACAGGTGGTCAAAAGGGTCCAGGAGCTTGGGCTCCACCCTGTGGGCAAAAGGAAGCCTTTGGCGTTACAGTGGAGCCACTGGGGCAGGGAGGGTGCAGCAGGGCCCAGAATCCAGCTGCCCCTCTACTGATAGGAGCACCGAGGCCCATAGGGAAAGGACTCCTGGGGAGGGGTGTCAGTGACTCCTTCTTGGGATGACCAAGGACATAGGTACTCTAGGCAGGTAGGGAGTCCCCTGGGCAAAAGAGAACGGGGTGCTGACTGTCCCCGGGCCCCTCACCGACCACTGCCCCCATTGCCCCCACCGCCCCCACCGCCCCCTTGGCCCCCAGCATCTGGTGCTCCCGACATCATGAGGAATAGGACGACAGGAACGATGTACATCCACTGTGGGCCGGACAGGAGGATGGGGCGACGGACAGAAAGACACAGAAAGACAGAGAGAAAGAAAGCGAGTATGAGCAATGTGCCCCCCAGGCCAAGGAGGTAGGGGCCGGCTGAGGGGAGGCCACGTGAGGAGAAGGGCCCAGGTCCCCTACATCACTACAGGTTGGGGGAGGGCCAGTGGGGTGCAGGGAGGGCAGAAGCAGGAGGGGGCTCGGTCCTCACTCAGGCCTCCTGCGGTGACGATGCGGGCCCAGGGGCAGCAGGACGCAGGGCTGTGAGCAGCACAGCCCCCCCCAGGATGAGGTGCCACTGAGGAGGGAGGGTGCTCAGGTCAGGGCCAGCAGTGGCTGTGGGGTCCTACAGCCACTGGGGAGGGCAAAGCGGGGCAGGCGAGCTCTCGGCCTTTCTGGGCCTCAGTTTCCCCACAGCTCAGCTGTTAGGCTATTCTGAGGTCGAAGGCCTGGCAGGCACAGCACCCAGCGCAGTAGGGCTCAGCATCCTCCTGCCCATGGCCCCATGGCCCCAGCCACACTGTCCTCTGCTGTCCCCTGGCCTGGCCTCTGGTGGGACCAGCCTCCTCCTGCCCCAGCACTTCAGCTCATCAGCGTTTCTCTGGCAGCGCAGGCCCGTCCCCTCCTCAGCGCCAGACCGGCCTCCTGGGCACATCCACCCCAAATGCCCCTTGTTCGCCTCCTGAGCCTGGCTGGAGAACCCCGCCTGTCCCCCTCCTTTCCAAACCACCCTGATCCTTTGAAATCTCTTCCATGCCCCCCTTCTCCAGCCTCACAGCCCCAGCCCAGCCCAGGCCTCATCTTCTCCCCCAGACCCTGTCCCAGCCTCCTCCAGGGCTGCCCACCCCTTCCAACCACAGCCTTCCTCACTGTACTTCCAAGCAGTCCTCTGGTCGAGACTGACACTACCTGTGCCACATCTCCCCTCAACCCGGGCGCCCCGGTTCCCAGCACCACCAGCTCTGGGCCAGCTGTTCACCATGAGATGATACTGGCAGGGCAGGCGCGGGGCTTAGCCCAGGTGCCAGGGGGACATGCACAGAGGCCGCCAGAGGAGACAAGCAGGTACCACACGCAGGAGGCCCGGGGGATGAGGAGCAGGGCGGAGGCATAAGGGCGGGAGGGGCCTTGTTGGGAAGAGGACGGGCAGGCAGAGCCCCACTCACATATTTGGCAAAAAAGGACTTCTGCTCCTGGGGGTTCTTGGCCTTCTGTGCCTGCTCCATCTCCAGACGCTCGATGAAGGCTGCTGTCTCAGGGCTGGGGGTGGCAGAGGAAGGAGACAGGTAAGGGGCTGGAGTCAGCAAGTGAGGGCACCGGCAAAGGCAGGGGATGGCCAGGCCGGGGCTGTCTGTGCCCCCACCCTGTGCCCACGCCCCTCTAGCCCTCACCCTGGAGCCGTGACCGGTGGCTGCAGCTGCACTGAGGTGTTAAACAGCTCCAGGTCCACATCCTCCACCTCATGGCCCCGGCAGCCCCCAGGGTGTGTCACCACTGACACACCCACCACGTTGCCAGCCACATCCACGTGCAGGGTCAGCTGGTCCGAGAGGTGCGACTCCACCAGGGAACACTGGGGGCAAGGGGATCAGGAGAGGAGAGCAGAGGCTGTTGCACAGGCCTTGCCAGCACTGGCACCTGAGCCTCCTGCCCCTTCCACGGCCCCAGAAGCATCTTTCAAAGCCTCCATGGCTGCCTGGCCCCCTCGGGCGTAAGCCCAAGCCCATGAGGCCCTGTGCTGCCCCCTCAAAGCACAAACCACCCAGGTTGTCCCTCTGCAGCCCACGAGACCCTTGAGGGCAAGGCCAGGTCCAAGTTTTCCCCATCCATAAACATTGGGGCATGAATGACGGAAGCCAGGCTGAGACAGGTGGGAGGAGCAAGGATGGGGTCCCATCCTCGTCACTGACTCACTGCGGGGACGAAGGAGGAGACAAAGCCACCAGTTTCTGGGCCATCAGGAGCCCCAGGCCGACGCGGGACCCGGACACGGTACAGGCCATTCAGGGCTGCCACATCCTGCAAGCAGGCAAAGGAGGTGGTGGTGAGAGAGGTGATGCCCAGCTCCTCCAGGCCTGGACTCCCATTGGACCCATAGCCAGGAAAGGCACTCTTTTTTTTTTAGAGGGCAGTGTCACTGGCCCTCATATGTGGGATCCGAATTGCGGCCGCTGGCATCCCAAGCCAGCTCTTAACCCCTGTGCCACACGGCCGGCCCCCAGGAAAGGCACTCTTGCTCATAGTTGGGTGACACTGCCCTTCCCCAGTCTCACCCAGCCAGGGTTCCCAACTCCCTAGGCTTGCCAAACTGAGTATGCCCAAGACTCTTCCCACTGGGGTGACTCTGCTGGTCGGTAAGGCCAGGAGCTGCTTGGGTGCCCATCTGGATGAGAAGTCACCAGGAGAGCAGAGCCAAGCAAGCCTTGCGATGGAGTGAGTTCCGAAGACACTTTTCTCACGCCTGGATCCAGCCACACCTGGTGCCCACCCACACCTGGACACCCCAATTACATGAACAACAAATTCTATTAGTGGGTGGCTGTGACAGAGAACCATGTGGGCACCACACAGGAAGCCAGGATGGGGCAGACTTCACCCCGACATCTCCCACAGGAAGGGTACCCAAGGGCACATGGCATGCAGAATAAAGCCTATGCCCCCAGCCTCCCTTGCAGCTATACCTGGCTAAAGGAATAGAATGGAAGTGGATTGTAGCAGCTTTCACTCTTCCCTAAAATATGGCTGTTCCCTCAACCCCTCCTTCTCCTCCTCTAACC
Source organism: Aselliscus stoliczkanus (assembly GCA_033961575.1). Lineage (NCBI taxonomy): Eukaryota > Metazoa > Chordata > Mammalia > Chiroptera > Hipposideridae > Aselliscus > Aselliscus stoliczkanus. The sequence continues at coordinate 8,312,642 of CM066732.1, forward strand.
TGCTGCCTGGAGCCCCATCAAAGCCCCAGCAACTCCCTACACCATCTTCAGGGAGGACCGAGCCAGCCTGGGAGGAGCCTGGCCCTTCAGGAGGCTGTGAAGCAAGGCTACGAGAGAAATAATGCTCCCTTGTTCGACCATGGCTATTGTGGGGATCTTTTCTCCTTGCAGGCAAATCTCATTCTAACCAACTGTGAAGTATCTTGGCTGGATCTGGAAAAGTGAGAGGAACTGGTCGTGTGATAACTGTGGGGGGAGAGGGTATGCTGGGCAAAGGAACAGCACAGGCAAAGGCCCAGAGGCACGCATGTCACACTCTAGGGCACACATGTCCCCCTCCCCCACTTGTCAAGCCGCAGGTCCCCTCCTCACCCGAAGTCGGCCCCGCTCCTCCTCATTGAGCTGCCGTTGTGACAGGGACAAGGTACCGTCCTGCTGGTTCCAGAGCAGCGAGCCCCGCTTCCGAAAGTGGGTGTTGTCATCTGTGGGGAGCCTGGGCTCAGCACCCCACCACAGCAGCCTTCAACCCTTGCAGTGACCAAGTTGCTTCCCCAACCTGAGACCCCATTTTCCTACCTGCAAATTGGGGACACCCCATCACTTCCTCACAGAGCAGCCCAGGGCAGACACCTGAACCCTACAGCTCCTAAGTCCTGAGTACCTTGCCAGATGAGCAGGGATGGTCACATAACCTTGCGGAGCCTCAGTTTCCACAGCTGCAAAATATGGGCCTGCGGAGCTCAGGCGCTCCCAACAGTGGGGCTGGGCCGTGTCACAATTAATTCTCGGGCCGATGCCAGTGTCTGACTTGGAGGGTCTTCAGAGGCTCCTGGTTTCAGTGTTTACATCAAGTGCCCCAGAGTTTGGGGCCTCAGACTTGATTATTAACCCCAGGGCCACACTGACATCTGTGCTCTGGGAATCTGGACACCTGAATTGTTGCCATTTATGCTGTGTTTTGGGGCGGGGCCCAGCTCTGCCATTCACTTACAAAAAGGACCTTGTGTGGTGCCTCTCTGAGCCTCAGTTTCCTCTTCTGGAAAATGGGACTATCCCTAACACCTATGACCTTGTATGACTGTTGTGACTGAATTTACATACAGAGCATCTAATCACTTATGCAGGGCATTGGGTAACTGGTCAGGAAAGTCTGCTCTCAGGTTTTTACTGTTTTGTTGACCTTTCTGAAATGCATGCGTCTTACAGGTACAGGACTGGTCAAAGGCAGAGTTCCTATTTTCTCATGCCCCCCCCCACCTCCCCAGTGTAATGCAAACACATTCCAAGAAGCAAAACTATTAGTAAATGGATGGTGAGTCTCAAACTACACAGCACCCAAACCTGAGTTCCCAACTTCACTGGGCTCTGGATAAGTGTCCAGGCAACTCACCGATCTCAAATGAGTGTTCCAGCAGCAGCCCCACAGTGCCGCAGCCTTCGCCCTCTCGACCTTCAGCCCCTGCCTGCAGGTGACAGAGAGACCAACAGAGCCCTTAGCAGTGCATGACCCCAGGACAGACCAGCAGGCCGAGAGATGAGACTTATTTTCACACTCATGTCCAAACACTGACACTTGCCCAGGATTCCACCGGAAACCACCCATTTCATGAAAATTCAGGATCTGGATGGTCCCCTGAAAACCACAGCCTACAAACAGGAAAAGCCTCGTTTCCAAGGTAACTGTCTCCAGGTCACTTTGATGCCTAGTATCATAAATATTTCTGAGTTAAAGGGCACCTTGCACTTCCTTCCCAAGCTAATATCCAAGTGGCCTTGTTTTCACCTTAACAGCCTCAATAGCTACGATGCCACCCGAGTTCCACCTCTTATCAAACATACACAAAGTTCCACGCCGTCCTTTTCTCCAAATCTCCAAGTCTCTTCTACCTCTGCTGCATCCTCCACCCTACATCCTGGCACCTACGCAACCTTGTTTCCAGATTTTAATTCTGGAACTCAAGATCCCACCCTCCTCATGCAAATTCAGGAGGCAGAACTCCTCTCCAATCTGTGGAGAACCCCTCCCGCTGGACGTCTCTCTCATTCTTCCAGATTGCACCCGGGTCACAGCTCCTCATGCATATTCACGACTGCGGATCCCCAGCGTTAAAACGCTGAGAGGACATTCTGGCCACAACCTTCTCCTTGGCTGCAGCCTCGTTTTCACCGCGCCCAACGCCCGGGTGCGACGATCCCATCCGAGCCCCGCCCCCTCATGCATATTCACCACTAGAGCCTTCTTAACTCCCCTCTCGCTTTCTCCCAGTCATGGGACCTCTGCCCGTGCGGGGCTGCAGCCTCGCTTTCCGCGGTTCTTTTACCTCTTCCCTCTCTGCTCTGCGCAGCCTCGTTCCCACCTTAACCGACCTCAAGGCCCGAGACCCACGATTTCTGTCGGCCCTGCTCCTGTGCCGAACCAATGAATACTCACCCCCCGCACAGCGACCCCGGACCGGCAACCACTGCCCCGTGCCCGGCTGGGGGCTGCGGCCGCCATCAGTAAGAGCAGGAGCAGCCTAGTCGTACCGGCTCCGGCCGCCGCCATTTTGGCCTCTTTCCACCAGCCAACGGGCGGGAGTGAGTCGAGCGCCGCAAAGCACGCCGGGAGGAACCGGCTGCCTCTTGCTGACCGAGCACCTGCGCCGGCTCCTGGAGTCTGCGCACTAGCGCCTGCCAGCTACGGAGCCTGACCAGCGGGACGGCCGCTTTCTCTCCGGGCACCACCCCCTCTCGTGACGTCACAACACGAGTGTCTCTTGGTCTGCCGTATTGTGACGTCACATCGCCCGCGGCCCCTCCCGCCGGTTTTCTCCCCCCGGCACCTCCCTCCGCTCCTCCCAAGGGGCGGGACGTTGCAATGAAGCGAGGACACAAGCCTAAGTCGGCCCTGGGTGGAGCAGGTGAGGCGGGACCTGGTGGGATGGCAAGTGAGAGGCAGAACCAGGCCTAGAGGGGTTAGACCAGGTGAGGGACCCAAATGAGGGATGGGGCCAATAGCCCGGAAATCCCTACCCTCAGCCAGGGATCCCTTGCCCCCGAACTTCGCCCACCTAGAACGCACCTTCTTCCAGCCTGCCCCATAGGCCGGCCTGGACGCCTCCAACGCCACCTTCTGAACGGCGAGTTCGACCAGCTGCGAGACTTCCCCATCTTTGAGAGCAACTTCGTGCAGGTGTGGAGCCCCAGAACTCCCTGAGCTGGAGTCTGAACCTGAGTTCCAGCCTACTGACTTGGGAGCCCCTGCTCTCCCTACCTCTGACCACTTCCCCATAAAGTCCATCTCCTGGGATTCCTGACGAATTCCCTCCCCCTGCCCTCCCCCACCTCCAGACCTTTAGCTTCTCTATGAAACCTGGCCTCTGATTCCCTTGGTTCAGTTTCTGTGACTTAACACCTCTGTGACCCTTGACCTTTGACCCCAGGGATCTGACGCCCGACTTGGTGTTTAATTCGCTTGATTCATGACCCTTAATCCTATCAAGATTCCTAACTTCTGATCCCTCCCCAATCCTGCCCCCTCTACCTATCCAGCTTGTAACCTTTGTCCCCTGACCCCAGGTGACCCGATTAGGAGAAGTCGCCAATAAGGTCACCATGGGGGTGGCAGCCTCCAGTCCAGCCCTGGAACTCCCAGATCTGTTGCTGCTGGCGGGCCCTGCCAAGGAGAACGGACACCTGCAGCTCTTTGGGTGACTGTCCCCACCCCAGCCTAGACCTCCTTCTTCACCAGCTCAGGGCATCCTGGGTCCCCTGCAGCAGCTCCTCTCACCCAGACTACCCCCAGGGCCAGCAGCCTTGTATGGCTACCAGCCCTCTCTGGGCTGCCAGCCACCCAGGTAATGAGGACAGTACAGTCCACAGGGACCAGAAATCAGGGATAGATAAACATGAGGGGGACAGTCCTCAACCACACCTGGTAGGGGTCAAGAGAATGACCTTTTATGCAGTGAGTACTGCATGCTAGATGTCCCTTTGGCCGTGCACATAATCTCATCTCTGACGTCATAGTCTCATGCGGTGGGAGCCTTTAGCCCCCATCCTCCAAAGATAAACTGAGGCCCAGAGAAGGGAACTGTTTGTCCAGGGTCTCCGTGGGTCAGGGGTGGGCTGGGATCAGAACCTCAGGCTTCTCATGATTGCCAACCTCACGTTTCTCGAGCTCCTGTGCCATGCTACACATTGCCCCTTCAGCTGCCTCCAACCCCACCTGCAAATATCCAGACATTTACATGTGTATAATGTAGAGAAATATTTTGCCTCTGGCTTTCACTTTTTGGACTACATGTCACAGAGAGAAGGAAGGAAAAAAGGAAGGCTGACTCACTTTGTCACACGCACATACACACAGGACCACAATCTTTTGCAGTTCTGAAATCCATGAAGATTGTTTTTGTAACGCAGGTAGTGACAGAATCTGCTTCTGACCTGAACTAACTTAAGGCTACTTACAGCCTTTATTTATTCCCCTCTTATAAGTTTAAAACATTTCACAAAGTGGTATTCAGATGCCCTATGGTGTGGTGTACTGGATATTATCTACAATATTCCTTTTCTTTTCCCACCAATTGACCAGATGGCTCACTGAGTCATGACCTGCAGCTGGAAGGTCACTAAGGACGGTGCTAAAGGGGCTTTGACCCTCGGAATCTCCTTCGGTACCCTCTTCCCCAAAAATAAACATACCTTTGAAGTAAAAATATTGAGCTTGCTCTGCAAACTCAACCTCAGGATTCACCCCGCCCCCTCCCTTCTAGCCAGCGTATAGTCCAGAGTTATTTTGGGCTATTTCTGATGGGCATCTAGTGTGTGTTGGCCCTTTCTTAAAAAACAGCAGCAGACACATACTATATGCTATTTTCCCCTCTGTTCACTCCCTCAGCACGATTTTGATATTTATTTCATATCAACATGAGTATAACCACCAAGTTCTCTTTTGGACATATATGATTGAACAAACTCTGTCCCTAGGACACCAAGCTTAACACCTGCCCTCCTGCTGTTACAATGTAGTAGGGAATGTCTTTGAATGAATGCCTGCCTTCAGACGGCCGGGGTTCAAATCCTGACTTCACCTCTTCTTCACTGGCTTTGGCCTGGTTCCCTACCTGTCTGTGCCTCAGTTTGCTCATCTGGGACATGAGGATAAGAGGAGAGCCCACCTGCAGGGCTGCTGGAGGATAACCTGAGTAAATAAGTGCTTGGAACAGCGTCTGGCACAGAGTAAGCACTCTGTAAATGTCAGCTATTACCCTTCCATTTCAGGAACATAATAGATGGAGTCCTCCACTGAAGGACACTGAGGTTGTATCCAGTGTCCTGGGCTTGCAGCCAGTGTGGCAGGCAGGGGACATCCATGTGCACAAGTGTGAGGGTGTTTATAAGGTCAATTCCGAGAGGTAGAACTGCTGGGCCCCAAGAGGGAGGAATGTGGCTCCCCAGTGTTGTGGTTAAGAACATGGACGACTTGGGTTCAAATCCTGCTGTGTTACCCATCCTCTCTGGATTGTTTGCTGCCTTGTTGGACCTTGAATCAGGCTGGGGATGGGGGTGGGGTTGGGGTGGGTAGTGCGCAGACCTGAGCAATTCATTTATTCATATACTCAACAGGCATCCATTGAGCACCTACTATGTATCAATCTGGGTACTGGGGAACCAGCAGTGAACAAAATGGGACCAAAATTTCTGCCCTCAAGCTCACCTTCTGGGAAGGCAGATAGAATAAATGACAATATGTCTAATGGGATAAAAGGTCTGTGGAGACATATCAGACGGGACCAATGGGGAGGTCTGCAAGCGCCGTCATGGTTGTAAATAGACCAACGTTGTAAACAGACCTCCTTGAGAAGGTGCCTCTCGTGAAAGACGCTAGAGAGTGAAGGGGCCAAGCCACGGGGGTGACTGGAGGAAGGTTTTAGGCAGAGGGAACAACCTGTGCAAAGGTCCCGAACAAGGGCCAAACCTGGCAGGTTTATGGAACAGCGAGGAGGCAAGTGTGGCTGGAGCCCAGTGAGCGAGGGGAGTGGGCAGGAAGTGAGGGCACAGAAGGAACAAAGGGATCAGATCCTGCGGGGACTCCTGGTGAAGGTGAGGACTTGGCTTTTACTGAGCCACCAGAGGGCTGTGAATGAACTCAAGTGCTGACGGGCGCCCTCTGGCGGCCGCATGGGGAACAGACAGGCTAGGGCCCGAGGCAGGGAGCCCAGGAGAGAAATTACACCCGGGTGGAGGCGGTGAAGGGAGTTAGAAGGGGTCGGACTGTGGATACATTTTAACCGTGGAGCCGTCAGGATTCGGTGGCAGGGCTGGATGAGAAAGTCATCCAGTGTGAGAAAGGTCGGGAGCGACTCCACGATTTCCGACTGAGCAAGTGGGAGGAGGTAGTTAAGACCGGGTCCGAGAGGAGCCCTTTTGGGGTAGGGGTTAGGTCAGGAATTTGGTTGCTGACCCTGTTATGTGTCGGATATCGGTCCAACATCCAGATGGAACTTTCAAGGAGGCGGCTATCCGAGTCTGGGATTTAAGAGAGAGGACAAGCGGGAGACATAGTGTGCTCTGTGGATGGAAGTTGGGGATGGATAAGACACAAGAGGCAAAGGAAGTGAAAAAGGACCCCTTCCTGGCAGAGAAGGGGTCGGCGAGGTGGGCGAGCCCGACCCTGGGGGCGCAGGGGACACGGGGAGGGTCGGAACCTGAGGCCAACCCCTTCCGCCCGCGCAGGCTGTTCCCCTTGCAGTTCGTTCAGCTCTTCGTCCACGACGAAAGCCGCTGGCAGCTCAAGGTGAAGTTGCGCACCGGCCGCGCCTTCTACCTGCAGCTGCGGGCCCCACGCGAGACCCGCGACCGCGAATTTGGCCAGTGGGTGCGGCTGCTCTACCGCCTGCGCTTCCATTCAGCTGAGGGAGCCGTGCCCTTCACGCAGGAGTACTCGGGGCTGGACGACTGGGTGGAGGAGGATGAAGACGAGAATCTGACCGAGGAGGAGGTGAGGGGGGAGGGCAGGGCTTCGAGGGGAGGGCAGGGCTTCGAGGAGAGAGCAGGGCTGTGAGTGGGGAGGGGCTGGGTCAGACTCCTGGGTCTGAAGGAGGAGGGCGGGGTCCTGGACTCCTGGGACTGAGAGGGAGGTGACCAGGGGCCTGGACTTATGGGTCCTGAAAGGGTATGACGTCAGGCATAGAGGACAACAGGACCTCAAAACAGGGCAGGGTCTTCAGGGCTTTGCTACACTAGCTTAAGGTCGTCGTCGTCACTACCCCTTCCCCCCCACCACTACCTCCACCCCAGCTTCTCTCCACTGTGGGATCTGGGGAGGAAATGCCTGGGCCCTGAAGGATGAGGTCTGCCCAGCCAGATGTCCAGTTCCCTGTTAGGCCTGGGGAGGGGAGGGATGCCTGTCCTTGAAGATGGTGGTGCTAGAACCTGTGGGGCCTTCCCAGTAAGTACAGAGTCCTCTCACCCACCCCCAAGCTTGGCTACATCAGCAGTCAAGGCCTCTGAGATAAATTCCCTCTCCTACCCAGCTTCGAACCATGGAAGCCAGACTGAACCCACAGGCCTCTGAACTCTGGGGACTGTGATTCCCCCAACACCCTTGAGGTCACCAAAGGGCCCAGAGATCTAAGTACTCAACTTCGGGGCCAGACAGATGAATTACTAACATTAATAAAGACCGGCCACTTAAGAGCCACCAACCAGGTCATGAACAGTTTCATCATTGTCACCAGTACACCATGGTCGCATGGCGGAAGTGGCTTTTCCAGTATGGTCACCTCAACGTGGTCTTCGGTTCATTGTGTCTGGCTCCTTGAGGTCACTCCTGAGACTTCGTGACCCTCACTCCATCCTGGCTACCTCACCAGAGTAGCCTTCCCAGCCTGGCCTTTGGTTCCTCCCAGACTCATTGCAGTCGCCTTAGCAGCCAGCCTGCCTTCTCCTCATTGTAGCTAGCCTCAGAAGGCTGCCTCCCCTCAGTCTTGGGTTCCCTTCTTATGCTGTGTAATTGCCATGGCAACAGTTGCCTCACTAAAGTAGCTGTTCCAAGATGGCAGCCTCCATGTGGTTTGTTTCCATCAGGGGTTGCCTTATGGTGGTTGCCACGCCAACCTGGCTGTTCCCATTACCCATCCCAGGTGACTAACCCCTACAAATGAGGAATACGGAGCTACAAATTAAAAAACAGACAAGTGCAACTCCAGACAAGGCTATTATTTTCTCAGTGATAACTGTGGAAAGGGAAACACTATTTGGGAGGTCCAGGTTAGGACTCAGCAGCCAATTATCTGGGCAGCTGAAAGAGAGCTTCACTGCGGCACTGTGGAGGAAACGAGAAAAGGCTGGGTAAGGGGGACCGCAGGGACCTGTCTTCCCCAGTACCTGTTCCCTTTCCCGCCCCTTTGCCTGCTGGATTCACTTGACCAGCAGGGGGAGCAAGTCTCCCCTTTACCACCCTGCTCCCCTGCCCAGCATGGGTGGTCAACCCAACATCATGGTGCCTGTAATTACTGTAGTTTTGAACCCCAAACTGGGACGTTCTGATCAGGGATTTCTGAGCAGCTGTGGGCAACAAGCCATCACTGGAATCCTGAAGTGGGGATATTTCTGAGCTGATTCAATAGTTGATAGGACAGCAGTATATGAGAAATTGGGTCAGTCTGGAAGGCTGGAAGAGTGATCCCTCCGAGCCCTTGTCAAGGGTCTGTGGCCACTTCTGTCTGCTAGGCTGTCATCAGGGCCAGGGCAAGCCACAGTCAGGGTGGGACTATGAAAGCCGCCTCCGAGGGACTTGGTTAGTGGTTTCCCCACTGAGCCTTAACTGGAAAATATTTGTTGGATGGGAGCCCAGGGTTAGGGAGGTGAGGAAGAGTATTCAGATAGAGGGAACAGCATATGCAAAGTCCCAGGGGCAGGAGGAAGCACAGCCAGTTTGTCCAACTGCCAACAGCTTGGTGTGGCTGGAACAGTGTGGAGAAAAACTGGAGCACGTAAAACTGGAGAGGGGCTGGGGTGCCAGATGCAGGATGATGACACCAGACTGAGGGACTCCAGGGCTGCTGGGGTGCCCAGGCAGGGCAGGTTAACCCTGCATAGAGAGCCGTCTAGGGCCCTGTGTGGTGGACTGGAGAGAGAGAGAGATAGAGGCGGGAAGAGGCTGGGTGAGAATTCAGGAGAAAGAGGACGAACAAGGCGGGGGCTGAGACTGTGGGGCAGAGCAAGGCAGGGCAGGAGAGGCAGAGCTTGAGGACAGGCCGTGCGGGGGGAAGGTGATTTTCTGGGCTCCCATGGTCCCCAGTCCTCAGCCACCACCCATGTTTGCTTTGACACTGTGTCCACACATCTTCCCACTGGAGGCCTTAGCAATCACTTGCTAAGCTCTCCTCATTCACTTATTTGTCCTTCAACTCCTCTGGGAAACCTTGGACAACTGCCCAGGCTGAGTCAGGTGCTCCCTCCACCCCCACCCTTCTGATGCCCTGTGCTGCCTTCACTCCAGCCCATCACCCTGCGTCATTACTCTTGGGTCTGACTCCGGTTTCCCACTCCTCCTCCTGGAGGGCCCTTCTGACAGCTCTGATCGCAGCTCTGCTCAGAGCTGCGCCTCCACTTAGCTTTGTAAAGGGCATGAGCCTGGCCAGGGAGAGGGGCAGAGCCACCCCTCCTCACCTCGGACATCCAGCTTGCACTCGGCCAGTGCCTCCCCCAGCTCATTGACAGCCCGGCAGGAATAAGTCCCCGAGTCAAAGGGGGATGGTCGGCGGATGTTCAGTGTCAGGATCCCCTGGTAGTTGGTCATCAGGAATTTAGGATCTTCACGGATTTCCATCTTGTTCTTCATCCAGACTACCTTCGGCTGTTGAGAGGAGCAGGAGAGGAGGCCAGCTTAGAAAGTGTTCCCTGGGTCATGGCCAATGGGCCTTGGCAGGGAGAGTTGGATTCTAATATTGACTGTGCCACCTCCTAATTTGGCTGGATGGCCCTGGACTAGTCACTTCTCACCATCAGTCTCTTCTTCTGTAAAAGGAAGAGCTCACTCCTCGTTGCAGCCCACAGGGCCCTACCTCGCTCCTCTGGTCTCACCTCCCACTCCTCTTCTTCTTTCCCTCTGTTCTAACCACAGTGGCCACCTGGCTGTTCCTCAAACAGACCAGACAGGCTCAGGGCTTTGACACTGGCTGTTCCCTCTTCTAATACTGCTCTCGCCTCCTCTTTTCACCTGTCTCAGGTCTCAGCTCACACGTCACTCCTGGCCCTTGGGCTGGGACCCGAAGCCCTGTTTCACACACTCATGACTGCCTGCACCTCTCTGGCACACCTGCCACCCTTTATAATTTCTTTCTTTCTTTCTTTTTTTTTTTTTTTTTTTTAGCTGACCCATCCTGCCACCTGTTGGCAGCTCAGCACCAGCTCAGCTTGGACTGGGACTTGAACCAGCGACCCTGTTGCTCTGACTCGCAGTTTTGAGCGAGCTTTTAACCAACTGAGCCACTCGGCCGGCCCCTCGCCCTTTATAATTTCATAGTCATTTGTGTGACTTTGAATTAGTGTCGGTCTTCCCCAGCATACAGGACTTCTTGTCCAATTCATCAGCACATACAAAGCCTCCAAACGTGTGTGGAAAGAATAAACAGAGTGAATGATAAATGAATAATGTAAATAAACAAATGCAATGACTGAATGAACTGAGTAAATGAATGGATTGGGAGGTGAATAAATGAGTGGAGTGAATGAATACTGGAGGAGTTAGTAAATGAAGCAGGTAGATGGAAATGGAGGAGGTGAACTAATGAATGCACAGTGTGCCTACAGGGGCCAAAGCTAAAATCTTGGATGTTAGACCAGAAGGTGGCAAACTGAATGTAAAGGGCCAGGCAGTCAATATTTTAGGCTGTGCGGGCCCTGTGGTCTCTGTAGCCATGCACAATACGCAAGCAAGTATGCAGGGTTGTGTTCCAATAAAACTTTATTTAGAGAAACCAGTAGCAGGTGGATTGGCCTACCGGACACAGTTTGCCAATCCTTGGTCCAAGTGAGCCACAAGTGTCCATGTTCCCAAATAGTAGTCCTAAAACTGGGTGGCACAGCGGGCCCTGGTGGTTTAGACACTTCCCCTGCTCAAGGTTTCTGTTTTGGAGGGAAATTGAGTGCAATGATCTGAGATGTGGGGTCAGGAGAAAGATGGGAAGTGGGTTAAAAAAGGAGAGAGAAGTCGGGGAGGATGAGCCAGTATGGCGAGGAGGAGTGGGGTTTCATCTTGGCGAACATTTCCCTCCAGGGGCACATGCACGCGCACACGCACACACCGCACCTTTGGGTAGCCTCTGACAGCACAGTAGAGAGCAGCAGCATAACCAGCCACAACCACCCGGTCCAGCAGCGGTGTCAGGAACTTGGGAGGCGTCCGGAAGTCATGCTCCTTATACTCAGGTGGTTTCCAGCTGATACCTGGGGGAGGGGAGGTACACTGTAAGGCAACCGATCCTGATTGTCCCCCAATCACCTCTGTCACCAGGTGCCATCAACCTTGAGTCTGTGGGTGGGTGGGTGGGTAGGGGTGCGGAGGAGTCATGGTCAGACCCCAGCCGATAGGGGGGACTGGAACCCCCAGAGGTGGGTGGTGATACCTGTCTTGAGGATCTGGGCTGTGTTCTTGGAGAGGCCAGGGGACTCACTGAGCCCACAAATGTTCTCGCTGAATACGCGGAAATAGTATTCATTGCCCATGATGAGGTCAGACACAGTACAGCAGGTGGGGCGGCTGTGTTCATAGACGGTGAACCACTCCTAGCGTGGAGACAGGGAGGGGCCAGGAGAGTTGGGGACACAGACATAAGAAGGGTCAGGGCAGTGAGGAAAGCTCACCCAAGCGTGTGTAGAGCTAAGAAAACCCACATTCACAGCAGCACCATTCACAGTGACTGGAAGATGGGACAACCCAAGTAAGTGCCCAAGTGAAGGGACACCCAAAATGTGGTAGATACAAGCCATGGAATATTAGCCATGAAAAGGGATGAAGCACTGACACCTGCTACAGGGCTGGCCGAGTGGCACGGTGGTTAAGCGCTGGCTTGGGAAGCCAGTGACCCCGGTTCAGTCCCACATGTGAGGGCCAGTGACACTGCCCTCAAAATAACAAACAAACAAACAAACAAACAAACAAACAAACAAACTGACACCTGCTACAATGTAATACTGATACCAAGAAAAGTGAGGCTGAGGGAAAGAAGTGAGGCACAAAAGGCTACATATTGTCATTTCATAGGAAGTGTCCAGAATAGGCAAATTCATAGACAGAAAGCAGATGGGTGGTTGCCAGGGGCTGGGAGACAGGGAATATAGCGGTGACTGCTTAATAGATATGGGGTTTCCTTTTCAGGTGATGAAAATGTCTTAGGACTAGATAGAGGTGATGGTTGCACAACGGGGAATGTATTAAATGCCACTTTAAAATGGTTAATGCTTAATTTTGTTGTATGAATTTTACCTCCATAAAAAGCGAAAAAGAGGGCCGGCCGAGTGGCGTGGCAGTTAAGCGCTGTCTTGGGAAGCCAGGGGCCCCAGTTTGGGTCCCACATATGAGGGCCAGTGACACTGCCCTCAAAAAAAAAAGAGAAAAAGAAAACCCATCCTGCGCCAAATCTCAGCCAAAAGATTTCCCTCCCAGCCCCAGCCCATCCTCCCAATCTCAGTGCCTTGGTTTCCCCAGTTGGGAAATGAGTACAGCCGCATCAGCCCTGACAATTGGCCAGCCTTTCTCCCCGTCACCCCTGGCTTACCCCACTCTGCCCCCGGCCCCTCTGGACTCTCACCATGGTTTTCTTGTCGGCTTTCTGGATGACGTACCCCGTGACCTCACTGTTTCCGTCATCTTTTGGGGGCTGCCACTCCACCAGGGCATTAGTGCCCCACACCTCCTTCACCGTAACATTCATTGGTGGCCCTGCCTTTTCTGGAAGGAGGGTGGTGGTTACATGCCAGCCCAGGTGTCCCTAAATGTCCAGGTCAGCAACCTCTCTCCCGTGCTGACCCCCTCACCTCCTCTCCCTTTTCTGATCTCTTAGGCCTTTCCCCCGACTCCCATTTCCTTACCTTTTTACTCCATTCTCACCTCATACACACCCCCATTCGATCTCTTCACTGCCCCCTCCTGAGCCATCCTCCTCTCACCTGCTCCCCTTGGTTCCCCCATGGCCACGTCATCCATCCCCACCTAGCCCACAGGAGCCCTGCCCTGCCCCAACCGCGCACCCACGACCCGGATGCGGATGGTGGCCGTGTCCTTCATGTTCTCAATTTGCACGTTCAGCTCGTACTCCCCCGAGTCTGAGCGTGCTGCCTGCCGTATGAAGAACACGGTGTCCGTGTCGCTGGTGCGCACGTTCACGCGAGAGGAGTCCACGGACGCCCCTCCCTTCTTCCACACCACCTGGGGCCTTGGCTTTCCCTGCGGGGGAAGGGGCAGGGGGCAGCAGGGAGCAGAGGTCAGCTGGGGTCTCACCCCGCATGAGCTGACCCCTGACCCCGACATCAGCCCACGCACCTGGAAGGGGATGAGGAGGTTGATCTGCTCCCCCACTTTGCGGATGTAAGTCTGGCGGAGATGGCGGGGGAGTCGGATCTTGGGTTGCTCTGAGGACACAAACACAGGGAGGGCTCAGAGCTGGGCTGGGGACCCGGGAGGGATGGGGAGGCCATATGATGAGGTTGGCGGGGTAGGGGGGTCCCTAATGATGACACGAAGGGCAGGCTGAATGATGCTAACTTGGTCTTTAGGAGAGCAGGGTCAGGGTCAGGGGTTGCTCACCCACAATCTCCCGAATGGTGACCGGCTGAGCCAGGGTGGCCGGCGCACTGCGCCCGGCTATATTGACCCCAACGACCCGGAAGATGATTCTCTCTCCTGTGGGAAGATCCTTGATGGTAAAGCCACAGCGCTCGACGGGCTCCGTGTTAGCAGGGACCCAGTCCTCAGCTATGGGAGAAGTGGGATGCTGAGGACCGTCCTGCAAGACCTTTCTGCAAGCTCCTCAGCTTGTTGTCCCCTCCCGCGCCTTGAACTAGCAACAGCTGATTTATTAAGCACTTATTATGACCAGTTTCAAAATGTGGCACACACATTAGCTCATCATTCCCACCTCCACCCTATGCTGTTCCCATCTTAGAGTTGAGAAAACTGAGGCTCAGAGAGAGTAAGGAATTGGGAGTGGTGCTTAGAGACAGCTCCTCAATTTCCTACCCCTGTGACAGGTGCCTTTCCATCTTGGATTTATCACCGTGGGTTGGTGAACCCGTGTAAGTCAGGCCAACAATCAACAGAGTGAATGAAGTCTAACAAAAGTAGGCTCTGAAGCATCAGGGTGGCAATGACACAGGTTGGGGAGAGGTTGCCACGAGTAGGAATGGGGTAAAGAGCAATGTGAAGGGAAGGAGGGAAAAAACTGACAAGAGTCCTACCATCTATCATGTATTTGCATTACCAAATGCAGTCATCACTACCCTGTCAAGATGGGAACTGTCCGCCATTTTTATTTTTATTATGTTTTTTTTTTTTTTTGAGGGCAGTGTCACTGGCCCTCATATGTGGGACCAAACCAGGGCCGCTGGCTTCCCGAGCCAGCGCTTAACCACCGCGCCACTTGGCCTGCCCCTGTCCGCCATTTTTAGGTAAAGAAACCTAAGGCTCAGACTTGCCCATGGTCACATACTTAGAAAGTGTAGGGGCAGGATTGGAACCCACATCTGTCTGACTTTAAGGCCTGGGATACGGTGTCAAAATGATCTTGTCTGTATTCCCAGTGGGATGACCATGTTGGAGATTTCCCCACAGCTAGCCATGGCACTGGGCCTGGCATGGGGTCAGTGCTCAACATATGTTTGTTCAGTGTAGGATGGAGAGTTGGATATGTGGAAATACGGATGGGTGGTTGGATGAATAGGTGGATGGATGGATGGGGAGACAATAGATAAATGGTTAGATGGTCATACAGATAAATGGATGGGTGGAAAGAAGGAAAGAAGGGGTATGGAGAAAGATGGTGGTGAAGAGAGATTTATGGATAAAAAAATGTAAATGGAGAGATGGACAGCTGAATGATCCAAAAGATTTTTAGAGAGATGATTGGATGGATGACTAGGAGGACATGTGGAAGGAGGGGAGGAAAAGAGGAAGGGAGAAATAAAAGGGGGAAAAGAAGAAAGGGGAAAAGAAAGGAAAGATGGATGGATGGATGGATGGATGGATGGATGGATGGATGGATGGATAAGAAGAAAGAATGTAGTAGTAGATAAATACTTAGATGGAAGGATAGGTGGATGGATGAAAAGGTATTGCTGTGTGGAGAATGGGTATAGGGGAGGTGGAAGGGAAGAAGGGTGAAGGGAGGGAGAGAGGAAAAGCTGGTCACTGGGGGCCTGGCTTGACCCATCCCATCCAGGGATTCACCATCAGTATAGACACCACAAGGGCAACACACTGCAGCAGAGATCGGTCCCTGTACTGTCCTATTTTCAGTCTCCTGGACTGGATACCCACTGGGGTCCATGTGAGCCACTGCCCCCCACCAGGCCTGACCGGGTCACTCACAGCCCTCGAGGCAGTACTCCACCAGGTAACCATCGATGCCGCCTGCCCCAATCCTATTTGGGGGCCTCCACTTGAGGGTGGTGGTGGTGTCTGTCACATCCTCCACTGTCAGGTGCTGGGGTTCACTTGTGGGAGCTGTAAGGATCCAGAGAAAGGGGAGGTGGGAGTAAATGAGGGGTCAGCAGGGAGGATCAGGGGTCAGATTTGGAGTTACTGGTCAGAAAAGCCATCAATATGGTGGGCCAAAGGTCAGTGAACAAGGACATGTCATCAAGGGTCATTAAATCAAGGTATCAAGGGATAGTGAGGTCTCCAAGGACAGGGATAGGTGTTAGTCTGCGAGCTCAGAGGTCAGTGAGATATGAAGGCCATAGCACAGAGCCTAGAACCATGGAGGTCAGCAGCTGATATACTGGGTCAGGAAGAGGTCAGGAGGGTGGGTGGGCATTGGGGGTCAAAGTGTTAGTTTGTTGGATGAGAGAGGACAAAGTCAGCAGATTCCATAAGGTCAAAGCCAGGGTGTAGGGCCAGAGATCAATGACAGGCAGGGCATGGGTCAGGGGTGGGGGTTCGGTGAGGTGCAGACCGATAGGCATGAAGGGCTTGGTGTTGACACTGGGCTGGGACACCCCGATGGCGTTGACAGCAAAGACCCGCATCTCGTACAGGACGCCTTCAATCATCCTGGTGGACTCGTAAGTTGTCTCGGTAAAAACCTCAAAGTTCAGCTTCATCCAGCGATGAGAACCCTTCTTCTTCCTCTCCAGGAGGTACCCTGGATGCCCGCAAGCAGAGAGATGCGGGTGGTCATGGAGAGACCAAGGAGGGGGTCACAGGTCAGTTGGGGCAGTGAGGGTCATATCAAAGGCCACATGGACCAGAGAGGCCTGAAGCCATGAATCTTGGGTTGATTTCAAGGTCACAGAGCAGTCAAAGGTCATGGGGTCAGAGATCAAGCATCACAGGTCATGAATCAGGGGGTCAGGAGTCACAGAAAATCCCAGGCTATTGGCCAAAGTGAGGATCCTCAGGTCATTAGGAAGTAAAAATTGATGCAAAGACTGAAGGGATTACAAGATGTCAAAGAAGAAAGCCAGATCTCAGAGGCGGGGTCACTGAGGATGCTAAGGACTCTTGGAGGTCAAAGAGAAATCAGGGGTACAAGAGGTCAGAGGTCATGGGAACTCTGGCACACAGGGACTCACCAGTGACTGCTTGCCCCCCATCATACTTGGGTGGCTCCCAGACAAGAGTGGCCCAATCCTCTCCAACTGAAGTGACACGCACAGCCTCTGGGGGGTCTGGGACATCTGGAGGGGGAGGCAGGAGAGTCAGGGAAACCCTGACTGCCTCGGGGAACCACCCCCAAGCTCAGCCCCTTTGGCTCTGTCTGCTCACCCACAACCCGCACGAAGATGGAAGCCATGTCCTCGCCGGCAGGGTTGGTGACCTTGATGGTGTAGCGGCCCTCATCTGCCCTCTCGGCACTCTCAATCACGAAGCTGCTGCAGTCCACCCGTTGCTCGAGGCGGGTCCTGCCCTCGGTGGCTGAGAACACCTGGACACAGCCGCCAGGTGGCCTTGCCCAGACCTGCCTCTGCCCCCTCCCTGCTGGGAATCTTCCAGTGGCTCCCCATCACCACACCATGCACAAGGACCAGCACCAGAAGACCTGTTGGACCTGCACCAGCCTCATCACTCCTCCCTGCTGCCCTCTTTGCCCTCCAAACACCACTCTTAATTAAAAACACCAGACTGGCTCACCCTCAGGATTGCATGCAATGCCCTGACCCACTTCTCTGTCTGCTCTACTGTTAACCCATCCTTTAGGACCTGCCCAGAAGTTCCCTCTTCCAGGAAGCACTCTTGGATGCCCTCAACTTAAAGTGATGATCCCTTCCCCTGGATTCCAGTACCTCCCTTTATCTCATCCCCGATCACCATGGACTGACTGTTTGGGCACGTATCTGCCTCTCTCCCAAACTGAGGGCTCCAGGAAGGCAGGGGCTGCGTCTGATTCATGGCTGTATCCTCAATGCCTGTGCACAGAGTCTGGCATAGAGGAAAGCTCAGGGGGGTTTTGCTGAGCGAAGGAATGAATGAAGACTGAGTCTATCCCTTTTACAGAAGAGGAAACTGGAGCCCAGAGGAGAGAAGAAAAATTGAACTGTCTCAGGGCCTGGAACATACAAGGTGAAAATATTTGTTGGATGGATGGATGGATAACTGTGTTGGTTGATGGATAAATGGACAAATTGATTAATTACTGGATGAGTGGATGGATGGATGGATGGATGGATGGATGGATGGATGGATGGATGGATGGATGGATGGATGAATTAATTGATGAATGGATGGATGGATGGATGGATGGATGGATGGATGGATGGATGGATGGATGGAATACCCACTATGTGCTAGTACTACATGATGGACAAATATAATTGCCAATCTTCAAAACAACTCTGAAGAAGGAACCACAATCCTCATTTTACAATAAAACTGAAGCTCAGAGAGGAAAAGCAACTTGCCTAAAGTCACCCAGCAGAGCTGAGAGGGACAGATAGGGTGCAGGGGAAACTCCAGCATACCTCATCCCCCTTCAGCCATGTGACGACAGGAGGGGGCTCCCCTGTGATGGCCACGTCCAGCCTCAGCTTGTTTCCAGCCACAACCATAATTGCATTTTCTGTGGTCTTCCCTGAGCAGTCCAGGTGGATCTTGGGTGGCTCTGGTGGCAGAGAAGAGATTCTGGGGAACTTGGAAGTGGGCAGCTGGGCCCTCCTGATCCCTTCCAGATAATCTCTGGAGAAGCTGGGTTCCAACAGCCATAGAGACCCAGGATTCCAGGCCCCCAGCCCCCTCCTCCCTCAAACCCAGGAGTCCAGGCCCCCAGCCCCTCCTCCCTCAGACCCAGGAGTCCAGGCCCCCAGCCCCTCCTCCCTCAGACCAGGAGTCCAGGCCCCCACCCCCACCTCCCACAGACCCAGGAGTCCAGGCCCCCAGCCCCTCCTCCCTCAGACCAGGAGTCCAGGCCCCCAGCCCCTCCTCCCTCAGACCCAGGAGTCCAGGCCCCCAGCCCCTCCTCCCTCAGACCAGGAGTCCAGGCCCCCAGCCCCTCCTCCCTCAGACCCAGGAGTCCAGGCCCCCAGCCCCTCCTCCCTCAGACCCAGGAGTCCAAGCCCCTCAGCCCCTCCTCCCTCAGACCCAGGAGTCCAGGCCCCTCAGCCCCCTCCTCCCTCAGACCCAGGAGCCCAGGCCCTGGTTACCACAGCAGCCCCTAGCCCTTACCTTGCTTGGGGACGTACTCCACCTTGATTTCTGGGGGACACAGAAGACTGAAAGGTTAGATGTTAATCCATGGGTCTCTCATTCCACCCTCATACCCCAGAGCAGAGGGGAGTGTCTGGCATCACCCTAAGACCTTGGGTACCAGGGTGGGTTCAGGGCCATGAGTGTCCCCCCTCTCATTATCCCCCACATGGTCACTCTGCAGTATATACAATGCTCTCCCTAGTCTTCTCATCTGACTGCCCCTGTGATTGGTAGATGCCCACTATCTCCCCAAGTGTGCAATCAGGGAAACAATCCTGAGGGGGCATACAGACCCTGGGGAAAACGAAGGGACCTCCTCACCCAGGAAGTTGAGCTTGGCTGACAGGGACAGGGCATAGCCATCGGGCACAAACGTGTAATCTCCTTCATCCTCGGGGCGGACATCATCAATCACCAGCTTGTGGAATCTGAGGGGTTGGGGACATAGAGAAAGGGTCAGGCCAGGTCACCCTGGGGGCCACCATGGAGAAACACCCTCCTCAGCACATCTACCTGTCCACATTCTGGGCTCTGGAATGCTGGATTCAAATCTCAGCTTCTCCCTTACTAGCTGTGTGACCTGGGGCAAGATATTTAACCTCTCTGTGCCTCAATTGCTTCATCTATAAAATAGAAGTAATGGGGCCCGCCAAGTGGCCCGTTCATTAGGACAGCGGGGCCCTGGTTCGGATCCCATATATGAGGGCCAGTGACACTGCCCTCTACAACTAAGGTGGTGAACAACAGCTCCACCTAGTCTCCTCTATAATTAAGATGGTGAACATTGCCTCTATAGCTAAGATGGCCAGTGACAGTGTGGGCTGCAGCCTGTGCTGCAGTGAGCTGCCATAGGTTACAGTGAGTGGCTGGCAGCCAGCGTGAGCACCTGGCAGCCAGTGTGAGCTGCCAAGAGCCACCATGAGCAACTGTCCAGAGGCCAGCGAGTGACTGCGTCAGCCAGGAAGAGTGCAATGATGATACCAACACGGGCCAGTGAAGCAATGTCCTCCACAACTAGACTGAAGAACAAAAAAGGACTGCAATTTGTCTGTTCCCCTTCCCCAATTCCCCTACGCTGTTGCCCTCCCCCAATTCCCTAATAAAATCTTTTTTAAAAAAATAGAAATAATGATAACAATCTACACCAGGGTTGTAAAGCACATAGTGAGTGCCCTTTAAGCTTTAGGATTCAGTCTTGTTATTATGAACACCATCAGCAGTCAAGGTTCCTTAAACAGAACCCAGAGAAAGCCTGCATTTACCAAAACCTATTGTCAGGAGACCCACAGGGATAAAATGTTCTATAGACATCATAGTGGCTCTCTGCATTCCTCAGATAACCAGGTATTTATCTCTCAGGCGTCCTACCGGTTGAATTCCAGCCCCTATTTCCTTAGCAAGACACCCCTGTAGTAGACTGCAAATATGGCCACAGGTTTTCCTCTACCTGTATCCATACCCTGGCAATGAGAACTTGCAGCCTGTGACTCCTTTGCCCAATAGAATATGACTAAAGTAACATGGGGACTGTTCCCAGCCCAGGCCACGGAGGCCCTGTTCCCTTGCACTTTCTTGGGACCCCTGCTTCTGCCACGTGACAATGCCAGGACTAGCTCTACTAGGGGATAAGGCATCACAAGGACCAGAGCAGAGGCAATCTAGTTCTCCCAGCTGAGGTCCTGACAGATCACAAGACCAGCAGAGCTGACACTCAGCTGACCACAGAGGCACAAGAAAGGCCATCATAGATCAGCCAGCCTCCCACCAACCACAGATTCATGATTAAATATTGTAAATCCTTGTCCTTTTAAACCACTAAATCTGGGGATGGTTGTTATGCAGCTAGAGCTAGCTAATACACACATCCCATCTCCCAGCCACTTCTACATTCTACTCCGCACCTCCCTGTGTGGGACATGGTGATCCTCTTGCTGGGCCGAACCTCAATCCCATTCTTGTACCATTTGCCCGTCACCTTCTCATCAGACACCTCACACTTGAACACGGCCTGATCCGAGGCCTTCACCGTCAGATCGGCAATGTCCTGCAGGACTTCCAGCTGTTTCTCTGGGCAAGGAGAGAAAGAGATGGGGCTGTCACAGCTCTAGATTGCCCACAAATATTTGCAAGCACCCACTATGTGCCAAGGACTGTTCCAGGTACTGGGGATACAGCCATGAACCCAGAAAACAACTACTGGCCTTGTGGAGCTCACGTTCTTCCTGGGAGACAGATAGTAAACAGGGAAACACATAAATGTATAAGAAGAGGACATGATGAGGCCTGAGGGAGGTTAGGGAGGAGACCACGGGAGGGTGCAGGAGTCCCCAGGTAGCAGGAACAGCATGCGCAAAGGTCTTGTGGAGCAAAGCAGGCTTGTTGGTGTGGAAACAGCAAGCAGGCCAGTGCAGATGAACAAGGTGACTGTGGTAGATGAAATGGGTGGGGCAGACAGGGCCCGATCATGAGCCTTGGGGGTCACAGAAAAGACTGCATTGATTTGAATGAGGCGGGAGCGACCAGAGGGCGAGGGCGGTGGGAAAATAGCTGGGATCTGACTTACATTTTAAAATCTTTTTATGTTTTTCAAAAAAAATGCATTTAGGGCCAGCCGAGTGGTGCAGTGGTTAAGCGCTGGTTTGGGAAGCCAGCGGCCCCGGTTCAGGTCCCACATATGAGGGCCAGTGACACTGCCCTCAAAAAAAAAGTGCATTTACATGGTCCCTTTTTTTTTTTTTTTTTGAGGGCAGTGTCACTGGCCCTCATATGTGGGACCTGAACCGGGGCCGCTGGCTTCCCAAACCAGCGCTTAACCACCGCACCACTCGGTTGGCTCTAAAGTCATTTGTTTTCAATGTTATTTTGTTATAACATGGATCAGATGCCGCAGGAACTTAACTCTTGTTTATATCAATTAGCTTACGGTAAAATTGGTTTCATTATATGTCGTTTCGCCGCAGTTTTAAGAACATTTCAGCGATGTTAAGTGAGGACTTACTGTATCTTGGAAATCCTTCCACATCAATAAATTTAAAAACTGTCCTTTTTTATGGCTGCATATGGATATACCATAATTTATTTGGCCCATAAATGACTTGAGGTTGAGGTTTTTGGGTTTTTTGTTTTTTTTTACTTTTTATATTTAAAGAACTATAGACTCACAGGAGTTTACAAAAATAGTACATAGAGACCTATGTACACTTCACCCAGCTTCCCCCGATGGTGACATCTTAGATATAATAACTATAATCCAATATTCAACCCAGGAAATGGATGTGGATACAATACTGTCACCTAAACTACAGAATGTGTTGAGTTTTCACAATCTGACTTAACATTTTACAAGGATCCCTCTGGCTGGTGTGTGTGTGTTGGGGGGCGGGGCAGGTATAGAAACAGCAACCAGTAAGGAGACTACTGCAATAGTCCAGGCATGAGGGGATGGAGACCTGGGCCAGGGGAGGGCCATGGAGGTGGGAAGAAGTGGTTAGATTCAAGATCTCCTTTGAGGGTGGAGCCACCCAAACTTGCTGATGAATTGCACGTAGGGTATGAGGCAAAGAGAGGCATCAGGGACAACTCTGAGATTTAGGGCCTGGGCAACTTTTGATTTGCGAGGAGAAGCATGCTCAGTGTGGCCCCTGCCCCACCTGAAGGCCCCCTACCTTCCACAATGAGCTCAGCCTCACACTGGCCGCCATTGGTCATGACTTGGTAGCAACCCCTATCCTCCATGGTCACTTCTGAGAAGATGAGAATGTGACGCTTTCCATCTTTCTTGAAGCGGAACCGCCCCTTGTAGGAGTCCTCCCGTGTCATCTCCACTCCATCTTTCATCCTGGGGAGAGGGGATGTGAAGGGAGAAGAGAGGGACCCACACAGCCCTGGGTCTGGATATCAGAGGGCGAGTTAGGGGCCAGAAAGACAGTCCTGAACAGGGGTCAGGAGTCTGAAGGAAGGGCGGAGAGATTAAGGTTGGCAGAGGCATCTTGAATAGATGGGGGTCAAAGGGAGAAAAAAAGGGGGAGGTCATGGGACACAGGGAGATAGATGCTTCAAAGTCCTAGCTGGAGGGCATGGGGCACAAAAAGAGGTCATGGAGAGAGGTCTGAGCATGAAGGAAGTCCTGGGATCACAGAAAGATGTCAAATATTGTGACCTCTGTAAATGGTAGTTCCTCTACCAGGAACACTCCTCCCTTCTCACTTTACTTCTACCTCCTCATCATTCAAATCTCATCTCAATTATCACCTCCTCTAGGAAGCCTTCCCTGATTTCCTGAGTTCCTTCTTACTATTAAAAAGCAGTTACAGCATCAGTCACTGCTCCTCTGAAACACTTGTCAAAATAGAACTTTCATATATATTCATATGATGACTTGACTAATAACCTGTCTCTGCCTCTTGCACATACACACCACAGCAGTTTACCAGATTATAATCTCCACGAGGGCAGGTGCCATGTTGATATAGTTTCTTTCCACTATATTTCCAATATGTAGAAGAGTGCCGTCACACAATAGGTGCTCAATAAGTACTTGTTGGATGGGTGAATAGATGTGATGGAAGAACGAATGGGTAGATGGGTGGGTTAGTGGATGGGTGGGTGGGTGGATGGGTGGATGGATGGATGGATGGATGGATGGATGGATGGATGGATGGAAAAATGGATGAGTGAATGGATGGATGGATAAGTAGATGGATGGATTGATCAACAGGATGGATGGGTAGATGAATGGATGGATGAGTGGAGTTGGGGACAGATGGGTGGATGTATGAGTGGATAAATCAAAGGATGGATGATTGGTTGAATAGATGAATAAATAATTTAATGAATCTGAAATAGCAAGGATCCGGTAAAGGACCCTGAAAAGAATGGAATGGGTATAAGTCAGGAGTTCTAGAACTTTTGGACGTCATGGGTGAAGGTCAGAATTTATAGAGAAAAGCTGACTACTCTAATAGTAATGACTGGTAAAGGTCCAAAGTCTCCAAGAGATGCCTTAAAAATCAGGGTTGATGCAAAGAAGCTGCAGGTACCTATATGGAGATCAGGACTCAAGAGTCACTTACCACATGACCTGGGCACCCTCTTCTGACACCTCCACTGCCATTTCCACCCGGTCGCCCACAAACACCTGCTGATCCTCAAGGGGTGTAACAATCAGAACTGGAGGTTCTATGGGGCATAGTGGAGATTGGAAGTCAGTAGTTTCAGGATCCCTCCAGAACTCTAATCCCCAAGCTTAGGTCCAAATCTCAGCTTTACCTTTGACAAAGACCTCGGTGATACACTTCTCATCAGCAACGGCAACTTCATAAGCAGCATCATCTGCCATCGTGCACTTGTTGATGGTGAGAATTCGTTTCTTACCAACATTCTCAAACACGTACCTGGTGCAAAAAGCTCACCTCAACCCAGGGCCTAGCCCTGTGGTAAATATGCCCTCTCAGGCCAAGTCACTCCCTCTCCAAGACAAACTGTGCAGGAGGGGATAGATGATCCAACTGCCACTATTCAAATAACCAGGGATGAAATGCTAACTGTACACCCATACCCATCTTCTCCTTCCACTTAGCAGTGGTGCACAGCAACCCACTTAGAGAACTGCATCTCCCAGCCTCCTTTGCAGCTGGGATGGCTGCACTATGAGCATGGGCCAATAGAATATGAGTGGATGTGCGTAACTGCTAGGTCATCTCCAACTTTGAATTGCTTACTCTGGCCTTCTCTCCTTCCTCCTTCCTGTCCCCCAGACACAGATGTGCCCATGACCCAGCTTCAGTCATGCAGATGACAATGCCACAGGAAATGGTGTAGTCAAAAATAAGAAAACTGGGTCCCAAAAATGTCTCTAAGAGGAGAGCTGGCTCAACTGCCTCCATCAGCTAGAAATATAACATCTCTCAAACTTAAAGTAATGTATTCTAGAGACACTGTCACAGCAACTTAACCTGTACCTTAACTGATAGAACTTTTTATCTTATCCAATGTTCATGATGACAAATTTAGAAAACACAGCCAAGAAAAAAAATAATTTAAAAAGAATACATCCAGGGGCTGGCCAAGTGGCTCAGTTGGTTAAGAGTTAGCTTAAGAGCACGAGCTCTGAGCAACAGGGCCACCAGTTCAATTCCCACTTTGGTCAGTGACACTGTGTCCAAGCTGAGCTGCCGCTGAGCTGCCAACAGGTGGCAGGGTGGCTCAGCTGGTGAGAGCACGTGCTTCTAACAACAAGACTGCCTGTTTGATGGTGGGCTATGCCCGCCAGCAACTAAGACTGAATTTGGCACCTTGCGCTGAGCTGCTGCCCTGATGATTCAGTGGATAGAGAGTGCACTCTTAACAAGAAGTCTGCTGGTTTGACTCCCACATGGAATGGTGGCTACGTCCACTTGCAACTAAGATTGAACACAACACCTTGAGCTTAAAGGACATAAGCTGCCGATGGGAAGCCAGATGGAGACTGGTGCCCTCCACAACGAAGACTGAAGAACAACAACTTGGCTGGTCCCCTTCCCCAATTCCCCAACACTGTTCCCCTCCCTCAATTCCCCAGTAAAAAAACAAAAAAATTAAAATTAAATAAATAAACAAATAAATAAAATAAAAAGAACCCATCCATAACTGTCCCACGAAGAGATGACTGCTGCAAACATTTTGGCCTCTGTCTTTCCTATATATATATATATATATATATTTTTTTTTTTTTTTTGAGGACAGTGTCACTGGCCCTCATATGTGGGACCGAACCGGGGCCGCTGGCTTCCCAAGCCAGCGCTTAACCACCGCGCCACTCGGCTGGCCTTTTCCTATATTTTTACTGTACACATGTAAATAACATTTTGTGAAGCAGAAGTGGGAACTATGCTGCTGCACATAATAATTGTGAACAACTTCCCAAGTTAGTGTATACATTTTAGAATATCTTTTTTAGTGACTGCATAGCACCTGCGTATGGAAGTGTACATTTTGGTTGTTTTCCATGTTTTGCTACAACAGCAAATGCTTTAGTGAACATCCCTGCAGCTAAATAAGCATAACCACAGTAATTCCCTTACAATAAATACCTGGAATTGCACAATCTACAGGCTTTCTAATACACTGTTCTTTTGGAAAGTTAGCAATTTACATTCCCACCAGCAGCATTTGTGGACCTATTTCCCCATGTCTTCTCCACTGGGTGTTATCATTTTGTAAAGTCTTTGTCTATTTGGAGAGCAGAAAAACTGTTGTTTTTATTTGCATTATTGTTATTGTTGTTCTTATTGATAAGGCTGAATGTGTACTTCACAGCATTTTGGCCATTTGGGTTTCTTCTCTACTGAATTCTTGGTCTTTCTTGCCTTTGTCTATTTTTTTACTAAAATATTTGCAATTTTCATGTGGGTGATGCGGTGCCCTTTCTTGGTTAAAAATGGCCAGTGTTATTTCTGGGGGCTCTCTCTGGGCCTTGGATGTCACCCACCCAGACATTGCCCCACACACATACTTGCTACTTGGTTTGATCTCCTGGCCATTCTTGAACCACTTGAGGGGAAGGTCTGGGTCACTGATCTCCACCATCAACTTGATCTTATTGCCCCTGTCCACTTGGTAGGCTGGATCCAGCTTCGTGACGAAAGCTGAAGATTGAGGGATACAGGGGGCATGGAACTGAGAAGTTCTCACTGCCCTGGTAATCCCCAGAGCTGCCAAGTCTCCCTCCTCAGACCAGGGGCTCTCCAAAGTCAAGATCAAGAAGCCTTCTATGAACTTGGAGGTCCCTGAGAACAGGACTCTATTACTCCTCAAATTGGGACCTCCAAAAGATAGGTCCAGGGTCCAAATATAGAATACCCATGATGCTGGGATTCCTACAGGCAGGGCCCATTTCCCCTCAGACCAGCACTGACCTTCACTCTTCTTGACCTCGACCTTGGCCTTCTTGAGCCGCTTCAGCATGCCACGGAGGTCGGTGATGCCATACTGGAAGGCAATCCTCTCATATTCACTCTTCTTCTTTGCCCCTTTTAGGAGCTCCCAAATCTCAGGTGGGATGCCTAGGTCATCATCATCTTTCTTCTTTTTCTTTTCCTGCTCAACCACTTCCCTGAGGGTGGGGAGAGCAGGCTGGGCCACCATGGGGTTTCCCTCTGCCTTCTCTGCTCACTTATTGTGTATCTTGCCTGAGTGACTTTCTCTCTCTGGGCCTGTTATCCTGTATTCTCTTCCTCCTGACCATTTCCCCAGCTTCCTCCCTGCCCTCCTGACCTCCATTCAGCCTCTTCCCCTCCAGTCTGTTCTCCATATCAGGCCTGGGCCTGATTCAGAACTAGGTGGCTGAGTGTAATGGCAGATGGGTAGATGGACAGGTGGGAAGACAGTGGGTAGATGAATGGATATGTGGGTAGGTGGATGGGCAAATGGGCAGGTAGCTGGATGAATGGATTAGTTGATTAATAAATAGGTAACAAGTTGGATGGATGAATGAGATTGGTGGGTGGGTGGACAAATGGATAGATGGATGTTTGGTTGGATGAACAAGTGGGTGAGTAGGTGAACTGGAGCCTGAGTGGACAGGAAAGTGGACATGAAGATGAAAGGTTGAAGGGTGAGTAAGTAGGTGAATTGATGGGCAGATGGTTTGGTGGGTGTGGATGGATGGGTGGATGGACAGGTGGCTGGGTGGGTGGGGAATGGGTAGATGGAGGAGGTGGCGGACGGGTGAGCAGCAAGTCCATAGATGGCAGTGGGAAACAACAGGGGCAGTGGCACCTCACCCACCATCCTCCTCCTCCTTGAGCCCCCATCTCCCCTCTCTATGCCAGGTGGGGTGGGCTCACCTCTTCTTCAACAGTCCGCTGAAATCCAGCTCACCCGTGTCTTCTGACTTCTCTTCACCCCTGTCGCCATTGAGAGGGGGTGTGAACTCTACTGAGGTCCTGTCCCCCTAGACACCCTGAGTCCCCAGCTCGTTGCATTGCCTGATCTTCCCTTCTACCACACTCCCCCTCCACAGGGAGACATCCCTTCTCCCCAGGGTCTACAGTCACTTACGAATGCTTGGTGCTGTCTAGACTCTGCCCAGAAGAGTCCTGATTGGGAGCTGGGGAGAAGCAACGGGGGAAGGGAAGGTGAGCTGGAGGCAAGGCCTGATCTAAGACAAAGAGCACCCCTCCAGGCCTGTGCAACCTGCCCCAAGCCTTTTTTCCTTCACCTCTCGTACCAGCACACCCCTTACTGAGACAGACACCCTCTACTTGTAGACTCATTTCCTTGGCTCCCATGTACCACCATCTCTCAGCAGCCTATTCTCCCTCACACCTGAGCCAGCACTCTCTTCTCCCCAGGCCTGGGCAAACTTATTCCCTATGCTGTCCATATTTAAGCCCCACACTTACTGGGCTGCAGACCCCCAGAGCTTGTACACCCTCAGGGCTCCATACACATGCCCCCAAATCTGTGTAATCTCCCATTAATCCTGTACACCCTCACCCTAAACCTATACACCCTTATTCTCTAAACCTGGCCACCCTCATTTCCCAAGCCCTTACTGATACTTTCTCAAGCCTGTATGCTGCGACTGTGGAATCTACAAAACTTGCCTTTTGAGCCTTCACAAGGGCACTTGAAATGCTGAACACTGTCATCCCAACTCTACACCCCGTCATGCTCTAAGCCTGTAGACTGTCTCCCCAATTTTGAATACCCTAGCCCCTGAATCTGTACTCCCTTCTCTAAAACTCTATACCTACCTCACCCCCACATCTGTTCCCCCACTCCAAACCCACAACCCTTGTCTCCCACCCCTCCACTACCATCGCACCCTCCACATCGATGTTGAAGCCACAGCTGTCGCAGATGTCCTTGACTTTGACCTCAAGGCGGTAATCGCCACGATCCCCCAGTTCCACGTTTTCAATGTGCAGCTCCACGTTGTACACCTGGGGGCCGGAACCAGGGGTATGGATGCACGTGATCACCCCTCAGCGCCACCACCCACACCCCCAAGCCCACCCACAACTCTCCCTCCAAATCCCAACACCTGCCCCACAAGAGGGGCCAGCTGTCTCCTCCCATGCCTACACAATCTTGACCTTGGGAGCCTATGTCCTTGATCCCCTGAAAGTTTTCTGGAGATGCACATACCATGCCCAAGAGCAACATGCAAAACCCAGACGCTCTCCCCCCATGCCCAGCACAACCTCTACCAAGGAGCCCTGAACAACCTCCACCCCTGGAGGTCCCATTCTCCAACTATGGAGCTCCAGGCCCACGATTATGCCTCAGATGTTCACAGGCCTTCTGAGAAGTGGGGCTTGCACAACCTCCAGTCCTGGCCCCCATGCCCTTGTGTCCCACGGGGTCCTCACATTGCTGGCAGAGTCATGGGTTTCCTTGAAGGAGAATCTGGCCCCACTCTTGATGTCCAACTCCAGCCACTTCCCCTTGAACCACTTGATGGTTGGTTTGTCGGGGAGCTCCTTCCCATTCACCTTGGCCACAATCACCACGTCCTTTCCTAGGTGGGGGGGTGGGAGAGGTGGCGGGTGGAAGGGAGGCTCTATAGCGAGGACTGTGAAGCTAGGAGACCCCAACCCCTTCTCTCTCAGACATAGGAGTCTGGGTCCCCATCCCCTTCTCTCTCAGGTCCCCCTCACCGTTCTCCACTGACACAGAGTCTGGCTTCTTCAGGAAAACACCAGTGGGTTCCTCAGCAGTGGGAGACTGTTCCTCTGGTGGGACTTCTGCTGGGAGACAGGATTAGTGGGCCTGAGGCAGGTTGGGAAGGGGCAACAGGGCACTTTGGATACAGGGCTTAGAGCCAATGAGGAACCCTCTCTGCTCAGGAGCCAAAGGCCATGGGACAAAGTGGCTTTTCCTTATTTGGGAAAGACCATGGGTAACCCAGGGGGCTGTGTGACCTTGGCCAGGCAACCCCACCTTTTGGGGCCTCAGTTTCCCCATCTGTGAACTGGAGGATGGTGGACTGGATGGTCTTGAATGGGGCTTTGTGGTAGGAGAGGTGTAATGATGGACTGGGGTGTTCTGAGCTGGCAGGACTCAGTGAGGAATAAGCTAGTTGCTGGGTCAGGGCTTGAAGGACACACTGGGGCACTGGGTTGAGTCCTGGGGGTGCTGAGGAGCCATTGGAGGTTGTGAGCAAGGGAGGGGTGGGTCAGCTCTGCGGCTGTGTAGAGGACAGAGAGGGTGCAGAGGGACGAGAGGACTCCGGGGAATGAGGCCCAGATTTTGCTGAGCCTACTGGACATCATCTCACCTTTTGGGGGCTCTGCGGGAGCCTCCTCAGCGGGGATTTCCTTGGGAGCTGGTGTGGCATCATCTTTGCCTTGGGGGGCCTTTTTGGCTGCTGTGAGGTAGATGCACAATTGAGCACACCTCAACACTTTCCTCTTCCAGAACCCAGGAGCCCAGGCCCCAGCCCCCTCCTCCCTCAGGCAGGTGTCCAGGCCGTTCAGATGCCAAGAGTCTGTGAGATCAGGTTTCCCCTTGCCTCAAGCAGGCCGTGTCTCATCCATCCATGCCACCAGGCCCTGACCTTTTGGGACCGAGGGGTAAAATTAGCTCTTCCCCTGGGCTGGAAACGGAACACCTTGTGCTGACCATAGCATCTCTGCCCTGCCCTGCCTGTTGGCTCCTGGCTCACGATGGCCCCAGCTGCAGTGAGGGGCTGGACACCCACCCCACAGCCTGGTTGGCCTACTGCCAATGGCCTGGACACCCAGGGAGGAGGGGCTCTCCCCAGGGGCTTTTCTCTTCTGTTCATTTCTCCACAGAGAGGAAGCCCCATCCCCATATAAAGAAATGTTCCCCAAGGCCCATTCAAAGAAGGGCCTCAATATGCACATAAAGAAAGGCTCTTAGCCTCTCTTGGAGAAGGTCCCCTAATTCCAACATGGGGAAGCCCCAATTCTTATAGAAAGTAGGTCCTCTCATCCTCGTACAGAGCTCCCGGCACCATGCAGACAGTAATCCCATTCCTCTACAGAGAAAGGCCCCAATCCTCACTCAGAGAAGTAGTTCGATCCCCACCTAGAGGACCCCGAATCACCATGCAAAGACTCCACAATCTACACACACAGGACTCCCATCCCCACCCAGGAAAGGGACTCAAATTCAGAGATTCTCCATCTGCACCCAGAGATGGGTCCCCAATGTCCTACAGAAAAAGGAACCCCCTCCCTGCACAGGGAAGGGGACCTCCTCCCCACAGAGATGGGTGCCCCAACTCTTCTCAGAGAAAAGGATCTCCTCGCTACACAGGGAAGGGGACCCCCATGCCATGCAAGGGTGGGAACCCCTCCACACACAGAGGAGACACCCCATTCTCCCAATCCCACAAAGACAGGAGCCCCTCCCCATTCAGAAACAAGGATCCATCTCCACATGGGGAGGGAGGCTTGAAAGCCACCTGGTTTTGCCTCAGGCATGTCGGTGGATCTCCTCCTGCTCCTCTGACCGCAGCTGTGTCCGGCTGGGCCCTAGGGAGGACAGGTGGGCCCCCAGACGGAGCCCTTTAAGGAGTGCCCTAACTCCCAGGAGGCTCCAGGGGGCATCCGGCGGCCCTCTCCACCCTCCCCTGCTGCCTCACAGTCCACCTTGCTTGAGCTAAAGGGCGAGAAATAACAGCTGGACAAGGAGAGATGGAGGAATGCCAGGTCCCCAGGGAGGAGGGGGCTGGGTTCCGACACCTGGGTCTAAAGAAGGAGGTGCTGGGTGTCTGGACTCCTGGGTCTAGGGGCAGAAACACCCTGGGGTCCAGGTTCTTGGGCCCAGGACAAAGGACAAGGATGAAGGCTCCTGGGTCCTAGGAGGAAGGAGAGGAAAGAACTGGGGTCTAAAATGGGTGAGTGGCACGGGCGTGGGTGGGGGTGGGGAGAGGACAGGGTCTAGAAAGCCATTCTTAGTATCTGCAAGTCAGGAGTTTTGGAGAAACCAGAGATGGGAGGGAGGGTCCGGTTTCCCGGCGAATGCCGGACGGTTGCAGGGGGGAGGTCTCTGTGCCCGCTGGGAGGGCACTGAGGCTCTGGGACTCCGGAGTCCCGCCCTCGAGTCTGGGCACACCGGAAGGCCTGGGGCCCCAGTCACCTGGGACCCCGGACTGGCCGCCGCCTCTTCTGGGACAGCGCCCGTCCCACAACCCGCGACGATTCCCGGAGCGGGCGCGGCAGGCACCGGACGTGGGTGCCCCCAGCGGGGGCGGGTCGGGAGGACGGGAAGGCCCTGGAGGGCTGCCCGGACGTTGGCTCCCTTCCCGGCAGGGGGACCTGTGGCTTTCTGAATGGGGGTGGTGGTAGCTGGACGCCGGATGGGGGTAGGGGATTGGGGGAGGAGAGTGTCTCGTGGACCCCAGGTGTTATGCAAGAAGGGAGGGGTATGTGGGGGGCTTGGGGTTAAGGCGGAGGACGGGGAGGTTGAGTGTCACAGGATGAGGGACCCGGTGTGAAGGAAGACAAGTGTCCCTCCTGGTTTTCTTCCTGACCATCTCCTCCCTCCCACTTTTCCAAAACCCCCTAGGAGCCGGAAACTTTCCCGCCTCCAGGGAGCGCTAAGCCAACCCGGAGGCAGTCTTCATGTGACGTCACGGGTTGCTAGGCAGATTGCGGGCCTAGCGAGTTGGTTGAGCAGTAGGAGCCAGGAGGGCCGCGCTGCCACCAGGTGCCTAGCGCCCCGCCCTGCCAACCCGAGAGCTATATCCAGAGAGAGGAGGAGGGAGATTCAGAAATGGAGGACAGAAATCCAGGGAAGGAGGATAGAGACCCAGACAAGGGGTTGGTGGGGTGGGGCAGAGACCCAGACAGAAAGGGAAGCAGGGAGAGGGCGGAGAACTCCAGTCGTCCCGAAGAGAGACAACAATTGAACCGAACCACCAGTGCCTTTAGCTCAAGCCCCTTACCCTGGCCTTCAAGGCTTAGCCCAGTCTGACTGTCCCTCTTCCATCTTCTCTCTTATTTTTCCCCTCACTGTCTCAGTGTCCCTGAGGGCCAGCAGGCCCCGGTGGACCGATAACATTGCAGTCCTTTGACAAAGGGTCCAAGATCTGTTCACCTTGATTTGTTTTGTTTATTTTATTCCACACTTGGGGTAATGATCTTTTTTTTTTTTTTTCTTTTTTGCAAAAGGTACATCATTTGCAAGAAGAGGCCCTGGGGAGGACGTTTTACTCCCACAAACTCCTCCCACTCTGGCTCCCTCCTCAAGGTGAGGGAACTGTCCTCTTGAGGGCAGGTCTCACCCAGCCTGTCTCTGCTACCAGCTGCTGTGCACCCTGCAAGAACCTTTTCCTCTCAGGGTCCGCGATACTCCTTTTCATGGTCCTGCTTGCCATCAGTGGGTGGCCGGGAGGATTTCAGATGTATCAAAGTCCTGTGGACCGGGCTGCAAGGGACTTTCATGATCTTCCTCCCCGTCTCCCCTTTCACAGAAGGGACAAATGAGGGCCAGAAGCAGTCTTTGACCCTACATCCCCCAGCCATCCAGGCTCAAGGAGCTGGGACTCTGGCCTCAGTGACAGCTTTTGATAACCCCAGGGGTTCCAATCAGAGTTCCCACAGTTCATCCAGGCTTAACCTCCTCCAGTTCACACCAGGAGTGGAAATGCAAATGGTTGGGGGCCAAGGAAACGGAGAGAAACCTGCAGGGTATGACAGCCAGGGAGGTGGGGTCCCCCACACTTTGGAGAACAGAAGCCCATGGGGGGGGGGACGCCACACCCTGCTTCAGCCTCTCCACACTGAAAAGCCTGCCCACTGTCGCTGGATTGTGCAGTTTTAAGTGAAGGATTTTGCAAAATCTTCCTCTATTGAAATGTCAGCTAATTTGGATCCCCCCCTCCAAAACCAAACAAACAAAATTGTTGCAGTGAACTCAAGAAAACCCCACCGAGGAGGGGGGACCTGATTTGCAAAGGGGCGAGGGGTGTGGTGGGGATCATCAGTTTGAGACCTCTTATTAAAAATGACATGGGGCAGGGGCAGGCAAGATCATCCATAAATCTGCTGAATGGCCAGAATGATGCCCAGTATGGCCCTACGAAGGATCCTATGACAACTCAGCGCTACCGATGGGGTCCCCAAAGGGGTAATATTGGGTGGAAATCCTGGGGGGGGCAGATGTGATTAGAGGATCCCAGACAGACTAGGGGACCCCAGAGGTGGCCCAGACATGACAAGGTTCTTTAAGGTACTCCTGCCCCGCTCTCCTCCATACCCCCCAAGAATGTTTTCAGACATGACCAAAGGATTCCAGGGCCATCCTAGATGTGATTGGAGAATTCCAGACATAAAAAAGTGATAGCAGGGTGGTTCCAGAGCATTAGGGGATCTCAAAGGCGACCAAGAGATTTGAGGGGACAGAGGACAAGAGTCACAGCTGGGCAAAGAGATCCGAGACATGATAAAGATGACCCAGAGACATAACAAGGAGATCTCAGATCTGACTGGAAGGACCCAGAAGTGAGCAGGGATCCCAGAGAGACCCTGGACAAGGCTTAGGGTTGCTAGCAGCGCCCCCTGCTGTTGAGAAGATCTGTGGGCTCACCCTCCCTCAGATGAGATTGGGGGATCCCAGACATACAGGAGGTCTCAGAGAGATCCCTGGCCTGGTTGAGGGACCTCAGACATCACAAGGGGATCCCAGAGAAGTTCTTGGGGTTCTGGAAGCACTGCCCTACTCTTCCACACAGACACATTGTATAGTCGTCTATGGGTCCTGTGACCCAGGCCAAGTGGATCCTGGGGATCCTGGACATAACAGGGGAATCCCAGAGGGGCCCTGGGCAGGGCTTAGGGATTATGGCAGCCCCCTTCCCCCAGTGTGGGGGATCCACAGGTCCTATGACCTAGGGTGTGGGGACACCAACGTGACACTGGCGTGGAGCCCCTGAGAGCCCCGAGAGCCCCCCTTGGGCTCAGGCCCGGCGGGAGGCGGGCAGCAGCGCACTGTCAAACTGGTAGGTGAGCTTGCGCTTGACCTTGCGGATCTCTCCAGTCTTGGCATAGTTGCGCAGGGCACGGGCCAGCTTCTGGTAGGTCATGCGCTTGCGGTTGCCCTTCTGCTGGCCCCAGCGTCGAGCCAGGAGCTCCTTGTGCTTGGAGGAGAACTGGAAGACGCCGGCGCCTGGCTCCACCCACCACACGCACTCACGCATGTCGCCTCGCGTCAGCAGCCCCAGCAGAAACTGGTACAGGCGCACCTTCTTACGGGCTCCTGCAGCGGGTGGGGCACGTTAGGGGAGGTGTCCTATGGGTCCCGCCCCCACGCCCACCCTGCTCTCTGCAAGCCTCAGCCTCCCCAGGGAGAGAATTGGGGTGACGGAGGTGGCTGTTAGATACACCTCCCTGGTTCTGTCTGCGCCTCCACCGCGTCTGAGGCAAGTCCCTCTCCCTCCCTGAAGCTGTTTCCTCAGAGCCCTCATCGCCCTTCCCTGCTTCCTTTTCAGGATTTGCTTCTATCCTGTGCTGGTGACCAGCGCATAGTAATACTTATTTGTTGAGCCCATGGGTGAGAGAATCTGTGAAATGGGCTGACAGTGCTCCTCGAAGGTTTATACAGAGAGCTAACTGGTGGTGAAGAGACCTGGAGTGGGTTTGAATTTGCCTGGCCACTTTTCCAGTTCTGGGTCTCCCAGCCTGTCAGCCCCAGAGGAACTGGGATCCTGGGAGAAGTCAGGAAGTCTGACTCCTGTGCTCCTACATGCAGCAAGGATCCCACAGAGCTGGGCGCGGGGTGGTCATAGCAGGGCACTGGATACAAGAACCCCACCTCTGCCATTTCCCAGATGTGACCTTGGGGTGGTGACTTAACCTCTCTGAGCTGGCATCTCCTCAGCTATAAATGAGACTAATGCATGTGTATGTTTATATTACTTTTACAAACTTTGTGTCAGGCGCTGTTCCAGGCACTTTACAATTATGAGCTCATTTCATCTTCATCATAACCCCAAAAGATGGCGGTGATGGTAGAGGATGCCCATTTTACAGATGGGAAACTGAGGCCCAGATAAAGTTCCTAATGATCCCAATTTCCCAGGGGTTGTACATAATGGATGTTGGGGACATGGGTTGACTAGATGGGAGTTGATATGGTGATTATTTCTGTTGCTATTGTGTCAGTAATGATGGTGAAGACTTATTGAGAGCTCACTGTGCCACATGCTACTATCTCGTTTACATGTATTCTCCTACTTAATCCTCTCAACCACCAGTAACAAGCACTTCTTACTGTCATCCCCACTGTACAGATAGGAAACCAAGGCACAGAGAGGTAGGTAGAGGCCCAAGGTCACACAGCCAGCAGGTAGCAACCTGAGAACTGCACTGGAGTATTGTAGATACTTGGGATACTTGGGAAGTCATGGTCCTTTAGCCCTCTCCTCCCGTCTACCATTGGACCCCCCACCCCACTTGCTCCCACATACCTGCCTCAGATCCCCTCCCCTCGGGGCCAGTCACAAGGGCCTCATCTGACTCGCTGTCTGAGACCTCCAGGGCGGGACTGTCCAGCAGGAGGTCCTCCTCTTCAGACAGCACAGGGCTGGGATATGGGGCAAACGCCGGGGGGCCCAGGGTCTGCGGAAGGTCAAGGTCAGCTGCAGTTTGGGGGCCCCCTTCTTCCCCTTCCCTCTGCTCTTGTTCTTTGGCTTCTTCCTCCCAGGCCTGGCGTGGGCCCTCCCAGCTCTGTTTGCAGCCTGCACCCTGGCCTCGGGGCTGATCTATCTCCATTGCATGGACACCTGGGCCACCTCCATGAAAGCCTGTACAACACAGGTAACAGCATCTGTGGAGCCCCTTGGCTCAAGTCTGTGCCTCTGTCTGCTGGTTTGTGCAATGCAGTTATAGTGGTACTCAACCTCAGAGGGATGTCAGAGGGAGGAAGGGGTTAATATATGCACAGGTTCCAACACGGTGCCAGGCATCAGCAAACCTCAATCAAATGATGGGGATTGCAATTGTCTTCCTGCCCCTTACCTGGGTGGTGAAGTCCTCCGTGGGGTAGGCTGGGAAGCTGAGCCCTGGGGCCTCTATGCTGGGGGTGAGGTCCAGGCTCCCTGCAGGGCTGTAGGTTGAGGGTCCGTAACAGAGCTGTACACCCTGGGGATGGCCAAAGGTGGCCACAGCAGGGTCGAAGGTTTCATAGGAGGTGGTGGGGACAGCTGTGGCCTCATTCCAGCCCCACAGGGAGTCTGGAAAAAGGGCACTGAGTCAGAAGCCAGGAGGTCTGGCCTCAGCCCCCTCCCACTGGAAGCCCCTGGCACAGAAGGGCCATTGTGGGCCTTGCAAATCTCTCACCCCAGGATTTGCATGGGTGAACAGGTGGGTGGGAGAGGAAAGGGAGGAGGCTGGAGGCCTGGGCTAATCTTGACCTGCCGTGCAAGGGGACAACTTCCCCTGGGCTTCAGCTCCCCCATCTGTGAAATGGGTTCAAGGGGCCGCTGGCGGGGAGGGGCTTGGGCAGGGTCACTCACCAGAAGCCCCCTCAGAGTCAGAGTAGCTGGGGTGCTTGCAGCTGTCCAGGTCATAGAAAATTCCATCTGGGTACTGAAGAGGGGGAAAAAGAGGGGTCATCCATGCTCACCCTGGACCAGCAGGGAGACTCCAACAGGGATAGGAAGAGGAGGTAAGAGGCTGGGACAGGAAGAGAAAGAGAGACACAGGAACTCAAAGAGAAAACCACACAAAGACCCAGAGAGAGTCAGAATGAGAGAGACACACAGCAGCCAGTTCCCGCTAAGACTGTGGGCTCCCGGGAACCCCAGCACCTCCCGGCACACAGTCGGCACATTATCATGCCTGGGGAGGTATGGAAGAATTTCCCCAGCGTTGCTTGCCTGGGGGCAGAAGAGTGAAGGATGAGGGTAGAAGTGTCTTACAGACGCAAAGTCTCAGTGCTTCCTTTATCCCTCTTCATATTGCCTTGTGTCTTGCTTTAGCAATTAAAGTCTTGTAAAGACTAAAGCTAGGTATATACCATCTCAATAACCCAGCCATCTCACTCCTAGTTATTTACCCAAAAGAACTGCAAACGTATGTCTACAAAATAGCCTTGTTCAAGAATAATCAGAAAAGGGCTGGCCGAGTGGCGCGGTGGTTAAGCGCTGGCTTGGGAAGCCAGCGGCTCCGGGTCAGGTCCCATATATGAGGGCCAGTGACACTGCCTTCAAAACAAAACAAAACAAAAAAAACAACAAAAGAATAATCAGAGCAGCTTTATTAATAGTCACAAAGGTGAAACAGCCCCAGTACCCATGGAGAGGAGAATGGACACGCTTACTGTGGTGAGGTCCTGTGACGGAGTACTAAACAGTAAGGAAAAAGAACTGGCACTTGACACACTCTTGACGTTGAGCGAAGGAAATCAGACCCCAAAGGGATACCCTGAGTGATTCCCCTAATGGCAAGTTCAAAACCAGGCAAAACTAGTGCGTGGTAGAAAATATCAGTGTGGGGTGGGTATCAATGGATCAATGGGAAAGGCACGTAAAGGAATACCCCAGAGTCATGGAATGTTCTGTCTTGGTCTAGTTAGTGGTTGCACAGGTGTGTGTCTAATGTAAACCCCATTGAGCTGTACACAAGATGTGTCACTTTACTGACTTGGAAATTATGCCTCATGTTTTTTAAAAAAGCAAACATGTCACATTGGAGGAGAGAGGGGCGCCCGAAGGGGTGTCTTTCAAGGCCATGAGTGAGTTTTATTCCTTGGACTGGACTGTGGGATTTAGGTATAATATTGTGTGTATCTGATATATCACAGATTAAATTTCTGAAAACATAAAGGAAAGAGAAGGAAATAAGGAATGAATGTATTTGCTGGATGTGGGATAGACAGAAAGAGAAAGTCAAAGATACAAAGACCCCCACATCCCAAGGAAATGGACCTAGAGCCTAAGAGAGGGAAAAGGACATTAGAAAAACATCTGAGATGGAGATGGTGGTGGTGGTGAGGGGGAATGGGGCAGAGGGTGGTGGCGGGAGACACACAGGGAGATTCAGAAAGGCAAGGTGACAGGGAGGAGCGGAGAGGGAAATTGAGGCAGGGAAGTCTCTGTGGGCCACGTGGGTCCCCCCATTCTTCCCTGGCCCCCAGGACCCCAACTCACCAGACAGCTGAAGTGTGGCCCATCAAGCCTGGAGGGGGAGAGACACAGGGGCATGTCAGTGGCGCCTTCAGCCACCTGTCTTGAAGTGGTTGGGGGGGCCGATGGGAGGGAGGCGGCTGCAGCTGTGACCACCGCAGCTTGTCCGCTATGTGTTCTTCATGTGTGAGATCAACTCCACCACACTCCCGCAATGGGACAGGAAGTGAGGGGCGGGGGCCAGGCAAATGTCCCCCCTCCCCTGGAATTTGCATAACCAGAGGCTGGGGTGTGTATGTGGGGGGGCAGGGAAAGTGAGGGAGAGAAAGTCCCCAGAGAGATATGGGTGCCAGTGAGCGAGTGGGGGCAGGGAGAGGGCCTTTGTTAGCCAGTTGGTCAAATGTGTCCACCATGAACAGAGGAGATGGAGAGATGGAGACATACAGAGACTCAGAGAGGGGGGAGTAAGAACAGGGAAGGGAGGAAGGTGGGGAGACATTTACGAATGGATGCAGGAAGTATTTACTGAGCCCCAGAAACAGAGAGATGGGTCGGGGAGAGACTGGGGACAGGAGAGATAACACAGGCTGACGGAAAATGGGAAAGTGGCTGAGAAAGAGACAGAGGAAGCAAGGGGCAAAGAGAGGCCCAGAAACATAAAGATGAGGCAGAAAGCAGAGAAAAGCAGACAGTGAGCAGGACCCAGGCGGACCATGGGAGAGACAGAGATGGAGGCCCCCTGGGAGAGACATCAGCGGTGGGGGAAAGAGGCAAGCCCCCCACAGAAAGGTCTCTGGGGTCCAGGGGAGACAAGGAGGGGATGGAGGAAAGAATCGGAGGTGGAAGGGGATAAGACACCCAAAAGGGACAGGAGTCAGCATGGACCCCTCCACACACACACACACAGTGGGGCTAAGACCACTGGCTGGGGGAGGCCCTGCAGAGGGGCTGGAGGGGTGGTTGGGCCAGGATCCCAATGCAGGTTTAGGGGCCCCACTCACTGTGCAGCCTCCAGGGCGAGCATGGTGGTGCTGGGCTGGGTTTGCTGCCGGTTGCAGCCACCACCCCTATTTATACCTTGGCCCAGCCCCCTGGGGGGCAGGGGTGCCAGGAGCTCAGCCCTCCTCAAAAATCCCCTCAAGGAGGGGGTCAGGGGAGGGGGCTGGATTGCACAACCTCTTGGTCACGTGGTGGGGAGGGCGGGCCCAGGAGCTGCCTGGATTTGGGGATCCCCACAGTTGGGAGTGGGGGTGACCCTAAGGGGTCGAGACAGGAGGGGCACTGAATTTGGGGGACCCTAAAAAATAAAGGAGGGACCAAGAGGTCCTTGGTCAGTAAAGTGGGGTCATAAATGGAGCGGGGAGGTGTTTCTGAGGAAAATCCACGCCCGAAGCAGATGGGGACCCCAAGGTGGAAACATCATGGGTGTGTGACGAGGAAGGGGAGTCCCTTGAGTCTTGTGGGAGTGGGAGCCTCTGTGCCAGGGGCTGCCCCAGGCCTGGAGGAAGCAGGTCAGCACCTGGAGGGCTGGCTGGCCCCCAGGGAGGGTGGGCTGAGCAGAGAAAAGCTTGTGCTTATAGATGTTGACTCAGGACCTCCAGGGGAGACCGAGGCAGGTTTGAAGTGCACGGGCTGGTGGCAGAGACAGCAGCCCAGCAATCTTGTATGGAGGAAAGGAGGGCCAGTGGAGGCCTCCTGGGGGTCCGGGGACCCGTGAGTGGGGATGACCCACCACAGCCAGGACCTGATAGTGGACCTTGTGCCCTAGACACCACAAAACACCAGGTAACAAAAGTCCAGAACTTTATTAATTCTCCACCAATTGCAACCCCCAAGGCCCTCGTGGGAAACCCACTGAGGTCAGAGGTCACCAGACCTCGGGGCCAGGGGGCCCAAAGCGTCTCAGAAGCTGCTCCTGGTCCTCCAAGTCCTTCCGCACCTTCTTGCGCATGTAGAAGATGGGGCAGTCCCGGCTGCGGGCAAGGTTAGGGGTCAGGGTCGGGAGCAGGGTCAGGGCTGGTTGCCCGGGGCTTCGGAGTCTCACTGCCCAGCCCAGGGATGGGGCGGGGGCAGTTCCCAGGACTTTGACCCCGGCCTGCTGCCCACCCACCCCCTCCCATGTCGGGCTGTTTGCTCAGCGGGCATGGGGGGAGCCGATAACAGCGGGTGCCCGCTGAGGCGCTGGGCCGTATATCACCTGTCACCTGGCGTGGGAACCCACCCCGCCCACCCGTTCCCTGGGGAAAGCCCAGCCCCGCCCTGAGGGAGGGGGTCAGGACTGAGGGGGGGGCGGCAGTGTGGCCATTTCCCAGGCAGATACAGGTGCCAGCCCTGCCCCACTGAATAGCTCCCCACCCCTGACCCCTGGGAGGGCTGGGACGGGCACTGGCCCATTTTACAGGCTAGGACACCAAGGGTCATTAAGGCCCCACAGCCTGAGGGGGACATGGGACGGAGCGCTGCTCAAGACCCTGGAGTTGGGGCATTGGTCCACAGGCCTCAGGAACTTAGGGGGACCTGGGCAGGTCAAGGCGAGGGTGGTGGGGGCGGACAGGTGTGCGTACCTGGTGCAGATGACATCCTCGTGCAGGCTGCCCTGACAGCGCTGGCACTGGGTCCAGAGACGTGAGAAGCGCTCCTCCAGGGCGTTCAGGTGGGACACCTGGGGACGGCGGGGCTGAGCAGGCAGCCCTGGCCTCACCCCTACCCCCACGTGCTATCCCCCGACCCCTCACCTCCTTCTGGTACAGCTCTGACTCCCGGGGCTGGCAGAACTTGCACACGGCTCCTGGGGGTGGGGGGTCAGCACAGGGGCGCTGGGGCCGAGCCAGGACCTGGGCGGCCCCATCCCTGTCCTTTCCCCGCCCGCTGCCCATCCCGGCTTCTG
Source organism: Aselliscus stoliczkanus (assembly GCA_033961575.1). NCBI lineage: Eukaryota > Metazoa > Chordata > Mammalia > Chiroptera > Hipposideridae > Aselliscus > Aselliscus stoliczkanus. Next base: position 8,354,498 of record CM066732.1, read on the forward strand.
AAAGTCCCCAGAGATGAGAGAACAAGGGAATGAGTGTGTGGGGAAAACTCCCTGGGGAACTCCCAAGTCTGAGGGTCCAGGACCCCCTTGGGGTGTGACTGAAGAGAGGAGCCCCCCACCCAGGGGCCAGGGCCTGGACAGGCAGCAGTGCCAGCTTGTGGGGCGGGTGCTGGGGACCATGGTCAATGGCAGAGGTGGATGGAGGGTGGGGAGCAGGGTCTGGGGTCAGAGCTGGGGGGGAACTGCGCTCACCCTGGTGGCTGAGGACAGTGCGGCAGCCGATGCAGCAGCTCTGACGCTTGGCGAAGGCCAGAAGGCCGCCCATCTTGCCTGTGAGCACAGTCTTGCACCGCGTGTGGTCCCCCCCTGCAGGTGAGTGGTGAGGACAGGCATGAGCTGGCGCCCTCTCCCAGCTCCCTGGGCACCCCCAACCGCCCTGGGCACCCCCATACGCAGCAGCACAGCCTCGGCGCGGCCCTCGCCCAGGATGGGCTCAAAGATGCGCAGGAGCGGCTTGGCGAGCTGCTGCTCCAGGTAGTACTGCGTGTCAATGGGCAGGCTGTGTTCCAGCACGAAGAGGGGGTCCTGTGGGCAGAGTGGCCTGAATGGTCACACCTGGGGCCGAGGGCTGTGGTCAACGATGGGATGCTCGGGTGAAGGGCACTAGGAGCCACTGGGGGGCCTCCGGTCATGAATGGAACCATGGTGACGGGGCAGTTACTGGGCCTAGCACTGCCATTTGGGGAGCGGCATCAAGGGGGAAACATGGCTCTGAGATGGGGTCAGAGGTCATGGGGGGGCTCTCCGGACATGGGCTCTGTGATCCACGCTGGGGTCCACAGGTGGAGCCCTCAGGTCACCAAGGAAGGTCAGAGCTCATGGCAGGGGGTTGGGGTATGAAGGTGGACGGGGCTGGAGTGGGAGGTTGGAAACGGAGAAGAATAGGGGTGGGGGGCAAGAGGGACCCTCCAGAGGGTGCAGGCTGGCCTGGGAACAAAGCATCATGGAGCTCCTGGGTGTGCTGGGGGTGGCTGTCAGGGCCCCGCGGAGCCCACAGCGGGAAACACCCTCCCCTGGGCTCGGAAAGCAGAAGTGAGAGCGGGGAGGGCTGGGCGGCGTGGGCAGCCCAGGTGGGCCTGACCTCGGACTTCATGTAGGCAGCCACGCCCTTGGCAGCACCGATGATCACGTAAGGAACCCGGTCGCCTAGGCTGGGTGCGCTCCCGGGGTCCCGCTTCCTCATCCTGTGGGGAGACCAGTGGGTGAGGGCAGGTGGCATGGAGGGCTGGGCGGGGCGCTGGAAGTGCTAGGCTCAGCTGGGGCGGGTAGGCTCCCACTGGGCAGACCTCTCAGCCAGCTCCACGTGGGCCTGCTTGCCAGCGTAGTCAGCGGCTGCACGGGTCAGCTCCTTGGTGATGACCAGTTGGGAGATATCGATACGGTTGCACAGCAGGTCCGAGATGACATCCTGTGCATGGGCCACGGCACCCTTGGGGTCCCTGAGGGTCAGATGGAGGGGCATCACCAGTGGCTGCTGAGAGCCAAGCTGGTATCTCTGCCTCCCCAAGTCTGAGTAACCAGGACGGGCTCTGAGGGCTGAGACCCAGGGCGGGGAGGGGCCCTGCCCAGCCATAGGCTGCACAGTGGCAGAGACAGGGCCTGAACACACAGCTGTACAACCTCATACTCTTTCCACCACTCCGCCACTGAAAAGAGTTGGCCTGACACCTGTGTCCCCAAGGGAGGAGAGGCTGGGGGCCTGGACTCCTGGGTCTGAGGGAGGAGGGGCTGGGGGTCTGGACTCCTGGGTCTGAGGGAGGAGGGGCTGGGGGACCGGGACTCCTGGGTCTGAGGGAGGAGGGCTGGGGCCTAGACTCCTGGTCTGGATGGAGGGTTCCACACACCGGTCAATGAGCAGGCGGCGCAGCGAGGCGGTGACGAGGTTGGCCACTAGGGGGCAGTTGTCCCTGCGCACGGCTTCCAGTCCCTTGCAGTCCATGCGGTCATGGACGTCAGACCGGGAGGAGAAGAGTAGGCCTGCATAGCGCTTCTTGCTGATGAGCAGGTAGGGGAAGTAGACCTGGGGGCGGGGGGGAGGGGGGGACCTGTGGCTGAAACCCCTGAGATTGTAGAGGCCAGTGCCTAATCCTGAGATGCCCCCCAGAAACTGAGGACAGACAGCGATGGTCCCTGTGACGTGGGATTGGGATGCTTCGGGGGATGGACCCTAAGACCCCAGCTCCTGAGCCTGGGTACATCCTTAGGATACCAGGGCCCCCAAATCTGAAACAGACTGGGATAAACCTAGAGACAGGCCCTAAATATGAGATCCAGATGCTGGGCTGAAGCCTGGAGAGCCCCAAATCTGGGTCTGGGGCAGACCTGAGGGGGAATTCAAGGGACACCCTCCAAACAGAGGAGACGAAGGCCCAGGAGTGAGCCCAAAATAGGAAGGCTCCAAAACCAAGAGAAGGTATGCCCCGCAGCCTGACCCTGGTTTGAACCCTGTGGATCAAATCCAGTGTGAGAACTCCTGCCCAGAGCCTGCCACACGCTGGGTGTGGGAAGCCCTGGACAATGGCACCCTGATTCAGGGTCCCCACTGCCCAGGGCAGCCCCAACACCTGATAGATTATATCGGGAAACCCCAAACCAGAAACACTCCCAAGACTGATAAGGTTGTCAAAAACTAGACACTGTGCTATGTGCAAAGCCCAGGTACTTGAGAATCAGAGGCCCCTCGAAACTAGCAAGACCTACACATGCCTATTCCAAGCCCAGGGATGGGGAGCACTTACCTTCTCAAACTCGAGCCGGATGGGCGGGGGGAAGTGGCCCGACACCCAGTCCGCAGCCTCCCGCCCCAGGGCCATGGCTTCCGCCACAGAGGAAACACCAAATCGGCACATGACGGAGTCAGTGTCACCATACACCACCTGAGACAGGGTGTATGTGACCAGGGGGGCCCCTGTACTCCCCCCAACAGAGGCATTTCCAGGCTCATTCTGGGTAGTGGGCACGGCGGCCCCTGACCTTAGCATCAGCACTGTAGCCGTTCGCCAGCGTGTACTTGGACTCCACCAGCTGCTTTGTTTTCTCAATCATCTGGCGCCCGAACCCGGTGACACTCTATTGGGGAGAGAATCATGTGATGAGGGCCCAGGGGCTGTCTGCTGTGGACACAGGCTTGGTCCCACCTCCACTGTCTTCCAGAGGTAGGGGCTTAGGCGCCACTCTGCCCCTTTGGGCCTCAGTTTCCAAATCTGCAAAGGGCCAGTAAGTTGCTCCTTAATGGTTGCAAAGAGTGGGTCCCTGACCCAGAGCTCTGGATACAGAGGAGGAACTGACTGCAACAAATGAGTGTTGGAAAGACCAGAGCCAAAAAAGGCCATCAGCTCAATGTTTCTCTCCACGGAGGTGCTGTGACACCTGGTGACATCACAGGCAGAGCTCTGTTGTGCAGGACCACAGACATTCACGACCCCATTCCTGAAAGTCAGCTGTGCCACCCCTATCCTTGGGCAACAGGAAATGACCCTACATACTTTAGAATGCCCCCAGGGAGAGGGGCTGCAGCAACCCCATGGAGAAACCATTCCTTTCCAAGTCTTATTTTACAAATAAGGAGACTGAGGCTGGGGGGCAGGGCACACCCCAAGGCAAAATGTGTGTGACTCTTGTTTTTGTTTGTTTGTATCCAGTCAGAAAATCTTTGTCTTTTAACTAGAGCATTTAGGGCACTTACATTTAGAGTAATTACTGATTAGATCTGGGGTACAATCTACCACTCTACTACTTGCCTTCTATTTGTGCCACCTGTTTTGTGTTGCTTTTTCTCCATCTACTTTTCCCAGAATAGTTCAGAATTTTTTAATTATTGCCGCCCCCCCCCCCCCGCCCATGTAAGCTTCAGAGACAGAAATAAGAGGCTAAGAAAGAGACACAATAGAAGATAGAGGGTAAGGGCTGAGAGGGAAGACAGGGGCAAAGCCAGGAAGCAGCAGTCTCGGTGAGGGAGCCCTAGGGGAGCAAAGCCACAGCCTTCCCCCTGGCCTTGCTTAGGGGCTGGAGTCCGATGGCCGAACATCAACTTCTTTTCCCCAAAGAGGCTGGGGGAAGCCCCCGGGGACTATGCAAGGCCAATGAAAGGGGCATGGGGGGCATACAGTAAGGGGTTCACTTTGCACAAAGAGCAGCCTGCCTCTTGCCCTGGCCCCTGGGAAGGAACCTCAAAGCCCTTGGAATGTCCTGCCTGACAAGTATCTTTGTTCACCTGGGGCCACAGGCCACTAAGTAGCAGCTTGACCTCTACAGGGGATGGAGGCCAAGGTCAGCCACATGGTGGTCACCCATGCCTATGTGACCAACCTTCAATAAAAACCCTGGACACCAAAGTTTTTGGATGAGTATTACCCTGGCGGGCAGTACTCTGTGTCATCACATGCCATTGCTGGGAGAAGTAGGTACTATTTGCATGACCCCCGGGAGGGACAGTTGGAAGCTGGTGCCTGGTTTCTCCTGGACCCTGTCCCACGTGCCTTTTCCCTTGGCTGATTTTAGTCTCTCCTTTAACTGTATTAAATCATAACTAAGCATGACGGCTTTTCTGAGTTGAGTCCTAGCAAATCAGTGGATCTCAGGATGGTCTTGGGAGGCCCCCCCCCTGAATTCTAGGTGGGTGAATGTGTGCACAAGCCCCTCCCACTGGCAATTCTTCCAAGTCTTTTGCCAGAGGCATGAGGACAGAACACAATGCCCGGGTAGGGAGGGAGCTCCCAATGGCTGGAGGTAACCAAGCCTGGGATGTGCCAGGACCCAAATCCCAGGGAAAGAGGCTGGACAGGAACACCTTTCTAAGGATCTCAGGCCATGAATTCAGGCATAGTTCCCAGCTGGGCAGAACCTCAGACCCTCTGTGGTCTCACTGTAGATCCATTTTTTCTGCTGAGCATCACAGATACCTCTACTAAACGGGCCTGGGACACTGTTATGTGTGGGGAGGAAGGCAGTGGGCCGTTTCTTCTTGGAGCAGAGCACCGACCAAGCTTACCCACCAAGCATCCTTACTGGGGTCCTCATACCAGAGTTAGGAAGGGGGACCCCCACGCTTGTGGACAGTGACTGAGGACACACAGCAAATCAAGTGCCAGAGCCTGATGGTGCTATTGAGTAAACCCCAGCCCCACGCCAGCCCTGCTGAGCAGAGGCTGGCCTTGTTCTCCCACCAGCAGGAGGGAGGGAACCCGCCCTCCTCTCCCTCAGCCTCAAGGGGACCAGGGGACAAGACTACTGGGGATGTGGGGTCTATGAGGGTGACTGTATGGCAGACGGAAGAATGAATAAAGCTGCTGCTCTTTCCCACGTCCCTTGGCCTCTGCCTGCCTTGCCCGGTCCTGCCAGGTCCTGCTGTATTGCACCCCACTCCTCCCATATTTGTCTACAGAGCCCTTGGTGACAACTGTCTTCCTGTACCTTTACTGCTGTCACCATCTATGCCCCTGCTAGGCTGGGCACTGCATGAGGGCAGAACTCTCATCTATTGCGTCACCTGTTGGACTTACAGGGCACAAGGCCTGACCCAGAGCATATGTTTGGCAAGTGTTTACTGAACAACTGAATAACCACTCACTCAAGCACCCCCTGTCTGAAAGGCAGCCAGCAGGGGGGACCTGGGACCTGATCTCCAGATGCGGCACCACCACACAGAGCCCTAGTTCTCCCAGAGGAGGTTGTCTGTCCCCTACCTGCTCATTGTGGGGACTGAGCACTCACCTGTGAGATCTCCAGGCACGGCAGCTTGCCCACCTGGGCGCCAGTGAAGCCATACACAGAGTTGGCGCTCACTTTTAGTGCCAGCTGCCGCCCATCCAAGACCTGCCGTCGCAGGGGGTCTGTCTCCTTGGCCAGCTCGGCCTTGGCCCTGGGAAGAGGTGGGAGTACAGGTCTCTCTGATGGGGTCATAGGACTCAGGGGGAAACAAGAGGCCCAGGCCTGGGCACTGGTCAGGGAGCCTTTCTGGAAAGGGGTGCCATGTACAGTTGTGCACCCCGTGTACTGCACAGAGGCGGCCCGCAGGGGGGTGAACAGGAGCTGCCTGGAGGGAGTGTCTTGTTCTAATTCGCACACAGCTTCAGTTAGGTGGTGCCTGGCAGCCCTTGGGTGACCCACCAGGACAGGGACCGCCAGCAGCCTCAGTAGGCCTGAGCTGAGGTGGGCGGGGCTCCAGGGCCCACCTCTTCCGGGCGCTAAGCAGGTTCTCCAGGATCTGGGGCAGCAACCCCTTCCGCACCGAGGTCTTTACGAACTCGTCTCCAGTGGGTGTCTTGATAAACTGGTCCTCAGTCAGGCTGCGTCAGAAGATGGGGAGTTGCGGGAAGTAAGGGGGCTGGTGTGACACCCAGCCTCCCCACTACCCCGCCACACGTGTCCCCTTCCCTCCCCACTATATCTGGGTCCCCAGCCCCACCCTGCCTGAGTGGGCCCCTGGGCAGTGTTGGGCTGGAGGAGGGCACCGTACCCCAGTTTCTGGGCAGCCCCAGGCCGCAAGAGCGTGGTGTAACAGAGGTTATGGGCCATCATGATGGATGGATACAGTGAGGAGAAGTCCAGGGTGGCGATGGGGACGTCGTAGTACCTGGGAGAGCCCAAAGGCGTCAGGGCCGGTGATCCGCGTGCCCCCACCCAGCTGCACCGCTGCAGGACCTCACCCTTTGAGGGGCTCGATGACTGTAGCTCCTGTGTAGTCCTCGCCGCCTTCTGTCTTCACCACGGGCATCAGCAGGCCTTCGCGCATGGCCTGGGAGGGGAGAAGGTGGGAAACGGAGTGTGGATATGGTCAGGGTTGCCCCGATGGGAAGAGGGAGGAGGGGGAGAAGGGAGGCCCACCCTGGGGTCTGCCCACTGACCTGCCGCAGCAGCTGGGACACAACCTTGACCTGCTGGCCACGGGTGAGCAGGTAGCCGAGGGGTACGCCAGTGACACGTGCCATCTCCACGGCGTTCACCAGTACCATGAGTCGCTCTAGCAGCCGTAGCGGCAAGAAGGCATCCTTGAGGCAGTACACTGCCAGGCGGCGGCGTGTCTGGTCATTTCCATTCTGGGGACAGGCACCAGTAGTGTCAGGAGGGCAGGGAGAGGGCGAGGGTCTGGGTGGGGAGCCGGTAGAAGGAGGTCAAGGAGTTGACAGGGTCAGAGCGAGGAGGGAACAGTCTGAAGGGCTGGGAGATCGGGGCAGGTGAGAGAAATGGTGCCAGAGGTCATGTAAGTGGGCAGGAATGTGAAATCACACTTGCAAGGAGGTCAGAGGTTGGGGGCAGGAGTTTAAAGTGAAGGTCAACAGGTGAGAGGTGGAAGTCCAAGGTCAGAAAGACAAGTGCAAGGCTGAGGTCAGAGAAATAGGTGACAGGGTGAGAGGAGGGGAAAGAGATGGGGTCAGAGGTCACAGGCCAGGGAGCACCTGCAGGTCGGTGATGATACTATGCTGCACATCTTCCTTCTGCTCGCCCAGGAAGTGGAAGCTCACAGCGTTGAGCGTGTAGGAGCGGAGCTTGTACTCTCGCAGCAGCACCTGGAATGGGTGGGGCAGGGTGGGCACAGGCCCTGGGGAGTGGCCCCCCAAGGACCAGGACCCACCTGTCCACCAGGCCCAGCTGTACCTGCAGCATATCCATCTGCACACGGCCCACCATACTGATCACCTTGCTGTCCCGCCGGCCGGTCTGCTTTGACTGGAAGGATGAGTCCCGGATGGTGGAACGGAGGTTGGCCACACGGCCCAAGAAGGGGAACCCCTGCACCTGGGGGCATAGCACAGAGCAGCTGCAGAGGGGGCCCTAACCCGGAACCTCCAGGCCTGTGCCAGAGGAACAGAGATCAAACCCCCCCATGACACCTCCTTCAATGCAGCACTCTTCCTGCTGGGGCGGCTGGGAACAGGGACAGCTCTGGTGTAAAGACCCTCAGGGGGTGGGTGGGCATGGACTGGCCAGGAGGAACAGGAGGCAGGGAAGGAAGAGTCGGGGGTCTGACAGCTATGGGGGTAAGGCAGCAAGGATGGTGCCAGTGGCTGGGGGGCTGCACCCAGACAGGGAGCTGGAGGAGCAGCAGATGGGACAATGCTGAGCTCAGTGGGGAGGCGGTGGGTGCATGGGGTGGGGGACAGCCAGAGAGCTGCACAGGGAGCTAGGTTTGGGGTCAGGAGACGGGTCTGTGTTGGAGCAATGGGATGGAAAGGAGGAGGGGAGCAGTGGCCAGGGCTAACAGGAGGACTCGCCCTGGAGCTGTTGGGGGCCACAAGTATGGTTTTTCTTTTCATTACAAAATTGGCCACAGAGAAAAGGAGAAAATATAATATACCCTGTTATGAGTTGAATTCTGTGGCCCCAAAAGATGTTGAAATCCCAACCCACCCCCGAACCTCAGAATGGGCCATTTGGAAACAGTCTCTGCAGATGATCAAGTTATGATGAGGTCATAGGGTGGGACACAGTCCAGTATGACTGTGTCCTTAGAACAAGGGGAAATCTGAACAGAGATGGGCACAGTGGGAGATGCAATAGAGACAGGGAGAATGCCATCTGCATTGCCAGGAACGTCCGAGGCTACCAGAAGCTAGGAGAGAGGCTTCAGAAGGAACCGACCCTATGACACCTTGATGTTAGACTGTGAGACAATATACGTCTGTGGGCCTTTGTATGGCAGGCTTAGCAAACTAACACACCCCCATACACATGTGCCCAGGCTCAACAAGCATCAGGGTTTTGCCACATACTTCAAGAAAACCCGCTCTTTCCTTATTTTTGGCTGACATATTTTAAAGCCTAGAACACAAGGCCATGCACCCCTGCATGCTTCAGTCTGCACCTCTAAGTACACACGCCTTTTCTTACTTAACCATAAATGCCTTCCCTGCCTTTGCAAATACCACCGTAACTTTCTGGACTTTGAGCAGGAGTGGGACAGAGTAAATGGGCTTTTCGGGGATGCCGCTGGAGCCTCTGGGCAGCGGACTGCAGGTACACAGAGCCAGGTGGACCTCTGAGCGGATGGCCACCAGGGAGAGGGCACGGTGAGGTGCACGGTGGCCGCCCACTCTGAGCCCCAGGGCAAGCCTCCCTACTGCCTGCTCTACCTTGAGGGTCTGGGCCCGGGAGATGAGGTACGGGAGGTCGAAGTTTTGTATGTTGTAGCCGGTGATCACGTCGGGGTCCATGTTGCGGATGAAGGTTGACCAGGCCTTGGGTGGGGAGCACACAGGGTCACCCTGCTTGTCATTCTGATCATCCCCCTGCCATGGACCCCTCCCACTCCTGGCATATTCCAGAAGCCCCCAAGAGTAGCCCTAGAACCCTCTTGCCCATGGTAGAAAGATCAGACAAGTGCTCCTGGAAATAACGCAGAGGGGAAGTGCTGACCCCTCAATGCGAAGGGATTGGAACCCGGAGACACAGGACTCGGGATCCAGGGGCCATGCCCAGGAGAGCGCAGAAAACAGCCCCACACCTGGGATGCGGAGATCAGGGTAGGGGTTGCTGAGGAAAATGGGGGGACGTGGAACGAAAGGCACCTGGAGAAGCTCCTCCTCCCGCTCGTAGCTCTGCACCTTAGCGCCCAGAATGGGGGCGCAGGGCCTCAGGGTGAGCGCCAGGCGCAGGAAGGGCTCCGGCTCACCCCAGCGCAGGCCCAGTGAGCAGATCTGGATCACAGGGTCCCGCTCGGGCTCAGGGAAGATGCCTGTGCAAGGAGGAAGGAGATGCAGGGGACCCGTCGCCTCATCTCCCTCATGACACACCAGGGGGACTGTACCTCCAAATTTCCCAGCCTGTCCACTCCTCTTCATCCCCACTGCCTGCAAACCCTGCATTACCCATCCTGGCTCCCCATCTCCCTTCATCTACTGCCCTCTCCCCTCCCTCACTCAGACTGGGACAGTCCTGCCTCAGGGCCTTTGTACTTGCTGTTCTCTGGAAAATGCTCTCCCCATCCCCACCCCATCCCTCTTCATAAGGCCTCTCTTCTCACCTGAGGCAATCCCTGCCCACCTGTTTGAAGCTGCAGAGTGCCCATCACTCTACCACCTCTCTCAAGTCTTACAATAACCCGTTCACTTGTGTGTTTACTCCCTCCTCCCCAAGTGAGCTTAAAAAGTGCAGGGACTCCTGGGGTGAGACTGGCCCATCACTAATGTCCAAAGGGAGGGAGGGAGGGAGGAGCCCCAGGTCCCAGCGACAAACCTTTGCGGCCAGCGCATTCAATGTCAAAGCTAAGCACGCGCAGGGGTGCAATTCGCTGCCACTGCCCTTCTGGTGGGTGACTGACCACATCTGACCACAGCACATCTACCTCCAGCTGACATAGCGTGGTCTGTAGGGACAGGGTGTGTCAGTGGCTGCAGGGTCCCGGATCCATGCCCTCCACCCCTGGGGAGCCCTGTACCTTGCCCTCCGGCCTCAGGACGTATTTCCCAGCAGGCAGTTCCAGCCAATTGCAGCCCACGATGTCTGTGTCCACCATGAACCTGGAGAGGAATGAGGTCAGTGGGCAGAAGTCAACCTGGGGACGGGGGGCAGAGGGTGGAGAAGCCAGACACGGGCTGTACCGGATCTCAAAGTCAACGTTGGCCTCGTAGGGTGCAAAGCTGGGTGTGCCCAGGCCTGCCACACGGACACCCTGCTCCAGGAGGCGGCGGGCAGGGGCCACGAGGCGGGGCAGTGCCAGGGTGATGCGCAGAAATGGGGAGGGTCCATGCCCCTGGTACCCGAACATGCCTGTGGACAGAGGAGGCTGAGACGGGCCCAGAGGGACCGCCACCTGCTCGGCCCCCGGGGAAGGTACTCACTCTCCCGGGAGCACAGCTCCACAGCCAGCACAGCTGGCCCTGTGAGCTCCTTCCCCCCTCGATGGTCCCGGCTGATGGCTGCATTCAGCTCCTGCTGCAGGTCTCCCAGGTGCTGGGTTCCAAAACCTGGGGTTGGGAGGGCTGGTCAGAAGCACAGGGGCCACCAGGGGGCCAGGGACGAGGAGGGATCTTTTGGGTCTGGGCCACTCACCAGGGGGCGCTGGAGTGTAGAAATAGGGCGCAAAGCCGTGGATGTGGCAGCAGACAGAGACACCCTCATCAGTGACTCCAAAGGCACGGAGCACAGGCACGGAGCCGTGGGTTAGTGAGGAAGCCCCAGACAGGGGTCGTGCTGGGCCTGGGGGTATCACAGGGTAAGGCAGGGGCTGCCCCTCAGATTCCTAAGAGACTCGCCTCCTCCGCCTCTTTCTAGTGCTGGGAACACAGCCCCACGTTCCATAGCTTGGGGTGCTTCTGCCCACATCTGCCTTCTGCATTTTTCCCTCCGCCTCATCTCAGCCCTGCTGTTTCCCCCTTGTTCCCCTACAGTACATTTTCCACCCCGCAGCTAAAGGGAGCTCCCGCCTCTTTTTGCAAAACAAAACAAATTTTCTTTTAAAAAGTAAAATCAACTTGGTGTGTGTGTAGTGTCATGAATTTTAACGCACGTACAGGTTCGTGTAACCACCACCAAAATCAGGGTACAGGACAGTTCTGTCATTCTAAATAGCTCCCTTCAGCTGCCCCTTCGCAATCACACGTCCCTCCCACCCCAACCCTGTCATCTGTGCCCTGACCCTCTTGCCAGACTCCTTGATGCCCATCCTGGACACCCCATCCCTGTCCCTCCCTCACAGCCCTGGTCACCTGGGTGGGGACTGCCTGTGACAATCTCCTCCCATCACCAGGCCAGTCCCCCAGTCTTACCCACATAATGGTCAATCTCCAACTGCTGAAAGATGAGGGGTTCTGTGTGGGGGTCCAGGGGGGGCGGGGGAGGCCGAAGCCAGCGGGCATCTATGGCTGTTGCGGAGAACTGCCCTAGGTAGGGGGAGGGAAGTGAACTACGTGGAGTCATGGTCCTTTCCATAAGTAAATGCCCTCCCAGCCCAGCACACGATTCCTCAGGTGACATCGGAATTGCAAAAGGAGTCAGGTAGAGGTGTCTAGATCAGACAGGAAACTCTGGAAATTGCGAGGTCAAAGCTCAAGGTCAGAATAGAAGTGTCAGGCAACAGAGGTGGCATACTAGCGTGGGGTCAAAGGTCAGGCCTTTGTGGGGCTCAAAGTGGACCAGAGGTCATAGGTCAGCTGTGTGGCTGTCAGTTCAGAGGCAACATAAGTAGGGGTGCAGGGAGTTCCCACTCTAGGTCTCACCGTCCACAGCCCCCTCCAGGACCAGCTGCAGCTGCTCCTCCTCTTCCCGTTCCTGCAGCCTGCGTTCTGCCTCCATCTCCTCCATCAGTGCCAGATCTTCCTCAAACTGGGATGGCCGAGGTGTGTCATCCTTATCCCAGAGGTCCCCACGGGCCCGCTTTGGGGGCACCCCAGGCCCTGGGCCTGGGCCTGGCCGCCGCCTACCATCCATCCTGCTGGGCAAGTCAGGGCTAGATGAGAGTTCCTGTCTTTTCCACCGCCTCCCATGTACCCACCATGACTGTGAGCCTTTTAATGTTCTGGAGTGCCTCAAAGGCACGCCACCCACAGGCTCATGGAGTGCTGACACATTCCAGATGCGCAGTAATCATTAGCTAATATAATTACATCACCTCGGTCTAACCCTTTCCTCACATGCTCAAGCCCTCCACATCCTTTTATCTCTGTTTACTTGTCTCTTGTAGATCTGGTCACCTGCCCTGCATACCCTCTCCCCATCACAGACCTGGTCCTTAGCATATTGCTTTCTTTCCCATAAACCTCTGGCCTCAATGCCCTCTCCGACCCATCATCCCAGGCCTTCATTCAAAAAACAGATAGGAAGTGCCTCCCTCAGGCCACTGCACTGGATGCCAGGGAATGGCCTAAAACACAAAACTGACCAGGTCCCTTTCCAGCTCAAAAGAGGTTTCCCATCCTATTTAAATACAAAACATAAACAAAAGCCCTTTTTATTTTGAATGTATACCCTCCACCCAGATTCCCCACGTGTCAATATATCGCCACTTTTACTTCACTCCTCCGTTACCCTTTAATATAATATGCAGACATCAGGTTAATTTGATTTCCTGAACTATTCAGGAGCTAGTTGCATAGTCTGAAGAACAAGGACATTCTCTTAAATGAGCATGGTACAATGATCAAATCCAGAACATTTAACAGTGACTCAATAATAATAATAGAGTCTATTTTCCAATTTCTCCAATTGTCCCCAAAATGCCCTTCTGGTAAGCCCCTCTCAAACCAGGAGTCAATGTAGCAAACAAAACAAAAATCAAATAGAGACTATTATTTATATGTTTTTATGTATTTTTTTCTTTTTTTAATTCACTGAACCCTTTTCTTCTTATGTTTGTTTTCTTAATAGGAATCTACAAGAAGTTATTTTGAGGGTGTATTTTGACAAGATATTTTGACAAGATATTTTGATATAAAAGTATATATCCTCTGGTGGACTACATAAGAGACTATATTCAGGTTAAGCTTCTTCACTGTGGTTCGGTAAGAGAATATTCTAAGGAAACACACACTCAAGTATTCAGGGGTAAATGGCCATGGCGTATGCAAGCTATTCTGAAAATAAGTTTTTAAAGTGTGCGTGCAAATCATAAAGTACACAGAGTAAAATGTGAAAACAGGTGAATCTGGGTGAAGAGTGTACAGGTTCTTTGTATTATTCTTATTCTTTCAACCTTCCTGTAAGTTTGAAAGTATTAACAAAGAGGGCCGAGTGGCGTGGTGGTTAAGCTCTGGCTTGGGAGGCCAGCGGCCCCGGTTCGGGTCCCACATGTGAGGGCCAGTGACACTGCCCTCAAAAAAAAAAAAAAAAGGAAGTATTAACAAAGAAAACTTTTAAAACAGTACATGTCTCCCAGGGTCAAGCTGAGACACAGGGGATTACCAGAACCTAGGGCAGACCCCAGACCCAGTTGGGAGGGAGAAGCGGGAGGGAACAAGCCAGCTGTCCCAGGTTCAAGGGAACACCTCTGGATCCCATAACTATCCCCCCACATCCAGTCTCCCCTTGGTCCTTTCTGCAACACACCCTGGGCCTTGGGGCCATCACAGGTAGCCCAGCTAGAGATGACATTTCCCTGAGTGTATTGCTGGGGGCAGTCACACGACTGAGTTCTCTCTCATGGACCAGGGTGATCGTAAGGTGTATAACTTCAGGGACAGCCTTAAGAGGAAGCCTGCCCTCCAGCCTCTTCCCACTTCTCGGTGGCTAGAGCGTGGATGTGGTGGGCCGACCTGGACTGGGACAAGGACAACACTACAGGGAATACACAGATGGAAGGAACCTGGGCCCTTGACAGCCTTCTAGAGCACATCTGCCTACCTTTGGATGGTTATGTGGAGAAATAAACTTGCACCTTGCCTGCCTCACTGTGCTTCAGGGTCTCTGTTACAGCAGCTTAGCCTAGACTTTGACAAACACAGCACAGAAAATTCTGAACTGATTGGAATGCGTTACAGCAAATGTTTGAAGTAGTATACAACGGAGTACTTGTCAGCATTAAAAAGGAGGCAGCTAAATAAAAAAATAAATAAATAAATAAATAAATAAAAAAGGAGGCAGCTACTGATATACACACAGGATGGACACATCTCAAACATGTGTAAAAGAAACCAGACACCAGTACACACTGCAGGAATGGGGAGTGACTGCTAAGGGCATGGGGTGAGGACAATGTTGTGGAACTAGATAGAGGTGGTGGCTGCACGAGACTGTGAATGTCCCACACGCACTTACTCTACACTTTAAAATGGTTAATTTTGAGCCAGCTGAGTGGCACGGTGGTTAAGCGCTGGCTTGGGAAGCCAGCGGGCCCCAGTTCAGGTGCCACATGTGAGGACCAGTGACACTGCCCTCAAAAAAATAAAATAAATAAAATAAAATGGTTAATTTCACCTCAATTTAAAAAATTGGAGTATATGAGTATGTTGTATGATGCCACTTCCATAAAGTTCTAGAATTACCTAAAATAACTCATGGCGCTAGAAATCAGGTCAACGGTGACTTCTAAGATGGGAGACACGAACTGGGAAGGGGCACAAGGGGATTGTCTGGGGTGATGCAAATGTACTGTACATCCAACTGTACGCTTGAGACGGTCCATTTCACTCTACATAAATTAGACCTCAACTAAAAAAAAGCTACAATTCCACATCCAGGGGTTTATGCTACAGATATACTATCACAAGATGAAAAACTGCCTTTACAAGGTTATTTCCGGCAGCATTGTTTGCAATCCCAAAAGACTGGAAACCACCTAAATGTCCTCCCCTGGGGGACTATTTAAATAAATCACATTAACTCGGTTCCGTTCCATGGAATATTATACAGCTAGATAAAGGAATGGGGAAGCACTCTATGTACTGATATGGAGGGCTCTCAAAGACGCATTGTTAGGTAGAGAAAGCAAGGTGTAGAACGGTGTACTTAGTGTTATCTTTTATATTAACACATTGTATGCGGGCATTTGAGCGATAGGACGAGTTTACTCATTTCCCACAAACAATGTGTTAATAAAACGTATTTACTAAAATGTGAGGCATAGAAAGCTGAGGGGCTTACAGGAGCCCAGAGGAGTACTCAGACCTGCCCTGGCAGAGGGATGCCCAAGGGGGCCAACTGGCTGCCCTAGGTCAATGGGCTGTGGCCAGGGGGATGCAGTAGGAGTGAAGGTGTTACTGGGAGCAAAATATGGATTCCTCTGCTAGTTTCCTATCTCAGGCACCATCCTTTGTGCAGCCAGGTAAGGCAGCATTAGAAGGAAAGAGGCCTGTGTGACCCGTCGGCTGCCCTGGCACAGAAGCTTGACAAATGCTGTGTTTACTTCCTTTCTCGACCCTTCAGTAGCAGACACCGACCAGCGCCTGCAGCAGTAACACGCTGAGTGCCCACTCTGCGTCAGGCGCTGGTTTCTCTGTGACCCTTACTCCCTCAGTGTTCTCATCCCATCTCACACAACCTCATGGCTTAAATGCCACCTCTGCTGATCACTCCTGCCTTTGTGTCTCCAGCCCAGACCTCTCCCCAGGTTCCAGGCTGACAGATCCAGCTGCCCACTGTAAGCACACCTCTTCAGGCACTTTAGTCTCCAAAGCTGGGCTCCTGATCTCCCTGCAAACCTGCTCCTTGCACCTCCATGGCCTCTCCCAATTCAGTAAACAGCAGCTCCCATTAGGCGAAAAGCCGTGGAGTCACTCCAACTTCTTCCACTCAGACCGCATGCTCGCGCCATCTGCAAATCCTGTCAGCCGGCCTTCCAACAGACCCAAGTCCCAAGGCTTCTTAGCCCCTGCCCAGCTCCCAACCTGGCCCCTCCGCTCTCTAAGACTGTTCATGTCTTTATTTTGTACACTACTGTTTGTCTCCCTCTGCTGGAGGATGAGCTCGGTGAGGGCCAGGATCTGTCTGTTTTCTTGACTGAAGCGCTATCGGAATCTACAACTGTGCCTGGCACATAGAGAGCACTCGAGAAATATCTGTTGAATGAATGAAGAGTCTCTCCCATCTTCCTTGTTCCACCCTGACCCTCTCAGTGTAGTCTCCACATAGCAGTCAGAAGGGTCTTGTACAAATATGTCAAATCAGCCCATCCCTCCTCTGCTCAGAGCCCGCTCCTAGATCCTGTCTCATCCTAAGTTAAAGCAAAGTCCTCATCATGGTACATAAGACCCTGCACAATCACCCATTTTCTTTTGGATACTTCCCACCCTCTCCCCCACCACTCACTCAGCTCCAGCTACCGCCTCCTTTCTGCCTTCAATATTCCCAGCTTGGTCCTACCTCAGGACCTTTGCACAGGCTGTTCCCTCAGCCCTGCCAAATGTTCTTTCCCAGGTGTCTCCCTGGCTTCCTCCCTCCCCTCCTTCAGGTCTTTAATCAAATGTCACCTTCTCGGGCCAGCCGACTGGCGCAATGGTTAAGCGCTGGCTTGGGAAACCAGCGGCCCCGGTTTGGGTCCCACATGTGAGGGCCAGTGATACTGCCCTCCAAAAAAAAAAAAAAAAAAGTCACCTTCTCAGTGAAGCCTGTTTAAAATGGCAGCCCCACTATCCCATCCTGATGCTCTCCAACTCTTTTCCCTGCTTTATTTTTCTTGATGACACTTATTGCTGTCTGGGTGTACTGTATCAGTTCTTAGAATTCTCCAAGTGTGGTCCCAGGATCTGCAGCATGAGCTTTAGGTGGGAACTTGTTGGAATACTAATTGTCAGGCCCCTGCCCAGACCCACTGAATCTGGCCTCAGGGGTGGGATCCAGCACTCTGTGTGCTTAAGTCTAAGAATACTGATGATTTATCTTGTTTACTGTCCATTCCCACAAGGAGAATGGGAGTTCTGTGAGAGCAGAGGTTTTGTCTTGTTTCTGGATATATATCATGCACCCAGAAGAGCGCATGGGACAGAAGACATACTCAATAAACATCTTCTGAAAGAATGAATAAAGGCACTCACAGAATCGTCACAGAAACTTTTGAGGTAGGTGCTGCTATTACCTTCTAATACAATGACTGGAGCTGAGGCCCAGAGAGGTGAAGCTACCTGCCCAAGGTGGCACGGCTAACTCAGAGGGGCAGAGCCAGGGTTCTAACCCAGGCAGGCTGGCTCCAGAACTCCACTATTAACCCGCACTCCAGACTATTAGGCAAGATACACAGGAGAACTGTCCTCTGCCCCACGGAGACGGTTCGCTTCTTTGTTCACCCGTATCCCGGCTCACACACATCTGCTAAGGGAATTAAATAATTACAAATGTGGGCTGGCCGAGTGGCTCAGTTGGTTAAGAGCTCGCTCAAGAGTGCGAGCCGAGCTCTGAGCAATAGCAGTTCGATGCCCCAGCCCAAGCTGAGCTGCCGCTGAGTTGCCAACAGGTGGCATGATGGCTCAGCTAAAAAAAAAAAATTAAAAATAATAATAATAATAATTACAAATGTAATTATTCGCTCTTGCCCTCAGAAATATACATACTTCCCACACTTCCCATGCTTTGGCCTTGTCCCTCCTCTGGGTCTCCCTGACTCCTACTGTCCTTGTCAAAGGCCTGGGACTATCTGGGCCTATGTCTAACTCCTTCACCAGACAGGGAGGGAGTTCTTGACAGCAAGGCATGGTCTGACACTTCTCTGAGTCGCCAGCATGGCTCAGCACAGAGCCTGGCCATGGGAAGTTTGCTGGATAAAATCCTCCTTTTTCTTGGCCACCTAACCCCTCTGCATACTCAGAGACTCAGCTCTGGCTCGACACCTCCAGGCTGATCCACTGTCCCTGGGGCTCCTACAGTGCACTGTGTTACTTCCATTATTGCACATATGTGCCCCAAGCAGAGGCTGCTTCAGGCTATGAGCTCCTCAAAAACAGGGTCAGGGTTCCCAGTACAGTGCCTGGAACGAAGGTCACTTCAAGTCATGTCAGTTTAGACTCCTCTTGAGTGTCACCAATCCTGAGTCTTCCCTGAGGCTCCAAAGACTAGTATTACTTCATCGTAGCTCAGAGCACTCTGAATTGAGATTTCCTGTCCTTCCCTCAACTAAACTCAATTATCACTTGCTCACAGCAAAAAGCCTGCCTCGGAGCAGCTGAGCGAAGGACTGAAGAGAGGTAAGAGATTCACAGGTGGAGGGAAGGGCGTGGCAAAAGCCAAGTGGGGAAGGAGCCTCTCTAACGGACAGGAGAGGCCTGGGTGATGAAGTCCACGAAGGAGGGGGAGAGACAAGGCAACAACAGGTTCTAGGAGTGGGTGGGGCTAGGAAGCTGCCATACTGACATCACCCTGTCCTCTCTAAACCCTGCCTGCTCATTCCATCTAGGCTGTGCCTTCAGAGTGACACCCCCAAACCTGCTCTCTCTCAGCCTTCTTCACCCCGCTTGTTGCTCGAACCACAAACCCCAGCCATTCAGGGCTCCTCTTCCCTACACCCCCACATCCTGCTGGCTTAAACCCCCACAACAACCCGAGCCTGATAAATCCTCTCCACCTGCACTGCAGGCTGAGGCACCTACAATCCCTTCTTGCTTCCTAACTGGTCTCCCTCCTTCGACTCTTGATCCTTCCTTCAGCAGATGAGTTTTTCAAAACGCAGGGCAGGTCATGTTGCTCTAATGCTCGAAACGCCCCATGGCTCCCTATGGAACCCAGAATAAAAGCCACACACTAAGGTTTACAAGGCCCTACAGGATCTGGTTCCCCACATCTCCACCCTTACCTGTGTTCTCTGCTGCAGCTACAAACACGCCAAGCTCCTTCCTACCTAAGGGCCTTTGCACTTGATGGTCCTTCTGCCCATTTTTTGCTTTACATGGCTGACTTCTCCTCAAATGTCACTTCCCCTGAGAAGCGATTCCTGATCACTCCAGCCAAAGAAGTTGGCTACACTGTTATACTTCACTTCGGAAAGCCTAACAGAGCCTGAAAGCTCTGCTTTATCTTTACTGCTTTTACTTGTTTACTTGTCTGTCTTCCCGAGGCAGGGACCATCTCTGATTTGTTCGGCCTGTAGCCCATTTCTACAGGGGCCTGACAGAGTACTCGTTATTTAGAGAATAAAGGATGACACCATGCCCCCACGTGCACCATTCAGTCTCCCAATACCTCTGAGATCCATCCGGTGGCCCCAAAGACCCCCTAGTGTGCGTCCTCTACCCCACCCCGGGACCCTTGCCCAGTGCATGCACCCTCTGCAAGGCTGAGGGTCCCCCCCCCCCAAAACCGTCATCTTCCCGCGCACACACGCGCCGAGGCCCACTGGTCCCTGCCCCTCTTCTGCACGTCCCCGAACCAAGGGGGTCCCTCCCACCGCCACGCCCCACGCGACCTCTCACAACCCTCTCTCAGGCTTACGCGCCCGGTTCCTCAAGCCCCATTCCCTGCCAGGCCAAGTTCCCTGCAGTTTCCCTTCTTCCTTTACTCACCCGCTTCAAACACTGTTTCCCGCCACAGCCTACGCCGCCGTGAACCCTGACTCCGGCGCGCGCAGGCCCAGAGGGGCCGCGCACCGAGCCGGGCCACGCCCCTCCCGCCCAAGTAGGGCACGACCCGTCCTTCCAACTGGGGATGTGGCCTCGGCCTCTTGCAAATTCCCGACAAACCCCGCCCCCTATTGACGTATTCAACCCAAAGACATGCCCTCTCTCAGCAGCTACGTCGCGGCCACGTGCAGGCTGCACGCGCGTCAGCTCTGGGACCCGCCCTCTCCGCCTCCCCCCCCCCCCCGCAACCCCGGCCTCGGGCGCTGCGCGCGCATCCTCCGCTCCTGTTGGTCTGCCAGAGGACACTTTTGGAGGATCACCTGAACACTGTCAGTCCTTCCCCTGGCAGTTTGACGTCTGCCTTTCCCTGCAGAGGCTGGGCGATGTGCGCTCAGGTCCCAATCTGGTCTGTTCTCCAGTCTTACAGCCCAAGTTTCATCATCTGTAAACTATACACAGCATGGGGGTGCTCACTTGTGGGGCGCTGAGCACACTGCTTGGAATGGGGCACTTATAACTATCTCATTTCTGCCGTCCTCTCTCGCCAGTCCTAAATAAAAACATTCCTTTCAGTACCCAACCCATCCCTCCAAGCCCCTTCACCCTCAACCAGGCCATCCATCCGGATCACCTCCGTGTCCCCTCTGAGCCTGGCACAGGGGAAGGAGGAATGAAGAGAACTCCGCTGCCGGTCCTTACTCTGAATTATCTAGGGCCTATCACCTTACAGACCCGGTGAGTGCTTGGGTCCCAGGACACTGATTCCCATGGTTTAGATCACAGCTAGTACATGATCTTTGAAGCTTTGTGTATGAATTCCTCCTCCAGTTCCCAGTGTCACATGCTGTCCCCATTCATTTCCAACTGCCAGCCCTGACTGGTAGCCACCTCTGAGGGACTTTATTTTGTTCACTGCTTCCAGTGCCTAAAATTGTGTTTGGAGCCTAAGTAGTGCTTCATACATGTTTGTTGGATAAACGACATCTGCATCCCCAGAATGGTCGTGTCCAGGTCACAAATGGCTTCAGCAAGTATTTGTTCACTGAGTGAATCCTCCAGTCCCCTCATCCACTTAACTTCTTGTCTCTCATGAGCAGGCTCCAGCTTACCTAGTACAGGTAGGTGACCCAAGGCCATCAGGGGCCTCCCCTAGAACCCCACAGCACCCACTCATATCACCCTGAACCCTCTCACCAGCCTAGCATCAGGTCCAGGGGGCCAGTGTCAATGAAGACCCTAGTAGCCCATCCCGTCCATCTCGGACTCATTCTGGCTCAGGGCAGGTTTCTATTCAAATTTTATTTTCCTGTTTTTGTCTTTTTTTTTTTAAAGTTTTTATTAAATAAAAAGAGCAGAGGAAGAGCGGGGCCTGTGGTCTCCAGGGTTATGGGGTAGTGCCATGGGCCCTCCCCTCCCTCTGTTCAAGGTGCATTGCGCAGTGGGCTTGAGGTGTAAGCTGGGCAGGGAAGGCAGCTGGGAGTGCTTGGCGAGGTCAAAGGTTGGGACCTGTGACCTATCCACACCTCCCAGGAAGACTTGGTGGGCAAGAAGCCTCCTGGACCCTGGCTGGGGCCTGTCCTGAGGGCTAAGGGCTCAGGGGGCCAGGGCCTGTGCTCTAAGCCGCAAGATGGGACCCCAGGCCTGGCCCCTTCCCACCCAGGAGGAAAAAGGGGTGACCATGTCCGTTTATTGGAGGATGCAGGGCTGTGGGGCAAAATGGCCAGGCCCCTCACTCATGGACGTCCCAGATCTCAGACAGCAGAGGCGGCAGTTTCTTGTCCTGGAGCCGCAGGGCAAAGACCTGCTCCGAGTGCACAGAGCTCAGCGTGCGCAGGCTCACGAGCTTCATCAGCATGCGAGGGAAGCGCAGCTGGTCCTGCAAGGGACAGGAGGGGGGTGGGCACTGGCGGGGCTCTGCCCTGTGAGGCTCTAGTCAGCCCACCAGGACCACCAGGAGTGGTGAGCCAGGACAGCCACTGTAAGGAGTGGCTGGCCAGAGCATGGGGACCTGCACCCAGCTCCTTATGAAGGGCCAGGGGCCTGAGGACAGGCTCTGCTGAGAGGACATTGGTCAGAGCTCAGAGTGCTGCCAGGGGGCAGGGGGTGGAGGGTAGGGGGTTGGACAGAGCAAGGTTTGGACAAGGAAGCAAGACCCCAGCCCCAGGCTGACCCCAGAAGAGGCTGGGCTTAGATACCTGGGGCCTCTTGATGCGCGTGTAGGAGAGCAGTGCCTCCACGTAGGGTTGCTGCAGGGCCTCCACACGGCTCGGCTCCTGCACGTTGGGCCGGTCGGCCGAGAAGATGTTGATGGCAATGAGGAGGGCATACTCAGCATCGTCCAGGCCCAGCCGCCGCATGGCCCGTGAGAACTCAAAGATGGGGTTGATAA
The DNA here is from genome assembly GCA_033961575.1 of Aselliscus stoliczkanus. NCBI lineage: Eukaryota > Metazoa > Chordata > Mammalia > Chiroptera > Hipposideridae > Aselliscus > Aselliscus stoliczkanus. Next base: position 8,376,860 of record CM066732.1, read on the forward strand.
ACTCCACCTGCAAGCCTGGGGGTGGGCAGCCTGCCTGATAACCTCGCCCGCTCAAAACCGGCCTCCACCCGGTCCCTGACAATGCCTGCTATCAGCAGGGTGAGGGAAACGCCAGCCACTATAGCGTTTGCCTTACTTCTGTGCACCTGTGTTCCCCACTGCCTGTCGGAGTGCCTGACATGGAGTAGGTGTGCCATAAATCCTCCCTGAGTGAGGGAATGAGTAATGACAGCCAACATTTATTCAGCCTTATCTCTATGCTCCAGCTGCCTGGGTCTCCTTGTATTTCCTTAACACTGTCCAGTTCTTCTCCACCTCAGGACCTTTGCACATGCAGTTCCACAGTGGGCAATGCTACTCCCTACCTCCCTTTTCCTAGGCGATGCCTCTCATCCCTCAGGCCGCAGAAGCCCACCGCCCAGGTCACATCCCCAGGCAAGTGCTTTTGGAGGGCAGTTTTTGGAGATTAGTGCTGCCCTGTACAGTTGGATAGGTTGTGCACTTCACAATGGGCTGAGATGCAGCCTCCCTTGGGTGAGACTAGGTTGTGGGAGGAGGGAGGGTCTCTTCTTAATTCCTACCAGATGTCCTATGTGCTAGCAGAGACCCCTGTCTCATCCTGCACTGCATCCCACCGTAGAGTCGGTGCTCAATAAACATGCTCTTATTTCACTGCAAGTTTGACTCAGCTCTCCTCCCACTTTGGAGATGATGAAACGGAGGCTCAGACAGGAATGAGACAACCTGGGGTCTCCCAGGCAGCAAGGGCCCGTCAGGGGTGCCAGCCCTCTCTCCACCCCTGAGCCTGCTGGGCCATACCTGCACGATGAAAGTCATCCTTGCTATAGGTAAAGTCCTTCAGGAAAGTGATGCACTCTGTCTCGTGGTTATAGCGTCTGGCCGTCTCCAGCAGCATGATCTGAAGGCAGCAGGGAGAGGGGTGGGAAGAAGCGGGGCGCGGGGAGTCCCTGTTACCCTTTAGCCACTGGTCCCTCATCTCCTGGCCTGAATGGGGAGCCTGATATCACCAGGATCATCCCTCACCTCTCTGCCCTCCATTCACTCAGCCACGCCAGCCTGCAGTCTGCAGGTTGGATACTTCAAGTTCTCCCTCCCCTCCAGCTTCAGCACACACAGCTCCCCCCAATTGGGACACTCTCCCCAAGTGGTTGAGGCACAGGAGCAGTATTTTTGCCTGTTTTGTTCACTGTCACATGCCCAGCACTTGAAGTGTAGCCTGGCACACACTAGTCACTCAAGCCTTGTTACCAATGTCTTGGTTCAAATGTAAACTCCTCTAAAGAGCTGTTTTGGCACATTCTCTAAGGTGTGTCCCTCCAGCCCAACTCTCAATTATTCTCAATCTCAGGCCATTCCTTTTCTCTCTTTGGCCCATGGGAGACTGTGATTATCTTGTTTGGTATTTTGATGTGCCCCCGTAGAATATCATCTCCATAAGGGCAAGGACTGGAGAGGTCTGGCTCATTACTATGCTCCCAGCATCCGTCCTGGGGCTTGTTTCTGGGGTTCCTTGTGGGCAGAAGGGAAGAACCTTGCTGAAGATGGGCAGGCTGGCCATTACCTCAATGGTAGATGCCTTCAGTAGCGCAATCTGGTCCTCACGGCCCAGCTGTAGGAAGCCAGGAACCTGCTTGGCGAAGTCCACAATCTCCTGGACCGAGATGATGGCCAGCTCCGTGAAGTGGGCAAAACGCTGCTGGCGGGCATCACGGGACTGGGGATCTGCACCCAGGGGCCAGGGCTAGGACACGGGGGTCCAGGGTCACTCTCAGGACTCCTCCCATAAGTCCAAGGCCATGGGAGCAACTTGAGGCAAAGCCTACACCAAGAAGACCCTCCTCTCCAAGCCCCCGCCCTCTGGAGCCCCATTCCCTCCCCATGCCAGGTCCATCACACCCTCAAGGCCAAGGAAGGGGCAGTACCGTGACTTTGGGCTGGTCAGAGAAGGAGCGTTTGTTGCACTGCAGCTGGGCTGCCACCAACTGCTGGATCATTAATTCCTGAGCGGCTGTTAACTGGACACCCTCGCCTTCACCAGAGCCCTGGCCACCCCCGTCGGACCCTCCAGGGGAGGCCCCAGGCCCAGAGGCTGAGTTGCTGCTGACACCCGGCCCTATGGGTTGCTGCTGCTGCTGTTGCTGTTGCTTCCGAATCTTCTTCTTCCGGATCTGTTCTTCAGACAGGACACCTGTTGGGGAGAAACAGGCCTCAGTAGAGGCCCCAGGGCTGGGCAGGGCCAGGCTGGAACTCCTCCCTCCCTGGCACTCACACTGCTCCCTCATCCCGGCCTCCTTGCACTTGCGTAGCCGGCACTGCTGGCACTTGCGTCGCATGAAGGCATCCATCTGGCAGGTTCCGCCACCACGGCAGGTGTAGCGGCCAGCTCCACCTCGGACCACACTGCGCCGAAAGAAGCCCTTGCAGCCTTCACAGCTGAGCACATTGTAGTGGAAGCCAGAGGCCTTGTCCCCACACACACGGCACAGCTCGTGACCCAGCATCTTTGGAGCTGGGCCCTTCTTTCGCTTGCGCTCTGGCTCCTCTGCTGGGTCTGGGATGACTGGAGTGGGTGGACAGAAACCATAAGAGACAGAGGCACAGAGAGAAACAGCAGCCAGAGAGACAGACCCATGAGAGATCGGAGACAAAAGCCAGAGTACAGAGGGTGACGCAGGGAAATGGAGATTCAGAGTGGAAAATGTGTATGTCAGTGAATCCCAAAGAGGAACAGAAGAAAAAAAATCAATAAGAAACAGGGGCCTCCTATCCTCATTTCTGGTCTTTCTCCCTTCCTGGGTCCCTCCCCCAAACTCCCATATCCACTCCCAGTCCGTCTCTGGGCCCTGTCTCACCCACGCTGCAGGCTGAGCCGGCCCCATCAGTGCCTGGGACATCAGGATCCGGACCCCCAGGCCACGGCTCAGGACGCTCCTCCTTTACAACGGGTTTAGAAGAGGGGGCGCTGGGCTGAGGGGGAACATTTCCTGCGAGAGGGAGGCACAGTAAGTTTCTCCTGACAAGTGTGTGATGCTGCAGTGGGCTGAGCTGTGAAGGGAGTTACTCACCCGGCAAGGGGGTATCCTGGGAACTTGTGGTGGGGGTGGACATGGTGGGGTCACGGAGCAGCCTGCAAAATACAAGAGAATTGAGAGCCTTGTGGAGCTAGGGAGGTTCAGGTTAGGTCAGCCGCAGGTCTTGAGGGGGTCACCTGTTTCTTCCATCTCTCTCAAGCTTCTCCCTTACTGCATACAGACCCCAACCCCAACCCCTGCCAGTCTACAAACTTCCAATTCTAACAGGGTCCCCCCTTCGGATCCAAGACCACCTTTGGCATGACCTCAAGCCCCGCCCTCCTTTAGGTCCCGCCCCTCCTTTAAGTTCTGTCTGCTCCAGATCCCGCCCACCTGCTCTTTCCAGGTACTGCCCCTGGGGCTTCCACATCTGGCTCCACCCTTACTTCCTCCTTTCCACAAAGTTTCACCCCACCTACTCTTACTACCGCCCACCTCTATGAGAAAGCAAACCTAGCTCTCATTCTGACCCCACCTCCTACTACATTATGCTCCGCCCCCATTTTTTTCCACCTAGGTCCCACCCAATCCCTTCCAGGTTCCACTTTCACTCCTCCCATAACGTGCTTCCCCATCACTCTGCCCTGCTCCATCTACACCTCTCCTCTCCAGGTCCCGCCTCATCTCCTCCCACTATGCCCCGCCTCCACCTCCTCCCACCATGCTCCGCCCCCACACCTCGCTCCAGGTCCCGCCCCTCTCCGAACACCAGTGGGGGGCGGGGCTCATGGCTGCGCGCGAGGGTCTCGTGGGCAGTTTCTCGCGGGGTCTCCTACTCCCGTTGCCCTGGAAACTGTCGGGGAAGACGCGAGCTGTGGAGGGGAGGGGGAAGAAGGAGAGAAGGGGCTCAGCGGAGCAGCGCGGGGAACTCCGAGAAGCCCCGAGCGGGGGCTTCTCCCGCGTCTCCTCACACTCGGGTGCACCTGCCTCCGTCCCCTTGCTCTGCTTCTCCTCCTCCTCCTTCTCTGTATAACCTGGCACGCTGCCGCCGCTCGGGTCCCCTCAAAAGTAACTTCGCCACTTCTTCCGGCAACCCCACTGTACGTCACTTCCGGAAGGGGTGGAGATTCAGCGGTGACGAATTTCCGGTCCGCATAGGATTTACCAAATCGGCTGCCCCGCACGGAAGTCGTACACCCACCGGAAGTTTATTTTCCGGCGCAGCTCCACTGGGAGTTCGCGGAAGAATTCCGGACTCATTCAACCCAACGTGGTCAATTCCAAACCTTTCCTTCTCTCGCTGTGTGCTATTCCGGGCTCCCAGCAAAAGATTTCTTTGAAGTCTCTCCAGCCTCTTTTCTCATAAGGCTGATTTAACAGCACGTTTGTCCTTTTTTGGTTGTTATAAGATTTCTGATTTTGGAGGTGCGGTGCTTGTTAGTTTTAATAAGTAAAACTGCAAACCTAAACCCAGAGCAAAAATATTTTTAAAGTAACTTGGTAATAGGAAGAATTTTTTTAAAAAGCGTAGCCTTCCCTTACTAAAAAGATACAACTAATAGTTTTTAAAGAAAACTCAGAATACTTGAAGGGGTAGAAGATGGAAATTGTTCCAAAATCTTGATAAAGATAATCAGATCTATATTGAGCATATACATTGTTTTAAAATGAGAATATATGACTCATGCTTTTTGTAGCTTGTTTTGTCCATTCTGGCATGGCCTTGAAACTGTAATTTCCATCTGAGGATGCTACCAATAAAAACGGGTAGTTAATGTGGGCATGGGGGATGGCTAAACCAGGGGCTCTGCCACTTTCTGGCTGTGTAATGTAGAGCCAAGCTATTTACCCTCCCTGTGCCTCAGTTTCTTCATCTGTGAATTGGGAACAACAATTCATTGCATTGTCATGATTAAATGAAGTAAAAAGTATGAAAAGGGCCACGCTCAAACAAGGAACCTAGTACGTGGGAGCTATGTTTATTCTTGCAGGTGTTAAAGTTGTTTTTAACTTTTCACTATTAGGCTGAAATGGACTGAAGATGAATTGCAATAGTTTGGGGTTAAGTCACATCATTCTCAGCCTCAATTACTTACCTGTAAAATAAGAAATATTTGAATTTCTTCCTTTTTTTTTTTTGAGGGCAGTATCACTGGTCCTCATATGTGGGACCCGAACCGGGGCCACTGGCTTCCGAAGCCAGCACTTAACCACCGAGCCACTTGGCCGGCCCTTGAATTTCTTATGAAAGGTGTGAAGATTCAGGAAGAGCAGTACGGTACCTGGTATATGTAAGCATCCAATCAGTTTTGTTATCTGAACCTAATTGCAGACCATTTTCTCATTTATAACTGATCTAATAACCCTATTTTTTTGGTAACAGCTTTACTGAGATAAAATTCACATATCTATACAATTCACCCAATTTAAATGTACAATTCAACAGTTTTTACTATATTCATGGAATTGTTGCAGCCAGTATCACAATTTATAACATTTTTGTCGCCACACAAAAAAGAAGACCCATGCTCATTAACAGTTACCCTTAGTTATCCCATCCCCTGAGCCCTAGTCAATCATTAATCTGCTTCTGTATGTATGGATTTGTCTATTCTGGACATTTCCTATGAATGGAATCTTAGACTATATGTCCTTCAGCGTCTGGCTTCTTTCATTTAGCATCATGTTTTCAAGGTTCATCTACACTGTAGGATATATTAGTACTTCATTTCTGTTGTGGCTGAATGTTATTCCATTGTATGGATAGACCACATTTTATTTATCCATTCATCAGTTGATGGACTTTTGGATTATTTCTATTCTTGCCTAAAGTGTTGCTATGCACATTCAAATACAAGTTTTTGTGCAGATATAGGTTTCCATTTCTCTTGGGTATATACATAGGAGTTGAATTGCTGGGTCTTACGGTCACTCCATGTTTAACTTTTTGAGGGATGGCCAGATTGCACGTACCATTATATATTCTCACCAGCAACATGCAAGGATTTCAACTTCTCTACATCCTTATCAACACCTGTTATTATCTGCCTTTTTTATTATAGTTATTCTAGTGGATGCGAAGTGATATTTCATTGTGGTTTTAATTTGCACTCTGATAGCTGATTCTATTTCTTTTAATCACAAATAGTTTGTAACATGTAATTCTGCTTTTACTAATCTGAAGTGAAATACGGAGATAATACAGCTGAACTATGTCCCCAACAACAAAACAGCATCTTACTTCACCAACTGCAATACAAAAGATGAAAAATAGAAGCTAATTTGTAATAAAGTCATATGTACTTCAACATAGGTACACAAGAGACACCATATGGCATCCAGATCTTACTTAAAAATATAGAATTATTGTGAATTTGAAAGCTACAGTGCAGTCTGACCTAGGAGTGTTGTATGAACTCACATGCCTCAGACAACATTGTCGTGGGTGATGTGATGTTTCCAAAATTGTGTCCAAGTCTTAATAAAGTTATCGGTAAGAATAGGCAGGAACAATTTTGGTATATTAAATAGCAACAAGGAAGCTGGGGTGGCTAGAGTGGAAAGGGGTCGGGGGAGAGTGCGAGATAAGATCACAGAGGTAGCATGGTTAGATAATGAGGTCTTGGGCCACACCTGTCCAACACTAGCTGAGTATTCACACAAAAACAGTCCCTTGCCCTCGGTGACACAAGTGATTACATTTCCCAGCCTGCCTTGCAGCTACATGCGACCACCTGACTACATTCTGGCCAATGGAACGAGAGCAAAGGCAACAGGCCCCTGCGACAGAAAGCAAGGCATCTGGGCTGACTCCAAGATGTTTGGAGCCTCAAGAACCGGATTCAACTCCCCACTGAGTACACCAGGGCTGTCCCCTCCCGCAACCTCACACCTCAGTTTCCTCCTTCTATAAAATGTGGACAATAATCCCCCTCTTATAAGGTTGCTGGCAAGTAAATAAAATGGTGGATCGAAAAATCTAGTAATCTTTATCCAATTGTGAGATTGTGCTGAATGCGTTTGGAGACCCAAAAAGCCGTCGGATTTGACCCTTCGGTGGAGAGCCTCCTGGTCTAGTGGAGGAGGTCGACTTGGTCACAAACCACTTTGTGACAAAATAGGGATGATTGGGTCCCATTTGCTGATTGTATCCAGAAGACATCTCCCAGCCTCCTTGGGCAGATGGCAGTCAGGCAGGAAGCATTTTTTGGGCCTCTCTTCCCATGGATTCAGCATTCTGGGCAGTGGGAACCTCAGAGGCAAAAGCAGAGAGGCTTGAAAGAGCACGGTGTGTTCCAGGATTTAAGCTCAAGAAACTGGGGAGGTAAAGTTTAAAAGTTAAATATTAACAGGAAAAATTGCAACCCTGGAGAAGGTGCTTAAAAACTACTTGTTGGATGGCAGGAAATTAAGTTGAACTAAGAGACTGGCTCTTCATGGTCACAAGAAAGCTCGCCAAATATTGCCAATGTAAAAACGTTGTGTGTAGAGTCAACCATTTTCACAGTGTGTATACTAATTTTTTTAAGACTTTCAGAAAAATTATATTGAAATTTCTGTGAAAAAACAAATATAACTATTATCAGAATTCATGTAAAACAGGCTGGTCAGAAAATATTTTCCCCACAATAAATAGGGAATAATCACAAATCTTTACATTTACATCTGTTAGGAATCTGGTTTGTAAAGTTTGAATAAGTCATAAACTAGGACTCAAAAAAGAAACTCATGGGGCCTGGAGCAAAAGCAGATCTTGGCTGGAAAAATAGGCCCACATCACCACCGTGTGGCCATTTTGGAATTTGCAGGCTGGGACGGGATGATGCAGAAAGCGGTGCGAAGATTCTGAGGGGTTAAGACTGAGGATTCCAACTGTTGAGACAGAGGAAGGGGAGTTGTAGTGAGAGTTACTGTAGAGAAACTGACTCTCCATCTGTTGTGTCATGAAAATCCCCCAGAGTAATGGGTGCTCAAGGTGGATTGTTAAAAGTATTTATTGAGTATTTGCTAGATGCCAGGCTGCGTCCTAGGTGCTGGGGAGACAGTGGCAAATGGAACACACCAAGAACCCTGCCCTCCAGGAGATTACATTCTAATGGGGAAACAGGCATGAACGGTAGTAATTGACAGTATACACAGTATCACTGATTCTAACATGCGCATGGCTTACTACTGATGACATCTTGTAGTTAATGACAGATCAGCGTAAAGGAGATTGGAAATTCTGGGGGCAGATAGTTGCCATGTTTTCAATAGGGTGGTCATGGTAAACTTCTCCAAGAAGGTGATATTTAAGCAAAGGTTTGAAGGAAGAGAGGGAGTAAGTAAGGTTTTCTGGAGGGAAAACACTCAGGCAGAACAGCCTGTGCAAAGGCCCTGAGGCAGGAGTGTGTCTGGGTGTTTCAGGAACAGCAAGGAGGACAATGTGTCTAGATTGGAGTGAGCAAGGTGGACAGGGAAAAAAATGACGCCAGAAAGGAAAAGAGGCCAAATCACAGAGACCTTTTAATTGTGTAATGCCATTGGTCCTTCTGATCCTTTGATCCCACCCTTTTTTCTCTATTTCCTTCACCTCCTGTGATGTCCTCTCTTTTTTCTTTCGAAGCATTGATTTTATGGTCAACCATGATAATCGTGTCCTTGCACACATAATGTTAATTCCCTTGCTCTTTCTCCCTCAATCATACTTGCCTGGCGAAACCCCAACCCTGGTTAAAATGAACTCAGCCTTCTCTGTGCCTGCTCTTAACCAGCTGAGTTTGTGAGTGGACACACTTCAGATGCATGACTGCAAAATTTGAGTGGACACTCAGAACCAGTCCACAGTTTTCTTCTCCAGTCTCTAAGAAATCATTTCCTCACTTTCTGTCTCTAAACCTCCAGAAACCCTCCCCTTCTTCATTCTCACTTCTTTTGCTGAAAAAAATAGAAGCAATCAGAAAACCACTTTTCTGTGCTTACCCCATGGACACTACTAGCCCACCTGCAGAAGGACGCATCCACGGCTGCCCCTCCCATGACCATGTTGGGACAATCTTAAGGAGGCCAACTGCTCCACTTAGACACTGACTCCCTTCCGTCCCTACTCAAAACTTTCCCTCTTGCAATACTTCCTTTTCTCTTGCATCACTATTTGCACAACTCTTGAACCTTTTTGTTCCTTTAGGATTCCCCTTCACTGAATGCCCACAGTTCCTCATAGTGCTGCTTGAGGATGCTTCCTGCAACTTGGGGGTTTTAGACCCATCCCTCTGCCTGGGCCTTCCCCCTTTGTAAATCCATCCTTGAAGATCCATTTCCTCCGGCACCCCCCTAAGGGACTTTCTTTCATCCTAAAAGAAACCCAAGTTCAAGAGTTGGGGCCCCAACCATCTGGAAAGCAGATCCTCCAGTCTTAGTGAACCCTTTGGATAATGGCAGCCTCAGCTGACATCGGTCTGCAGCCCCATGAGCCACAAGTGCATGGCCAAGCTTCTTTCAAGTTTCTAACCCAGAGGGACCACAAAAGATAACAAGTGATTATTTGGGTCATAAGCCACTCAGTTTTGGGGCTATTTGTTACATAGTACTAGCTGACTAGTACACCCTTCCAAGACTGCTTATCTCTAGGTCTTTCCAATCCTTGTAATGGGAATAGCATTTACATAGCTGTAATAATGTAAACATTGTTTTTCTGGCAACTACAGTAAAACCTTGGATTGTGAGTAACATGGTTTGTGAGTGTTCCGCAAGACAAGCAAAGATTTCTAATACATTTTAATGTGGTAAACAAGCGATGTCTTGCAACACAAGTAGTTTGTTTCCGGAACGAATTATGCTTGCAAACCAAGGTATTACTGTATCTCTATATTTATTTTTAAACTTTTTTTTTTTTTTTTATTCGGGATTTGGTGGAGGGGAACAGCGTTGGGGAATCGGGGAAGGGGCACAGACAAGTTGCTGTCTTCTTGTTCTTCAGTCTAGTTGCGGAGGATGTTGCTTCACTGTTGGTATCGTCATTGCGCTCTTCCCGGATGAGGCAGATCAGTCGCTGGCCTCTGGATGTCGCTCATCGTGGCTATTGGCAGCTCACGCTGGCTGCCAGCCACTCACGCTGGCTGCCGGCCACTCACTGTAGCCTATGGCAGCCCACTGCAGCAGGGGCTGCAGCCCACACCATCACCGGGGCTCGCACAGCCCAGCTCCAGGTGGAGCTGTTGTTAGCTGTAGAGGGCAGTGTCACTGGCCCTCATGTGGGATCCGAACCGGGGCCGCTGGCATCCCAAAACCAGCGCTTAACCAATGCGCCACTCGGCCGGCCCTTTAAACTTTTTTTGATGGTAAAATTTACCTAAATTGTAAGATCTTAAATGTACAGTTCAATGAATTTTTACTGATCTATTCACCCAAATAACCACCAGTCAGATTGAGGTAGAGAACTTCTCCAGTGCCCCTGAAGACTCCCTGGTATGCCCTTCTAGTTAATACCCTTTCCAAAGGATGACTACTATTCCAACTTCTATAACTATAGGTTCATTTTGCTTGTTCTTGAACTTAATATGAATGGAATCATAGAGTGTTTTAGTCTGTTTGGGCTGCTATAACAAAACACTACTTACTGGGTGGCTTATAAATAATAGTTTACTTCTCACGGCTCTATGAGCTTGGCTCTAAGTCCAAGATCATGGTACTGGCCAATTAGGTGTCTAGTGAGTCTGCTTCCTGGTTAATAGATGACCATCTTTGCACTGTGTCCTTACATGGAGGAAAGGGTGAGGGAGCTCTCTGGGGTCAATTTCATAAGGGCATGAATTCCATTCATGATCAATCACCTCCTAAAGGCTTCACATCCAAATACCCATCACATTGGCAACTGGGTTTCAACGTATGAGTGGGGGGAGGGAGGTGCAGAGGGATACAAACATTCAGTCCATAGCAACAGTATGTACTCTTTTTTGTCTGTGTTCTCTACTTATCATTATGTCTGTGAGAGTTACTCATGTTATTCTGTGAATTATCAGTTCATTCCTTCTTATTGCTGAGTAGTAATCCATTGAATGAGTACACACCAGAGTATGTCTACTCTGATGGTAATGGACATACAGGTTGTTCCCAGTTTGGGGCTCTCATGAACAATACTGCTATAAGCATCTTTCTGCCTATATTTTGGTGACATCAAACCTCATTTTTCTGGGGTGTACCCAGGAGCAGAATTCCTATGTTGAGCTTTAGTTGATACTGCCAGCATTTCTCCAAAATCATTATACGATTTTATATTCCCACCTGCAATGTGTTAGAGTTCCAGTTGCTCCACATCCTCCCCAACACTTGTCATTGTCAAATTTTTTTTTTTTTTAAAGATTTTATTGGGGAATTGGTGGAGGGGAACAGCGTTGGGGAATCGGGGAAGGGGAACAGACAAGTTGCTGTCTTTGTTCTTCAGTTTAGTTGCGGAGGATGTTGCTTCACTGTTGGTATCGTCAGTGCGCTCTTCCCGGATGAGGCAGATCGGTCGCTGGCCTCTGGATGTCGCTCACCGCGGCTATTGGCAGCTCAGGCTTGGCTGCCAGCCGCTCACACTGGCTGCGGGCCACTCACTGTAGCCTATGGCAGCCCACGGCAGCAGGGGCTGCAGCCCACACCATCACCGGGGCTCGCACAGCCCAGCTCCAGGTAGAGCTGTTGTTAGCTGTAGAGGGCAGTGTCACTGGCCCTCATGTGGGATCCGAACCGGGGCCGCTGGCATCCCAAAACCAGCGCTTAACCAATGCGCCACTCGGCCGGCCCTGTCAATTTTTTTTAATGTTAGCCATTCTGGTGAGAGTGTAGTGGGATTGCATTGTGATTTTAATATGCATTTCCCTGATGAGAAATGATAATAAATGCTGAGTATTGATCTGACCAAAATTATTACATAAATATACTAAAGAAGAAAAGGGAAGAGTGTGTGTAAGCAGCGTGGAAAGAGGGAGGAAAGAGAGTTAAATCCTTGTTTTCCATAGTGGGAGGGCAGAGGATTATGTTTAAAACTGATAAATCAAGAAATAGCAACACAAATGTGTTCCCTAGAGAAATGGAGATAATGCCGAAATTATCAACTAAAAGAAATGGAAGTGGTTGCTTCTTGGGAGGGGAAAAATGGGAAAAGGAGTGGTACAGGGTTTCTTTATCATATAAATAAATCTTGTAGAATTATTTGAATTTTTTTTTCAACGTTCAGTTTCCTTTAATGACCCCCATTTCCCTGAAGGGCAGGTGCAGGCAGCTAGGCAATGGCAAGATGTTCACTTGAAGGCTTTGCCCACATGCTGGAAGGCCCCTTCCCAGCAAAAGTATTCTCGAACCAGTGTCTGGGTCTCCTGGCTGCCAGGATCCAGTTTCCGCAATGTATATGACTCGTAGTACACCTGCCAATCTGGACTCAGCGGAAAGGGAAGTTCCTGGCCTTGGAAGACCCAGATTCCAGAAATGGAGCTGCTATTGTTGGTTCCAAAGAGGATGACACTGGCGAAGGCATTCTTCCTCAGTTTGTCCAATTGCTGGAACATTCCAGTGATGAGGTTGCAACTCATGAAGGTCTGGGTGAGCTCTTCGGGGAAGCGGTACTCAGAGGGACCAGCCATCCTTATCAAAGTGCTCCCAAAAATACAGCAGCGCCACAGAGACTGTGTCCTCTTTGGAGTACTTGTGCTTAAACTCATCCAACACAAAGGTACTCTTGGGCAGGTGAGCAAAGGGGCCCTTGGCCTTCAGCTCAGCAGCCAGCGCCTGCTTATTCGTCCATCGCCTCCTCAAGAGCAGGAGCAGCTGCCTTTTTCTCCTCTTTCCGCTCAGCCTAGGGTTTCTGCTGCTCCTTCCAGAGAACCTTTCTCCTTTTGTGGGGTGTCCTTTTTAGGTTGGCTCTCTGCAAATTTTTTAGCATCAAACTGGGCCATCTTCTCACAGAGTTTCACCTCTCTCAAGACAGCCTGGACCTGGGGCTGGTTAATGCAGGTGAGGAACAGGCGGTTGGTATTGGGGAAGGCCTGGCAGAAAGAAGGCTTCAGGACCTGTTTATAGAGCCACAGCAGGGTGCAGACAACTGTGATGTCAGCCAGTGTCACACATTCACCCACCAGAAAAATCCTCATCTTCAAGTGAGCATCCAGCAGCCCCAGAATTCGCCTCACTTCCTTCTCTTTTGCATTCTCTGTGGGCTGCTTGTTGTGGTGCATGATGCCCAAGGTGGGGAATACTCAGGTACTGGCTAGGGGTACTATGTTGCTATCAGCAAAGCTCACCCACTGTACCACCTGTGCTGCAGCCTCTGGAGTACATCCCCAAGCTCTTCAGTGCTCACGGAGTAGGCAATGGCAGTGCTCTGGAACACTCAGAATCCATCGACACCTTCAAATGCTGGAACCTTGCTGGCTGGAAACTTATGGAGAAATTCAGGGGTGCGGTTGATTTGACCAACGTGGAAGTGGGGTGGTGCGGAGAACACGGCGGACCTGAGCCGTGCTGTACTGAGCAGCAATGAGGCCTTGAAGGCCATCCAGTGTTCAAGGTATGTGTACAGCGAGTGTCCCAGCCGCCATGGTGATTCCGCAGAGAAAGGGCTGAATTTTTTCCCCATTTTTTTTGTGCTTTTTTTTTTGAGGGCAATGTTATTGACCCTCATATGTGGGACCGAACCGGGGCCGCTGGCTTCCCAAGCCAGCGCTTAACCACCGCGCCACTCGGCCGGCCCTTGAATTTTTAAAAAGGGTTTCAAAGTGTGTTTGTCCGTGTGTGTGGTTCTGTGTGTTTGTATGTATGTATACAAAAGATAAAAGAAATTCCTAAAGGAAGAAAATGCAACTGACAAAAAAAAAATGCTCAACAGCATTAATCAGGGAAATGAATATTTCAACAATGAAAAAGCATTTTTCTTTTTCACCCATCAAATAACATGGAGCATTGGTGAGGCTGTGGGGAAACTGGGGTTATTATTGCCCCTGCTGTTGGAAACTTACATCATTACGAGCTCCCTGGGAAGGGATTAAGCAATATGTGTCAAGATCCACAACTCACATCCAGTGGTTGCTGGAACTATTATAGTTCCATGCAGAAATAATGGAGCAAATACACAGAAAAATACATACCTATACTGACATTATCTCAGCATTGTTTGTCATATTGAAAAGAGGGGGCCGGCTGAGTGGCGTGGTGGTTAAGCGCTGGCTTGGAAGACCAGTGGCCCCGGTTCGGGTCCCGCATGTGAGGGCCAGTGACACTGCCCTTAAAAAAAAAAAAAAAATTTGAAAAGAGGGAATAATCTACATAGGGTGTGGGTTATTATACAGTGTTATATTTCTACTCTGTGATACTATGTAGCTGTTTAAAGAGTGAGGCATATTTAAGTATAAAGGATGAAAGACACTGATGTATGCAAATTAATTGGAAATCAAGAAAATGAAATGGATGGAGGAATGGACAGAGCAGTGTGTCTCAAGCTTGGCACTATTGACATTTGGGGGTCAGGTAATTCTTTGTTGTGTGGGCTGTCCTGCAATAGTAGGATGTTTAGCAACTTCCTTAGCCACTACCCACTAGATGCTTGTAGCACCCACCCCAGTTGTGACAGCCAAAATGTTCCCTGGAGAGAAAATAGCTCCCCAGTTGAGAACCACTGGGATAAAGAGATGGAGAGATGGATAGAAATGTGATAATGCAAATATAGCAAAATGTTAATGTAAAATTCAGGTAATGGGTATATAAGTTATCATAGTAAAATTCTTTCAATTTTGCAGTATGTTTGAAATTTTTCATAATTAAATGTTTGAGAAAAATGAATGAGGTAAATCTATACACTAATTTTTTTTTTTTTTGAGGGCAATGTCACTGGCCCTCATATGTGGGACCGAACCGGGGCCGCTGGCTTCCCAAGCCAGCGCTTAACCACTGCGCCACTCGGCTGGCCCCTATACACTCTAATTTTTAAAGACATGCAAAAACATAGTGTTAAGTGATACAAATTGGACACCAAATAATTCAAGTAATCCATTTTATGGATTCAAGAACAGGCAAAACTAAGCTGTGATCATAGAAGTTAGGGTATTAGTCAAGAGGACATTGACTGGGGACAGTGACGGAGAACCTTCTGGGGAGCTGGCAATATTCTACATTTTGATCTGGGGGGGTAAATTACTCGGGTGTATAAATATGTAAAAATCCATTAAGTTGTTGATGTAAATGCTCAAGTGTTTAGAGGTGAAAGATATGATGTCTGAAACTTATTTTAAATACAGAGGGTGCCAAACAAATGTATATGTATTTTAAGAAAGGAAAACTGTATTAAAATTGTAATACTCAATATATACTGATAATAAAAGATGAATAAAAGTCATTTTTGACTTCTGCAATTACAGTAGGTGCCCAAAGTGATTACCATCAGCATCCAGACACTTCTGATTACAGTGAGCTACTGCTTGAGCAACATTGACCAAAGTGTCCATTGGTATACATTTTTTTTGGCACCCCTGGTACATATAATAAAAATGGGTTGCTAGATGGACAGAGGGACAGACAACTGAATATATGTGTAATGAAGAGAACCCAGTAAAATATGTTAATTGCAGAATCAAGGTGGTGGGTAATGGGGTTCTATATAATTCATCCAATTTTGCTATATGCTTGAAAAATCTTCATGATAATATGTCAGGGAAAAATAAAAGGTAGCGCTGTGCACTTTAGATTTGTGCACTTTATTATATGGAAGCCATATCTAATTTTTTTTAAGTGCAAGGTATATGGTTAAGTGGGAAAAAAAGTTGCTAATCAATAAGTAAAGTCAGGTTTTATTTACTTTTTAAAACGTGCCTGCTGGGCAGGCTGAGTGGCGCATTGGTTAAGAGCTTTTTTTGGGATGCCAGCAGCCTTGGTTCGGATCCCACATATGAGGACTAGTGACACAGCCCTCCACAGCTAACAACAGCTCCACCTGGAGCTGGGCTGTGCAAGCCCTGGCAACGGTGTAGGCTGCAGCCCCTGCTGCAGTGGGCTGCCATAGGCTACAGTGAGTGGCCGGCAGCCAGCGTGAGCGGCTGGCAGCCAGCGTGTGCTGCCAATAGCTGCGGTGAGCGACCATCCAGAGGCCGGCGACCGATCTGCCTCATCCGGGAAGAGCACAACGACGATACCAACATGGGCCAGTGAAGCAACGTCCTCCACAACGAGACTGAAAAACAAAAAGACAGCAACTTGTCTGTTCCCCTTCCCCGATTCCCCAACGCTGTTCCCCTCCCCCAATTCCCCAATAAAACCTTAAAAAACACACACACACACACAAAAAAAAGTGCCTACTGATATTGGTATGTAAATCTAAGCTAGAAAATAAAAAAGACAGAATAGAGTTTCTCAGAAATGCTTGTGGGGCCAGCCAAATGGCTCTGTTGGTTAAGGGCATGAGCTCTGAGTAACAGGGTCACCGGTTCAATTCCCACATGGGCCAGTGATGCTGTGCCCGAGCTGAGCTGCCAACAGGTGGCAGGATGGCTCAGCTGGTGAGAGCATGTGCTCCTAACAACAAGGTTGCCTGTTCAACTCCTGCATGAGATGTGGGGGCTGTGCCCCCCGCCCGCCTGCCCCCCAACTAAGATTGAACACTGGCACCTTGATCTGAGTTGTCCTGAGCCGCCACCAGGCGGCCAGATGGCGACTGGGCTTGGAGCTGAGCTAGCTGCGCCCTCCACAATTAAGATTGAAAGACAACAACTTGGCTGTTCCCCTTCTCCAATTCCCAACACTGTTCCCCTTCCCCAATTCACCAATTTAAAAAAAAATCTTAAAAATAAAAAAGAAGAAATGCTTGTGGCCCATGATCAGTGGATTTGTTGAAAAATTCAGTTTCTTGGGCCAGCCGAGTGGCGCATTGGTTGGGAGCTGGCTTGGGGCACCAGCGACCCCGGTTCGGATCCCACATGTGAGGGCCAGTGACACTGCCCTCTACAGCTAAGATGGTGAACAACAGCTCCACCTGGAGCTGGGCTGCTGTGAATCCCCGGGAAGGCATAGCTGCAATCCCTGCTGCAGTGAGCTACTGTGGGCTATGGTGAGTGGCCGGCAGCCAGCGTGAGCTGCCAATAGCCGCGGTGAGCGACCATCCAGATGCCGGCGACCGATCTGCCTCATCCGGGAAGAGCGCGATAAGGATACCAACAGTGAAGCAACGTCCTCCGCAACTAGACTGAAGAACAAGAAGACAGCAACTTGTCTGTTCCCCTTTCCAGATTCCCCAGCGCTGTTCTCCTACCCCAATTCCCCAGTGAAATCTTTAAAAGAAGGGGAAAAAAAAGTGCAGTTTCTTGGGCTCCATCTCAGGCCTTTGGAATCAGAATCTCTGCGGGTGGTGCCCAGGAATCTGCATTTTAACTAGGTTTTCTGATGTTAGTTAATATTTGAGAAGCTTAATCAAGGGGGAAAGGGACAGGTTGAGATACAGACACTGTGAATTATTTTTATGCCTTTTCAATGGTAGTGTGAGGCTATGGACAATTTTTATTTGTGTGTGTTTCAGTATTTTCCAAATAAAACAATAAGAGTTGAGTCCGTTTCTCGAGGACCCACTTAACATGGAATGCAGGGCGTTTGTCTGACCCTCTCTCTCTTCCCCCAGCCTCTTCACCAACACCCAACCCATCCCTTTGCTTGTCCAAGAAAACTCTTGTGGTAAATGAGTCTCAGAAAAGTGAAGTGAAAGTTATAAGTAAAAGCGATAGTAGCTAAAGGATGGGGACGGGGACGCCGAAGACCCCCACCTCCACCACGACCACCAAAGTTGGGAGGCGCAATAATGACACTTTGCAACCCTCCAAAAATACTACTCTCCCCCACCCACCCCACCCTACCCCCCGCCACCCCGCTACGGACGTCATCCACTGAGAGACTTCAGTCCTGGTCACCTCTGCAACCCAGAGGTGGGCGGTGAACAGGGTGGAGTCTCAGGGGGAAGAAAACGAAGCTGCAGGACGCCTGGGGCCACACACAGGTCCCAAGAAATGTTTCTGTCACTGCTCCTGCTGCTGCCGCTGCTGAAGGTGGAGCCCACCGGGGCCACACTGATCCGGTACTGGGGACCCCCTACCACCCCACCCCCTACCATCCCTAAACCTGGGACAGACTCTCCCCTTCTTGCCTTTCAAGTCTGAGGTTCCCCAGCTCAGTAACTCCCAAGCTGGGCGCCCCAGGACTGCTTTCTCTTGGGTTCTGGAATCTCCATACTGGGTTCTCACCCCTGAGGGCTCTACCCTAGAATCTCAGCCCTTTTAGTCCCAAGATCCTCCAGCTCCAAGACCCTTGATTGGAGAATCCTCTCCTTCCTCTTGGTATATGTTTTTGGGAGAACCCTGTGGATCCTGCCCAGAGCTCTGATGATCTGGTACTGGGATCTTCAGACATGTGAACCCAAACACATGTTGGAGACTTAGGCCTATGAGAATTAAACTAAGGCTCCCCATCTTTAGGTCTCAAAAAGTCCAGTTTGGGGGACTTCAATGACCCCCCCATATGGCTTCTGTGCTTCCCCCAATATCTCCCCTCGTCTCCTCTCCTCTCTGTGGGGGAAACTTTGTGGGGGGAAAGGGCACACTCTTCCAGGAAACCTTTTCCCCCACTTCACATTCCTGAGGCTCTCAAAGACTGAGAGTTGTGGGAGGTGGAGGGGAGCAAAGATGTAAGTAGGAGGCAGGGCTCCAAAGAGTGACTACAGGCAGGTACAAAAGTGTTTACTGCACATGATGTTTGCTAACCTGTTTCTTGAACCAACTAGATAGATCACTGCCATTTCCCAAGTCAGTGCAAACAGCAGTGATTCTCTGAGTGTTGTCCCAGGACCAACATCTGTAGGACCAGGGAACTTGTTAGAAATGCAGGGAACTTGTTAGAAATGCAAATTCTCAAGCTCCCTCCCAGACCTACTCAATCAGAAACTAGGCATTCTGAATTTTAACTAGCTCTCTAGGTCAGGGGTAGGCAAACGCTCAGTCTTGGGTGAAATCCAGCCTGCCACCTGTTTTTGCAACTAAAGTTGAATGGAACAAACCCAGCCATGTTTATTCATTTACATGTTGTCTATGGCTACTTTCATGCTAGGCTGACAAGAGTTGAGCCAGCTGCAACAGAGACAGATGGCCTGAAAAGCCTTCACAAAAAAGTTTGCCATCACCCCTGCTCTAGGCGATCTGCTTCATGCTGATGTTTCAGAACCACTGACATAGAGTTACTCTCCCTTTTTTAGTGATTGAATGGTACCCATTCTATTCATGTTCTACAGCACAGCCAAACTGTACCCAGTGCGGGACATTAGGTGGCCTTCAGTTTTCAAAATTAGACACATCCTCATAAACACATCTTTATGTGCTTGTCCCATGATTTCCTGTAGATGAAATTTCTAGAACTGAAACTGAGTTGGGTTAAGAGGTGTGTACAATTTTAAGGCCCATGATACATATTACCAAGCTGTCCTCCAGAAAGTTTCTATAAGTTTACGCCCCCTAGCTAATAGTGAGTATTCATAGTTCTTTGCCAATCTGCAGGGTTTCTCACTCTTGTCATTTGTATTTTGTTGATGACTTTTTTTTTTTTTTTTTGAGGGCAGTGTCACTGGCCCTCACATGTGGGACCGAACCGGGGCCGCTGGCTTCCCAAGCCAGTGCTTAACCACAGCGCCACTCGGCTGGCCCTGTTGATGACTATTGAGGTGATTATCTTTCCATGAGTTTAGAAGCTACTTATACCTCTTTTGCAAATTACTTAAATATGTCCTTTGCCCATTTTACTACTGAATGTCAAGAACTGTGAAGTTAACCTGCCACAGTTTCGTGGCTGTTAGAAGACACAAGCTTCCCAGGTCAGAGACAAAACATAGTTTGCTACTTCCAGCAATTAGTAGTAGCCAGACTATTACCATTTCTGTAATTTTTCTGAACCCTCAGGGCGAAATGAAAAGGGGCTGGGTGATAGCTACATGTGCAGTGAGGTGTATTACAGGAGGGGAACCCTAAGCTTAGGGAACTTGAATCTTTTATAATGGATCATAAACCTTTGACCTGGGGTGAGGGGGCACTCTCTCTCAAGGCTGTTCACTAAATAAAATCCTTGACAAGACTACCTGGACAAAGGCAGTCAGTCAGTGCCTCTGCAGAAATGCAAGAGACCCAATGGAGAATTGTCTCCCAATGCTGGATTGTCTTATTTATCTGTAGAATCTCTTTGCACATTAGAGATATTAACTCTGACATACAGCTTGTAATTATTTACATATATATATATATATATATATATATATATATATATATATAGCGTTTTAACTTTATTTACAGTGTTCTGTGTTGTTGGGAGTACAGAGGTTTAAAATCTGAGTTACACTCATCAATATTCCCCTCATGATTTCTGATCTTGGTATCATGCTTAGAAAAGGCTTCCTCTTCTCAGTTATTTAAACATTTTACTTCCTTGTTCTTACAATTTTGTATTTCACACTGTCATTAATATATCTGGAATGTATTTTAGTGTAGTGAAATTAGGATATGGTGCTTACATCCCCTCCCCCAATGGTGGGGATATAAGTCTCCAACACCATGAATTGAAGCATGAAAGGGCTTTTGCAAAGGCTAGTTTTATGTTAGGGTCTTTAGAAAATTTTATGAGTGTCCATTTCCTGGGAATGGTGCATTTTGTTATTTGGAATGTCTCGTATTGAAAGGTTTAGGGGAAGGTCTGTTTGGGATAGTTTGCTCTTGTAGAGTCTTGGGGAAATTTGTCACCATGGTCTGGTAGGGTTTCCTGGAAGGTTGTTATCGTAGCATTTCTGGTAATGATTGCTATTGTATGTAGGGCCATGGAGATGTTTGCTTTGTCATTATATTCTATTTGGGAAAATCTGTGATGGGTGTCTCCAGAAGGATAGCTTCCTAGCTATCAGTATCTTCCTCCTCACAGGATCCCTCTTCGCCGAGGCTACACCGGATACAGGACACTGAACCCGCTGAGAGGATGGGGGACTTCATCCCCTGGAAGCAAGCCCACCGTGGTACCTCTCTCCAATTACATGAATGTGAGTCACAGTCCCACACAGCCTCCACCCTCCCGCCAGTAAGTTGAGCTTTTCATTTACTCTCTCCCTCCCTCCTCTCTTTTTTGCTATCAGGCCCAGTATTATGGGGAAGTAGGGCTGGGAACGCCCCCACAAAACTTCTCTGTTGTCTTTGACACTGGCTCCTCCAATCTCTGGGTCCCGTCCAAGAGATGCCTCTTCTTCAGTCTGCCCTGCTGTGAGCTCTCATGGGGGAGAATAAGGCTGAATTGGGGGTGGAGAAGAAGGGAGGCTGGGCCCTTGAGGCACCCTTCTCTTCTGACATGCCCTCACAGGGGAGACTCCGCTCCTCTAATGACACCTCCCTGACCTTCTGAACTAGGGTTCCACCACCGCTTCAACCCTGAAGTTTCTAGTTCCTTCAAGCCCAATGGAACAAAGTTTGCTATTCAATATGGAACTGGGCGGCTAAGCGGCATCCTGAGTGAGGACAAGATGACTGTGCGTGACCTTCGATCCCAGGAAGGCTTGACCCTGGGAGAACCGCAATGTCTAAAATAATCTGGCTTAGCAAAGGGCCTGAGGAGGTGGAACTTCCAGAGCAAATGGGTGGAGCTTAAGTGGGGAGGAGGGGTTTTGTGGATAAAAGAGGCAGGATTTCCCATATAGGGCAGAGTTTCCCAAGCTTGGAGCCTGCTTCCTGGGTAAAGGGGCGGGCTTAAGTGGGGAGGCGAAACTTACTAGGCAGTTGAAGTTGTTTCCAGATGTCCCAGACCTGGGATTCATGCTTTGATTGGGGAGCTCTCAGGGATATGTAGGGAGTGCCCTTCCATAAGTAACTTGCCCCATTTGAATCTTCCACTAGATTGGGGGAATCATGGGTGCATCAGTGATTTTCGGGGAGGCTCTGTGGGAGCCCAGTCTGGTCTTCACTTTTGCTCACTTTGATGGGATACTGGGCCTCGGTTTTCCCATTCTGGCTGTGAGAGGAGTTCGTCCCCCACTGGATACACTCGTGGACCAGGGTCTACTGGATAAGCCTGTCTTCTCCTTCTACCTCAGCAGGTAATGGGGGAGGGTCTACCTTCCTATGAGTCCCAGCCCCAAGGAAGAAGTTCTGCCTGCCTTCAGGAAGTCCCAATAAAAGAAGTTCCACCCTCCATTCAGGAAGTCACTGAGCTACTCCCCAGTTAGGAAGTCACCCATCCAACACGGGAAGTTCACCTGTCCAATATAAGAAACACCTGAACCCTATTCAGAAGTCCCACTCACCAAGCAACACCTTAAGATATACTAAAGAAACTCACCATCAGTTAAAATGATTCATATTTCCAACTCAAACCAGGAAATTCCATGCCCTCTTCACCATAAAGAAAGCCCAAATTCCATTTTAGAACACACACAGGAAGTCAGGAGTTGCCTATTTTAATCCAAGAAGTCACATTTACCTTTTAGGAAGCTCAACCTTATGCTCAGCCAGTCCCACCCCCTTCCAAGAAGTCTCCACCTCCCCTTCCAGAGGCCCATTCCCCACAAGCAGAAAATCCTATGCCCATTCAGTTATTCTGATGTCCAACCTACTCAGGAAGTCCCACCTGCTCTTTCCATCACTCAGCCAACTCAGGAAGTTTGTTGCTTCTGAATTTTTTTTTTTTTTTGAGGGCAGTGTCACTGGCCCTCATATGTGGGACCCAAACCGGGGCCGCTGGCTTCCCAAGCCAGCGCTTAACCACCGCGCCACTTGGCCGGCCCATTGCCTCTGAATTTTGAGACATGTAATTCAAACATCTCCCCATCCACCAGGAAGTCACCCCACTTCTAACTAGCACACCTTCCAGAGCCAATTCAGGAACCCAATGCTCCACTTAAATATCCCCCTAGAAAAATTTTAACTTCCATAGCCAAATCAAGTCCCAATCCCACTCCAGGAAGTCCTCAAGGCCCTAAACTCCTAAGCACCACCACGAAAGCCTCATTTCTCTTTACTTCTTGCCTTGCTTCCATTCCCAATGTCTATGTCCTGCCTGCATCTCACTACCTCATCTAGAACCCAGAAACCACCCCGCTGGCAGAAGTGCCTTCCTTGGTCACTCCTGGGGCTGGCAGGGGAAACTCTGGTGACATTAACAGCACTCTGTCTCTGCAGGGACCCTGAAGTGGTTGATGGAGGAGAGTTGGTTCTGGGTGGTTCAGACCCAGCACACTACATCCCACCCCTCACCTACGTGCCAGTCACCATCCCTGCCTACTGGCAGATCCATATGGAACGGTGAGGGACCTGGTCTCCTAGGTTTGGGAGGAGTGGGCTGGAGATTGACCTCCAGTGTTTTTTCAGGGGAAGGGAACTGGACTCTTGGCTCTAATGACCATCCCATTCCTCCTTACAGTGTAAAGGTGGGCACAGGGCTGACTCTTTGTGCTCAGGGCTGTGCTGCCATTCTGGATACAGGCACATCTCTCATCACAGGACCCTCTGAGGAGATCCAGGCCCTGCAGGCAGCCATTGGAGGATTCCCCCTGATGCTGGGGGAGGTGAGGACCTGGTGTCTGGTGGGTGTGGGCTGGGCAAGCTGATGAGGATTTAATGGCAGACACTGAGCGGGATGCTTGGGGTCCAAGGGTGGGAATCAGGTGGCCAGGAGATACCCCAGGGGAGAAGGTACTGTACCTTGTGAGTGACAGGCCAGGGGGTTGGGGGCAAGTGAAAGGAAGCAAGAGCACCTCCCAAGTGTCTACTCTAAGTGACTCAGTGGACAGGAGGAGATGATGATGCAGGTTTATTCAGGACTGGATGGGAGACCAGGAGGCCTAGGGATGTCTGGGGTAGGTGTGGAAACAGCTCAGACATCATAATTAGGGGCCATCAGCCCTTAAGACAGTAATCACAGCCATGGAGGAGGGGAGCCCTCCCTGGGAGAGAGGAGGTCCTAGGAACAGCCTTGGGGAACACCCACGTGGAGTGAAAGTAGAGACAAGGAAGGGCAGCCAGAGGCAGGGAGGAGTACTGGAAAGTGTAGGCTCACAGAAGCCACACAGGCGTATTTCAAGCATGGAGTGGGGTGCAGTGCAATGCAAGAGCGGCCCACCCACTTCCACCTCGAGGCCCTGCAGTGTCCAGGTAGGGGCAGAGTTCTTCCAGGTCTGAATTTCTGTGACTCCATCATTGGGCACTTTGGCACTTTTGAGAGAATGGAGAAAACTCAGTTCCTGAGGTTCCAAGTCAAGCACCTAGGACATACATGGAGGCTTGTAGACATATATGGAACCAGGTAGATTATAGTGGTTATGGGTGTGGGTTACCCAGGTTAGAATCTGGGTCTGCCATTTACTGGCTGTGTTGTTTTGCACAGGTCACTTAACATTCCTTGGCCTCAGTTTCCTAATCTCTAAAATAGGGTTCCTGACACTCACCTTTTAGGTATATTGTGAGGACTGATTCAATTAATCCACTTACGGTGCTTAGAACAATGCTTGGATGCCTGTTGTTGCTGTTATATCTGCTGTCAAGAGTGTATACACTCATTCAACCTTGTTCTCACCTTTCCTTGCCTTCCCAACAAGGTCCTTAATACTGGTTTTTAAGCAAGATAAACATCTTGGATTATGAATAATAGCCTCATATTATATTGTTAGGTACTTGGGGGTATTGGGAATTGAGGCAAACTGGAGAACACATGCCCCATTAATCCAAAAAGAGCAGCTCTCAGCTACTTAGCTCCAGCCAAGTATTGCCATGTGGAGAAAGCCAGATCTTCTGGTTTGTTGGAGAAACCTGAAAACATCATTTGGAAGTTCCTGTTTGTAAATAATAATAGCACTTACTATGTGTCAAGCATTTTTCTAAGCTAACTCATTTCTTTCTCACACAACATTCCTATGAGGTATTATCTACATTTTCAGATTAGAAATTGAGGCAGAGAGGTTAAGTAACTTTATAAGGTTGCACAGCAGCAGACTCCACAGGATACAACCTGTACCACCATGGTGTACAGTTGGTAACTAATTTTTAAAACATTTTAGACACAGTGTAAGACAAAATTAAATACACCTGTAGGTGTATGGTTAGAAGAAAAGAGGGTTTGTTCAAATGGGAGCCTAGGGGAAGCGGCGACAATTATATAGTGTAAAAGAAGAGATGATAAGGCTAGAGAAGACAGCACGGCCTGACCACACGAGGCTCTGAATACCTAACTGCCCAGTATGGTATGGAACTGGGGAGCCACAGAAGGAATTTGAGCAGAGCAATAATCCCTCTTCTCCACTTGTTCCTCTTTTTGCCTCAGTACTTCATCCAATGCTCGCTAATCCCAACGCTTCCCCCAGTCTCCTTCAACCTTGGTGGGGTCTGGTTTAACATGACGGCTCAGGACTACGTCATCCAGGTAGGTAGCCGTTAACAATGACGTCAGAGTGACGCGGTAAACTGGGGTTTGAGAGGGTGGAGCTGGGAGTGAGACCTTACAAGGACCGAGTAGGGGCAACAAAAACGTTTATAGTACCATGGGTAGAGGGCGGGGTGAAGCTTTGGCTCCCAGAGAAGAGGCGGGGTCGGTGGACGTGACGCCCCGTGGCCCGGCTTGTCACCTTGCAGATTGCTCGGGGTGGCATCCGCCTCTGCTTGTCCGGCTTCAGGGCCCTGGATATACCTCCGCCCGAAGGGCCCTTCTGGATTCTCGGCGATGTCTTCTTGCGCAGCTATGTGGCGGTCTTTGACCGCGGCAACATAAAAGAAGGTGCCAGAGTAGGGTTGGCGCGCGCACGTTCTCGCGGAGCCGGACGCTGAGGTTGTCCACGCAGGCGCAGTTTCCCATTGACGCCCCGGTTAGGCGCCTGCGCACCGGACGGTAGCCGAGGTTCCACTACTCAGTAAAAATTCACTATTTCCACTTAACCTATCTGGGCCGCTTTTTTTTTAAGCTCGTGATATTTGGAGAAAAATTAGTGTACGGCATCTGGAATCCAGGAAAGGAAGGAGAAAGGTATCGCTCCTTTTCTCCAGGGCTCACACTGATGAGGGGGCTTTTATACCACGAATCCCATGAAGCCCCTCATCTATATTTCCTCTCATCAAAGGCACCCGTCACCGCGGAGCATCACGGACGTTGTAGTTCAGGCCGTGTTTACAGCTTGTCGGGGGCAGGCGCAGCCACAACATGCGTGGGAGGCGACAGGTCGCGACGGCAGCGACAGGTGGCAGTTGGGGGTGGCTGAAATCATAAAGGGCTTTCCACCCTTGTTCTAAGGGGAGGGGATACCATTCCCGCAGACTTCATCTGTTTCCCTCTCTCCTCTTGGGATTCCGGGACCCCTGGGTACGCCATAAAGGCGGGGCCTGAAGCCCCCGGTTTGGGGGGAGCTGTGCTGTCCCTCCTCCTCCGATGATGTCACTCCCCCCTCCGCAGCCTTTTGCTGCCCGAGCTGTCGGGGCTGGGTCACCCCTCCCCCTATCGCCAGCCCCGGATTCCCCCATCCCCGCCCCGTCTCGACGTGGGGTGAGTACAGGGGAGGGGGAGAAGGCTCAGGGTCTTGGGGTGGTAAAATAGCCCAAATCCCAGTTTTGGAGGCGGGGGACGAGGGAGACAGGGATTCAAAGATTACAGCGGAGAGATTTCCCTCAATAATGATCTCTGGGAACCAAAGATCGTAGGCAGAGACCCCATACTTTCAGCTTAGTGTCCGGGGAACCCTCTTTCCTGGACTTGGAACTGACAGGAATGGAGCAGAGGAACAAGAGCCTAGAATTCAGGAAGGGAAAGACCCAGATTGGGGAATGGGGAGGGGGGAATTAGGAAGGTGCGCGGATGACATGGTGGGAGTCTGGAGCTTTCAGGAATTTTGTGCTTGAGGACCTGGAAAAAGATAGATGGGGAAAGAGGAGGGATGGGGAAAGGATCTGAAGACGTGGACAGACGTTGGCTTCCCCCTCCTGGTGTCCGTTGGCAAAAATCGAGTCTACTTCCCCCTGTCTATTTGCAGGGTTGGGTGTCCCGTAACCAGAGCCCTCAGTATGCCTCCAGAAGCCCCCCTCCCCACACGTGTGGAGAAGTGAGGTTCACAAATCCCCCACATACCCTGGTGGGGCCTGGGGAGAGCCATGAGGGAGTGATGGCATCCAATTTCCCAGGGCCTGATGAAGTCTGGACCAGCCTGTTATTCCTTGCCTCCAGCCTTCTCCCTTCTCCCATTGTCTCTAATCCTGGATCTCATCCCATATCCTCCCCTATCCAGCCTCGCTCACCCTTCCTGCCCCCCAGCTCGCACTTTCTCCCACACCTTCTGACCTCTGCAAAAACGCTGAGTTGGTAACTTTATCCCGTGCCTGGCTGCTGTCAAAAGCAGAAAAGAATAGTTGGAAGGCGGGGGAAGGGAGGGTAAGGGAAGATGGTTGACTTGGGTCCTTACCCTAGCCCCTACTCCCTGTCCCTAGTGCCTACCCAACCCCTGCTCCAGCCTCCATCCCCGACTTTCCCAGAGCCTCACTCAATTCAAGCCCAGTCCCTCACCTCAGGATTCACTAGTTCTGCCTGTGGGTACAACAGAATTCGTGCCAGAGAGGAGTAGAAAGCCCCGGTGTCTTTTCTCTGCCCTCCTAGGTCCCACCGGGGGTTTGAGGACTGCCCAAGGATACTGGATCAAAGGCAGTGGGAAGCCCAGAGTCTGGGGTGGGGGAACTACCTCCCTGGTCCGCAGAACAGGCCCCACTTCTGCAACTCTCTGCAGTGACGCAGCCTGGAGTCCTGGCCAGAATGGGGGATTCAAGGGAGTGATGGGTGATGGGGAGGGGGTGGGGAGCCTGAAAGTAACAGAGATCCAGACACAGGGGCAGAGACCAAAGGACAGCAGGACAGAGTCTCAAAAAAGTGCGACAGAGACCAAGAAAGAGGGGGACAGAGACGCAGAAGGGGGTGAAAGAAACGGGGAGAAACAGAGACCCGTGGAGGGGGCAAAGAGAAAGAGAAAGGGCACAAAGAGGAAAGGCAGTGACAGGTGAGAGGAGGGGAAAAAGACAGGGCGGGAGAAAACAGAGACCCAGATGAATGGGGAGAGATCCAGGGAGAGAGAGAACAAAGCCTGGGGGGAAGTGGGGGCGGAGTATAGGACAGACACGCTAAGAGAAGGGACTGAGACCTGGAGGGCACAAAGACCCAGGGAGAGGGCAAGAGACCCAGAGAGAGAGGCAAATCAAAAAGGTAGAAACCAAGAGAAAGACACTGGGGTGGGAAGACCGAGATACGGTCGGGGGGAAAGATACTGAGGCTTACAAGAGGGGGCAAAGACTCAGGAGGGTGACAGATTCGGAGAACAAAGACACAGCGACCCAGAGAGAGGGCGGAAACTTAGAAAAGAGGGGCCAGAGTCTCAGAGGAGTCAGGGCAGAGACTGGGGAACAATTATTCAGAGAAAGGGGAGAAGAGGAGACACAGAAACGGGAGCGGGGGATGGATGGGGAGGCGATACGAACCAGCCACCATACCTGCAGAGGGAGGCGGCAGGCCAGGGACTGAGCAGCGGGAGGAAGCCCGCAGACACTGACCCGCCCCCTCCGCTCCCACAGGCACCGCCTCCTCCCGCCGCAGCCGCTGGCCCCGCCTCAGTCCCTGCCACCCAGTGCCTTGGCCAGTCTAGGGGGCGGGGCAGAAACTCCCCGGGGCAGTCCGCCTAGTTCTGGCCCCGCCCCTCCGTTAGCCCTGCCCTACTCCTCATCTCTCCACTCCCACCAGGATTCTGACATCCAACCCCGCCCTGGTTCCCATTGGCCCCGCCTATTGCCTCAGCCTAGACTGTGCTTCCTGGCGGTGTGTTTTTTCGCCCCCTGCCTTCCTTAGAGCTCCCTCTTCGCCAGTCCTCACCCCATCCTTTTGTTCTCCTGTCTGCAGTCCGCCGTTATCTAGACCTTGTCCCCTTTCATCAGTTGGAAGTTCTCGCCCCGCCCTCTTAAGTCCCCACTGACACTTAGGACATTCCCCAGGTTCTCTGGTCCCCAGGACTCTTCATTCCAGGTCCCGTCCTCCCCCCCAGCCCCGTCCAACCTGGTAGCTTTATACTCTTTGCAAGTCTCACCTTTCCCTTAGTACTCCAGTCTACCATTATTTACCCTCTCTTACCCCTGCCCCGCCCCCGCCTAGCCTGGTTGCTTTCAAGTCCCTTAAAGCCTCGTTCCTCCCTTAGTCTCGCTTTCCCACAGCCATTCAAGACTTTTCTACCATTCTTAGACCCCACCCACCTCCCTCAGTCCCTCCCCTTCCATCCTGACACTCATTTTCCCCGTCCAGCCCCGTCTGATCAGCCTAAGCTTGCAGCCCTAGTCCCTCTCCTTCACTACCTCGCCCCCTCCCTTAATCCTACTCAGATGCTCTCAGGTTTCCAGGATTCGCTCCTCTTCGACCCTTCTCACTGGGTCTCAGTCCCTGTAACCCTTGCCCTGTCTCCTTTCAGTCCAGCTTACTGCCATTTCGCGTGAAAGTACTCTCTACTCTCAATTTCCAGTACTCGCCCTCATTCAGTCCCGCGCCCACACTCTCCCAGCCCAATCAAGGCTGTTTCTAACTACTTTTTTCGATCCCTGACTCTTCTTAAGATCCGCCCTTCTCTGTCGGAGTAATGCTAGGAGCCCAATCCCACCATCTCCACCTGTCCTTTCGCATCAGGTTCGGCTTGTCTGCTCTTTAGGTCCGGCCCCCTTAGCCATCCCTGTCCAATCAGAATGGTCTTACCCCGTTGTAGCCCCGCCCATCACTCCGCTCCTCTAGGCCTCTTTAAATAGCTTGGTCTTGTCCCTTTTCTCTGCCTGGCCCCCTCTTTTTTTCAGTTTAATCAGATTTCTTTCTCATCTAGCCCCGCCTCCTCCGTTCTCTTGGTGCTGCCAACAGACATGAGCGGTGCGTCCTGCCTCTTTTAATACCTCCTCCCCCCCCGCCCTCCGCTCCTTCTTTTGGAAAGATCCAATCGGTGTGTTTCATCTGCTACCCCGCCCCGTCGACCTAGGCGGTGTTAAGAGTCCCTATTCTACTCTCTGCTTCAGCCCCACCCCATCTCCCCCAGACCAATCACCTCGATTACTCCCTACTGCGGCCCCGCCTCTTTATTTATTCTTTCTTCCTACCCAATTACGTCTGCCCCTTCCCCTGAGGTCCCGCCCCTACGGCCCCGCCCCTCCCGCCCCGCCCCCCGTCCAATGCTGAGCTCAGTCTGCGTCTCGTCCTTCCGCGGGCGCCAGGGGGCCAGCAAGCAGCCGCCGCCGCAGCCGCCGGAGTCCCCTCCGCCGCTGTCTCCGCCGCTGCCACCGCCGCCGCTGCAGCAGCAACAGCAGCAGCAGCCCGGCCCCGCCGCGTCCCCGGCGGGCCCCCCGGCATCCCGCGGGCCCGGGGACCGGCGCGCCGAGCCATGCCCCGGGCTGCCAGCGGCGGCCATGGGGCGGCACGGCGGCGGCGGTGGCGACAGCGGCAAGATCGTGATCAACGTGGGCGGCGTGCGCCATGAGACGTACCGCTCGACGCTGCGCACCCTTCCAGGGACGCGGCTGGCCGGCCTGACGGAGCCCGAGGCGGCGGCGCGCTTCGACTACGACCCGGGCACCGACGAGTTCTTCTTCGACCGACACCCAGGCGTCTTCGCCTACGTGCTCAACTACTACCGCACGGGCAAGCTGCACTGCCCGGCCGACGTGTGCGGGCCCCTTTTCGAGGAGGAGCTCGGCTTCTGGGGCATCGACGAGACCGACGTGGAGGCCTGCTGCTGGATGACCTACCGGCAGCACCGCGATGCTGAGGAGGCGCTCGACTCCTTCGAGGCGCCCGACTCTGCGGGCGCCGCCAACGCTGCCAACGCCGCGGGCGCCCACGACGCGGGCCTGGACGACGAGGCGGGCGCGGGCGGCGGCGGACTGGACGGCGCAGGAGGAGAGCTCAAGCGTCTCTGCTTCCAGGACGCGGGCGGCGGCGCCGGGGGGCCGCCAGGGGGCGCGGGCGGCGCGGGCGGCACGTGGTGGCGCCGCTGGCAGCCCCGCGTGTGGGCGCTGTTCGAGGACCCCTACTCGTCGCGGGCCGCCAGGGTGAGCGCGCTGTCGGAGCCCCCATCCCTCTCCTCTCCCCACGCGTTCCCAAACCCTCAGGAGCGCCCCATCCCAACCCTCAGAATTCCATGGCCAGTTCCAGTCCATCCTCATCTTCCTCAGCCTCCCAGCCTCATAGAAGCCTCTAACCGTAACCCTGACTCTCCCTCTACTCCTCTGAACACACACCCTTCGCTTGGCCATCCCCAGATCCCCAGAATACGTTTCTCCAACGTTTAGAATCCCCCAAGTCCCTCAAAATCCCACCTTGCTTTTCTAGGCCACCTTAAACCCCTAGAAACTTCCTCCTCTGAAAAACTTCACCTCCACCTTTTCTGAACCTCTCGAGGACCCTCAGAAGATCGTTCTCCAGCCCTCAGAATCATCCCAACCCATCTAAATCCCTTCTCACCTCTCTGGGCCACCTTTCAGACCCTCAGAAGGCCCCTACCAGCCCTCATTTTTTTTGGGGGGGGGCAGTCCCAGACCCTCAGAAGACATCCTTTCCTAATTCTCAAAGTATCCCAGGTCCTGTGAATACTACCTACCCTTTCCCACACCCTGCAGACCCTCCAAAGCCCCCCTCACCAGCCCTCAGTCCCTCAGGCTCTCATAACACCTCCCTGATTCATCCTTTGCTCCTGTTCCTACTCCCCCTCCCAAGTTTCAGTCTCCTGGCTATTTTTGAACCCTCTTGCTGCTTCTGTCCTCATAGTTTCAGAAGACTCCCCCACCCCAATCTCAGAGCCTCCTGGAATCCCCTGAACCTCCAAACCAGTTGCTCTGGCTAGGACACTTCCACCTCCCCCTCACTGCAACAATGAGTTTTGGGACATCTTTCCTCCTGGGACCCTCAAGAGCCCTCTGTGTTTATGTCCCTTCCTGCATCCTTCACACCAACTCCTATCCTAAGGACTTTCCCCATAAAGCTCTAGACTTCCCCAAAGCCTTTCACACTCCTCCTCATTGTCTCCAAAAGAGTCCTGAGCCCCCTAATATGCCTGTCCTCTCCAGAACCTCCCATATGCTCTCCAGAATTGCTTCCTTCTTACCCATAGATTCTCCCAGTTTCTCCCTTCCATCATGTGAACTGTATAGCCCACTCCGATTCTCGGAGACACCCCTCCCCCAGCTTCCCAGCCTCTTTCCTAGTGGATAAATGGCTTTCCTTCCTGCTTCAGAATTTCACCTAACCTCAATCCTTGGGACCTCACTGAAGTTATCAGCCCAAAAACTTGCTTCTCAAAATAGCTCCCAGTTCTTTCTATACTGCCTTGGTATCTTTCTACCCGCCCGCACCCTCCCCAGGCCTCCTTGCTCCCCTTTCGCCACACTCAGTCCAAAGCCCAGGAGGCTCCTCAGCTTCCTCCTCTGCCCAAAGTGAGCCAAAGAGCTCACACCCCAGCCTTCTTTCCTCCAGCTTTATCTCCCTCAAAATCCCAAAATTTCCCCAAAGTCCCCTTCATCTTCCCCTCAAAACTTTTCTCAAACATTTGTAACTTCCCAGGCTAAATAGCTACCCTTCCCCCTAGTTCTCCCTTGAATCTCTTCCTCCTCCTAACTTCCTTCCCATGTTGGAAGAGAGGTGGGCAGTTAAAAATGGGGGGAATTAGAAAGAAGGGGAAAGAGTAGCGACTCCGGGTACCCCTCCTAGCTTCCTGGGAACCCAAACACCCTAAGGAGCCGGGCCGGCCCCCTCCCCCCACAGTGTCGCGTCCTGAGCCAGGAAGGACGCTGAGGAGCCGCAGTGCCGCAATCACACCGGGGGAGGGAGTGAGGGGGAGGGGGGCCGGAGGCACCGCATAAAGTTTAGTCCCCGGGAAGCGCTGAGTTGACGAGATTTGGGGTTGAGTGGGGGGAGGTGGGGAGGACGGGGTGCAGAAAGGACATGGCCTTAGATGCCCCCTCAGGCCTCTGAGTGGTCCCCTCCCCCCATGGCCTGGGGCGCCCTTCCTTGTGACCCCATTGAAGTGTGCTGTAGTGAGGCTAGAGGTCCCGGAAAGCTACGGGGGTCACCGTTTACTCCACAAATGTTTTTTGAGTACCCACGGTGTACCAAGCACTTTCC
Source organism: Aselliscus stoliczkanus (assembly GCA_033961575.1). Lineage (NCBI taxonomy): Eukaryota > Metazoa > Chordata > Mammalia > Chiroptera > Hipposideridae > Aselliscus > Aselliscus stoliczkanus. The sequence goes on from CM066732.1 coordinate 8,410,042, forward strand.
AGCCTCCCAAGTGAGATAGCTTGATAGAGTTGGGAGCTAAGGCCAATGCAAAGTGAAGGGTCCTGCCCTGCCTACCTGCCCCCCTCCCTTCCCCGTAATCTCTCCTTTCCTTCTTACAGGGACTTCATGCCCTCCTACCCCTGCTGCTTTTGAACCATTTCGGCGCAAGGGGTTAAACCAGTCCTGACGCTGTCCAGCCTCTACAGCTGCGCACTGCGGCGGTGCCCACCTTCCTTTCTTTGCCCTGGGAGGGAAGGAGTTAATCAAGCTCTCTCCCCGCGGGCTCCCGCTGCGAAGCGGCGGCAGTGCGGCTGCGCACTGCTTGCTCGGTTCCCGCACCGAAGGGGTTAAAGCAGCTCTCGAACACTGCGGCTGCGCACTGCGGCGGGGGAGCTGTCCGTGGTGCTGGGCGCCTTGCGCCCCGCCCCCCCGGCCCGGCCGGCCCGCCCCCACTGCGGTGCCGCAGCCTGCGCCGCGCGCCCGACTCTGAGCAGGCGGGGGAGCACCGGGCATGCGCTCTGCAGCGGCCTCTGGCCTCTTAAACCACTGCGGAGAAAGGGAGAGGGGGGCGGGGCAGAGAGGGCCCGCTCTGACCCCAGCACATCCCAAGGTTTAGGGGTCCTCTCTGCGGTGGATTCTGGCCCGCCTCTCTGTTCTGCACCTCAGATAAAAGTCAAGCCCAGACTCTGTCCCCCAACCCTGTGGAGCAAGGGGAGTTCGTAGAGGGACTATGCTAGCCTACCCTAAGGTCTAGAGTCCTCTCTGTAGCCTGACCCTGGGCCCCCCTCTCCTCTGTACCACAGGCCCTTCCTCCTCCTCCTACCCATCTGGTTAAAACCCACATCTATGCCCTCCCCTTCCCTCTCCAAGAACTAACCCCACTCTTTCCCCCTCTCCTCTAGTATTTGATAAAGCCTGCTATCATCTCTAGGGGCCTGATCCATTCCCTTCCTTCTCCAAGACCCTGCCCTCTCTCCTCTTCAAGGCTTTCATCAAAACCCACACCATTTTGCCACAAGACTGGTCATCCCCCATCCTGAAATTACCCAGGCAAGCTCCCACTCCTAATTCTGTGTACCTCTAACAAGCCCCCACACCTAGTCCTGCCCTCTCCCCCTAGGTGCAGGCCCCTGACCCTTACTCTTGAGAGCTTTAAACTCCCCTCTACTCATCTCTATCCCTTTCCCTTTTTGCAGATTTGACATTTCACTTCCTTACCCCTTCAGGGCCCTAACACCGCTCCTTCCCTCTGGTTCCATCCCTGCTCTGACCTCTGGGCAAGGGCTTCACCCAGCCTTTTGTCTTTTCTGGGGCCTGGAAATTGGCACTAAGGTCCTAAAACCCTGGCCCCTTTCAGAGGCCTCTATACCCTCACACGAACTCAAACTTTTGTACCAAGTTCCAGACACTGGGTCAAGCACTGTTTTTGGAGCCAGGCCTTTTATCTGCTCATCCGATATAACCCTCACAATAGTCCTATAAAAAACTCGAGGTTCAGATAGCTTAATCAAGCCTTGACCAGGCTAGGCAGCGGAAAAGCTGGATTCAGACCCAAGCTTTCTTACTGTTAGCCATGGCGTGATTCCACCTCCCTGCCCACCTTCTCCCCTCCCCTTCCCTCAGCTCCAAGCCCAGCTCCAAACCCCCTGAAACACACAGGGTGTGTTATCTTAGGTCTCCTCTCCCCAACCTGGATCCCATAGCAGAATCCTTGGACCTTGTTGGGGAGCCCAGGAATAGAACACAGGGAACAGTAGGGTGCAAAGAGGTCATCTAGGAGACAGAGCAGAGGACCAGACTTGTTTTTCCAGGAAAGAAGTTGTCCATCCAGCTACTGGGGCCAGCTTTTCTCTGGAGGTGGGGGAGAGCTGCCTCTGATCCCCTACCTTCCCTTTTGTGAGCTTTAGCGTGGAGAGGATCAGAGGGAAGAGTTTGGGGCTGGGAAAGGGGCCACTGGGAGGGTCTTTTGGAGATGGCTTTTCGACCAGAGTCACCTTTCACCCTCTCTCTCCTGCTCTGCCCTGCAGTATGTGGCCTTCGCATCCCTCTTCTTCATCCTCATCTCCATCACCACCTTCTGCCTGGAGACCCACGAGGGCTTTATCCACATCAGCAACAAGACGGTAACGCAAGCCTCCCCAATCCCCGGGGCCCCGCCTGAGAACATCACCAACGTGGAGGTGGAGACGGAGCCCTTCTTGACGTACGTGGAGGGCGTGTGCGTGGTCTGGTTCACCTTCGAGTTCCTCATGCGCATCACCTTCTGCCCTGACAAGGTGGAATTTCTCAAGAGCAGCCTCAATATCATCGACTGTGTGGCCATCCTGCCCTTCTATCTTGAGGTGGGCCTCTCGGGCCTCAGCTCCAAGGCCGCGAAGGACGTGCTGGGTTTTCTGCGCGTGGTCCGCTTCGTGCGCATTCTGCGCATCTTCAAGCTCACGCGCCACTTTGTGGGGCTGCGTGTGCTGGGCCACACACTCCGCGCCAGCACCAATGAGTTCCTGCTGCTTATCATCTTCCTGGCCCTGGGGGTGCTCATCTTCGCCACCATGATCTACTATGCCGAGCGCATTGGCGCTGACCCGGATGACATCCTGGGCTCCAACCACACCTACTTCAAGAACATCCCCATCGGCTTCTGGTGGGCTGTGGTCACCATGACGACCCTGGGCTATGGAGACATGTACCCTAAGACGTGGTCGGGGATGCTGGTCGGGGCACTGTGTGCCCTGGCGGGGGTGCTCACCATCGCCATGCCCGTGCCCGTCATTGTCAACAACTTTGGCATGTACTATTCGCTGGCCATGGCCAAGCAGAAGCTGCCCAAGAAGAAGAACAAACATATCCCCCGGCCCCCGCAGCCTGGCTCACCTAACTACTGCAAGCCTGACCCGCCCCCGCCGCCCCCACCCCACCCTCACCATGGCAGCGGTGGCATCAGCCCCCCACCACCTATCACCCCGCCCTCCATGGGGGTGACTGTGGCTGGGGCCTACCCGCCAGGGCCCCACACGCACCCCGGGCTGCTCAGGGGGGGAGCGGGCGGGCTGGGGATCATGGGGCTGCCTCCTCTGCCAGCCCCTGGGGAGCCTTGCCCATTGGCCCAGGAAGAAGTGATTGAGATCAACCGGGCAGGTGAGGAGGGGACACTGAGGGAGGGGTGGGGGCACAGGTGGAGAGACCTACGGGAGGAGGTGGGGAAGTTTGGAGCGGGGCAGGATGTGGATACCGAGGACAACAGGGAAGGGAGAGAGAAAAGTGAACAGCAATTGCTGAGGCCAGAGAAGTGGCAGAGAAATAGACAGTGACAGATTTGTGTAAAAGACAGTTTTTGGGAGAGACAGACTTGCAACCAAGGTATGCAGGGAAACCAGGAAGGCAGAGTAATCAGTCAGTGGTGAGAGGGACTCAGAGGGACACACACAGAGGGTCTCATGGGCCTGCCAAAGACAAGCGGCCAAGAGACAGTTGTAGCATTTGAGCCTCCTGGAGATGACTCTGAGAAGAGAGTCTGAAGGCAACAGTCTGGAACCGAGAGATTGTCACTGAGAAGGGAGACAGAGAGAGGACAGAGATGGAGGGCAAGGTGGGGGATCAGCAGCAGAAAGTTCAGGTTTGAATAACAGTGAGACCAAGAAAGCAGACAAGACTTAAAACTAAAAACGAGGAGTCAGAGAGGCCAGGTTAGAGAGGCTCAGAGGGTGGAAAGGCCATGCGACAGGACGGTGACTTGGGACTCAGAGCCCAGTCTCTGGCTCTGCAGAGGGGTCTGAGAGAAATTCAGAGAGATGTTACCAAGAGGTGAAGAGGGAGATGGAGAAGAGTTGACTGTGTCTGTGTGGCCCCCAGGGGAATCTGCCTCAGAGGCAGTGATGGGGGCGTCAGTCTGGGAGGAAGGAGAGGCCGGTGGGCCCCACCCCCATGTCTTAAGTAGGTCAAGAAAGGGAGCTGGGCCGCCCGGCCCCCATCTTGCTCCCTCAGCCACTGACCCAGTTTCACACCAATTAAAAATAGCTCGAGTCAGAGCCTGGGGGACCCCCACTTCCCCCTCCCTCATCTGTCACCTTCCTAACCCTTTCCCGCTGTGTCCTTTCCAGCACCCAACACCCCTCCCTGAACAACCACCTCCTAGTCCCCTAAATCGTCCCCTCCAATTATCTACCCCAACCCAACACCCTACCAGCCATGCCCTACTCAGTTCACTTCATCCAAGCCCCCTCCCAATGCTCTGTTCCAGCCTCCCTCCCAGCACCCAGCTTGCTTCCCAGCCACCGCTTCCCATGTTCTGCCTCCAAATGCACCACGCCCTACCCCAGCTCTGCTCTTCTTGGCACCCAACACCAAGCCTGACCACAACTTCCTAACACTCAATGCCTGCCCTCAACCCACCTCCATCCAATATCATCTCCTGACCATGCTTCCCTACCCTATTGTCTTTCCCACCACTCAACAACTTTCCCCAGTGACCCATTCCTCAGGCCCACCAGCCACGCCCCCCTAACATCATCATGCTCCCAACTGAGCCCCTTTGGACACCCCCTTCTATCCCTGCCCTTCAGTCATCTACTTCCAGCAACCAAGTATGCCCGCTCTCTCCTTGCTGACCTCGCCCCCACCGTGAGTTCCCAAGCCTCACTCTCTTCTTTGTGTCTGTCTGATCCTGGGGACGCAGATCCCCGCCCCAACGGGGACCCAGCAGCAGCCGCGCTTGCCCATGAGGACTGCCCAGCCATCGACCAGCCCGCCATGTCCCCCGAAGACAAGAGCCCCATCACCCCTGGGAGCCGGGGCCGCTACAGCCGGGACAGAGCCTGCTTTCTCCTCACCGACTTCACCCCTTCCCCTGATGGCTCCATCCGGAAAGGTGAGGCCCCATCCACTGGCCCCTTGGGGCCCGCCCTCTCTCTCCCCTCCCCCAGGGGAGGGGGGAGAGGGGGATGGGGGAGGAGGTGCTGGACTTCCCTTCCCCCATCCACTGGCCCCAAATCTCCTCCCTCCCAGACCCCCACCCCCAAGTTTCCTCACCACTGACCCATCACCTGTCTTTATTCCATCTCCCTTTCCCCCCACCCCACCCCTGACCCTCTGGCCTCTTCCCCCACCCCCAGCCACCGGTGCTCCCCCACTGCCCCCCCCAGACTGGCGTAAGCCAGGCCCCCCAAGCTTCTTGCCCGACCTCAACGCCAACGCTGCGGCCTGGATATCCCCCTAGTGGACGAACCCCCTCCCCCCCGGGGTAAGTAGCCCCCACCTCTGGACCCCTCCCTCCTGACTAACCCCTCTAAGAACATGCAGCCACCACTGACCGAGACTCCCACCCTCTCACTGTGAAGAGCTCCATCAAATTAACTTCCAGCCCTGACAATGACCCCACACCCACCTGCCCAGGACTTGCCCTGCCCTCACTAACCCCCTAGAACTAACCCCAACCATCCCCACCATGTGCCTGACCTCCCTCCCTGCCCTCACGACTGACCCCCCATCCTCACCCCCATAGACATCTCTCCCTTCCCTTTTGGTTTTTTAAAAACTCAATCAAGAGAATAGGATACACACCCAGGACACTCTTCAGAGTGCAAGATGGGATGAGAACTTGTGAATTGGCCAGCTTACAAAGCACCCACCTGTCCCCCACCCCACGCAGGGAATTCAACAGTGAACAAAATCGACACTCCCCCGCCCACACCCCCGCCCCCTGGCCCCCAGGAGCTTTCAATTTGGTGGGAGAGACACACAAGACAGAAAATTGCTATTTGAAGCAATATATGCAGTATATTCAGTCATGGAGGTAACATAGGGTCATGCAGTTAGAGGAACATGCAAAAAATCAGGGGGTAGGAAGAAGCCACAGGAAAGGCTTTCTGAAAGAGTTGATAACTGATAGAGTTGTCCTATCTGCCAATGGGGAAGTGATCCCATTAGACAGTAGGGACCAGAGCGACCAGCACAAGCAAAGTCAGGAAACGGGACTGGTAGATGATAGCCATGAGGCAGGAGAGCACTGCTGGGCTGAGGGGCTGGGACCTTGTCCAGGGACCTGCAGAGAGGTCAGCTCTTGGTCCTTGAGGATGGACTGGAAGGGGAGACTGGAGGTCAGGAGGCCTGGTAGGAGGCTGGGACGAGGGTCCAGGGAACAAGGCCAGAGCCTGGGTCAGGGCTATGGGGATGGAGAAGAGAGAAGGCGTCAGGAGGGACAGGGCTTGGGACTGGCCCTGGGGAGTGAGAGGTGGAGCAAAAAGAAAGTTAGCCAATGAATCATTCAGCAAATATAACCAAGCACCCACCACATGCCAGGAATTTAACATGTATTCTGTAATCCTCAAAACTACCCTAGCTAACCCCTAACTCCATTCATCCATCAATTCATTCAGCAACTAATTATTGAGGGCACAGTTCCAGGCCCTGGAAGATTGGCATTGCACAAAGCAAGAATCTGCCATCACAGAGTTTACATTCTAGAGCAGGGGTCGGTGCACTACAGCCCATGGGCCAAATCTATCAGCCAGCTGTTTTGTAAATAAACCTTTATTGGATCTAGCTACTGTCATACTACAACAGTAGAGTGGAATACTTGCAATAGAGACCATGGGGCCCCCAGAGCCGAAAATATTTACTATCTGGCCCTTTGCAGAAAAAAATTGCAGAAAAAGTTTGACATCCTCTGATTGGAGAAGCAGAAAATAAACAAGTAAAAAAAAAAAATTCTGGTTACCTCAGATAAGAGGGTCTGCAGAAGACCTTTTTGAGGAGGTGACATGAGATGTGAAAGGTTAAAAAGGCCAGCCAGGCAAAAGGAACAGCAAGTGCAAAGGCCCTGAAGTAGAGGTAGGACGAGCTTGGTTTATTTAAGGAATAGCTATGAGTGAAGTGTGGCTGGAGCCAAGCAGCCAAGGGGAGAGAGGTGCCAGACAAGAGTCTGTGCAGAACGATCAAGAAGGGTATTTCTGGCCATGGTGAGAAGCTGGACTTGATTTTTAAAGTGATGAGAAGCCACCTGAAGGAATTTGATCCATCACTTACTCAACAAACATTTGAGGAATCTTCTTTAGAAATAGGAAGATACGGGCCGGCCGAGTGGCTCGGTGGTTAAGCACTGGCTTGGGACGCCAGCAGCCCCGGTTCGGATCCCACATATGAGGGTCAGTGACACTATCCTCCAAAAAAAAAAAAAAAAAAAAAATACGAAGATACATCCGAAATCCCTTCCCATGTCCCAAGAAGATGCTACAGCAGGATTTGGGGAGTCTTCAGGGACCATCTCATCTAAGCCCCTTGTTTCACAGAAGTTCAGGGAGGCCCATGACTGACCCCAGGCCACACAGCAGAGGGGGGCAAGAACCCAGGCTTCAGGGTTCAGACAGAACCCAGAGGGGATGGCTCTTGTTCCATCCCTCTACCTCTCCTTGTTGGAACCACCCCCATCATCATTTTCATCTCATTACCAGCCCCCCCCACCCCGTCCCTGCCTCCATCTCACCCCTCTCCCTGCTTGCTCCCAGTCCGGTTACCACCCTTTGTCCCCCAACCCCAGGTCTGGATGGGCCCCTTGGAATTGAGGGGCAGAGGGAGTGGGGAGGATCTGGGAATGTGGGTAAGGGAGGAGTCTGGGTGGGTGGAGGTTGAGGTCTCTGCTTCTCTTGCCTCTGATGCCAAAATCCATTCATTGAACTCAAATAATGGCTGGAGCTGATGGGGCTGACTGAATCCTGGGTCCCCCCCCTCAACCTCCTCACTCTTCCCTTCCTCCACGTCCCTCCCTCCACTATTGCCACCCCCTTCCCTCCTCCCAAGACCCTCCTTGCTTGTCCCTCACCTGCCCCCACCTTCTCCATCTTTCCTCACCAACCACCTGAGTCCCACACCTGATACATGTTCCCACCTCCTCCCCAGCCCTCGCCCTCCTCCCTTCATCCTCCCCCCCAATCCCAGCCACCTCGGAAGCTCCTTCCATATTTGATGTCTCTGGCCGCTGCCCCCATTTCACTGCTCCCCTCCCCCGGAAAACACCAGAGAGGAAGAAGAGATCCCGGCGTTTCTCCGACCCCCAACAGTGAGGCTGTGTTGGGGGGTTCTCCCTGATCCCCCCACCCCCCCATGACTCTGTGTATTTCTGTCCCCAGCTCTTGTCACCGCCTGAGACCTCGCGAGATTCTCGGTCCCCCCTTGCCCCTTCCCCCCAGGTTAGCATTGGGGAATGGCTGGGAAGGGGTGTCCCCAAGATAGTGGGCTTCCAACACCCTCAGGCTCTTTCTCCTGTGGTCAAGATGCCCTCGTCCAGACAGACCCCTTGGCACCATTTAGGAAAGCCCCAGACACTGGCATAACTCTTAAGACATTCCCAAGCTTTTAGGAAGTCACACACAGGCTCCTCGATCTTAGACTTTCCATCCGAAGGCTCCCATTGGAAAACTTCCTGACCCCTTAAAGGTACCCCGCTTCAACCTTCAGGTGAGCCTTGCCCATCAGACTGCTCTTGGAGCTATTCTGCGCCCCCCCCCCCGGGGCACTGCTGATTTTTGCTCCATCCACTCAGCCCCTCAGCCCCGCTTTCCTCCTTTTTCTACATTTTGGTTAGCCCCCCACCTGCAGCCCTGCCAGCTCCCTACCAAGTTTTCCCCACGGCTGCTCCCCCTACATGCCTTCCACCCGAGCTCCCTCCCATGCCCCTGCTGCCACCATCTGCCTTGCTGCCCCCAACCTTTTTACCTCAGATGAGGGGGTCAATGGGGGGAGGGGAGGTGGGGGATGGGCTGTGTGGGGATAGGGTGGGGGAGGCTCGGTGGGCGCCATCCTGCCTCCTAACCCTGAGTCTCTCCCCCCTCCCCATGTCTGAACCTTTCTCCTTGATGCGACTGACTGTCCGATTTGTTCACTTCTCTCTCCATCTCCTTGGTCTGCTTCTGTCCATTTCTTTGCCTTTTGTTTTGTGTCTTGGTGTCTGACCGTTTCTCTTTTCTCCCTCACCTCTCTCTCTCTCCTCTCTACCTCTGTCTGTCTCTTGCTTTTCCTGGCTCTCTCTTCTCCATGTCTTATCCTTTCTGTTTGTTTCTCTCCTGCTTCCTTCCCTCTGTCTTGGGGTCTGTCTGTTGGACCTCTCTTTGCACTCCTACTCCATGCTTCCTCCCCGTGTTTCTGCCCCCCCCCCCAGGTTACGAGAAATCCCGCAGCCTGAGCAGCATCGCGGGCCTCAGCGGGGTGTCCCTGCGCCTCGCGCCCCTTGCCACTCCCCCTGGCTCTCCCAGGGCCACCCGCCGTGCTCCCCCAACCCTGCCCTCCATCCTCTAGCGCTCCCCTCCCCCCCGTGGGGGGACTCGGGGGTGACAGGGAAGAAGGTCAAAGGAGCTGGGGGTGGGGGGTGGGGGAAAGGGTTTTTTAAAAATCAAAAAGTCATTAATAATATGCAACGGAGACGACGACGCCAGCAGACACCCCCGGGCCCCTCACCCCCACCTGGGCCCCAGGATGGAGGGGTAGGGTCCAAAGCCCTTCCCCCCAACTCTCCGCCCACCCCCAAATAAAGCCTTCTCAGGTCTCCATGAGCCATAGGACACCCCCCTCCCATCAAGTCGTGTAAATAAGTCCAAATTATGCCAATTACATTTGGGGTACCTCCCCCCTACTCTGCATGCCTCCCCCAATCTGGAAGCCCCCCCCACTTCACCTCAGCAATAAGCGCCAGGGGCTGCATGCCACGCAACTGAGGGAAGGGGCACTCTGGGGAGGGGCGGGACCTCAACGGGGTCAGGCTGGCCTTTAAGCCACAGGAGGGTCTCCTAGCCGCCTACCCTTCACCCCAGGAGGGCAAACCATCACGCATTGATTTAAAAAAAAAAATTAGGGTAATGCGGGGGAAGAAGGAACAGTCACCCAAGCCAAAAACGCGAGCCGAGCTCAGATGGTAGGAGTGGTGGGGACTGCGGACAGCTGCTCCCTCAGCTTTTAGGAGGATCCCGTAGGTGAATTGCACCCTTTCACCCCTCCTCCCCCCATCTGCTCGCCTCTGTTCTTGCTGCATGGACTCAGACTTCCCATCCCAGGATTTCTGGGATGGTCTGACCCTAGCACACAAAATTCCCCAACACCCCCTCCAGACTCCCAAGACATGAGACCTGCACCCAGAATTTCTGACACTGACCGTGGCACCCTGCGTCCCCTAAATCTCCACACGCTCCAGGGACTTCACCTCTGCACACAGATGCCGCCTCTCAAGCCCCACCCCCACCCACTCCTTAGAGTGCATCCCAGCACCTCTCAATCCTCCAAGACTTGACCCAGCCCTGCAGCTCACTTTTAGCCTTTGGGATGCTCCAAATCTTTCCCAGACATGGACACTTCCTGGATACCCCCAAATCCTCAGGCCTCAACTCCCTCAGAATCCCAAAATCTCTGACATCAGACATCCACCTCAGGTTCTCCTGCCGCTAGAATTTCCAAGATGGGTTCAACCTGTCTGTAATTCCAGGGAACCAGACCTTCCCAGGGCACCCCCTTTCTTATACCCAACCCTGACCCCGCCAAGAGCCCCTTCCCTTAAATGGTGCCCAAAAGGTACCCTCTTCATGGACACCAGTGTTTCCCAGAGGGTCGTATTGTGCCCCTGGCGATGTGCTGAGGTTGTAGGCAGTACAAGGACACTTATTTTTAAAGTTTTGTCTTTCACGGCACTTCGCACCTAAGCCGGTAAGTCCAGATACTGCTGCTTGGCCAGAATACCGTTTATTTAGGTTATAAGTGTCTCCATTTAAAGTAGAAGCAGTGCCCGAATAAAGGGACACTGGGAAACAATGACCTAACCACCTGGGCTGGGACTTCAGCCCGCCTTCCCCGGCGTTCCAAGCCCCGCCACGCTTGCGGGTGGGAAATCACTTTCATATCCCATCCTGGCTCAAGGATGCGCTACCTCCCCCAAGCCTGGAGACCGCACCGGTCCCAGAATCCTTAGAAGACCCCCCTTTTGGAGCTGGGGGGTCCACAGAATTAGCAACCGTCCTCCCTCTGCTCCCACAGCCTCAGGAACGCCCCCACTCCCACCCGAGGGTTGGGGGGGGTGTCACCGAGCACGATTCTTGATGCAACGATTCCTATGCAAGGGGCATTTTGAGTCCCCCCCATCCTTCCCTCGGACCCTAAACCCTGGCGAATCAGGGGTGAAGGGTGGGGTGGGTTCTGTAGGGGCGGGGTGGGGTGGGGCAAAGGGCTAGGGGCTCCAGGCACCAGGGTATGGGGGTGGGGATCGATTATATTGCCAAAGGGTTTAACTTCTTTAAAAAAAAATTAAAAAGCCCCCCTGATTTCCCTGACCCTCACGGAAGCCGAATGGTGCAGGGAAAGGGGGTGAGGATCTTTTCCAAAGGGTACAGACCTCTTCCCAACGTCTTCCCCCTGCTCGCCAGTCTGCCACAAGTACCCAGCTTTTTAGTTCAGCTTTTAAAAATAACCACAATCATAAGCCTCTACAAAACGTGATTCTCATCCCCCAAATCAACAAAAAGTGTGGGGATTCGAGGAGGGAGAGAGAGGAGTTCTAGGGACGACTTTCAGGTCCCGCTCCCCTCCCTCCACTCCCCCAGCCGCCCGGGTGCCCGCAACTACACGCATGCGCTGCATGACGCGCTCCCCACACGCATGTCGTGCCCCCCTGCGCTCCGGGACGCACGGACACGGGGGCAGGGGGCGGGGCGATTGGGGAGGAATGAATGGTGGGGGGTCTTCCTGAGCTCAGCGGCTCCCCCTCCCCAACACACATACACAGCAATAAGTTTCTCTCACTCAAATGTGGGCGGGGCGGGCCTGGCCTGTCGACGTGGGGGCGGGGGGAGTGGCAAGGGGGCGCTCTCAGGGATGGGGGCGGGTGTCCGGAGTCAGTGTGGGGAGGGGAGGTCTGCAAATCGTCCAACTCTGGTGCTAATGGCGGGTCTTCTCAGCCCACCCCCAAGGCAGGGAGGGAGGGGTCGACACCGCCCCTCCCCCAAGCCTCCCCCACGCCCACCCTGGGTGCATGAACTGCCCAATGCAGAAGCTGCCGCATGTCACCCCCTCTCCCCAAAGAAACAGTGTCATGCCCCCTTCCCACCCACCCTTTCATTCCCCACCAAAATTAAAGTTTCCTTTTCATTTAAAAGTTGCCTCCTGTTTGTCTGCTGGGAAGGTCTCCTAATTCGGGCAGGAGAGCTTTGGGTGTAGACAGAGGGGTTGGATTAAAGTGGCAAGGGTGTAAACATCCCCTTGATTTGGGGGTGAGTGCCTGTTTATACCCCTAACTGGAAAGTCTGAGGTCACTTGGGTGATGGGAACTCCAAAGTGAGAGTAACTCCCCAGGGAAGGAGTGGACCTAGGTGGGTCTCCAGTGTGCACGCCCCATATTGCTGACTGAAGTCAGTCTGTGTGGGTTCAACTTCTTAGTAGCTGTGTATCCTTGGGCAAGTCTCTCAACTTCTCTGGGCTTGTTCCCACCTCCAAAAGGGCAGGATGGGGTGATCTAGTCATTCAGCAAATATATGAATGCCAACTAGGTTCCAGGCACTGTCCTAGGTGCTGGAAAGCAATGAGATCCCTGTCTCTAGTGGTTGTGCTGACTGACTGGGAGGTTTGGAGCCAGAGACATCATAGCTCCGAGCTTGTTTCTTCATCTGAATAATGAGGGGATACCTTGGAGGAAGGCTCAGGTGAGGGGAAATGCCAGGTACCCAGGAGGTCCCCTAACGCTGGCCAGTTGTAATCACAATCAGACCACTCCACTGCACCCCAGCAGGCAGAAAGAGCCAGCTCCCGCGAAGGAACACACACAAGCTTCATCAGGGTCCTTTCGAAGCTGGAGTTTATTTCTGCCAGAGTAGGAGGCTGGGAGGGTCAGGGAGACTCATCCAGCCCCGACGGGGACACCAACTGTACTGTGATCACACAAGAGCAATCAGAAAGGAGGGCAGAGCATGGGAGGGGAAAAGGGCCCCCTTATCCTGCCCCTCTGTAAAAATCAAAGGCTGGTGGAGGCCTGGAAGGGGGAAAAGGGTGGTGGAAAGAGGGGAGACGGGAGGAGGAGAGGCCAGTGGAAGCCCTGGCTGAGGAGGGCAGAGGAGCGAGCTTCCTTCCTAATGAAGACCATTAACAACTGAAAGAAGGATGGGAGCTGGATGGGACCACAGTGTGCCAATTACATCCGAATTTCCTTCCCAGTGAGAGAGCCCCAGTCCTTGCTTCCCTGCTCCCCTGCTCCTCTGTGTTCCGGGGTTCAGTGGAGGTCTCAGGGGGCCCCTCCAGGGTGGGGTTGATAAGTGCTATGATGCCAGCAGGTGGCACCATTTCCAAAGTGCACGAAGCCACAGGGTGGGTTCATGGTACCAGCGCCCGCAGGGGCCAGGAAGGGAGGGGCTGGTGGCTGCGGACAGGGAGGGGTCACTGGGGCTGGACTTCAGGGGGCCCGTCAGGCCCAGGGGGCTGCGGCCCAGATCCAGGCTCTGCCTCCTCAGCCTCCTCGTCTGATGCCACACCCTCCTCCAGTCGGAAGACCTGACGCACAGTGCGGGTCGTGAAGGTGAGGGGGCCACGTCTGCCGGGAGAAAGAGAGACCAGAAGACAGAGATTAAATGAGGGGAGCAGAGAGAAAAGTGAGAGATAGGGAGATGTGGAGAGACAATAAAGTTGCGGGAGAGAGATGAGACAGGAAGAAATGGACAGAGATGGGCAGAGGGCAAGTGTGAGGGCAGAAAGAGATGAAAGGGACAGAGGGATAGAGATTGGGGGACAGAGAGAGATGGGGGAATAAGGGTTGATGAAGTGAGGAGGCATATGCATGGGGTGGCCATACCGGAGCCGGTTCCTCAACGTGGTCACCTCACGGTTCATGGACTCAGCAGACTCTGTGACATCTTCCAGCTCACGCTGCAGCCTCCGGCGACCTGCCTGGGCCCTGGATGCCTCCTCCTCTGCCTCCTCCAGCTGCCGCTTCAGCTGCTTCACTCGAAGGTTCCCCTTCTCCAGCTTGGAGGGAGCAGGGAGGCTCGGTTATGTCTCTGGGTGCCATACTCACCCCTCATTCTTAGCACTTAGCCTTGCCCCATCCCATTCTTCTCTCTACCCATACTGGTATTCCTTTTGCTCTGAACTCACCAATCTTATTTCCATACCCCAGGGCCTTTTCACCTGCTGTTGCCTCTGCCTGGCTCTTCCCCACCCTTCCAGTCTCAATTAAATGCTACCTCCTCAGGGGTCTTTCTGACTTCCTGCTTCCCCCATCCCAATCTAGCCTTTTTTTTTTTTTTTTTTTGAGGGCAGTGTCACTGACCCTTATATGTGGGACCTGAACAGGGGCCGCTGGCTTCCCAAGCCAGCGCTTAACCACCACGCCACTCGGCCGCCCCTCCCCCAATCTAAAAAGGATTCCCCAATCCTCCATGTCTCCCTCACTCTTTACTCCCTTTTTTCTTCATAGTCATTGTCACAATCTGTAATTATCTTTGTTTGTTTATAAGTTCATTATGTCTTTCATTTCCTATGCTGAACATGTGAGGTCAGGGATACTCTCTGTCTCATTCACAGCCATATCTTCAATGCCTAGCATAATGCCTGGCACATAGTCAGCACTCAATAATTGTGGAATGGATGGCAAATAAAACACAGCTGAGCTTTTAAGGGCACAGTGATGCTATCTAGAGTCAGGTAAACCTGCGATTAATCCAGGCTCTGTCTCTCTACTAACTATGACTCTGGTGCAAATTATATCGCGTTTTAAAGGTTCCATTTCGTCACCTGTGAAATGGGGCTAGCAACAGAATGTAAGTATGTATTTTTATTTGTTTTTTTATTTATTGTATTTTATTTTTTTGAGGGCAGTGTCACTGGCCCTCATGTGGGACCCGAACCGGGGCCGCTGGCTTCCCAAGCCAGCGCTTAACCACCGTGCCACTCAGCCGCCCCTGTGAGTATGTATTTTTTAAAAGGAGGTAGCACAGAGCTTGGGACACAGTAACTGCTCAGTAAATAATTGACAGCACAGAAGCTCAGCCAGAGTGCCAGGGTTTGAACTCTGGTTCCATCTCTTACTAGCTAAATAATTTTGAGCAAGGTACTTCACCTTTCTGTGACTCAGTTTTCTCACCTGAATGTGACAGGGGGAATAACAGTATGCTACCATACCGTTCTGATAAGAATTAAATGTACTATACACTATGTCTTTAGCAGAGTGCCTGGCACATTGAACGCATTCAATCAACACTGTGTGCTGTTATTTTAGCCCTGGCTTTGCCTCTGGGTAGGGTTTAACTTCTTCCCTCTCCTTGGCTGTCTTAGCTTCTAGAAAGCTCAGTTTTCCTAGATTACAGAATTTATGAATGGCAAAGTCAGATTCCAGCTCTCTGCAGATGGTACCAAGCTCTGGGATGGTCCCTACACTCAGTTCCTGCTGCCTCCTGTGATGGGAACTCACTGCCCCCAGAGACCACATGTGCTGTTTCTCCATCAGTAATCCAACCTTCCACTGCTCCCCAGTGACGTCAGCTCCTCACCTGGTCCCTGAGCTGGTCGGCCACTCTTCGCTCCTCCTCCACCTGGAGCACCACCTCTTTAAGCCGTTTCTCAGCCCTACGCACCAGCTTGCCGGAGAGGATGCGCTCCCTGAAGAGAAGCATGAAGGAGAGAATCAGGAGAGGTGCTCCCTGGGGTTCCATCCTCTCGGCCTTGTCCAGTGGCTGCCATCCTGTTCGTGAACTGGCCTCTTCCCTCTTTCCCACCCCAAATGACTCCCACAGTCCACTTAAGCCAGACACTGGCACCCAGCTTCCCCACTCCAGGGCACCTACATCCTTGGCTTCTACTAAGATATTCCTAAAAGTGTCTCCATGTCTCCACCACTTTGCATATCCCACCAGGTCCCTCACACTCAACTGTATTTCTTCTAACCTTCCTCTCAGGGAACTGACCTGCTAACTGCCAGTCCCCAGGACAATGGTGACTGTCCTCACTCCTTTTCTCTCCTTTGCCACCACCAGCTTGCCCAAACCCTGTCCTATTGCCCCCTGAACTCTGTCCTGTCCCCTCCTATCTGTCCTCACAGGCCTAATTCCCAGCTCAGGCCTCGTCCTCTCCCACCTGACCTTCCCTCCCCCTGGTCTGGAATTTCCTTTCTCCTTTGCCTTTTCTTTCTCAACTTTCTACTCTGGCTGTATGTGTTTCTAGAACACTCTGGAAGCCCAAAGCTCCATCCTCTTGGCTGTCTTCTTACTCACATGCTTTCTCTGGACAAACTCTACTGTGCCCAGGTTTTCACAACAATCAACAGGTTGGTGTATGCTAAATCTGTCTCCTGAGCTCCAGCCTCCAGCCTTGGCCATCAATAGACTCTGCACACCCTTCACGTTCCCTACTGGGCTCAGTGCCTTCCTCCAAACCCACTCCACCTCCCGATTCCCTATGATCTATCTAGATCTGCAGGCCAGATGCCTGGAGCCACCTTCACCTCCTCTCTCCTGTCAAGTCCTTTCCTTCCTGTCTCAAAGTTCCTCATCCCCAAGGCCCCTGCTCGTCCATCCCCTCCTCCACAGACCATCACACCATGTAATGAGGCCCCTAGTGATGGGCAGTGTTCAGCAGCCACAGCTGGACATGGCAGCTCCAGATGTGCTGACAGGCAGGCATGGGTCTGGTGGAAGTGGGAGGGTAGTGAGCCATGGAAAGGGTTGCAGTGGGGACACTCCTTTAACTACTGATCAGCTGGCCACTTCTTGCTCCCAGGGGTACTTTGAGCAAGTCACTAACACCCTCTGAGCCTCAGTTTCTTTGTTTAATGGGGGAGAGGGAACTCAGACCAGTGTATCCATCAGCCTCTGGAAAGCCTCCCCAAAGACTTCAAACTACATTTCCCATGAGGCCCTGGGCCCTTGGCCAGCCCCATGGACAAGAACCACTTCTTCCATGAACCTCTGGGGCCAATTCCTTCGGTCTATGTCTCTCACTCTCATCATGTTCCCCAATGAATTCAACATTTTTCCCCAACCCCCAATATTTTCCATCACCAGGCCAATCCCAAACATTGTCTTCTTCCCCCTACACCCCCAACAGCCCATCAGCCCCCAGCTACATCCTTTTGCTCCTGACTTTCTCCTTTTCATCCCCTCCTTTCCATTCTAATGGTCCCAGCCCCAGCCCAGGGCTCATCTTCTTCCACCTGGGCCATCATCCAGCCTTCTCCCTGGCCTCCCAGCTCCCAGCCTTTCTCCTCATCTGTTCTCAACTTGGCCCCAAGGGGGTCTTCTTACACCTAGCACTGGCCCTGTCCCACCCAAACTCACAGCCTCCTGTGGCTCCCCATCACCCCGAGGACAGAGCTCCTCAGCCTGTCATTCAAGGCTCTTGCTCCCCAATTCCTCTCCCAAGTTGCAGACTCCTAGGACCAATCGCAAATCCTCCAAATGCCCTGATGTCTCCCATACATTTCCCTGAGGCTGCTGCTCTGCTTGGGACTCTGTGCTCTAGAAATCTTGTCACTCCTGTCAGGTCCAGGTCAAATGTCTCCTCTTTCAGGAAGCCTTCCAAAACCATGCCATCTCAGGCTGATCCAGCTTCTCCTTCAACTGTGGTCCCCAGCCCTACTAGTTCATAGGATCTCCCCTTTGTTGCCATGTCCAGCTCATAAGTCTTTCTCCTCAGGGGACAAGTCTGGGTATGAAAGGAGGGATGTACAGAGACTAAGTGATAAAGGTCACTCCTGCATCTAGCTCAGGTGGGGAATCCCACTAGACCATGATGTCCATTCAGGCAGGGACTGGCTATGTCTCATTGTTCATCATTTCCCCAGTGCCCAGGCATGGGAAGGTAAGCAGTACACTCTTAATACATGTTTGTTGAATGAATAAATGCAAAAGGGAACCTTATATACCTTTTGGTATAAAACTACACTATCTTCTCCACCAGACGATGGTAGAGATGCTGAATTACAGGTCAGGCACCCAAGATTTATAGCCCATCTTTGCCTAAGTTTTCTTGTATATAGAGGAGGAATAATAATGGTCTTTCTCTCACAAGGGTTGTGACTCACACATGTATATACAAGTAGTTCAGTATCTGACACATAGTAAGTCCTCAGTAAGTGGAAACCATTATTGTTACTAAATAGTGTGCAACAGGAGAAAAATCTATTGTATTGGAAGAGCGACATTTATTATGCTCAGTAATAAGTATTTTGTTAGTTTTGTTAGCACAATAGAAATGTTGGGAGGTATTCCTGGTTATTCCAAAGACTGGAGATGGAAATGCTCTCAGTCCCACACTGTTGCTGCTTCCTGGCTTTGCACATGGATTTATGAGTGTGATGTTTGGTACAAGTGCAGCCATTTTGTGACCATGAGGGAAAGACCGATGGAACTACACAGATGTTGACCCAGAACACTGCCATCCTTCAGCTGCCCAGCTCTGGACTTCTTTTCATGTGAGAAAAATAAATCCTTTGTGATATATTAATGACAGAACTGGCCTCAATTCTCACCCCTTCCTGTATCCACACCCTTTGCAATATGACTTTGCAGCTGCTTCCATGAAGAGGCACAGTCCATATCTCCATTCTCTTAAATCTGAGCTGGCCACATGCCTTACTTTAGTAACAGGATATGGTAGAAGTGACATTGTACCAGTTTTAAGTCTAGGCCCTAAGAATCCTTTAACACTTTCCCTCACTCTTGGAACCTTGACTCTGTCATGTGAACAGTCCTGGGCCAGCCTGGAGAAGGGACAAGTTAGCCTACTTGTCCCAGGCGAGACCTTAAGACATATGAGAGCCCAGCCAAGATCAGCTAACCCATCTAGCTGACCCTGAGGTGAGCAAAGATGCATGAGTGAGGCCCACTAAGCTCAGATCAGCAGAACTTACCAGCCAGAATAAAGACTCCTGAGAAATAACAAACAGTTGTTGTTTTAAACCACTAAGTTTTAGGATGGTTTGTTATGCAGCTATAGCTGTTACATCACTGTTTAAATCATACTCTTAGTGGAGTGCAGGTACTTGCGGCCCAAAGTATCTTAAATGATATAGGAAATCAGCAACCATTAATATTATGATGCCTTTGGGATGTTCTTCAACCAGGTGTTTGTAACACAGCTCCTCTTCATTTCATAGACAAGAATGTGGAGGTCACCTCCAGCCATGCCCTCCTCTCCCACCTACCTGCTCTCCTGCTCCAGCTGCTCCTCAGCTTGGGCCAGCTTAGACTCAAGAGCAGCAATGGTCATCTTCTGGCGGGCCCGGGCCCCCGCGTCCTCCTCGCCCAGGCGCCCCCGGAGCTCCTGGATCTGTCGCTCCAGCTGCTGCCGCCCACTCTCTGCCTTGGCTGAGAAACTGCGCTCAGCTGACAACTCTGTGGTCAGTGATTCGACCTGTAGCAGTGAGAAAGGCAGGATATTATGGTGAAGTCTCAGAGGGAGAGTGGTAGATAAATCCAAGCACCTCCCACAATTAAGTGAGTTGATGTACAGGAGTTGGCAAACTTTTGAGACAGAAGAGCCGCCAGGGGTCGGCAAACTGCAGCTCGCGAGCCACATGCGGCTCTTTGGGTACATATACATGTGTCTCTGAAGTAAAATTGAAAATGAAAATAAAACTATCATAGTTTCATTTATAATATTACTTTAAATTTTCCTTATTTGTCAAAATATATTTATGACTCTCAGATAATTTTTAAATTGTTGTGAGGGACAGGATTGGCTCTTCCAGGGGTCGGCAAACTTTTGAGACGGAACATACCCAAAGAGCCGCCTGTGGCTCACGAGCCGCAGTTTGCCGACCCCTGGTTTAGTGCATAGCATAAAGCCTGATACATACTAAATACTCAACAAATGTGAGTGTACATTTTTCCTGATTGGCTTCTCAGCCAACAGCAGGACCAACCCTGGGCTTTTACCTTTTGGATAGGTTTTTGCTGTTTTAATAGGTCCACAAAACTGTCACAAACTTGTTTAAATGCTATATAAATTCTACCTCTGACGGTGAATGAGTCTATTCCAAGGGTGATCACACTTTTGTTTTCACCAGGATCATTTTGGGAAGTTGTGAAGAAAATGTGGACTGCAAGGTGCCACCCTCTAGAGATTCTGACACAGCAGGTTTGGAGTGGGGTCCATGAATCCACATTTTTAACAAACATCTCAGGTGGTCCTGATAGAGTGACATGCAGGATAACTTTGAGAAATGCCAGCTCAATAAACAGTAGCTACTACATTGAGAATGTGTAAACACACCCCTAATAATAGCTCCCGTTTATTTATTCAGCTCACACTCTGAGTGAGGCCCTGTGCTGGGGACACAGAAATGAGTCAGAATCAGTCTGATTCATATTTCATTTCATTTCACAGGAACTCATCAGTGTGATGATTAGCACTTGCTCTTTTTTTTTATTATTGAAATCTATTACTCTGTTTTTTTGTGTTTTTTTTTCTTAAGAGGGCAATGCCACTGGCCCTCATATGTGAGATCCGAACCGGGGTCACTGGCTTCCCAAGCCAGCTCTAACCACCACGCCACTCGGCCGGCCCCTATTACTCTGTTTTTAAAATAAGTTTTTATTTGTCAATGACAGTTGCCATACAATATTATATTAGTTTCAGGTGTACAACATAGTGATTAGACATTTATGGAACTATAGTGATTAGACATTTATGGAACTAGATTTATCGGGGTAATCACTTTATAAGTTATATAAATGTCTAAGCATTTGCTCTTTTTAAGAAACTTTTATTGGAAAATAAAACTGTGAAACGGAAAGTAAAAACTGATCAAATATATGGCTTCATGGGTTAGTGAAAGGCAAACACCATTGTCACCTCCACCCAGGTCAAGAAAGATAAGTTGGCCACTCCACAAGCCCCTTCACATACCCATCCTAATAGCAACCCTTTCTATCCCCTAAAACAGCACATTATCCTGACTTTTAGAGTAATCACTTCCTTACCCCTCTTTTGAGTTTTATTACTCAAAGATTCATCCCTAGGTCCTATAGTGAATCTTGCTCATTTAAAAAATCAGTGGGCCAGCCAAGTGGTGTGGTGGTTAAGCGCTGGCTTGGGAAGCCAGCGGCCCCGGTTCGGTCCCACATATGAGGGCCAGTGACACTGCCCTCAAAAAAAAAAAAAAAAATTATAGGTATGTCTTTTAACCTACAGTTCCCTCCTCCATCCCTTTTATTTCCTTACAAGTTATCTGTTGAAGACTCTGGGGAGTTTAACCTGTAGAATTTCTATAAGTCTGGATTTTCCTGATTACACGCTCATGGTCTAATCCAGCATGCTTCTCTGTTTCCTGTTTCCTTCATATCGGCAGTTGGGTCAAGACATTTAACTCTTTCTCTTTATGAGTTTTCAAGGTAATGAACTGATTCTCTATCATCCTCTGAAGGTAACTATACTGGGTTGAATAGTCTCCCTCCAAAAATTCATGCCCATCCAGAACCTCAAAATGTGACCTTATTTGGTACTAGGGTCTTTGGAGAGGTGATTAAATTAAGATGGAGTCATGCTGGATTAGGGTATGCCCTAAATCCAATATGGCTGGTGTCCTTATAAGAAGAGAAGAGGAGACATTGAAACAGAGAGAAGATACAGAAAGGATCATGTGAAGCAGAGGCAGAGATTGGATGTAGCTACAAGCCAAGGAACACCAAGGATTGCTGGCAAATACCACGAGCTGGGAGAGAGGCATGGAATAGATTCTCCCTCAGAAGGAACCAACCCTGACACACCTCAAAATTGGACTTCTGGCCTCCAGAGCTGTAAGAGAGGAAGCTCCTATTGTTTTAAGCCACCCAGGTTGTGGTAATTTGTTACAGCAGCCCTAGGGAGCTAATAGTGTCTAATTAGTATTTTTTTAAATATTGTAAACTCATGGATTTAAACAGATTTGGTGGATTTAAAGCAATTGCAATTATTATTATTATTATTTTTTTTTTACAGTAAGAAAACTTTTATATTTAGAATTAGCCAGCTGGACTCAGTTTAGATGATCCCAATTTTGTTGGCAACATCCAAAGCATCATAGTCAGGAGCCAGCCGAACATATGCCTTCTTCTCTCCATCAGGCCTGATCAGGGTGTTGACCTTGGCCACGTCAATGTCATAGAGCTTCTTCACAGCCTGTTTGATCTGGTGCTTGTTGGCCTTGACATCCACAATGAACACAAGTGTGTTGTCTTCTATCTTCTTCATGGCTGACTCGGTAGTTAGGGGGAACTTGATGATGGCATAGTGGTCAAGCTTGTTTCTCCTGGGGGCGCTCTACCGAGGATATTTAGGCTGCCTTCGGAGCCACAGGGTCTTGGGCCTTCGGAAGGTGGGTGACGTGCGGATCTTCTTTTTTTTGTGGCTGTGGATGCCTTTCAGGACTGCTTTCTTTGCCTTCAAAGCCTTTGCTTTGGCTTCGGCTTTCGGAGGAGCAGGGGCTTCTTTCTTCGCTTTCGGCGCCATCTTCGTGAAAAGGGTCAGCAATTGCAATTATTATCCTTGTTGAAGCTCGAATTGCTCCATTTGGGACCAGAGTGAGCCTCTCTAGGTTGACTTCTAAGTGCTTTTGACAGAACCATGCTCGCTTTCTAGATAACTGGTATTTATGAACTGAATGTTTGTGTCCCTCCAAAATTCATCTGTTGAAACCCTAACCCCTAATGTGATGGTATCTGTGAGATGGAACCTTTAGGAGGTAATTAGGGCTAGATGGGGTCATGAGGTTGTGGCCCCCATGATGGCATTAGTGCCCTTCTAAGAAAACACCAGAGAGCTAACTCTCTCCCTGCCCCCACCATGCACACAGGCGGCTGCCTACAAGCCAAGAGAAGAGGCCTTGGAACAAACCCTTCTTCACTGGCACTTTGAGCTTGGACTTTCCAGGATCCCAACTGTGAAAAATAAAGTTCTGCTGTTCAAGCCACCCAGCCTGTGGCATTTTTGTTGTGGCAGCCCGAGCAGAATAAAGCATGATGTTCCAGGCTACTCATGTTCATTTCCTGCTTCAGATCTGGAATCAGCAGTTTCTAAAGAAGCTCCAGTTTCTTTTAAAGTGGGAAATGGTGTTTCTAGACCACAGCTTGGGCCCTAGGGATGCTCACTACTACTGGATTGGTGATTGTTTCTAGGCCTTTTGGGTGGACAGCGATGGGATGGATCTATATAAAATACCCCACATGTCCAAGAGTGAATATATCCAAGTCAAATTCAGGACCACAGAGATTTGTTTTGTTTTTAACTTAGCCTCTTCTCTATGACATCTATATCTAGGTTCTTACACGCTGAGGATCCTGAGATTATGGACACAGGTTATGATGAATTTAGAATATCCCATCTTTAATCATTTGCTTTACCCCACATTACAATGGTGTCAGAAACACAATGATAATACTGTCACTACCAATATAATTACTGAATATAGTAATAATTTTTTTTTTTGCCTGTTGGCCCAACCTTTCTATTTAACAGTTGTACTGCACATAACTGAGCATCCAGCCGTTATCTCTTTTACTCCTTTTCAGCCTTCATTTGCTCTTTGAACTATGAGTGAACTGTATGCTCCTTACTCAGTCACACTGATGTCTCTCTAGTGAGTCTGATCATTTGAACCTGGGTCTCTCGGGCAGTAGTTCTCAGAACCACCTGGAGGGCTTGTTAAAACACAGATTCCCAGGCCAGCTGAGTGGCGCGGTGGTTAAGCGTTGGCTTGGGAAGCCAGCGGCCCCGGTTCGGGTCCCACATATGAGGGCCAGTGACACTGCCCTAAAAAAAAACAACACACACCACAGATTGCCAGGCCCCACCCTCAGCATTCCTCCTTTACTTGGGCTTGGCTGGAGCCCAGGAACTTGTTTCCAAGAAGTTTCCAGGTGTTGCTGGTGTTGCTGATGCTACTGGGCCATACTTGGAGAAGCACTGGAGAAGCACTGGTTTCGCAGATTCCTCAGGAAGAGCTCATGGGAATGGTCCCCAAGTTCTTGCATGCTGATAACTTGTTTGTGTCCTTTATACATGGAAGTAAGTCTTGCTTGATCCAAAACCATTGGCTCACATTTGCCCTCTGAGTACCTTAAATATATGTCTCCATTTCCTTCTAGCATAAAATCATATTGTCAAAAATCTGATGATAATGTAATTTTCTTTTCCTTATATATCACTTGTTCATTTTTTTCCTGGGTGGCTAAAGGGTCCCCCCCACCCCCTTTCAAGTCCAATACTTTTACTAGAATCTGTCTTGGTATCAGTTTTTTCATGGGTCTATATCCTTATGTATACAGTGAGCTCTTCTATGTAGCTTCAAACTTTTTTGTTTCAAGAACGTTTTCTCGCATTAGGTATACTTTTTGGTTATTTGCTCTGTTCCCTTGCTTTGGTTTTCTTCTTTGGGGACTCCTAGTATCCATGTGTTGGGTCTTCTTTGCCTGTCTTCAATATTGGCTATTTTCTTGTGAATCCCTTTTTAAATTTTATTTTGATTTTTGAAAAAGTTCTCCTTTCACCAATAGCCAAGGACACAGGTTAGGTTAAGTCACATCATTCTTTTATATGGTTGTAGTATCCTATATTCCCTCCATTAGCACATGTATGGGCTTATTCATTTCATTTACAATGAGTGCCCAGCACTGTTTTAGGTACAGGATAGAGCAGTGAACAAAACTAAAACAGAGGTCCTACTCTCAAGGTGCTTCCACTCTGTTGGGGATGTGGACAATAGATAAACAAGTAAATATAATATCAGGCAGTGGTAAGTGACATGAAGGAGATTAAAGCAGAGAGAAATCATATGAGGGAGGGTGGCTGTTTCACATAGGGTTGTCAGAAAAGTTTTTAGGGAATGAAACATGTGATAGTCTGGCAGAAGAACTTTCTAGGAGGAGGAAACAGTAAGTGCAAAGGCTCTGAGGTAGGAATAAACTTGGCATCATCGAGGAATAGTAAGGAGGCTGGTGTAGCCTTTTCCCTTAGAGGGAAAAGGGTTACAGATAAGGTCTGAGTTAGCCAAGAACTAGAGTGTGGGGTATTGTAGGTGACTGGGATTTCACTCTGAGTGCGAGCTGTATCATCCTGGAATATGACTGCCTCTCCTACTGGCCTACGGGCTCTCCAAGGGCTGAGCTGGGGTCTTACTCTTTGAGTCCCCAGCAGTGTTGGGGCATGGCTCATGAGGGGCCTCAAAATGTGTCTTTAAAAATTAATGAAATAATGGAGACATAGGTCTCTCTTTGGAAATCCCATCCCTTTGTTGTCTGCCTAGCAAACTTTTAACTTCCTATAAGACCTCTTAAGGTACCACCTCCATCAGGAAGTCTTCCTTGATAGCCCTCAGCCTCCAGCGGGGGTCCCCTCACAATGTCTTGTGTTTCTTCCATTTTCATTTGTATCTCTATATTGGGATAGTCTGTTTCCTCCATCAGATTAGGGTGTCCTTAAGGGCAGAAACCTGAAATGATCCATTTCCAGGTCCCCAGCATCACCCAGAATAGTATCTGGGCTTCCAGAAGACTCAGAAAATATTTATAAATAAATATACAAATTGAAATATGCTCATCTTGGGCCGGCCGAGTGGCACGGTGGTTAAGCGCTGGCTTGGGAGGCCAGCGGCCCCAGTTCGGGTCCCTCATGTGAGGGCCAGTGACACTGCCCTCAAAAAAAAAAAAAAATGCTCATCTCCACTTGCCTAACCTCTACTTATGCTTTAAAACCCCAGCCAAGTGTCTTTTCTTCAAATCCAAATGCCTTCTTGTAACTTTTACAGAAAATTCCCTCTTTCTCTCTCCCTCTCTCTCTCTCCCTCCCCAACCCCCCAGAATTCTTCAGGACAGAGATCCCACAGAGTTCATCTCTGGATTTGGCCCTTGAGAAACCTCTGAAATACAAGTGCCTCCCTTCTCTGAGAACTCCTATTCATCCTTCAAAACCCAACTCAAATATTCCCTTTTCCTGTCTGTTGAAAAAGAGGACTGAAGGTTATGGTCCCAGGTCAACAGGGATCTGGGCTGGCAGGGGGTGACTGTGTTGTGCTCACCTGCAGGAGCAGCTTACGGTAGCGGTCATTGAGCAGCTCTGCATTACTCTGCTCTTCTTCTAGCTCCTCTTCCATTTGCCCCAGGCGTCCCTCCAGCTGACGCTTCTCCTCCAGCATGGCTGCCCTAGGGAGAACCGGACCATGGGGATGTAAGAGGGCAGGATGGCCCATGAAGTAGGCCGTGCTCTACATTACCATGGGCCACTCACTTGCTAAGGCTGCCGTTGGCGACTTCGTCTGCCATCTCATCCCGTTCCTGCTGGGCCTGCCGCCTGGCACGATCTGAGGCAGCCAGTTCCTACAAGGACAAAGGAGGGGTTGGTAAGCAGAGGCTACGGGAGGCTATCTGGGCACCGGCCTCCCTGTCTCTCACACTTGAAGTCTTTTGGCCTTTTTTTTTCACTGCAGATGAACATGCCAATCCGTGGGTAACCTTGGCATGAAGTTTGCTCTATAAGCAGATGTCTCCTATATCCGTCTCAGGGTGCCCTGACCCCTGTCCTCCTCTTGCTCCCAACCCCCAACCTCCTCACCTTCATCACTTCATCACTGAGCTTAAGTGTTTCCTTTCAAGCCTGCTCCTCCTCCAGTTTTCCCTAGACACTGGGCCAGACCCCCTGGTCTCTCCTCACCTCCTCTGCCCCCTTACTACCCACAGCCCTGCCCATCCTGCCCCTTTACTCTCTCTGCCTTGTTCCCTCCTCTATTCCCCATAGCCCGGGCTCAGGACTGGTCCTCTCTCCCCAGTCTACCTGCCTCCAGTCTCCCCTACTCCAGGCCATCCTGCATAAGGCCCAAAGCAGTCCCTGCCCCTCTCCTGCTCACAACCCTCCCAGGGCTCCCTAATGCCCCAGGTCGTGTGGTTGCCCCTCTTCAGCCCCAGCCTCCCATCCTGCCCACCCCCAGCCTCCCATCCCAGGCCCCTGCCCATCCTGCTTCACCTCTTGCAGCCGCAGCACCTCTGCCTCCAGTCCCTTAAGGCGCTTGTCACTCTCCCGGTTCTGGGCAAACATCTCCTCCCGGGAGTTGCGTGACTCCTCCACCTCCCGCCACAGCTCCTTCATCTGGGCCTAGGCAGAATGAAGCAAGTGGGTGGGCTCAGCCCAGTCATGACTCATGGGGAACCCCCTACCCTTGCAGCAGCCCTGTGGGGGCTCCTTGGCTCCGTGCAGACCAGAAGTTTCCCCACCGGCCCCCAGCAGAACTGAATGCAGGAAGTCAGCTGAACTGACCTTGGGCCAGCCCCTCCCCTCTCTGGACCTCAGCTGCTTCTTTTTAAAAAAAGAAACACCTTAAAATTAAAGAAAGTCTAAAATGGGTACAGTATTTGGACTCTGCAGTAATAATAATGGTGGCAATCTTACCTTGGGCCAGGCCTGTTACATACACATAATGGCTCTTTAAATCCTCACAACTCCAGTTGGGGGTGCTATTTTCCAACCCCCTCCCCCCGCCCCGGTTTACAGGTGGAAAAACTGAGGCACAGAGTTTTGCCACATGGCCAGGGTGGTAAGTGGCAGAGCCAAGACATGAGCCCAAGCCATGTGGCCCCAGAGTTTCCTCCTGGCCACTTTGCTACCTGGCAACACTACTTCTGAGAGGGTGTAAAGATACCAGTATAAGGGTATTCTCCTCAATGGTGCTTAAAATAAACAAAAATAATACACACACTAAATGTCCATCACCATTTAAAAGACCCCACTCCCGGGCCAGCCGAGTGGCACAGTGGTTAAGAGCTGGCTTGGGAAGCCAGCGGCCCCGGTTCAGATCCCACATATGGGGGCCAGTGACACTGCCCTCTAAAAACAAAAACAAAAACAAAAAAAGACCCTACTCCCTATCTTTACAATGGAATATGTGTCGCTGTTAATAACCATAGTGAGGGGCTGGCCGAGTGGCGTGGTGGTTAAGCGCTGGCTTGGGAAGCCAGCGGCTCCGGTTCAGGTCCCACATATGAGGACCAGTGACACTGCCCTCAAAAAAATTAAAAATAAATAAATAAATAAATAAAATAAAATAATAACCATAGTGAGGACAGCGGGCTTGATGTAGGATTATCATCACTGCTGTTGGTGTTATTTGCATGATAATAATAATAGCTTTTCAGGGTAGGGGTTTTCTCTTAGGGATGACATGGTTGGCAATTTTTACTTTTTGGGAGGGATCTTTCTATACCAGCACTGCCCAAGAAAAATATATTGTGAGGACAAATGCTGTTGGACATTTTCTAGTAGCTACATTAAAAAAAGTAAAAAGGAACAGGTGAAATTAGTTTGAACACTGTATTCTATTTAACCTAATCTATCCAAAATTTATTTCCATTTATAATCAATATAAAAATTGTTGGGATAGTCTATATTGTTTTGTACTAAAGTCTTCAGAATCCAGTATGTAATTAGGATTTTGGACTCCCCCTACATTATAGATGCCTGACAACCACATGGGGCTGGTACCCACTGATTTGACAACCCAGTTCTATACTTAAAAAAAAATAGACTTGACTTTTTAGAGCAGTTTTAGGTTCACAGCAATAGTGTCTAGAAGGTACAGAGGTTCCCATATAGGCCCTGTCCCCCCACATGCACAGCCTCCCCCATCCCCCACGAGAGTCGGACATTTGTTTACAATCGATGGACCTACCTTGCTCTATCATTATCATAAAAAAACCCCAAAACTATATATATATATATACATATATATTTTAAACAACCACTCTCCTCACCCTCAGCACCTCTTCACTCAGTGTTTCCCTTCAAACCTGTTCCTCACTGGGCAAAACCCTATGGTATTTGTACTTCAAAAATTAAATAAAATGAGGGAATTGGACTTAAAAATTAAGCATTTTACAGGGCCGGCCAAATGGCGCGGTGGTTAAGTGCTGGCTTGGGAAGCCAGCGGCGCCGGTTCGATCCCACATATGAGGGCCGGTGACACTGCCCTCAAGAAAAAAAAAAAAAAAAAAAAAAAAATATATATATATATATATATATATATATATATATATATATATATATATATATATATATAAAAGAACCAAGTGAGCCTTTGAGACATGGATGTTTATAACGGTGGTGACTAATCGGACGCGCTGGTCGTCAGATGGAGGGAGGGGTCCAAGCTGGTGTCCAGCCCGGAGCTGTGGTGGGAGCTCACCACCCTGGGCTTCAGCCCCGCCCCTTAGCTGGTGTAAGCCCCGCCCCTTACCTGCATCTTGCGAAGCTGCTTCACCGCCTCCTCCTTGCCCTGCCCCGCGGCCGCGGTCTGGGCCTTCAGCTCCTCCAGCTCGGCCTCCAGCTTCTTGCGGGTGGCTACCGCCAGAGCACGCTGCTTGCGTTCCTCATCCCGCTCCACCTCTGCATCCCGCAGCTGGA
The DNA here is from genome assembly GCA_033961575.1 of Aselliscus stoliczkanus. Taxonomy (NCBI): domain Eukaryota; kingdom Metazoa; phylum Chordata; class Mammalia; order Chiroptera; family Hipposideridae; genus Aselliscus; species Aselliscus stoliczkanus. Next base: position 8,439,412 of record CM066732.1, read on the forward strand.
GATTGTCGGGGAGGCCAAGAGGGGCGGGCTCAGGGCACAGCAGGCCCAGGTTCCCTCTACATGCCAGTGACATAGATGTCCAACCTCCAGCTCCTGCCCCTGCCTGTCTCCACCTCAAACCCTCCTCTCTGTCCTGCCCCGGTCTCCTCTCTACCCCTATATCCCTCCTACAGCCCATTTCCAACAGGGCTCCAGGGGGTCTCTCTCCCATCCAAGTACTAACCAGGCATGAACCTGCTTAACTTTTGAGATCTGGTGCATTCAGGGTGGTATGGCTGTAGACCAGAGGGTCTCTGTACACTCAGAGCTGACCCTGCTCCTCCCCTGCTCATGGCCCTCCTGTGGCTCCCCAGTGCCCCCAGGACAACGTCTTGGACACTAAACCATGGCTGGATCAAAGAGGCCAGGGGAGATGAAAAACATCCAGAGAACCCCAGTGACCTCTAGTCTGCGTCACGGGTTCCATTTCTCTTTCCAGGCCTCCCAGCTCCAGTCTCTCCCCATCCAGTTGGCTGCCCACATGGCCCCAGAAGGGTCTTTCTGACACTCAGAGCTGACCGGCTCCTCCCATGCTCAGCAATCACATAATAGAGGGCCTTACCCTCAGGACTGAATGAGTAATGAATGAATGGTGCACAGAAGGAAAGCATGATAGAACAAATGAGAAAGTGGGTAGAAGAGTAAATGAATGAGGTTGTGGAGGAAGGGGCTGTGGACCAGCTGGTCAGTGAGTACATGGGTAGGTTGGGAATGCAGTGGGCTAGGGTTTGGGGAGTGGTTGGGATGGGGAGAGGTGGTTGCTTGGTAGATTAGGTGGACGGAGTAACTGGATTCACAGTTCGTTGTGTAGGAGTGTTTGCTGGTGGCTGAGTAGATGGGTGGATGAATGGTTTGGTGGATGGACAGTGACTGGGTATGTCAGTGGGAATGTCGGATCTGTGTGGGGGTTCATAGGTTAGGTGAAGAATGGGTTGGATAACAGGAGATTGGTAGGCTAGCAAACAGGACTTGGGTAGAAACACTGGGGAGCAGGTAGGTGGGTGAGACTTTAAGGCCCCCTTTGCTGCCTGTAAGCCCCAGGGCACAGACTCCCATTTGGCCTGCTGGTACCTGCTTGGCCAGCTGTCTCCGTCTCTCCTCACCAGCTTCATCTCGGCCCTGTAGGTCACGCTCGTGCTGTGCCTTGAGAGCCTGCACAGTCACTTCCAGACGCAACTTGGCATCCTCGGCCGCCGTCAGCTCATCCTCCAGCTCTGTCACCTGTGTTCGAAGGTCGCTGGCTGCCTGTTCTGCCACCCGGCGGGCTCGCTCCAGCTCATGTACCTGGTGGGGAGTGAGAGTGACATTGGGCACCACAGTCACTGAGGGAGAAGAGAGGACAGGGTCCTAGATATATCCTAGGGTAGAGTGAGGGGACCCCAAGTCAATGTGCCCATCCTAGTTCATTCATTGATCCACTTATTCAACACATCCTGGATACCTGCTTGCTATGTCTCATTCTGAGTCATCCTAAAACATACTTTATTAATAACCTATGCATGATAATTCTATAGCTGAAGCTCTTGAGAGTCTAATTCAAGTGTTTGTTAGATCAGCTGACTCTCATTCATGGTGGATAATGTCCTTGTGGGTTTTGTGATTTTGGATTGTGAACTCACTTCACTGAGACTTCATCTTTGGGAATCCAGTGTGGAAAGGGGTTGAAGGCATGCAACTCCAGAGCTGTCAGTGTTGGTTTCTGCCAGGCTCCCCAAAATATCATCAACCCAATATCCCTTTCTATTTTTTTCTCAGCTTGAGAGTTTCCCAGACCTTTCAAGGAGGTGTAAATTAAAACCTCAAACACTCTGCAAAAGCAGACCTGGGCTTATGAATTCTCAGAGACATCCCCACCCCCTTGCACCTCTCCTTAATTGTCACTTTTTCAGAGAAGCGTTTCTTTTTTTTTTTTTTTTTTTTTTTTTATTTTATTTTTTTTTTATTTTTAGCTGAGCCATCCTGCCACCTGTTGGCAGCTCAACGGCAACTCAGCTCGGGCTTGCCTCGAACAGCTGTTGCTCAGAACTCAGCTCGCACTCTTGAGCAAGCTCTTAACCAACTGAGCCACTCGGCCGGCCCTTCAGAGAAGCGTTTCTTGACCTGTCAGGGCCTCCCTGTCACCCATGCTCCTGGCACTGAGCCCCTCTTCGACCCACCCTTAGTCACAATGGTCATTTAAATATGTGCTTAACTGTCTCGCACACTGGACTGTGAGTTCCACAGGGCAGGGACTATGTGTATGACCATTGCCCGATGACACTCATGGAAATGCTCAGTCATAAGTGTCTACTTTCAGCCCTTGGAAAGGGCCAACTGGTCCCCCTTACTATTTGGCACCTGCCAATCAATTTTGTTTACTTGAAGGAATCAAACTTTCTCCCATCAACATCCCATCTCCCACAAAGGCCTTTGGAGTCACCATAAATAACTTGACAGCTTCCCCAAAGAATAGGCCTTAGTAGTTCCCGTATGACTTGGATTTTGGCTCCAGTATCCTTGGGAGTGTAAGCCAAGGGTATGTCATGAGGTTGGGGGTTCTCTTCAGGCCTGGCTAAATGTTCCAGCGGATCAATACCAAAGTGTGTAAAGAAAATAAAGCCCTCATCTGTTGCACCCATGGGAGTACACTGACAGCAAGGAAGGATGTTGGGAATGTGTCTGTCCAAGGACTCAGCTAAACACGTATTCTGTCAGTGCCTCCCGTCATTAGTAGGAGGACCTGTGCCCCTGGGCCTGTCCTGGCTGGCGCCCTATACATATACTTATTAAGTGAATGGAGGTAGGATGCAATGGAGGGTGTAGTGAACCTTTCAGAAGGCTGGAGCTGGACACTGGCTGGGCGAGCAGGCCTGGGAACAGGCCTAGGGTAATCCTCACAGGTCCTGGAGGGATGTATGTGACAGGGGAAGACAGAGGCCTGGTGGGGTTGGGGGTGGCAAGGTGGGGTCTTCTCGCACTCTGTGTGTGTGTGTGTGTGTGTGTGTGTGTGTGTAAGTGTGTGGTATGTGTGGGCAGGATATGTGTGCTATGGTATGTGTGAATGTGGTGTGTGTATGGCATGCGTGTATGTGTGCACATACTCACGTTTGGAGAGTGGTTCTCAGCCTGTATGTTGTGGTAAATTCTCTTCAGGTTCTCTCTCTGAGTATTCACACACACACATGTGATGAGTGATTCTCATGCTCTATGTGTACATGTGAACATGTGTGTTTAGTGGAAGATGCTCCTTACATTCCATGTACATGCACGTGAACATGTCTGATTTGTGAGCAGCTCTCATGTTCTGGGTATGAACATTGTGTCTGATGGAAGATTCTCCTCATACTCAGTGTATGTGAACACATGTGCTTGGTTAGCAGCCCTGGTCCTGTTCTGTGCTTGTGCATGAACATGTGACTTGGATGGCTAGTTCTCTTTGTGCTCTGTGTGTGACAGCACACCATGTGTGTATGACTCTCTCCCAGCACCAAGTGTGCATGCAGCTGTCACATGGGTGGCTCAGAGAGTGGGGGCCCCACTCACACTCTTGCCGACGTCATCCTTGCTGCTCAGTAGTGCTTCCATCTCTGCTCGCAGGGCCCGGTTCTGCCGCTCCAGGTCCTCACGTGCTTCCTGTTCCTCCTCCAGTGCCCGTGTCAGTGCCAGGGCCCGAGCTTCACGTTCCCGGCCCTCTGCCTCGACCCGCTCACGCTCCTCCACTGCCCGCAGCACGGCTGCCTTTTCCTCTGCCAGGAGCTTCCGGGTTGAGGGAGATGGGGTGAAGGAAATAGATTAGCTGAAAGGAGTGTACAAGGGGATAGGGAAGAGGTAGCAGCCAAGCCAAGAACAGAGAGAGATAGACAGAGGCAGATACAAGAGGAAGGTAAAGGGATTAAAGTTGCAACTGTGTCCCAAACCAGCTTAACTCTTGAATGGATCAAACTGATCAGTCCCTCACTCTAGATACCCAACAGAGGACTGGTGTTTTTTTCTTCTTGGGGTAGTGGTAGAAAAAACATACACCTATATTTTAAAAATATACTTCAACCTTTACTATATTTTTAAAGATACAGTAATTGAAAACAATAAAATTTAATGACATGCAAAAAAAAAAGGAAGAGAGCAGCACTCAGTCAAGAGAAAAATCAGTCTATGAAAACAGATCCACAGATGACCAAGATAATATCACACAAGGACTATGATAAGTAAGTTTCAGTACAAGATGGATTCAATGGGTGAAGAGACAGGGTTATTCCAGGAGGGAATTAAAACTGTATTACAGAACCAAAAGAAATGTCAGAACTGGAAAATATGATATCTGAAATCAAAGTTGTATTCAAGGGCCGGCCAAGTGTCAGTTGGTTAAGAGCTTGCTCAAGAGTGCGAGCTCTGAGCACGAGGGTCACCAGTTCGATTCCCGGCCTGAGCCGAGCTGCCGCTGAGCTGCCAACAGATGGCAGGACGGCTCAGCTAAAATAAAAAAAACCAAAAAAAAAACCCAGAAAAGTGTATTCAGAATATGGAAGGAACTTTCAAAGTTCAATAAGAAAATAAATGACTCGGGCCGGCCGAGTGGCGCATTGGTTAAGCGCTGGCTTGGGATGCCAGTGGCCCCGGTTCAGGTCCCACATATGAGGGCCAGTGACACTGCCCTCTTAAAAAAAAAAAAAGAAAATAAATGACTGAATTTTTTTTAAGAAAAGGGCCAAAGATTTGAACAGACACTTCACCGAAGATGTATGGATGGCAAATAAGCACATGAGAAGATGTTCAACTTCATAGTTCATTAGGGATATGTGACTTAAAACCACTACGACCTATTAGGAAGACTAAGGTTTTATTCATAATGACCAAAAACTAGAAACAACTCAAATGTTCATCAACAGGTTAATGGATATACAAAATGTGATTTATCTACACAGGAATAATACTAAACAGTAAACAAATGAGATGGATTATTGCTACATGCAAAAACACGGATGAATCTCAAAATAATTATTCTGAGTGAAAGAAGCCAATAAAAAGAGATTTATATAAAAAGAACTTATATAAAATTCTAGGAGATAAAAAAATAAAAAATTAAGATCAATGATGAGGAAGTCCTAGCCACAGCAATCAGGCAAGAAAAGGAAATAAAAAGCATCCAAATTGGAAAGGAAGAAAAAGAACTATCATTATTTGCAGATGACATGATACTGTATATAGAGAACCTTAAAGATTCCACCAAAACAAAAACAAAAATAAAAACAAACAAAAAAAATAGTTCTAAAAAACTATTAGAACTGATAAATGAATTTAGTAAACTAGCAGGATACAAAATTAATATTCAGAAATCAGTTGTAATTTTATACACCAATAACATACTAACAGAAAGAGAAATTAAGAAAACAATTCCATTTACAATTGCATAAAACAATAACTAGGAATAGATTTAACCAAGGAGGTAAAAGACTTGTACTCAGAAAATTATAAGATGTTGAAGAAAGAAATTGTAGATGAAAATAAATGGAAACATATACCGTGCACATAGATAGGAAGAATTACATCATTAAAATGTCCCTATTACCCAAAGCAACCAATAGATTTAATGCAATCCTTATCAAAATACCAACAGCATTTTTCACAGAACTACAACAAACAATTCTAAAATTTATATGGAACCACAAAAGACCCTGACTAGCCAATGTAACCTTGAGAAAAAAAGAACAAAGCTGGAAGTATCATGCTACCTGGTATCAAACTTTGCCACAAGGCTATACTAATCAAAAAAGCATAGTACTGGCATAAACACAGACACATCGATCAACGGAACAGAATACAGAGCCCAGAAATAAACCTGCGCCTATATGGTCAATTAATGTATGACAAAGGCAGCAAGAATACACAAAGGGGGTAAAGATAGTCTATTCAATAAATGGTGTTGGGAATACTAGACAGATGCATGCAAAAAAAAAAAAAAAGAAATTAGATCACCTTCTTACACCATATACAAGAATAAACTCAAAATAAACTAAAGACTTAAATGTAAGACCCTGAAACCATAAAACTCCCAGCAGAAAACTCTCTGACATTGCTCTTAGTAGTATTTTTTTCTGATATAGCTCCTTGGGCAAAGGAAATAAAAAGAAAAACTAAACAAATAGGGCTACATCAAACTAAAAAGTTTTTGTACAGCAAAGGAAGCCATCAACAAAATGCAAAGACAACCTGCTGATTGGGAGAAGATATCCTCCAATGATACGGCTGATAAGAGGTTAATATCCAAAATTTATAAAGAACTCATACAACTTAACACAAATACTCACAAAAAAACCCAATCCAATTAAAAATTGGCAGAGGACCTGAATAGATATTTCTCCAAAGAGGACAGACAGATAGCCAACAGATATATGAAAAGATGCTCAATGTCACTAATCATCAGAGAAATACAAATTAAAACCAGAGTGAGATACCACCTCACACCTTTCAGAATGGCTACCATCAATAAATCAACAATGAGTGTTGGCAAGGATGTGGAGAAAAGGGAACTCTTGTCATTGCTGGTAGGATTGCAAATTTGTGCAGCCCCTAGGGAAACCAGTATGGAGGTTCCTCAAAAAATTAAAAGTAAAAGTAACTTGTGACCCAGCAATTCCACTCCTGGGTATTTATCTGAAGAAACCCAAAACAATAATTCAAAAAGATATATGCGTTGCTATATTATTGTAGTATTATTTACAATAGCCAAGATATGGAAGCAACCTAAGTGCCCATCAAAAGACAACTGGATAGGGCCGGCCGAGTGGTGCATTGGTTAAGCGCTGGTTTTGGGATGCCAGCGGCCCCGGTTCGGATCCCACATGAGGGCCAGTGACACTGCCCTCTACAGCTAACAACAGCTCCACATGGAACTGGGCTGTGTGAGCCCCTGTGATGGTGTGAGCTGCAGCCCCTGCTGCAGTGGGCTGCCATAGGCTACAGTGAGTGGCCCGCAGCCAGCGTGAGCGGCTGGCAGCCAAGAGTGAGCTGCCAATAGCCGCGGTGAGCGACATCCAGAGGCCAGCGACCGATCTGCCTCATCCGGGAAGAGCGCAATGACGATACCAACAGTGAAGCAACATCCTCCGCAACTAAACTGAAGAACAAAAAGACAGCAACTTGTCTGTTCCCCTTCCCCGATTTCCCAATGCTGTTCCCCTCTGCCAATTCCCCAATAAAATCTTTTTTTTAAAAAAAAAAAAAAAAGACAACTGGATAAAGAAGATGTGGTACACATATACGATGGAATATTATTCGACCATAAAAAAGAATGAATTCTTACCATTTGTGACAACATGAATGGACCTAACGGGTATTATGCTAAGTGAAATAAGTCAGACAGAGAAAAACAAATACTACATGATTTCACTTATATGTGGAATCTAAAGAACAAAATAAATGAACAAATAAAACAGACTCATAGATACAGAGAACAAACTGATGGTTGGCAGAAGGAGGGGGTTGTGGGACTGGGTAAAAAAGGTGAAGGGATTAAAAAGTACAAATTGGTAGCTACAAAATAGTGACAGGGATGTAAAGTATAGCATAGGGAACATAATCATTAATATAGTAATAACTATGTGTGGTGCCAGGTGGGCTTATAGGGAGAATCGCTTCATAAATTATATAATGTCTAACCACTATGCCGTACACCTGAAAATAATATAAAACAATATTGAATGTCAACTGTAATTGACAAATAAAAAAAAATCTATGAGTTTCAATGATCTATGCGAAAGCATTAAGCCGTCGAACATAAATGTATTTGGGGTCTAAGAAGAAGTGGAAAGAGAGAAAATGAAGAAGAAAAATATTTGAAGAAATAATGGCTGAAAACTTCCACCTCTGATCAAAAACACCAAACCACAGCTGTAGGAAGTTTGGCAATCCCTAAGCAGGATACATATAAACCCCCAGAGCTGCACACATGTCAAACTGCTAAAAACTAAAGACAAAGAGAAAAAATTTAAACCAGCTAGAAAAATACATTACTTGACTCACAGGAACACAATGATTTCAATGACTGCTAATTTTTCATCTTAAATAATGGAGGCCAGAGATAAAGGAATGATCTGTTCCAAGAGCTGAAAGAATAAAACCTTTGTTGACCTAGAATTCTATATCCAGCAAAAATATCTTTCAAAAGTGAAAGCAAATAATGACACCTCCATTTTCTAGATGAAGAAAACAAGGCACAGAGGGGGTTGAGCAATTTGCCCAAGCAACACAGTCAGAAAGGGTCTAAGCTGGGATTCGAACCTCAGGGTTGCCTGATCTTAGGACTCTGGGATTCTGTGATTTTTATTTCATCCTGAATTGCCAGATGTTTAATATTATCCCCATTTCCTAGATGGGCATACTGAGGCTAAAATGGGAAAAGCAGCCTGTCTGACGCACACAGTGAGCCAGCAGGAGAAACAAGACATGATATTTCATTTAATCCTCGTGTATCCTCTAGTAAACTTTTAGGACATGTTTGGGAGTAAAAGGGGGGGTGCTATTTATAATTATTCTGGGACAAGAGACATAAGTCTGGATGGGTGAGTGTCTTATTTTATAGACTCAGGTGGAAGAAACATCTTGCCCTAAGGTTCCCCCCCAAGTTCATAGTGGAGCTGTAACATCACACATTACAATGACCGTGGGAAGCATGGATTAACATCCTCATGTCCCATCGGGGTAATCCAAGGTTCCCCACCTGGTCAAATTTGCGCTGCTTCTTCTCCAGCGTGCTCACAAGCTGCCGTTGCTGCTCCAGGTCCATGGTGGCATCATCTAGCTCCTGTTGCAGCCGCCGGCGGCCCCTCTCCAGCCGCTCCACAACCTCAGTCTTTTCTGTTAGGCGCTGGGTCAGGGCCTCAGCCTCGCGGGTTGCCCGGCGCCGTGCCTCTTCCCCTGCCTCCAATGCCCCTGCCTCCTCCTCCTGGCGCCGCCGCCACTCTGAGAGCTGAGGGGAGGAGACAAGGACGGGGTGGCAGTCACGTCTGTGACTAAGGTGTGAGTTGGTAGCACCCCGTTTCTCAGATGAGACTGAGGCCTAAAGAGGGAAATGACTCACTCCATGGGGCTCTTCTCTGCTTTGGAATAGGACTGAGGTTGGGAGTTCTATGAGCCACAGCTCCTCCAGGAGATTAAAATTATTCTCACCGGGACCCAGAGACAAATCAGACCCGGGTTCTGCCCTGGGGAACCTTCAGTCTGATGGGGAAGACTGAGTGTCACAGCCAGAGTGATGGAGGCTAAAGTAGAAGTATGGGAGCCATGGAAGTTCAGAGGAGACGTTCAGAATCTGTTTACAACATTCAAGGGACTTCCTAGAGGAGGAGGCATTCAAGATGGATCTTCTCCAGTTGAAGAAGGATATTTGAAGACATGCATTCAACACTCACTCATTCAACAGGCACGTCTCAAGGGCCTCCACACATCAGGTTCTATGTTGGCCTATGTTGGGGACCAGATCTAACTCTGATAGGGTCCCACTTTAAAGGAGTTCTCCATTTGGTATGTATGGGGGAATTCATGGCCAGAGAGTGTTCCAGGGTGATTAGAGTGGGGACAGGAGAAAGAAGGGTTGTGGGAGCTCACAAGGAGGTGGTCAGGGACTTCTCATGACAGGAAAGGCTGATGCTAAGTCCTGAAGAATGAAAAGTGTTTCCCAAGTGAAGCAAGGAAGGAGAGGTGAGAGATGAACACAGCTAAAGACAAAGGGAGGACCAGAAAATGCAGCTAAGAGGCATGGGCTCTGTCCAGTGGAGGCTGGGAGCCATGGGAGGGCTGTGAGGAAGAGAAGGACAGGGTCAGCATTAGGGATGGAAAGACTACATGGAGGATAAGCTGAAAGGAGAGAGACCAGAGGCAGGGAGGTCGAGATGAGGATCTAGGTGGCAGAGGATGAAGCCTGAGAAGGGCTGGGGCTGTGTGGATGGAAAGTAGGCAATGCGATAGAGATGGGGTGGGGGCAGGAGGGACAGGGTTCTGCACTGACAGGCTCTGGGGGCTGAGTCAGGGGTGAGACTGGTACGCAGAAATCTGGCCTATGACTGATTGGGCAATGAGGCCATCCCTGAGCCGGGGAACCCGGGAGAAGCAGGTTGGGGGATTAAGTGTCCCCTTGAGGTCTCCCTCCAGGACTGCTCACCTGGACCTGGGCCGTCTGCAGCTCACGCCCCGCCCGTTCCCTGGCGGCTGCCTCCTCCTCCAGCTGCTCCCGCAGCCCCGCCACCTCAGCCTCCAAGGCTCGCACCCGGGACCCCAAGGCCAACTTGGCCCTGGTCTCCTCCTGCAGCAGCTCCTGTAGATGGAGGGGAGAATGCATATCAGCTATGGGCAGAAGGGTGGAAGGTACGGGGAGGGGGGATCGATGCTGATGGTGGGCTGCAGTTACCTGGGTGTCATGCAGCTGGGCTTCCGTGCTGCTCAACTCTTTGTTCAGCCTGATAGCTCTGGACTCGGCCTCGCTCAGTGCCCCAGACACATTCTCAAGTTCAGCCTGTGGGGAAAGGGAACCTTCTAATGGTGGCTTCCACCCAGCCGACCCCATCGGCTCCTCCACCTCCCATCTCTACCACACATGGCCGGTGGGAATGTAAAATGGTGCAGCTACTGTGGAAAATAGCCTGGCAGGTCCTCAAATGGTTAAACATAGAGTTACCCTATTGCCTAGCAATTCTGCTCCTAGTATACACCCAAGAGAAATGAAATATACGTCTATGCAAAAAACGTGTACAGAAGTGTTCACAGCAGCAGGATTCATGACAGTAGAAAGGTAGAAATACCAAAAGTCCATCAGCTGATGAATGGATAAACAAAATGTGCCCAGGAACTAATCGAAGCACTTTACACTATTCGTTCACTGGATTCACCCACCAACCTTATCAGGTAGTTATTATTCCCAGTTTACATAAAGGAAAGCTGAGGCACAGAGAGCTAAGGAAACATGCCTAAGATCACAGCTACAAGTGGTGGAACTGAGATTTGAGCCCAGGTAGAATGCCTCTAGGGCTGTGCTGTCCACTATGCTAGCCCCTAGCCATACGTGGCTATTTAAATTTAAACTAAAATTAAATAAAAAGAAAAATCCAGTTCCTTAATTGTACTTGCCACATTTCAAGTGCTCACTAGCCATGTGGATAGTACAAATACAGAACTTTTACAACACTAAAGAAACTTCTACTGCATAGGAGTGCTGCCTAGAACTGCTATCAGCTACTGAACTCAACTTTTGGCGTCACTTTTGTTTTTGTAATATGTAAAGTGCTTACTACAGTGAGCACTACATAGCATGGTTCCATTTGGAGCAGACCTCAGCTATCCCCCCAAATCCATTCTCCCCTGGTCCCACTGTGACAGACTATTAACTAGAACCATGGCTGCCAGCTAGAAACTACATTTCCCCACCTCCCTTGCAGCTAGCTGTGGTCATGTGATTATGTTATGGCCAATGGAATGCAAGCAAAGTGATATATGCAAATTGTCCCTTTCTAAACTAGAGTGCAGATGTGCTCATAACACAGATTCCACTCTGGAGTTGAGGTCAATGCCCTCGGGGATTGTGGAGCAACGAGGTGAAAACATCTGGGTCTTGAGTGACCTCACAGAACATAGTATCCAGCCAGCCTTGGCTACTTTAGTCTGTTTCTTGAGAGGGAATGGCAGGTGTCTTTTATTTAAGTTGATGAATTCTTGGTCTCTTTGCTATAGTAGCCTAACCTTTACCCTAACGAATACACTCCGTTCATCTGGAAATTAACAACTGTAACAGAATTTTACCCCAGAGGGGTTGGGGAATTAAAATTTATTCTTCCCTCCATTCTTTTTTGCTTGTTTGTATTCTCAATAATGAACAGGTATTGGTCATTTCATTAAAAGACATAATACAGGGCCGGCTGGGTGGCGCGGTGGTTGGGCGCTGGTTTGGGAAGCCAGCGGCCCCAGTTCGGGTCCCACATGTGAGGGCCAGTGACACTGCCCTCAAAAAAATAAATAAATAAAAAAGATGACATTTCCAAAAAAAAAAAAAAAAACAGACATAATACAATTAAATTTAAAAACCCACTGTTCTCCTAATAGTCACAGAATGATATTGTCCAGACATTCACACCAGGCTTTTCTAACCAGACCATAGATTATTGAAGGCCAAAAGAGAAAAGTGGAGGGTGAGGACTGTGGGAGATGGTTGGGCAGGCCTGGGTGCGACTTTTGGCTCTCAGTGACCATAGGCAATCAACTTCACCTCCCTAGGCCCCAGTTTCTTCCTGTGTAAAGTGGGAATAATACTAGCATTTTCCTTTAAGGAGACAGTCAGGAGGATTTAATGAAATATATAGAATGTTTTTGGTACATAGTAACTACTCACCAAATACTAGCTATTCATGCGTGATTAAGTTGGATAAGTTGGGATGGACAATAGGGTTGATATGGACCAAACAGTGGCCCCCGAGAGGGCAGGCATCTCACACAAGATCACACAGTACAGATCACTACTGCCCTGGCCACTCCACTCACCTGGGCACGCTGCAGCTTCTCAGCAACCTCTGCTCGTGCCCGCTCTCCATCGCCGGCCCGGCCCTGCACTTCCTGCAGCTGTGACTCCAGGCGGCGCCTCCGCTGCTCACCCTCCTGACGCATCGTCTGCAGATTACTCAGCTCTGCCCGTAGCTCAGACACCTCTGTCTCCAGAGCCATCCGGGTCTTCTCCCATGCACCTTTGCCCTGGCAGGGGAAAGAGACAAGCAAAGATTTGTGATTCCCCCACCAACCAGGCCAGGCACACTCCTGTCTCAGGGCCTTTGCACTGTCTATTCCCTCTGGGATTCCTCACCATTCTTTAAATACCCAGCTATTCTCGTGCCTCAGGGCCTTTGCACTCTCTGTTCCTTCTGCCTGGAATACACTTCCCTCTGATACCAAGATGGCTCACTCCTCACCTCCCTCAGTTTTCCACAGATGTCACCTTTACACAGAACCCTCCATGTGCTCCAGTTAAAATCACAAACCCCCCCAACTTAGCACTCTGATCCCCCTTTCCTGATCATCATTTTCCCATAGCACTTATTACCCCAACATCTATTAGGAATGTGTTTTATATTGTTTACTCTCTGCTTCTCCCATGAAAACATGAGCTTCACAGGGAAGGGAGCAGCGGTGGTTCTGTTGCCTGCTGGGTCCCCAGTGTTATCCCTGGAACATAGTATGTACTCAATTCATGCTGAATGAAAGGTAGAATGAGAACATGAATACGCAAGGAAAGAACCCCAGACAGATGGGCTGGCCTAGAACCAGCCAGAGGTACCTCCTCCAACCCAGCATCCTGCTGCCCCCACTCCCATGACCCCCCCCAGGTCCCCTACTCCTGCCCCAACCCACCCTCCGGGCCTGCTCCAGCTGCTCCGCCAGCTCTCCCAGCGCTTGGCTGTGGCGCTGCCTCAGCTCCTGTACTGCCACCTCATGAATGCGCGTCTCTTCCTCCAGAGCCTTCTTCAACTCTGTCACCTCCTGCTCCCTCTTGGACCTTTGTTGGGGGAGCAGGGCAGGAAACAAAATTTCAGAACAGAAGAAGGTAGGGACTTTGGGGGAGCCCTCCGACAGTAGTTGTATGTCTTCATTTTTTTCTCTTCAAGAATGGGGACCTCACTCTATATTCCCCCAAGGGATCTGGATGGTGATGCTGTATGAGGAGTGGGGCTTTAAGGGTAAACTCCTACTCATCTTTCAAAACCCGATTCAAAAGGCCCTTTCCCAAGGAAGCCTTCCTGACCTCTCCCATAGATGTGGTTGAGGGGCCTTCTCTCACTATGTTACATTACTCCATTAAAGTATGCTGTACTCTGGATTGGGTCTGTTCTTTGTCCAAATCTGCCTCCCCTAGACCAGGAGTTCCCGGGGGCAGCACCTGCGTCTGACTCATCTCTGCCCAGAGCTGGTGCTCAATAAACAATGGAGTAACTAAACCTTTGCGCAGATGGAGAGCTCGCACCCAAGTCCTTTTCCTCCTCCTGCACCCACCCTGCATATGCCTGGGCTGTGCCAGCTGCCAGGCAGCCTGGCCTCACCGGAGCTCCTGCTGTGTGTTGGTAGAGTCCAGCGTGTCCTCCAGCTCGCCCCGCAGTGCCTCCAGCTCCTCGCCCAGGTCCCGGCGCTGCTTCTCTGCCTTGGCCCTGGCCACACGCTCGGCCTCCAGGTCCTCCTGGGCTTCAGCCAGCCCTGCTTGTGCCTCCCGCAGGGACTTGAGCAGCTGGGCCCGGGCTCCACCCTCCTCTTCCACCCTGGGGGTGGACAAGGACCATGGAGTTGGTACACAGGCAGGCAGGGGGCAGGGGTGACTTCTGGGGGCGAACAGGCCAGATGTGGACTTTGATGGGGCCAGTTTTGGTTTTAAAGCCCAGCTCTGCCTCTGGGCATGTGTGCCTCCAGTACTCAGAGCCTGTTGTCTTAGCTGCAAAGTGGGAATGACACTAACAGTAATCACAGGGACACTTATTAAGCTCCTGACACATGCAAACTCTTCACTGTATCATCTCAGTTAATGCTCACACCAATGAGGAAACTGAGGCACAGAGCGAGAAAGGTACTTGCTCTGGCCTCATGGTCAGTGAGTGGCAGAACTGACCCCAGGGTCCCGCTTTATAACCCCTATGGGACATGGCCTCTTACAAAGAGAAGCTGGATCGAGGGGCGGTGCTTACTGAGGATCAAGTCCTCAGGATGTTGTGCAGACCAGGGTTCGTAGCCCCTGCTGCGTCACCTGCACTGGCAAGTGACAACCTCTCTGAATAACAGGTCTGTGAGAGGACATAACACCCCACTTCACAAGGCTGCCGAGAGGATGGCAACACAAATAATGAGCGTAAAAGGCTACATGCTGTATGATTCCTCTTCCATGAAATATCAAGAGTAGGCAAGTCCTGTGTGGACAGAAGGCAGATTGGTGATGCCGGGGGAGGGGGAAATGCAGTGACTGCTTAATGGGACCAGGCTTCCTGCTGGGGTGATGAAGCCGTTCTGGAACTAGATGGAGGTGGTGATTGCACAACATTGGGAATGTACCAAATGCCACTGAATTGTACACTTTAAAATGGTTAATCTTATATTCTGTGAATTTCATCTCAATATAAAAAAAAATAACAAGAACAGATAAATAAAATAAAAAGTAGTAACAGACGCACCCCGCATTTACCTAGGGCTTAGGGTGTGCCAAGTGTTTTATTATTTAATCCCCACACTAGTTCTAAGAGTGGCTTCTAAAGTCACCCCCATTTTACAGATGAAGAAGCTGAGGCTAGAGAGGTGGTATCAGTAAGGTGAGGTCACGTAGCCAGAAAGGGGAAGAGCCAGGATTTGAACTTGAGGGTTCTTCAACACACACACACACACACACGCACGCACGCACGCACGCACGCACGCACGCACAACATGTACCAGAGATTCTAAGAAGCACATTTTTTCTATTATAATCAAGAGCATCTCAAGGTAGTATGAAGCACAGGGGGTAAAAAGCATCTGAAATACCCAGCACATATCTGGCACAGCAATTGTGAATGACTGTCATTATAGTGATCACGATTCCTAAGCTGGCCAGACCACTGATCAAATCACAGCCAATTCTGGCCTGTGTGGTGTTGAGAGGCTGAGCGGGGGGGAAGAAGAAATTGCATTTTCTTGCCCCGATTCTGTACCTGGAACTATGCAAGTTACTAGACACCAGGGCCTTGTTTCACTTTTCCCTTAACCAGGTGGGCTTAGAACTCTCCCTAGGGCCAAGTTACACAAGGAGACCCTGAGGCTCAGAAGGGGTGTGTGTGGCACATGTGTGGGTGGTGAGTGGCTTGGTTGGGCTTTGCACTCAGGAGGGTCTCGCTGGCATGCCCCCCATGCTGGCAGGCCATAAGCCCGTGCTGCGTACCCCACCAAGCCCACCCCCTGCACCTGGCCATGGAGGCCTGCAGCTCCTCCTCCTTGCGGCCCAGCTGGGCCCGCAGCTCCTCCACCCGCTGCTGCTGCTCCACCATCTGCTCCTGCAGCTCCGAGCTCTCCCCGTCCAGCCGCCGCTTCAGCTTCTCCAGCTCCTGGCGGTTCTTCTCCTCCTTCCGTAGGCGGTCTGGGGGGGGGAAGGGGCCATGTGTGAGGGCTCCACACCCACATGCCTGGCAGCTCCCACAGAGATCCACAGCCCTGGCACATGCAGGGTGTAAGGCTCAGCATCTCACTTCACACCTCCTCCTCTTTCCAGCCTCCCCATCTAGGAGAGCACTCCAGTGTCCCCCCCGATTCCAGGCCAGACCCCCAGACATTGTCCTTTCCCCCTTGCCTCCAGTGACAGTCCCTACCCCTGTTTGCTGCCTATTTCTGCCCTGTCCTCTCCTCCCTGTCTCCCCAGCCTCCTCCTGCGAGTGCTCCATTCTGCTTCTGATTCCGAGTTCATAGCAAGGAACAGAGAGACAAAAAAGTGTCCACAAAAGTGGGAGGGGCAGCCGGAGAGAGGGAGAGAGACCCAAGACACCAAGGAGTGAGCAATAAAATGGGACTGAGTGAGATAGAAACTACGTCAGAGCTGGGGGACACCCACTCTGCCTCAAGCCTTCTTCTTTTTTTTTTTTTTTTTATGTATGTATGTATGTATGTATTTATTTATTTTTTTTGAGGGCGGTGTCAATGGCCCTCATATGGGGACTGAACCGGGGCCGCTGGCTTCCCAAGCCAGCACTTAACCACCACGCCACTCGGTCGGCCCTCAAGCCTTCTTTCTTGCCCCCATTTAGCAGATAAGACCATGGAGGCCCTGCAGCACTGAAGTCTCCCGAGGAGAGGCCCCCCCATGACTCCCCACTGCGGGCAGGCACTCACCCTCCATGTCTGCAATCGTGGCCTCGTATTTCAGTCGGAGCTTATTGAGGCTCTTGACCTTTTCCTCCTCCTCGGCAGCCTGGGATGAGAACTCAGCCAGACGCTCTTCCAGCAGCCTCCGTTCCTGAGGGTGGTGGGAGAAGAGGGGTGATCAGGAGCCACACCCCCACCAGACCCTAGTCTTTAGTATCATTCTCATTTGCCTTCCTGCTCATCTCCATCCTTCTCTGACCCTTCTGTTCCCAAGCCCTTCATCCCTTCCCATTCTCTAGAGTCTATACACCTGCCCCAGCCCACCAGCGCACATCTGTGAACTACGGTGTAGACTCCCATTATTGGGAGGGCACCACCATTCATTGACCAGGCAAGTTGTCTTTCTTCAATATTAGCTGTGGAGGGTGCCAGTCGCCATCTTGCTGCTCGTCAGCAGCTCCAAGGTGCTTTGTTATAATCTTAGTTGGGGGTGGGCGTAGCCACCATCCTATGAGGGAGTTGAACCAGCAGCCTTGTTGTTAAGAACACACACTCTATGCACTGAGCCATCCTGGGGGCAGCTCAGCTCAAGGTGCCGAGTTCAGTCTTAGTTGCGGGTGGGCATAGTCCACCATCGAACAGGCAATCTTGTTGTTATACCAGATGAGCCATCCTGCCACCTGTTGGCAGCTCAGCAACAGCTCAGCTAGGGCGCAGCATTCACTGGTCCATGTGGGAATCAAATCGGTGGCCCTGTTGCTCAGAGCTCACATTCTTAAGCCAACTCTTAACCAACTAAGCCACTAGGCCAGCCCCAATTCCTGTGTATTCTTGAGCTCTCAATTCAGGCACTGATCCAGGAAGGCTAAGTTCACCTTGACCACCCCTGGAATAGATCAGGCCACCCCTCTCCATAGTTTTCTGTTCTTTTCTGACATAGTTTATAATTAAGTCACAAGGTGTGATTATGTTGACTTCCTATGGTGACCCTTTCCCCCACCTGTGAAGGCATGAGTGGTTTTCTAGTTAGTTCAATACCACATCCCCTGTGCCTAGCCCAGGCTTGGCTGTGGCAGGTTAAAGATGGTGGCAGATTATTTGCTGGGTCCCCATCCAGGGGTGGAGTCTAATTCCCCATCCTTTGGATCTGTGACTGCTTTAAGCTCAGTGGTCTGCAAGCCACAGCCTGCAGGCCAAATCTGGCCCACTGCCTGTTTGTATAAATAAAGTTTTATTGGGACGCAGCCATGCCCATTCAGTTATGTACTGTCTATGGCTGCTCTCATATTACAATGGCAGAACTGAGGGGTTGTGACAGAAATGGAGTGGTCTACAAATATTGATTTACTATCTGGCCTTTTATTTTTTATTTTTTATTTTTTTTTTTGAGGGCAGTGTCACTGGCTCTCGTATGTGGGACCGAACCGGGGCCGCTGGCTTCCCAAGCGCTTAACCACCGCGCCACTCGGCCGGCCCTATCTGGCCTTTTAAAGAAAATATTTGTGGGCCATCCGAGTGGCGCATTGGTTAAGAGCTGGTTTTGGGATGCCAGCGGCCCCGGTTTGGATCTCACATATGAGGGCCAGTGACACTGCCTTCTACAGCTAACAACAGCTCCACCTGGAGCTGGGCTGCGAGCCCTGGCAATGGTGTAGGCTGCAGCCCCTGCTGCAGTGAGCTGCCACAGGCTACAGTGAGTGGCCGGCAGCCAGCGTGAGTGGCTGGCAGCCAGCGTGAGCTGCCAATAGCCACAGTGAGCGACCATCTAGAGGCCGGAGACCGATCTGCCTCATCCGGGAAGAGCGCAATGACGATACCAACATGGGCCAGTGAAGCAACATCCTCCGCAACTAGACTGAAGAACAAAAGGACAGCAACTTGTCTGTTCCCCTTCCCTGATTCCCCAACGCTGTTCCCCTCCCCCAATTCCCCAATAAAATCTTTAAAAAAAAAAAAGAAAATATTTGCCAAAATCTGATCTATAGAATTCAGTGGAAGTGACACTGTGTGAGTTCCAGGCTTAAGCCTTTAAGAGGCCTGGCTGCTTCTCTTCCCTTTCCCAAAGCCCTAAGCTGCCATGTCAGAAATCCAGGCTCTCCACTGGGGAGAGAGGTCACACGGAGGAGCAACCAGACACCAGATCTCCAGCTCCCGCCACCATGTGATGGTGACTACCAGAGAGCCACAGGCAGGACAGAGGAGGACCTGTGCTGCTGACCCACAGAACGATGGGATATAATGACCCACAGAACGATGAGATATATTCAGCCACATGGCTTTGGGGTGTCTTGTGATACAGCAATAAGTAATGACACACAGTAGTTGCTCAATAAATGCCTGTTTGAGTGACAGTGTGACAAAGAAAGGCAAGGGGAGAAAAAGGGTTCAAAGAAAACACAGCCAAAACTGAGAGTGACAAAGATCCTAGAGGCAGAGCAAGCTGAGGGCAGACGCAGAGAGGGACTCACATGCCCACCAATGCATCCACTCCCCCTGTCCCCAGGGGCTCACAGGCCACCACTGACCTTGCTCAGCTTGGCATTCTGATCTTCCAAGAGCAGCAGATCTTCCTCAAATTTCTTCAGCTTTGCCTCTGTTGTCACCTTCTCCAGCTGCAGCTTCTGCCGGGCCCCCTCCTCAGCCTCGAGGTGGGTCTCCAGCTCCTGGAGTAGGGAGGGAGACTGGTGAGGACCCAGGGACTGGGAGCTGGGATGGAGGGGACAGTGTACAGACTCCTGAGTCTTGTGACTTAGACAGATCCATACTCTGGGTGAGGCTGGAAGGGATCAAACCCTTTCTGGTCTTCTTGTGTCATTCATTAGCTCAACAAGCATTTATTGAGTGCCTAGTATATGCCAGGCACTGTTCTAGGTATCGAGGATAAAGATCTTTGTCCTTATGGAAACTACATTCTTGTGTGCGCGTGCACGTGTGTGTGTGTGTGTGTGTGTAGATTCTGATCAATAAGCTTAATAAATAAACATATTATGTAGATGGGCACCATCCCCTACAGCAGTGACCAGGCACATGTGGCAACTTTGGTGTGAAACCAGAAATGAAGATTGACTATTATGTACTGCCTTGACATCTGGCAAAAGTGGGAGAATCTAAAATGGCCTAACCACAAGACTTCCTACCTGCTCTGCTCCCATGGATAAGGTCCCCTAGCCAAGTGACTCTCAGCATCACGGGGACCAGGCACAGTCCTGCTTATGCCTGTGTAGTGGACGCATTTCCCTACCAGCTCTCAGCATTTAGTCATACAAGCCAATCACACCTTCCTGCAGGAACCAGGGGTCACCTCACCCTCTTGTTACTATAAAGCTGCCTTCCATAGCCACAGTTGTTCACTCTGTTTCCTGAGTGCACCCCTGTGTGGCTCTCCACGGTGTGGTGTCTACCTCCGTAATAAACTACTGTCTGTCTCATCTGTTCAGGGTCAGGTGTGGTGTGTTAGGCCATCCCCATAACCGAAGGGCAGCATCTCTCCCTCACCAAAGGGGTAAAGAGGAGGTGATTAAAACACACCTGAGCTCTTGAAATGTGGCCAACGTGATTGAGCAACAGAATTTTCCATTTAATTAATTTATTTTAAATTTAAAAACAGACAATCACTGGAAAACTTTTAAGTATGTTTGGAATAACTTGGGTACGTAAATGTGCTTTATCAGCTGAAGAAGCTATGATACATAAATGCAGATGAAGTACTGCTAATGACAATTTAGCATCTGAGTTGAGATGTGCCACAAGTGTGAAGTACACACTGGATTTTGAAGGGCAGCCATGGCGGGGGTGGGGGGAGGCGGCTGGCCTGTGAATGCCGCAGCTCAGAGGCAGATGGAGCCAGGAGAAGGACAACGGCAGAGGAGGCCAGAGGATATCACTTCAGCACCTGCATCCAGCCATGCCTGAAGCCCATGCATTCTGGAGTCTCCCATGATGAGAACCAAAAAAGGATTCTTTTTGCTTAAGCCACTTTGAGCTGAGTTTTCTGCAGATTCATGGCCCGCACAGAAAGGTTTGCAGAAGCAAAGGTGGGCGGGGTAGACAGAAGGGTGTGGGGGAGGTGACCTGCGGGCACTTGGGGACCAGACCTGTATGTGTTGCTGCAGCCTCTTCTTCTCGTTTTGCAGCTGGCGGCTGCACTCCTCCTCCTCACCCACACGGGCCTCCAGCTCTGTCACTACCAGCTCCAGCTCCTGCTTGCGGGCTGCCAGCCGCCCCCGGGTCTCCTCAGCCTCAGCACACAGCTCTGCCTCTGCTCGCAGTTGCTCTGCCAGGCGGGCGCGCTCCACTTCCAGCTAGGGATGGGGTAGGAGGTCAGGGGTCAGCAGGCAGTGCTCCCAGGATGGCTTTCAGTGGAGTACCGGACCCTCCTGCCCCCTGATTTGCTCTGCTCTTTGACACACAGCTCCCACACCCGTTCCTACCCCAGGTCCCCATCTCAGGATGACTCCACATCATTCTAGCTTCTGAGTCAGACCCCTGGGTACCATCTTCTCCCTTAGCTCCTCACAGCCCATGAGTCCCAGCTCCATCCGTCCCTCCTGCCCCCTGACTCTCTCTGCTCTGTCCCCTCCTCTGTCCCCCTAGCCCCAAGAGGCCCAGGCCTTATCCTCTCCCAATGGATTCTCTCCCCAGCCTCTTTCCCAGCCCCCTGGCCTCCAGTCTCTCCCTCTTTCATCCGTCCTCCAGAGAGGCCTTTCAACCGTCTCCCATTTCATTGAATACTCCAATGCCTAGCAATTAATCAAAAGAAATAATTCAGAAAAGACAAATGCTCAAGGGTTTTGCTTCAGCATTTTTTTTTTTTTGAGGGCAGTGTCACTGGCGGTGGGACTGAACCAGAGCCGCTGGCTTCCCAGGCCAGCGCTTAACCACCGCGCCACTCGGCCAGCCCGCTTCAGCATTCTTTTAAGAGGCCAGAAATACAGGAAACAATAAATAGTCCACCACCTGTAAACCATAGTCCTGCCATATGGCAGAGCTCCTGGAGCCCAGCCCCTTGGGCTTCTTGGTTTGGCAGAACCAGTCCCTCATCCAATACCCTGGCTATATCCCCAGGGCCCTGCTTCTTGTACATCACTGCCCAACCACACCACACAATTTTGTATCCTATTGGGCCCCAGTGCGCTTTGGCTATGCCTTATTCTACCCCTTCTCCCCACAATCCTGCCCTGGACACATCCGGCTCAGCCGGAATCCCCGCCCCCCTCAACGTGGCTCCGCCCACAACCCCACCCCACCCAAGGCCCCACCTCTTACCTGTGTCAAGCGGGTCCGGAGCT
This sequence comes from Aselliscus stoliczkanus, assembly GCA_033961575.1. NCBI lineage: Eukaryota > Metazoa > Chordata > Mammalia > Chiroptera > Hipposideridae > Aselliscus > Aselliscus stoliczkanus. The sequence goes on from CM066732.1 coordinate 8,461,551, forward strand.
CGCTGGCCTCGCGGGCGCTCTGCTGCTGTAGCTCCTGCACTTTCTGCAGCTCCTGAGCCCGCGCCTGCAGCACCTCATCCTGTCGCGTCACCTGCAGCAGTGGCTTCACCTAGGGGGAGGGCAAGGCAATGCAACAGGTGGGAGGCTGGTTGGCTGAAGAGCTGCGAGCTCACAGTCTCAGCAGGGTGGGATTCCTGGGTTAAAAGGCCAGCTCCTCCACTAGCTAGCTGAGTGACTTCAGACAAGCATGTTAGTGTCCTCATCTATAAAATGGAGATAACAGCCCCTACCACCCAGGGTTTTCAGAATGCGTTAACACTTGTAAAGAACAGTCAGGGATACACGGCAAGCAGCCCTAAACGTGTTCCTTGTTTGCTAAATAAACCCTTTTCATACAAGACGCACTGGCCGCTGCTATTCTGTAGCACCGCGTTTCTCAAAGTTCTTAGTCCCAGGTCGATGCTGAGAGATGCACTTTACGTGGTGCGATTCATGTGGGAGTGACAGGCACCACACATATCATTAACCGAAATGGAAGTTTCACAAGACCACCCTCCCCCTTGCTACGTGGGAAACACTCTGCTCATTTCTGTTCTGTTGCTTTCTGTTCGGCTCTTAGCTCTACTTGATTCTTCTCTAGCTCTACTTGATTCTTCTCTACACGAGTTTTTTCTATTCTATTGTGTTCTTCTCTACCCTAATTCATAGCATTTATCACAGCTATAACCTTATATTTATTGGTGGGATTCATTCATTGGTATCTGTCAACTCCCCCAGCCCTCGACCTAAGGTAGGCCAACTTTTTCTTAAAGGGCCAGCTAGGAAATACTTGAGGCTTTGCAAGCCATCCTGTGTCTGTTTTAATGACTCCACTCGGTTGGTGTTAATACAAAAGCAGCCACAGACAGCACGGTAACCAGTGGGCATTTACAAAAATAGACAGCTGGCCCTAGTTTTGCCAACCCCTCCCTTAGACCATGGGCTCTGCGGGCACAGTTCTGCCTGTTTTTATTCACCATCTTATCATGATCCCCTAAAAAGTTATTGGCACATAGTAGGTGCTCAGTTAACACTGGCTGAGGGCATACAGTCTAACAGGTCAGACACTACTCAGAATTACACTGAACAGTGGTGCTTTTACCTCCAAATCTCCACCCTCCTTCCTCCTCTCCAAGTCCCCGTTGGGGGAACACCCTGTACCTAAGTTCACAGAGGGCCTGACAACCTGGCTCTGCCTTTCTACTTTGGGTGGGCATGTGGTGCCAGCCTGGCTCATCTGATGTGTAGTGGCTGATCTGGGATGGTCACATGATCCCAGCTGGGCCACGAGAGTGAAACCTGGGACTCTGAGCTCTGGCCTAGCTAAGAGCAACCTGCTGGTGGCTCCCATGGGGGAAAGTGTGCAGGTGACCATCAAGGAAGAAAGCCAAATGGGAGACACAGAATGTCGAATAACTCACATCACTGTTTGTGTCCTTGTGCAATAAGGGTTAACTCAGTAGGCCTGAGTTGTCCAAAACCCTCTCATTTCAAAGGAAGGACTGGCTCTTGCCCAGCTCCTGGGAGATCATCTCTAAAACCTTGGAATATCCTTCCTGATAAGAGTGACTTTGTTCACCTGGGGGACTTCTGCCACATGGTATCAACTTGACCTCTAGAGGGGCTGGAGACTGAGTAAGATCAACCATGTGGGAGGTCAACCATGTCTATGTGACTGACCCCAATAAAGACTCTGGACACTGAGGCTCAGGTGAGCTTCCCCGGTACGCAATATCCCATGTGTGTTGTCACATGTTGTTTCTGGAAGATTTTGTGCTTCTATCTGACTTCACTGGGAGAGACCACTGGAAGCACCTGGACTCTCCTGGATTCTGCCCTGTGCGCCAACCATTTTCACTGATTTTAATCTCTGTCCTTTCGCTGTAATACACTCTAACCATGAGTATAACAGCTTTTCTGAGTCCCAGTGAATCACTGAATCTGAGGGGGTCCTCGGGACTCCCAACTCAGCCCTGGATCCCGCTGCACCTGAAACTATCATGCATCTTTTACTCACGTTGATTTGAGTCAGATTTTTTTGTCACTTGCTACCTAAAGAATCCTGGCTATCAAAGGTCGGGCTGATTGGTCCCATTTTACAGATACAGAAAACTAAGGCCCAAACAAAGGAAGTCATTTGCTCAAGCAGACCTGCCCCCAAGGTCCTGTCTCCTCACTGCTCAGGCAGCCTCATCTCCCCAGATGCGCTCACCTTGATGAAGAGACGCCACCACTGCCAGTGTCTCAGCTTGAGGTAAGCCGCACAATTCCGCTGCATGACCCTTAGTGCACTCTGCTGCTGCTGCCGCTTCTGGAAAGCCCTGAGTGGGGAAATAGGCATGTGGGAGGGTGGGGGGTGCTCGGCCCCTTCAGGCTCAGCCTCCTTAGCAACACAGCAAAGCTCCTTTCAACTAACCAACCATTATTTTTATTTTTATTTTTTTGAGGGCAGTGTCACTGGCCCTCTTATGTGGGCCCGAAGCGGGGATGCTGGCTTCCCAAGCCAGTACTTAACCACCGCGCCACTCGGCTGGCCCTTAACCAACCATTATTAAATGCCTACTGTGTGCTACCATTGTTCTAGTATTGATAAATCTTATTGTGTCTTATCAGTCCTCCTGTCCTCAGCTCTCTCTGCCCTGTCCCCTCCTCTCTGTCCCCACAGTCCCAGTTCAGGCCTCATCTTTGTCCACCTGGACCCTCATCCAGCTTCCTCCCCAGCCTCCCAGATTCTAGTCCATCCCCAACATGCCTCCAGAGGGATCTTTCTACACCTACTCCCTCCTGTGGCTCCCCAGTCCCTATGGACAATGTCCCCGACCCTCAGCCTGGTGTCTGGGAGTCCCTTTTCCTCTGATCTTTCCTCTGGGCCAGTTCCAAGAGAGAAGGAGACACTCCTACAAACTGCCCACATTCCGGATGTGTGCCAGGTTCTCGCATCACAGGGCCTCCGCACAAGCTGTCGCTCTTGCCTGGAACACTTCCCATTCTCCTTTGCCTACCTGGTCATCAAGTGTAACCTGGGGGTATCCTGGTGTGTAGGGCCTTCCACTGCACTTGTATGACCCCCATCAAAGCACATCTTGCCCCAGACTGTGCCACTTTGTGGTGTATGTCTCCCTTTCCAGACTTGAGTCCCTCAAAGATTGGCCAGTAGGATGATGGCCTTGACCTGGATTAGCTGGGGCTTTCCCTGGGTTAGCACTGAAAATCATACCTTCTGGGAAACCTCCAGTCCCAGGCAAAATGGGATGCTTGGTCACCTTGCGGCAGAGTCTAGCTTTTCTCTCTGTCCTCGGCATCACTCAGCACTGGGCCTGCCCATAGGGGCCTCAGCGACTGTAGAACAAGGAGCCTGGCACCCAGTGGCCTCATCCCCTTGTCTCTCAACCATTCTACCATTTTGGAGGCCCTGACATCTGGAGCTATCTGGTCAACCCTTTCCTGTCCCAGCTTTGGCCAATGGGACCCCAGGGAACAGCGTGGTGCCCCACCTGCGAGCCAGGTATCCTCGAGCAGCTGCCTGGAAGGACACAATGATGTCTGTGACCTTCAGGTCCCGCTCCTCTTCCAGATGGGCCAGGACCCCTGCCCGGAAGAAGATCTTGCTCTGTCCCACACGGTAGAGGTTGGGGTCCAGTTCTAGGGCCTGGATCTGTGAGGGGTGGGGGGAATGAGTAAGGATGAGGAGGGGCAATGACAGGAGAGGACCCAGCACCCCTCCTCCACACCTGGGACTAGGCACACACACACATGCATACACACACACTCCCCACGCTCCACCGCATACTCACCATCTTCTCACAGGCCTGTTTCCCATCCATAAAGCCCTTGGGGATGGCATTGGGCGTCAGGATTTCGTACCTATAGTGGGCAGGGAGGGGTGGGGGATAGAGAGTTACAGCAAACTGTCACCGTGGCTGGCACTGTGCTCAGAGTAACAAATAGCAACAGCAATGATTATAATAACAAGAACAGTAAGCAACATGAACATGCAATCATTTGCTGAGTGCCACACACCAGGCTAAGAGTATTAATACCACCACCACCAACATTGACAATAAAAGTTCCTGCTCCTTGGATGCTTACCACGTGTTGACTATGAGTGTTTTATTACACCACCACCATATTTTATCGAGACATAAAACAACAGTGGGTCTCAGAATGGAAATGTGAGAATAACAAAAAATAGCAGCTCATGTTTTTGAATACATACTTCTTATATGTCAGGCTCTAAGCTAAGTGCTTTAAAGCAGTTTCGTTCAAATTTCTGAGTGCAACTCAGAGTAAAAATAATACATTTTTGGCCGGCCAAGTCGCTCAGTTGGTTAAGAGCTCGCTCAAGAGTGGGAGCTGAACTCTGAGCAATAGCAGTTTGATGCCCAGCCCGAACTGAGCTGCCGCTGAGCTGCCAACAGGTGGCAGGATGGCTCAGCTACAAACAAACAAACAAACAAACAAATACTTTTATAAACACATACATGTCTGTCCTCAGAGCCTTTCCCCTGCTGGATCTTGACATTTCATATAAAATAATGTGTATTATATATATAATACACACACACACACACACACATATACACATACATGTCATATATAACATTTTATGAATGATAATTAAGAAACGTGTGTGTGTGTGTGTGTGTGTGTGTGTGTGTGTGTGTTTCTCAATCAATCACCAGGGATCTTGTTAAAATGCAGACCCTAATTCAGTAAGTCTGGACAGAGGCCTGAAAAGTTGCATCTCTAACAAGCTGCAAACTTGTTAGTCTCTAGCAAACTACAGACCTGTACTGTCCTATATGGCAGCTACTGGCCAGCCACATGTGACTCTTGAGCCCTTGAAATGTAGCCTGGGCAATTGAGGAACTGGGTTTTTAATTGTACTTAATTTTCACTAAGTAAAATTTCAATTTAAAAACTGAAGCAGTGGTAAAAAATTTTTCTGTTAAACACAACTTTGTTGTTTTGATAGGACTACATTTCACTTTGACCACTGGAAATTTAGTGTCCGAACTGAGAGGTGCTGTGGGTGTAAGACACATTGCATTTTGAAGACTTTGTAGGAAAAAAATATGCACAATATCTCACTACTAATTTTTATACTGATTACATGTTAAAATTATTTAATATCTTGGATGTATTGGGTTAAAATATCTTGTCAACATTAATTGTGCCTGTTTCTTTTTACTTTAAAAAATATGACCACTTGAAAATTTTACATTGTATACAGGGCCCATGTTCTATTTCTCATGGACAGCACTGCTAAATACAGCTTATATGAGGTATCATTATTATAATATTTACCATATTATTTGCTTCTCGTGTGTTGGTATTTTTTGTCTTATCCTAGTCTACTGCATTTTTAAAGAAATGCCAACTGCAACATGCTGATTGCAGCATAACACTCTATGTCCTCTCTCTCAGGGAGCATACTGAGTGGGAACCGTTCTCCCACATCACAGAGGAGAAAACTGAGGCCCGGTAAACCTAAGGAACTTGCCTGGAGTCCCCTGGCTCGGAAGTAGCAGTGGGGGACTTTGGATACAGGCATGGTGGCTTCCAGGCCCAAGCCCCACCCCACCTCACGCCTCACCCGGCTTACCTCTGCCGGAACTCCTGGAAGAGAATGCGGTTGGGGAAGCCCTGACGACAGATGCGGATGCCCTCCAGGACGCCGTTACAGCGCAGCTGGTCCAGTACCAGCCTGGGCTCCAGCTTCCCTGCCTGCGGAGAAAGGGTTGTACACACGGGGTCAGCGCTGGCCATTAGGGGTGCCACTCACTGATGGTGGCATCACTCATGGTCGGACAGTGGCCAAGGGAAACCAGGTGGAATGGCAATTTTGGCCCGACAAAAAATGGTTGGCAATTTCATATAGTCCAACCTAATTTACTGAGCACCTACTCCATGGCAGGCAGAAATCACTGACCTGAGGGAGCTCACAGACCACTGGGAGAGATTCACAATAAATGTGGTCAAGAAATCATTAATAAGGGCGGCCGGTTAGCTCAGGTGGTTAAAGCGTGGGCTCATAATAACACAAAGGTTCGACTGCCACATGGGCCAGTGAGCTGCAGCCCTCCACAACTGGATTGAAGACAATGGCTTGACTTGGAGCTGAGCTGCCAGTGGGTGGCCGGTTGGCTCAGTTGGTTAGAGGGCGGTGCACGTAACACCAAAGTTGCCGGTTAGATTCCCACATGGGCCAGTGAGCTGCACCCTCCCAGCAAAGTCAGGAGATTGAATAAATAAAAGGGGACTGAGAAAAACAAGTAAATATGTACTATATTATAGGACCCAGGTTTCTCCCTGTTGCAAAAAAAAAAAAAAGTTACAAATTTGTATAAGGGAAACAGTTACAAATAACTCTGTGATGCTAGGCTGGATTTGACATACTGGTATGAACTCATGATTTTCAATAGAGAAAGCTAGTTCTAAAAATAAATATAAAAGTAAAAGTATATATACATATATATGTGTACATGTGTATATACCTATGTATATACATTTGTGTATATATGCATAAGTCTGTTTACTGAGACGTCCTGGGAGTGACACCCTAATACCATTGAGCACACCTAGAACCCAGATCTTAGACTCTAAGTACCATTCTCCATTAAAAAGGACCAAGGTTTCTTAGAGAAATGGCTGTCCATGCATGCCACATTTCATCAAATATAAGCTACCATCAATTGTAAGACACACTGGTACTTTATATACCACCAACAAAGAAAAACTGCTGTCAATTAAACTGACAAGCCATTGATTATAAGCCACATCCCAACTTCAGAGATGCTAAAGTGTCAGAAATAAAAGTGTCTCAGATTTGATAAAATACGGTGTTTGCAGACAAGAGGAAAGAGAAACACACAGAGATCCTACCCAATAACCACAGCTACTTTCCAAGGACAGTATAAGCCTCGAGCACCTAATTTTGTGGTCTCATTTTCCACTCATGTTGACCCTTCTCTACAGGGCCCATTCTCTGGTTTTCCCAACAAAATTCTTTTGGTGCCCTGGGAGGCCAGGCATGGTCTCCCCACACATACGTGACAGCTCCAGCCCCAGTGGCCTTCTTTCTAACCCTTGGACCTTCCATGCTCTGACCTACCATAGGACCTTCGCGTGAGCTGTTCTGTTCAGAATACCACTTATCCTTCGGAGCTCAATTGACACCGCCTCTAAGGAGCCTTCTCTGACTTCACTAACCAGCTCAACCCTTATATGATACTTACTACCCCTACAAATTCCATTAGATGTTCATTGTGGGTGCTCAGTTGAATGTCTGTGTTCCCCATTAGATTGTGAGGATAGGGGTTGGCTGAGCTTCTCTCTCTAATGTATCTCTAGGAACTGCCACTTAGTAGGTGCTCAATAAAATTTAAGTCCCGTGAATGAATGAAGTTTTCCAAACAAGCATTAGATCTGGGAAGGGAAGTAACTCATTAAAAGTCACACAGCCAGTCAGAAGTGAGCCTGGGACCAGATGTGACTCCAGCCCAGTCCAGCAACCAGGCCTTAACCCACTGTCAGGGCTGCCCCAACCCCCGGGCTGGGTCACTTACCCTCTTCTCATGGTTGGGTACAATACAGCGGACGAAACTGGGGTTGGTGTTGCTGAGTGTGGCCATGAGGCGGCTCAGAGACTCCTTGTAGAGCTGTCCCACCGTCCGGAACATGCCCCGGCGGGGGCGGCCACCTGGTGGGCCATCCCCAAGGCTGCTCACCTGCTCCAGGCCCACGATGCCTTCCACTGTGTGAAGAGAAAATCAGATGTAGGGAGAGAATGGCAACCCAGTTTGGGTGATCAAGGGTCTGACCATTTATAGGATCTGACACTATACATATGAAACACCTCACACTGCATGCTAAGGTAGTAATACCAGTCCCATTGGACTGACAGGAACTCAGAAAGGTAGAAGACTGCCCCAGGCCACACAGCTTAGAAACTGCAGATCTAGGATTTAAACCCAAGCAGTGGGAGACCTCTTGAACTCTGGCCTCTGACACCTCTCCTCTCAAGGATATGATCTTCAGTTTCCTTATCGACAAATGACGATGATGACAGTAAATGTTTATTTAGCACATATTCTCTGCCAGGCAGTGCTCAAAGCACTTTACATATGCTGGCTTATTTATGGGCCTGTAAGAATTGCCCCATTTTACAGATAAGGAAACCGAGGCACAGAGAGGGAAAAGGGTAATCACAAACACAGCACAGCTGCATTTTTAGGAACCTGAAACAGAGTCACATTAAAAATGTGGGCCAGCCAGGGACATCAGCTCTGAGCAGCGGGGCCCTGGTTCGGATCCCACATATGAGGGCCAGTGACACTGCCCTCTACAGCTAAGATGGTGAACAAAAGCTCCACCTGGAGCTGGGCTGCTGTGAGTCACCGGCAACGGCATAGCTTCAGCCCCTACTGCAGTGGGCTGCCATAGGCCACAATGAGTGGCCAGCAGCCAGCGTGAGTGGCTGGCAGCCATGTGAGCTGCCAAGAGCTGCCATGAGCGGCTGTCCAGAGGCCGGCGACTGATTTGCCTCACTCAGGAAGAGTGCAATGATGATACCAACATGGGCCAGTGAAGCAACATCCTGAAGAACAAAAAAGGACAGCAACTTGTCTGTTCCCCTCCCCCAATTCCCCAATAAAATCTTTACAAAAAAAAAAGTAATAAAGCCTGGCTTTTACATAGAATATTTGAAATAATCTGCCTCCATATTGAGCATTTTTCTAGAAAGGCCTAATTTCATGGTAACTCTGTTTCTCTATTGTCATTTGATGATGTCACTTCAGCTAGTGAGGAATACTCATTACTTCATCTCGAATTCAATGATCAAATCATGCCAGGTTTCTCAGGATCCTGCAGCTGGGTCTTACTGTCTCCAATAATGAGGGTCATCAGAAGTCAACCAGATAATCCACACTTAGGCTGGGCCTGGTGTATGGTGGGGGCTCAGATATGGTTTTCCTCTCCAGATTCAACTCTCCCTCCCACCGCCATACTTCCAGCTATTATCAAAATGATAATTAGCACTTATTAAGCTCTTATAGCATGGCTCTGGGATCCGATGTCCTAGGTTCAAATCCCAGCTCTGCCACTTACTGGCTGTGTGACTTCGGGCTGGTCACTTAACCTCTCTGTGCTTCAATTTCCTCACCTGTGTAATGAGGTAATAGTACTAACACCTGCCTCATTGGGTCATTCAGAGGAACCTATGTGTTATTAACTGTAAAAGGGCTTTGTCCAGTGCACAGAACATAGTAAACACTCAATAAATTTCAGCTGATACTATTACAGTTGTTTGTACTTTTACATGCAGTTTAGTTAAAAGAAGTCATTCAGTCTGGGAACTGCTGAGGAAGCTGACAAGGAGGAAGAAGCAAGAGAAGCCTCCTTATGGAGAGGAGAGGGGACAAAACCAGGTTCAAAACCAGGTTCCCGGTCCAACAGACCCACCCTCTTTGTCCAGCAAATCTCACCCATCGATGCAGAGCAACACCCACCCCCTGGCGGAGAAATGGCAGAGCCGTGCCTCCCTGAAGATCCTAGGGGTGATGATGGGAAGGAGCCAAGGAAAGAGAACTGCTGGAAGCCCCCATGTTCTGGGGGGTGAGGACATATGGGGGGAGATGCAAAGGGAGTAGCATGAGAAGAGAGGAAGGAGAGAAAGTGGCAGGAAGAAAAAAAGAGAGGGTTATTAGTCAACAGCACAGGGCAAAGCGGAAGGGAGAACCTGAGTGCTAGCCATAAACCTTTAAAACCAAGCAGACCGGCCTATTCACCTTTGTGTCTATCCACTGAGGGCATCAATGTTGCCTGAAAGGCCAAATGTCCTCTGTGAAAACTCAGTGCCAGGGGGAAAAGATCTCTCTCCCTAGAGGTTGACTGTATCTGTTTTATTAGGTATCTGTTTTTGCCTGTGCTGCCAGGATGCTGGGCACCCAACTCTGGGCTCAGAGCCGCTGTAATAGAGGCTGGATGCAAAAATGGCCCCAATTTCCCACCCCTCGCTGTGACTTGCAGCTCCTCGAATCTGAGCTGGCCTTGTGAATGCTTTGTTCAGGAGAACTGTGGAAGAATTAACACTGTGCCAGGTTCCAGTCCAGAACTCAAGAGGCTTTGCTGCTTCCACTTTCACTGTTGGAATCCTTTGAGATCCCGGAACCATCACATGTCCATGAATGGGGCAAAGATTTTTAAACAATTGGGAAGGGGAAATTTTCAGCCCAAAGGAGATGATTCTCAACATCAGACACTACTTTTCAGTCCCTCTTGTGTAAACTATATGAGACACAAATAGCAAATTTCTCTTTCCAAAATCAGCTCACAAGTTCAAGGTACCCCATGTCCTTTTGCTCTGTGAGTTCATTTTGGGAACCACTCATCTGTTTATTTTGTTCCCTTGTCTAATTGTATGGGCTAGCACTTCTACAGCTATGCTTTTCACTTCAATTTAAAAGAATAAGGCAAACTGATAGATTCAAAAAAGCTGGAATCAGGATGCTAGCCCTGCTAGTTGCATTAAGCCATTTCTCGAACCTCCGCTAAAGGGATGTGGGGGGGGTGCTTAACAGACAAGGCTTGGGAAAATTCAGGGTCCTACCACAAAGACATTTGGCTTTTCTGCCCATGCCTCTTGGAAGTGTGATTTCGAAAAGACTAATGGCTAAAATCACATGGGTCTTGTTGGAGCAAGAAAACTCTCTAAAATTATATCTCAGTCTGTTGCTCCTTTCTTCTTCCCTGGGGCCCTGAAGGGAACTTTGTGAGAGAGCAAAAAAAAAAGCAAAGCCTAAAAATTGACCAATCTGTAAAATACCATTCTTCTGAGTTTTCTTGTTGTTATTAAATCTTTTTTATTAAAAATCTCCTGATTTTTCAAGGGATCATATGCCATCTGCAAATAATAAGTTATCTCTTTCTTCACAATACTCACATATTTATTTATTTTTCTGGTCTGATTGCATAGGCCAGTATCACCAAAACAGTGTTTCACAGCAGTGTTGACAATGGGTATCCTTGTCTTGTTTCTGATTAAGGAGGAGTGTTTTATCATTGAATATGATGCTGGCTTGAGATATCAATCAATCAATTACTAATTGGGAACATTATTGTGAGACTGGCCTGCCTACATCAGTTCTGCATCTGAGCAGACAAACTCAGGTTCAGAACTCAACCTCTGAAACAAAGTTGCTCACACTGTGGTTTGGGAGAAGAAATGCCCAGAGCTCCAGGGCCAGGGCCAGGGGAAGGTGATCCTCACCATCTTTCCAGATCTCCGCAGTTAGCCGGTCCGTGCTCTGATGCAGGAGGGCTGCAACATTGTCATTCAGAGGGTCCATGTTTTTCATCAGCCACTCATTGGCCTTGTAGTCAACCTGAATGAAGTCAGACATCGAGGGTGATGAACTTACAGATTCATTAGCACTCCAGATAGCTCAAGGAGCCTCCCAGAAGCTCTGAGATGCCCAGCTCTGGGGCTCACTCCAGAAGAGAGCATTGGTGCCACCTTGTGTCCATACTCAGAACTGCATCCCACCCCCAACAAGGCCTTCTCCCTTACTTTCTTGCCAAATTCTATGATCTCATTTACCACCACTTTCCTCCTTATCCATTCTATTCCAGTCACACTGGCCTCCGCACTGTTCCTCAAATGTGCCAGTGCATTTCCACCTCAGCGTTTTTCTCCCTGCCATCCCCACTGCCTGGAATTCCCTCGCGGTGGATTTTCCCATGGCTGGCTCCTTCCAAGTCCTCACGGCTTTGCTTTGAGGCTCCCAGAGTCACAGTCACAGCCACCACAACTCTTTACATGTTCCCTCCACCAGACAGGGGCTCCCTAAGGCTGAGGCCCAGATCTGACTCAGCCCAGCACAGCGCTGGACTCACGAAAAGTCTTAGAAAATGTATGTGGAACACACAGAGTGCTAGACACGAGACACATGGGGCTTCTGCCTCCCAGCATTTGTGTATGCTGTTCCCTCTGCCTGGAGCACCCTTCCCACCCTTTGCCCATCCTTTCTGGGTACCTGTTACTCACCATTTAGACCAGGGGTCAACTAAAGCCCACCTCTTTTTGTATATAAAGTTTTATTGGACTACAATCTTCATTTATATATTCATTTGTGTATTACCTGTGATTTCCTTCATGCTACAATGGAATTGTACAGTTGTGACAGAGACTGGCCCACAAAGCTGAAACTATTTACAGAAAATGTTTGGTGACCCTTGGTTTAGATTTCAGACCCAGCATTGCTCTACTCTGTGAAACCTTCCCTTGGTGTTCCTCCTCTGGGCTTTGATACTGCCCTTAGCTGAGCCCATTAAAGCACCTATCAGCCTTATGTCCTAATAGTCTTTATTTGTGTCCCTCCCAGGTAAGAACCTTTGTGAGGACAGAAACCATGTTTGACTCGGAGCCTTAGCTTTACTCAACAAAGGGCTGAGCACACAAAACACACATGTGTACCAAGTGAGTGGACAAAATGCACATAATTCTCCTCCTGGTGAACTCCTATCCATCCCTCAAAACCTATGACAAATACCCTTGAGGAAGATTTGCTGACTTCATCAGACAGAGTCCTCATTCCACCTTGGACTTTCCTGGCCCCAGCCCTGGCAGTGTCTTGTCCCAGTGGACATCCGGTGGCCCCTGCTTTCCCTCTGCACCCTCCCTACACCTGTAGGAAGTGGTCCCCACTTCCGCCAATGTGCCCCGAGGCTGGGCTCCACCCCTACCTTGCCGGCATAGTGCAGGACGCTGAAGTCGGCCTGGTCTCGCAGGTGCCTTGGCCGCTGGAACTTGGGGTGGCCACCCTGCTCCTGGGCCACCTTCTCTACAAAGGACTTGTCTGTGGCCTTTGGGAACCAGCACTCCTCGTCCAGCAGGGCCAGGAGCCCAGGGGGGTTGGCCTGACCATTGATAGGAAGAGAAGATTAAGTTAGATCACCAAATGCAACACTTTGGTTACGGCTAATTTTTAGTTCTCATAAGTGACACTTGGACTTACAATGAAATGTGAGTGAGAAGAACAGTTACAGTTACAGCTGTCAATTAGTTCTTTGATTCAAGCCAGGCCCTGTGGCAGGCACATTTCAGGTTGTTTTATCTAGTGCTCACATGGACCTATGTCATTTTCTCCATTTTACTGATGGGGAGGCCTGAGGTCAGCAGGGTGAGAAGCTGGACCATGGCAGTGGCCAGTACAGGAGATGGGTATGAGGGTGGTGGGGTGGGAGGAGGTGCCAATGGCTCACCGGCCGCTCGATGAGGTCAATGCAGGGCTGCAGGTCGAGGCCAAAGTCGAGGAAGGTCCAGGGGATGCCCTCACGCTGGTACTCCTCCTGCTCCAGGACGAACATGGTATGGTTGAAGAGCTGCTGCAGCTTCTCGTTGGTGTAGTTGATGCACAGCTGCTCGAAGGAGTTCAGCTGTAGAGGATGAAGGGATGCGTGAGAGAGGGGATGGGGACCCAGAGATGGGGGATGGGGACCCAAGGAGATGGGACGGGGACCCAGGGAGATGGGGACAGGGACTCAGAGAGAGGGGACGGCGACTCAGAGATGGGGACAGGGACTCAGATGGGGACAGGGACCCAGAGAGAGGGGATGGGGACCCAGGGAGATGGGGACAGGGACCCAGAGATGGGGACAGGGACCCAGAGAGAGGGGATGGGGACCCAGGGAGATGGGGACAGGGACCCAGAGAGAGGGGATGGGAACCCAGGGAGAGGGGATGGGGACCCAGGAAGATGGGAACCCAGAGAGAGGGTATGGGGACCCAGGACAAGAGGGACAGGGCCAGAGTGATGGTGCCCTTCTGGCCCTCTGGTGGCACAAAGTGCAGACCTGGAAGATCTCAAAGCCAGCGATATCCAGGATGCCCAGGAAGGAGGCGCCCTGGCGAGGGCTGCGGTCCAGAGCACGGTTGAGGCGCAGGACCAGCCAGCGGAAGAGGCGCTCATAGGTGGCCTTGGCCAGGGCTTCCAGCGCGAAGTCAGCCTGCAGGGCACGGCGCACAGTGAGGGCTGGGCCTGCACATCAGTGGCCCCAGCCCATCCCCCAGGGCCGGCAGGGAGATACTGGGTGGGAACCAGGCCCCCTTATAGTTCATCAAGAATGATGACATGAACAACAGCCGACCATTATTGAAACCCTACTGTGTGCCAGGCACTGTGTGAAGTGCTCAGGGCCCATTGGTTCATTAATCCTCCCCCATCCCTTGAACCAATTTCAACAGTGTAACAGTGGAACCTGGCAACCTGGGTTTGAATTCTGGTTCTGCCACATAGTTAGTTAACTGTGTGACCTCAGACATGTGAATAAACCTCTCTGTGCCTGTTTCATTATCTGTAAAATGGATCCTAACAATAGTACCTCAGGAGAGAGTGGAACCCAGGTCAGCTTGACCCCCAATATCTAGTCCTCATCTTCCCCACTGTGTCTTCTTCGCCTTAGTACCTCGAGGTCCAGCCTGGGGCCAGACAGGGGCCTCTGCCCAAATGCTGGATTCTGAAAACCTCTAGCTTGTGTTAATTTCTCTCCATTCCCACTGCTGCCACCCTGGTCTGAGCTGCATAGTCATTTGCCTGGACTATGGCAGCACCCTCCTCTGACTCCCTGCTTCCCACCTGTGCCCCCTGGACCCAATTCTCCACGCAGTAGACAAGGGGGTCTTTACAAAAGACAAACTGAATCAAGTTGCACCCTGGCTTATACCCTCACTGACATGCTGCACTCAGAATAAAACTCACCTCCTTACTGTGGCCCCTAAGATCCTGCATGATCTGTCCCTTCCCAGCTTCTCTGACTGCAACTTCAATCATCTTCTTCCCCACTCTCTAGATTCATTGGCCTCCTTAACATTCCCAACTCACCAAGCTTGCTCTAGCTCCAAGGCCTTTACATGGGCTGTACCCTCTGCCTGGAACCATGTAGGCTCAACTTGAATATTACCTCCTCAGAGAGGACCTTCCTGACCACCCTAAGCCCCTCCTTCATAGAAGACATCACCACCTACAAGCATCCCATTTATTTATCTTCTTTTTAAAAACAAAAAAAATTATTTATTTATTGACTGATTGATTGATTGATTGATTTTAGAGGGCAGTGTCACTGGCCCTCATATGTGGGATCTGAACCGGGGCCATTGGCGTCCCAAGCCAGCTCTTAACCACCGCTCCACTCGGCCGGTCCTATTTATCTTCTTTTATTATCTGTTTCCCTACTACAGCCTGAGCTCCATGGGGGCATGACTTTGTTTCCAATACTGCTTTTATTCCCAGCACTTAGACCAGAGCCGGTAACCCAGCAGACACCCAGGAAAAGTTTGTTGAGTGAGCGAGGAAAACCGACATAAGTCTCTTAAAGACCTGGGACCATGGTACCCAGCTCGCCCTGTGCCCTCCCGCAGCCAGCATCACCCACCTGCTCCTTGGTCTGTGCTTTCTGCACGTAGTCTCGGCCAACCTTGATGCGTGGGGTGAGCAGGGCGCGGGAGAAATCCGTCACCCCCAGACCCAGGAGGCGGCAGAGTTTCTGGGCAGCTGAGGAGGAGAGGCACCAAGATCAGATCAGCACTGGGAAGTGGCGATGGCACAGCTCCCCACTGTTGGTGCAACAGAAGCCGTCCCAGCCTTTCCCATTAGAAGCATCACAGGTCCTAAAAGTGTGCATGTTCTTTGGCCCAACCATTCTCCTTCTGGGAACCCAAGTGGCCAAAAATAACCCCTGATGTGAGCAAAGACTGGACTGCGAGAGTGTTCATCACAGTATTGTTTACACTGGTGAAAAACAAGAAACAACCTGAATGCCCAACAATTGGGGATTGGTTAGAGGAGCGGAGTTTGTCCATTTGAATGGCTGTTCTACCGTCGCTAAAAACTACGTTGGAAACTCATTACACAGTAAACTTAGGATGTGTGCATTTCATGATATGTACATTTCACTTTGAATCAAAGAAAGAGTTGTAAACAAATATTGGGCACCAGTTAAAGACATGAAGGCTGAAGAGTGTATGTATGACCTGCATCCATGTCTGCAACTTTTAAATGCACAAGAAAATTAGGTGGATGAATTAGGAGAGATACCTAATAAAGCAAATGTAGTAAAATGCTAATGGTAGAATCTAGATGGTGGATAGCTGGGGGATTATTATAAAATTCTTTCAACTTTTCTATAAGTTCAATGATTTCCTAATAAAATGTTGGGGAAAAAGTTATTGAAATAAGAGTTCATTGAGGTGGCCAAACCCAAAGCAAATATTGAAAAATTAATTGTTCTTCTACATTGTGGAAAAAAAGAAAAATAAATAAGAAGACATCATTTACAATGACAACAAAAATAAACAGTCTAGGATGAAAATGAGGGCAGCGAATGAAACAATTTGGCAAATGTAGAAACATAACATATTACTAAATAAGTCTTTTCAACTTTTCTATATGTTTAAAAAAATTGTACAAGAATACACTGGGGAAAAATTATGCGAACTATTTTGCGAACTATTTAATGAAACAGAACAAAGTGTATAATACACTAAAAGGAAAACACTCGGGTTACAAAACTTCATGTAATGGGCATTCTATTTTTGTAGGGAAAAAAAATTGCATAGAAAAATGCCTGAGTGCCAAAATGCTAAAACAAATGTTTTTGCAAAAGATGGGGGTGGGGTTGTGCAGGCAGGTGTGTTTCTTTTTTTTCCTGTGAATTAAAATGAGAACTAAGAAATGTTTTCAAGCACCTATCACTTCATAATGGGAAAACAATTACTACAAACACTCAGCTCTGGCAGAAATGAAGAAAAAAACAGAAAAACACCTGGCAGGAAATACACCAAAATGTCAACAGTGATTAGTTCTGAGAGGTGAGGTCATGAGGATTTAAATTTCAGCCCCACTTTTTTTTCTTTCTTTTTTTTGGTGCAACTACAATTTCTTATTCTTGTACAGTAGCGTTGCATTATATGGGAAGTATTTAAGCACCAACGTAAGAAAGTTGACTAAAATGCATGTAATGTGCAAGGTAGCACTACACTACCAGGAACAGGATGGTTTTATAGGGTTCTAAGCCTTTGCCCTTTGCCGGCTGGTGAAACCCAGGAACTGCATCTCCAATTAATGTTTGCAAATGCAGAAAAAATGAAATACACAGGATTTCAAAGGAGCCTGATTATAAGGATACACAGTTCTCCCCACAGATCCCAGATGAAGAAACCCCAGTACGGTTGGTTCTAGTACATTACCTTGAAAAGTTACCTCCCAATGCATTATGGGGGAAAGGCAGATTTCCAGTTTATAAATTCTAGTCCCAATCTTGCAAATCAAATGAGAAAGTGAGTGTGCATGGCTGAGTGAATAGAGCCCCAGCACCCCAGGTGATAGCTCTGATCCACGCATCATGGTCGATGCCCCTTCCTTCATATTTTCTGTGTTGTAGTGCTTTTGAAAATGAACCCATAGGATTTTATAATCGGAACAGAAAGCGCTTCCCATTTCAAGGCAAAAGGGGTGTGAAGTATGATTTCATTTCTGTGACAATTACTTCCACATGGATACAGACATAGAACAAAGCCCAGAGAGAAAAACCCCAGAATATTAGCAGTGATTATCTCTCAGGAGTATGATTATGGGTAATTTTCCTGCCTTTATACTTCTCTGTCTTGCCAGAATTTCCCCCATCCAGCTTGTATTACTTTATAATAAGAAGCAGAGCTATTTCCATTTTGATAAAAAAGGAATATCAACTATAATTCTGCTTTTGAAAGCAAGACAGTATATATATGCAGAGCATAGAGTCCAGGAGATTTACCCCGTGCTAACGGCAGGTCTCTCAGAGTGGTGGGGAGGACGGAGGATCCTGCTGCCTGCCCCCCAAACCCTCCACCTTTGGCACGCTGGTGTTGTTCAAACTTTCATCAGAGATCACTGATGAAAGGAAAAGGGTAGGAGATTTTATTTTGGTAAAGACTCAGCCAAGGGCAGGAAATCAGAGTGCTCCTGGGTTGGAGACAGGCCCCGCAGTGCAGGGGTGTGCTCTGTCCGTGGGACAAGGGAAGCAGAGTGGGGTGGGTGGGCAGAGGGCCAGGGGCCGGTACCTGTGTTGTCAGGCATGGAGGCTTGATCGGTGTTCCGTTCTCTCTTCAGGACAATGTTGCCAAAATGGAGAACAGCCGAGACGGTCCGCAACATGGCTAAGGGGTGGCAGAGAGAGAGATCACATATTGCTCTGGACCCGTGTGGGGTCCTAACTAGCCCCGTAAAAATCTAGCTTCAAAACCCTCTGTCAAATTACACCACCACCCTCAGCTTAAAAGCCACCTGTGACCCTGGGCCGGCTTGAAAACATGAATGGATAAATGAATCCTGTATCTTGTGCTCGAGGGTCGCTTTATCCCCATTCAGTATCTGCTCGCATTGTCCCTTTTATAAAGTGATGCAGATAAGACTGAAAGGAACTTTGGGAAATGAGTAAGGAGGGTCTTTAGAGATATGGAAAGATTTCTAAAATATCAAGTGAAAAATGGGATGTACATAATGGTATATATGACACATGGCTCTGTATGTAAAAAAGGCACAAAATAGAAAGTACAGTCGGTTTCCGTTATTTGTGGTAATGTTCTACAGCATCACTGTGAATATTGAATTAGTGATTGCAAACGCGCCTTTGGTTCTTGTGAGCCACTGGGTCACAACATGTTCATCAACTGATGAATACGTCACCTTGTTTTATGTGTGTTTCTGTTTAAAGGCACCTTCTTAGGGCCGGCTGAGTGGTGCGTTGGTTAAGAGTTTGCTTGGGACGCCAGCTCTGAGCAGCAGGTCCCTGGTTCAGATCCCACATGAGGGCCAGTGACTCTGCGCCCTCTACAGCTAACATGGTGAACAACAGCTCGACCTGGAACTGGGCTGCCGAGAGTCACCGGCGGCAGTATAGGGTGCAGCCCCTGCTGCAATGGGCTGCCGTTAGCTACCGTGAGTGGCTGGCAGCCAGTGTGAGCAGCTGGCGGCCGGCATGCGACCGCCTCACCCAGGAAGAGCACAATGATAATACCAACATGGGCCAGTGAAGTGACGTCCTCCACAACTAGACTGAAGAACAAAAAGGACAGCAACTTGTCTGTTGCCCTTCCCCGATTCCCCAATGCTATTTCTCTCCCCCAATTCCCCAATAAAATCTTTAAAAAAATAAAAAGGCACCTTCTTAATATATATTGCTTTTACCTTCACATGGAACTCAGGGCCAACAGCACTATATAATTCGTGGCTGAAGGAAGCTCGTCTAACACACGTATTTCCTCCACAAGCCACTGTATAGCCTCCCTGCACTTAGGGACACTAGACAGCATTAAGCACTAGGCTTGGAAGGCATTTTAGACAGTAAAATCACCAACAACAATAGCACAAAAACACGAAATATGTGGCACTACTAGGCTGCAAAGAGGACACTGGCTTACAGTTTGTACTGAAGCAACAGGCAGAGCATCCCCTCATTGGATCTCATTGAGTGTGCACTGGGCAACTCAAAATTTCCACCTCTCTATACATAATTACAATGACCACAAATGCACCAGGAGTATTGGTTTTGGGATCACAAATAAATGCAGTGTGTAGGGGAATTCACAAATGTAGAAACTGCAAATGGGGATGTCCTGTACATATGGTCCCCAACTTAACGATGGTTTGAATTATGATTTTTTTCAACTTCACAATGGTACAAAAGCCATACACATTCAGTAGAAACGGTACTTCACATTTTGAAGTTTGATCATTTCCCGGGCGAGCGATATGCAGGATGACACTCTCTCGTGATGCTGGGCAGCTGCTGTGAGCCTCAGCCACGTGATCAAGAGGGTAAACAGCTGATACTCCACAGCGTACTGTGTTGCCAGCATTTTTTGGATACTGCATTTTGTTTCTCATCCTTTCAGGACTACAAAACACCCATCCGTGTCTCCTGTTCTGGTGAGACGGGGAAAGCAATGACTCTTAAGATGGAACTCAAGATAATTGCCCAGCATGAAGGCAACAGCCATAATTACATAAATTACATGAGGTATTCAACACATCTTATAGAATAGGCTTTGTATTAGATTATTTTACCCAACTGTAGGCTAATGTAAGTATTCTGAGCATGTTTAAGGTAGGCTAGGTTTTAAGCTCTAGTGTTCAGTAGATCAGGTGTATTAAATTCATTTTTGACTTACGATATTTTCAACTTACAATGGGTTTATTGGATCGTAACTGGGGTTAAGTTAAGAAGCATCTGCATTTGCTTATCTATGCAGAGCTGCCACAAAGTGCATGGTAGTGGGCAATGCTGTGCCCCTAGAGTATGTTATCAGCAATTTGTAGGGTTTGGTTGGCATGATGATGGGGGACACTGATGTAATATGTGGGGTGTTTCTGATGTCACAGGGAGCAGGCAAGTAGGGACCGGAAGCAGATGCCCTTCTGTACCACAAAGAATTGCCCACATCCCCTGTAACTTCTAAATGACCCATTGGATATTCATGTTAATGAATGGCAAATAATGGTTTGCAATGATCTGAGACTAATCCTGTTTTATGTATAAACACAAAAGTGTTTTGTTTTAATACACAGTGACTTTTCCAGAAGGGGAGCCGCTGCTGTTGGTTCAGAATTTTATCAAGATTTGGTCCACATTTTAGAACACGCTCACCCCAGACAGCAAAGCTGCATGTGGCACTGAAGTGACCATATGACACTCTACATCAGACAGGATTTGTACCTGCTGTGTTTATGGTGATGTTACAGATCAGAGCAAGCACCCAGCTACCTCACCAACTGTTAGTCCTAGAACAGTTTTCATGATTTATAGACTGAAATGGACACTGGTTTTGTTTTTTTCACTTATTCCATGCCAGGTCCTATTCCAAATACTTACAAAAGAACTCATTTAACCTTTAAAACAACTCAATGAGGGCATTCCTGCAATGACATTTTTACAGATGGGAAACTGAGTAAAATCCCCATTTGACAGATGGGGAAACCAAGGCACATTTTGGTAATCAACTTGCCTAAGATCATCCAGCTCATAAGCACAGACCTGAGATTCAAACCCAAGCGGCCTGACTCTGGGGTCAGTAATCTTAACGGCTGTGCTTCCCTTTTCCTCCCTCTGTAAGCGTAAAATTCGAATGTAAATACGTACATATAGCATACATAAAGAAAAGCACAAGAATCTTAATACGTCCTGCTCAATAAGTCTTTGCAAAGTGATGGCACCCGGGGAGCCAGGCCCTAGGACGCCCCCTGCTGGACACTCACTGACCATGGACGAATTCACAATTAACAGGGTTCAGTGGAAGAAGCCAAAAGCGAAAGTGGGTGAACAGTATGAGTTTGTTTGTACCAAATTCAAGAACAGGTAACACAAGTTATTAGACGCTGGAATAATGGTTACATTCAGGGGGTTCTGGTGATGGGAACGGGTAAGAGGGGGATTCTGGGTTCTGGTTACGCGGGCACTCACTTGCAGAAATCCCCAACTGGATGCTTACCTATCATCCGTGCGCACGTTTTGGCGTCTATGCTACGCTTCTACACAGCTTACTTAGAAAAAAGGGGTGGTGGAGTAGGCTGCTGGGATATTCCTGCCAAAAATGTGTAATCTGAGTCTAATCGCAAGGAAACACACCCAAGTTTGACACAAAACAACTGGTCTGTAATCTACAAAAGCGCCAAGGTCATGAACGATAAAGACTTAGGAACTGTTCCAGATGGACAGGGAGTAAAACGTGATGACTAAATGCAACGTGTGATTGGGGACTGGAGAAGTGTGTGTGTGTGTGTGTGTGTGTGTGTGTGTGTGTGTGTGTGTGTGTAACTTAAAAAAATTTTTGTTTTGCTATAAAGACATTATTGGGACAATTGACATAAGGCCTGTGACAAAAAATTTTTGTTATAAAGGGCATTATTGAGATAACATGGTCTGTGGATTAGATAATAGTACTAATGGTAGCAATGTTAATTTCCTGATGAGGATTCTGTGTTGTGATTATCAGAGAACATTCTTAGGAAATATACACTGACAGATTCAGGGGGGTGGCTGAATAATTCCCTCCCCACAAGATGTCCACATCTGAATTCCTGGAAACTGTGAAGGTTACCTCGCAAAGCAAAATGGACTTTACAGATGTGACCTCTGAATATAATCACAAGGGTGCTTACAAGAGGGAGGCTGAGGGAGAAGCCATTCTAACAAAGGTTAGAGTGATGCTCTTTGAAGGCGGAGGAAGGGGCCATGAGCCCAGGAATGTGGGCAGCCTCTGGCAGCTGGAAAAGGTAAAAACACCACAGCAGATTCTCCCCTGGAGCCTCCAGAAGGAGCCAGCTTTGCTGGCACCCTGATTTTAGTCCAGTAAGACTGATTTTGGACTTCCGACTCCAAAACTCTAAAAAAATAAAAGTGTGTTGTTTTAAGCCACTGTGTTTGTGGTCATTCGTGACAGAGGTCATAGGAAATTGATACAAAGGATAAAAGGAACACTTCATCTACATCCTTATTCTCAAATGCCTCAGAATAAGTAATTGGAAAGATAAAAGAGGATAAAACCAATGTGGCAATTGGGGAATCTGGGAGAACAGCATGCGGCAATTTCCTGTACTCTTTTTGCAACTTTCCTGTAAATCTGAAATTATTCAAAATAAAAGGTTTAAAAAAATACCCTGGGGCCGGCCAAGTGGCTCAGTTGGTTAAGAGCATGAGCTCTGAGCAACAGGGTTGCTGGTTCGATTACCACATGGGCCAGTGAGCTGCACCCAAGCTGAGCTGCCACCGAGCTGGTGAGAGTGCACGTACTCTTAACAATAAGGTTGCCAGTTCAACTCCCACATGGGATGGTGGACTATAACCCCCCCCAACTAGATTGAAAGCAGTGACTAGACTTAGATCTGAGCTTGCACCCTCCACAACTAAGGTTGAAGGACAACAACTTGACTTGGAGCTGATGGGTTCTGGAAAAATACAATGTTCCCTTCCCCAATTCCCCAATAAAAATCTTTAAAAAAAAACCAAATATCCTGAAAACAGAAAGGTGATGTCACTGACTTAATGGCTTCAAGAGGCCTGCTCTGAAGGACCCACAAGAAACCCGCTTACAGAGGTGGCCTCCTGGGAGCCAGAGACACTTGAATGATTATACATCTTTTATTGTTTTTGAGTTTCATATCTTTGGAAATATAAGACCCAGTCCAGAAAAAAAAATCACCGTTAAAAAAGGACCAGGGCTCTGGAATTAATGAGATTATAGTGATGATTGCACAACCTTGTGACTATACTACAAACTACTAAATTGTATACTTTGCTATAGCAAATTTTACAGTATGTGAATTCTACCTCCAAAACAAACGGCCTTGGTATAGCTTGTAGGGCACACTGAGTGTGCAAGAAACAGTAATTTTTCCTCTCCGTCTCCACTGAGATCATAGCTTCTTGTGGAAAGTATCTGTTCCTTACTCATCTAACCGTACATTCTATACAGTAAATCCTCTATAAATGTTTTCATGAGTGAACTTTAGCTTCCAGTTTCGGGGCAAGAATTCCTTCCATGATCCCCACTACTTCTGGGATTCAATCTAACCTCTCATCAGGGTCCTCAGCACCCTGTTCCCAACCCTCACACTCCCTCCAGCCCAGGGTCCCCTCACTGACTCCAGCCACATCTGCCTCCTTTCAGCTCTTTCGTGCTGCCAGGCCTTTGCCCAGGCAGTTCCCTCCATCTAGATGCCCTTCCCGAACCACCCACATGGTGGTTAATTCCTGCCTGACCACCAGGGCTCAGCCAAGCCCCGCCTCCTCCAGGGGTTACCCAGACTTTTTCCAGACCACTACAGAACCCGGTGACACGCAGTCACCCATCCATGCACCTTCCATCCGTCACCCTTCCAGACTCCATTTTAATCCACTTGTGTGATTTGAGGCTCCCTGGAGTGCTTTGCGGATCACGGACTAGTTCTGTGCTGGTCACTGTTAGTTTAGCCCATCCTCACACACTTCATCACGTGTGGAGTGAATTGATTTTTTTTTTTTTAAGATTTTATTGGGGAATTAGGGGAGGGGAACAGCATTGGGGAATCGGGGAAGGGGAACAGACAAGTTTCTGTCCTTTTGTTTTTCAGTCTAGTTGCAGAAGATGTTGATTCACTGGCCCATGTTGGTATCATCATTGCGCTCTTCCCAGATGAGGCAGATCGGTCGCCGACCTCTGGATGTTGCTCACCGCAGCTACTGGCAGCTCACGCTGGCTGCCAGCCGCTCACGCTGGCTGTTGCTACTCACTGTAGCCTATGGCAGCCCACTGCAGCGGGGACTGCAGCCTACACCTTGCCGGGGCTTGTGCAGCCCAGCTCCAGGTGGAGCTGTTGTTAGCTGTAGAGGGCAGTGTCACTGGCCCTCATATCTGGGATCCGAACCGGGGCCGCTGGCATCCCAAAACCAGCTCTTAACCAATGCGCCACTCGGCCGGCCCGTGAATTGATATATTAATGAATAAATGGCAAAGAGTTAAACGAATGGGAGACATATTATTGAATGGCAGGAGTTTGCAGTGACCTTGAGCAATCTAGGCCTCCTGGGCCTCGGTTTCCGGGCTGCCCAGTGGGAGGGCTGGCTGGACAGGGATAGTGGAGAGCTCCGGAAATGCCAGGAGGTTCCTTCAGGGTGCCTCCCAAAAGCTAAATAAATAAGGACACCTCCTTATAGAGTAAAAAATTGAACGCTCATTCATTCCTTAACATCAGCTCAGATAGGCCCAGAAGGAATTCCCCCATAGCGTTTAAAATGGCCTTTTACAGTTGGCTTAGGCACCTGCGTTGGTGCCAAGCACTCAGGTAAATCTGACACCTGAGGAGTTGGCAGTTACTCCTCAGTTACTGGTGACTCCAGACCAGCAGATCGCAAGCAAGTCCCGGCCTGCGGAGGCAGAGGCCTGGGGCTGGTGACGCAGATCCTACTTCATGAAAGTGGGAACCCTCCTCCCTGTGGGTCAGGCTCCCAGCTCAACCTCTCAAGGTGGTATTTATGGCACCAGTGCGGGTAGATGGAGGATGGAGGCTGGAGGTCCTGCCTGGACTGGCCTCCAAGCTCTCTGCCTTGCTGCCCTGGGCTTCCCAAGGACCACCTAGAGGCGCCCACCTGCCTCTCTGGGAAGGATCAAGGGCTGGAGTCACAATGGGTTCCTCCAAGTCCTCATCAGTTGGGGTGAGTCCCCAGGTAGACGCCCCACCTCCCTGGACCTCTGTCTCCTCTTTTGTCTATGAAAGGAGAGTCTATGAAAAGGTGACCAGCTGGCGCCACTCCTTGTGGATGAACCACAAAATCAAACTATAATGAGACCACATCCACCTACCACACCAGCAAAGGCCAAAAAAGTTCCCAAGGATGGTTGCTGGCTGCAGGTTGGGAAAAGGGCTCCAGGGGCATGGACGGCAGAACGGGAAACTAGCGCCACCTTCTGGACGGCGATAGGGTTGATTCTCTACAATTTAAAAAACAGCGAGGAAGAGAGAGGAGTGAATTAGAGGTGAAACCCAAAAAGCCACCAGTGGGTATTTGTTGGATCTGGTGCCAGGTGCCCAGAGGGTGATTACCCTCTGCTCTCTAGTTGCATATGTGTTTGAAATGTCCTATAATAAAAACGTAAAAATCAGGGCCGGCCGAGTGGCGCATTGGTTAAGAGCTGGCTTTGGGATGCCAGCGGCCCCAGTTCGGATCCCACATATGAGGGCCAGTGACACTGCCCTCTACAGCTAACAACAGCTCCACCTGGAGCTGGGCTGTGAGAATCCCGGAGACGGTGTGGGCTGCAGCCCCTGCTGCAATGGGCTGCCATAGGCTACAGTGAGCAGCCGGCAGCCAGCGTGAGCTGCCAATAGCCGCGGTGAGCGACCATCCAGAGGCCGGCGACCGATCTGCCTCATCCGGGAAGAGCACAACGACGATAACAACATGGGCCAGTGAAGCAACGTCCTCCACAACTAGACTGAAGAACAAAAAAAGACAGTAACTTGTCTGTTCCCCTCCCCTGATTCCCCAACACTGTTCCCCTCCCCCAATTCCCCAATAAAATCTTTAAAAAAAAAAAACAACATAAAAATAAAAATCATTCAGCAATGAAAAGGAATGAAGCACTGATATACATGCTACCTCATGTATCAACCTTGAAACCATCAGGCTGAGTGAAAAAAACCAGCCACAAAGGACCCGTATCAAATGATTCCTTTTATAGGAAAGGTCCAGGATGGGCAAATCCATAGAGACAGGAAACCTAATAGTGGTTGCCAGGGGCTGGCAGTGGAAACTGGCAGGTGACAGCAAAAGGGGGGCAAGTTATCTCCCTGGGCCACTGAAAACATCCTATTAATAAAATTGATGGTAGTGATGGATACACAACTCTGTGAATATACGAAAAGCCACTGACTTGTGGTGGCTTGGTATGTAAATTATATCCCAATAAGCCTATCCAATTTTTTAAAAGCTGGATAAAAACAAAAATTGCACCTCTCCTTGGATTCCACCACTTTGTTTCTGAGAATTGAGCCTATGGTTCTGTTCACACATGAGCACAAAGACCTATGTACAAGGATATTCATGACTTTTTTTTTGGGGGGGGTGGGGAATCATTCCAATAGCAGTGGGATGCAATCACCCTAAAGGGTTTGTCAGCAAGGCACAGGGATTGGTTAAAAGACTTATAGTTTGGGCTGGCCGAGTGGCTCAGTTGGTTAAGAGCTCGCTCAAGAGTGGGAGCTGAGCTTTGAGCAACGGTGGTTCGATGCCAGCCCGAGCTGAGTTGCCGTTGAGCTGCCAACAGGTAGCAGGATGGCTCAGCTAAAAAAAGTTCAAAAAAAACAAACAAAACTTATAGTTTATCTAAACAATGAAACCTGATGCAGCCACAAGAAGGACTGAAGTTCATCTACATAGACTAAAACAGAATGATTACCAAAATATACTATTTGGTGGGAAAGGTAGAGGACAAAGGCCCCTAACACTGTGGTGAGCTAACCCCAGTGCCACCTGGGACCCGACGTGGGGCCTGACGTGCCAGATGTGTTGCACCTCCTAGTTGGTGTATCTCGGATGGTCCTGGGAGAAAGGTCAGGAGGTGGGACCCACCTCGAGCTCCTGCTGTGCAGGAATTTTTAAATCAGTAGAGAAATATCTTAACATTTTAATCACCAGTACAGCTGAAGAATGCCTCTGTTTATGGAAAAAATAATGTGTATCTTTTTTTACTCACCTAAACTATTTCTAGAAGAAAATGCAGGAAGCTTAACTGAGAAACTAGGGTGGGGCAGGGGAGTTGGCCTTTAGGAGACTTGGTTTTCCCAGTAAGACCTTTGGACATATTCACATTATGTCACTACATGCCATACGTTGCACTGGCAGGGTTACTTGAGGTGACATGTGTCAGAAGGCCAGGCGGGTACTGAGGGGCCAGGCAGGGAGGCCCAGGCCTCTGCCGCGGCCACCATCTGAATTTGTTTGCCAGCTGCCCAGGGAGGGGAATGGAGACAGGCAGGCGGGGGAGTTATGCAACCGTGGTTGGGAAATCCAGCAGGAGAGGCTTAGGACCCTGTGTCAATACACCCAAGGAGGCCAGCCTGTTAGCAGCCTGGGTGGACAGCCAAGCTGGCACTTGGTTTGCAGCCCTCCCAGTTGGGCCCTGGAGCTCCCGGGGCCTCCTGCAGCACCAGGAACCAGAGGAGAATGAGTCCGACCCAGCCCCACTCAGACCTGGAAACCAGTTTTTCTCCACGGGACCAGAGAAAAACTCATAGTTGACCCTAACAACAAAACTTGAGCTTCTGCAAAAAAGACTAAGGTCCACCTCTACGTGCTTGTAGGTAAATCGTGTGCCCCCCCTCCAAAAAAAAGGTATGTTGAAGTCCTAACCCCCAAGACCTCTCAGAATGGGACCTTATTTATATATTGGGCCATGTCAAACAGAACTATGTGAAGAGGAGGTTGTACTACAGCAGGGAGCGCCACTAATCAAGTATGACGGGTGTCCTTATAACAAGTGGAAATTGTACACACCAATGTGCACAAGGGAGAATGCCATGTGAAGATGAAGACAGATCGGGCAATGCTTCAACAAGCCAAGGAACATGGAAGGTTGCCAGGACACCACCAGAAGCTAGGGAGGAGGCAGGGAACAGATTCTCCCAGGACCAACCAACCCTGCCGACACCTTGATCTCAGACTTCTGGTCTCCAGAACTGGGAGACAATTTCTGCTGCTTGAGAGACTCGGTTTGCAGTGCTCTATTATGGCAGCCCTAGTTTACGAATGTAGTACTGCACCAGGACTACTGTCAAAACATACTCTTTGGTGAAAAGGTCAAGGGGCAAACCAGCAGAACACAGGGTGATGATCTGAGTATTTCACACCAGGGCCGCCCAGCCCAGAACAATACCTTCTTTCCTGAACTTTTCCCTCAGCCTCCTCCAGACCTCCAGTCCATCCCCATGGCCCAGAGCTGCCTCTGCCCTGCTCCCAGCTCTCTGTGGCTCCCCAGCACCACCAGAACAAAGTCCCAGTCTCTCAGGTTGGCGTCTGAGGCCCTGCCTCCCTCTGTAGTTCCTTCCCTCACTCCTCTCTGTCATACACTAGACGGATGTTTCAATGCCTCGAACATGCCATGCCTTTCCTGCCTCAGGGCCTTTGCACAGGCTGTTTCGCCTGCCTCGATATCACCAATGCTCACTCCCGGAGCTCCTCTAGGCCTTTGCTCAAACATCACCGTCTCAGTGGGCCCTTCTGAATTACCTACTTAAAGCTATACCGTCCTCTCTCCTCCATTCCTTGTTCTATTTTTCTCCCCGGCACTCATCGCCTTCTCCTAGACCACAGAGTTCTTTATTTATCTGGATGGTGGTTCTCGTTTAGTCAGTCTCCCTTAACAGGGACATGTGTTGGTTTTATTCCCTGCTGTGGCCAGTGCCCCCACACAGTAGTTGCTCAATAAATGCTTGAGCAAATAAACCAAGGAGTGAATGACCACATCCCCCGCCTGCCTGTGTAGTGTCCACCCCACCCTTCTTGGTGACTCAGGGCTCACTCACAGATGATTTCTTCATGGGTGAATCCCAGGACCCGCAAGGATTCCAGCGTCTCCTGGAAGAGCTCCCGTTCCTGGCCGGGGGAGGACGCTGGCCCATTGGTCAGGAAACGGTAGTGGGAGCACGGTTCCAGGAGGAGGTCGGCTGCAGGGGTAACAAGCAGAGGCCAAGGTCAAGGGCAAGCTGTGGAGTCAGATTCACATACTGGCTTCCTCCATGGCCACCCTAGATAAGTCACTTCCCCACTGAGGACCATGGTCATCTCCTGAGTGAGGATCCTTTTCTCACGGGTTTAGTGGAGTGGGTGCTTAGCACATGTTAGATCTTTCTCTTCCTCCTTCCACAGAGATTCTCGAGTCCCAAAATTGCCCAGAGCAGGCACTAGCTGCTGGTCGGCAGAAGCAATAGGCCTGAGGGTGACTGAGTTAGCAGAAGCCACAGGACAGCAGGGGCCAGCGGCAGAAGGCATGGGGGTTCAGAAGCCACCCTGAGAGGGAGCCTGGATGACAGGGGGCCAGAAAGTGGCCCAAGCTACGGGGTGGAAGGATCCAGAATGAAAGGGAACCACAGGGCGGTGGGGCCACTGTCTGCAGCCAGCGGGCAGGAGGAGTATGGAGCAGGAGACAGGAGGAACCTCAGGCAGGAGTGTGGCGGTGGGAGCCAGAGTGAAGGGGAGCGCGAGGCAGCAGGCGCCACGAAGCCACACAGACCAGGACCACGGGGACCCACGAGGCAGCGGGAGCCACGGCAAAGCTGGAGTCACACACGCTGGAGTGAGCACAAGAGAAATGAGTATGAACAGGAGCCACATGGGTACGTGGCCAGTGCGATCAACACCCAGGAGACAGCAGGACCAGAGGGCAGCAGAATCTGCCCAGCAGAAGGAGCCGGGGGCGGGTGGGGGGCACAGGAGCGGGGTTGGCCAGATTCTCTGTTGGCAAAAGTTGGGAGGAGGCAGGAACCGGGGCAGCGGGATCCAGGAGACAACAGAATGCACTACCCAGCAGGATCCTGACATAAAGCGGATAGCAGTGCTTCCCGTTTCCTCCTCCCTGGGGTCCCAGAGAAGCCAGGAGATGGGCCAAGCTACAGAGTGGAAGGAGTGACCCCCACCCACTCCCCCTGGCAGCAACACTGACCTTTGAGCTGCTCTCCTGCGCCTCCCAGCAGCTGGTAGAAGATGTGGAAGCTGCACTCATCCTTGGCCTGGCGAATGGCCCGCGACTTCTCTAGCAGGTCTGGGCAGAGGCGAGTCAAGGTGCCACCAAAGAGGGAAATGGGCTCCACCTGGCCCCCTTGATCCATTCTGACCCCCTGCCATCCCATAAATCAGTGGAGTCCTTCACAGCCTAGGCCAGTGACCTTGCCACTAACTGGACAAGTGGTCTTGAGCATGCTGCTTAAGCCCTAGTGTCTCCGTTTCCTCATCTGTGCAAGGGGCTTCACATTAACATCCGTCAATGAGTTGCTATGAGAGTAACTGAGTTATAGTAAGAATATCATTTGCCATCATTACCCTCACAGACTGAGTTTCCCTATATGGATATTGGGTCCTTCTTTCTAGGAAAATCACACAACTCGTTCACACACCAAAAATCGGTGATACACCTTTAGAGTACATAAAATACCCAATAGCTTATTTACCCCTCCGTGTCTCACGCTCATGGACCACCGAGAACATATTTTGCATGATAGTCATAACCAGAGTCTTGCCCAAGATCGGCTGCAAACCGAGGTCCACTGACTTAAAGCCCTGGGGTCACTAACCTGCTGGGGATATGGGGCGGGGGGAGCAGGGAGAGGGGATCCCAAAAAGCAGGGTGGGGTGGGGGAAGCACACACAACTGTATGACCCTGGGTGTCAAGAACCCTGAGCCTGTTTCCACTTCTGTTGAATGGAATGATAACAGCATCTGCCTGGTGGAGTTAGAGAGAGGAGCCCTGAGCTAACATATGGACAGCTCTCAGGATAGCACCAGGGGCATCGTAAACACTCGAGACATGTTGGTCATGCCAACATTGGTGCCAAGGAGTCAGGCTGTGCCCCAGACCCATCTGATTGGCCTGGGGGTAGCACCTGCCCCATGAGCATCAATCCATAGGTTGGTTATTGACTCTGAGGCAGAGACAGCTGGAACCTCAGAGCTTGTGCCCAGGGAGGGCAACCACAACGGCATGGGGAGTATGGATGGGAGAAAGTTCACGTTCAGAAGCAAGCAGAGAACATGAGCATGAGGATAAAAAGAGACTGCAGAGAAATCACACAGTTGGAGGAGGCACGGGATGGCAGGATGGATGGGGCAAGAAGGTTTGGGAGTGATAAGAAC
The DNA here is from genome assembly GCA_033961575.1 of Aselliscus stoliczkanus. NCBI lineage: Eukaryota > Metazoa > Chordata > Mammalia > Chiroptera > Hipposideridae > Aselliscus > Aselliscus stoliczkanus. Next base: position 8,493,010 of record CM066732.1, read on the forward strand.
CTGTGTCAGCAGGAGCCATGATGCAGAGAAGCAATGGGCCTTGGGGTCTGTGGGGAGCAGGAGCTGGTAGCTGCAAGGGGACACCAGGCCTCTCACCGTCCCAATTACAGAAGACAGTGAACTTATCCGACACCGCTGGGGCCGGAGATCTGGGTTATTATTAATGTTGTTAATATTATGATCAGTAATTGTTAGTCAATAATATTAATATTGATAAGGATATTGTTAATTTACTCCAATCATTAGTTTCTAATAACCAGAGCTTGTTCTTTTTTTTTTTTTTTTTGAGGGCAGTGTCACTGGCCCTCATATGTGGGACCTGAACTGGGGCCGCTGGCATCCCAAGCCAGCTCTTAACTACCATGCCACTTGGCCAGCCCCAGAGCTTGTTCTTGAGTGCTTACTATGTGCCGGACGCCATGCTAAGAATTTGACTCACGTTGTCCTCCAGACCTTTCTAGCACAGGTTCTATGATTCTGTCCCTTCTACAGAAGGGAAACCGAGGCACAGAGAGGTCACATCATGTGCCCAAGTTCCCACAGCCTCATGGTGGCAGAGCTGGACTGCAGCCCAGGTCAGTGTGATTTGTTCACCATGCTTAGTTCTGTACTCCGGGAGCTCCTGTTTTATCTTGTATATTCCTTTGGAGCTTGCATGCCACCTGTCAGAACGGGGTGGACACAGCAGGCCTGAGACTGCCTGCTCACCAGGCCAGCGGCTCGTGTCTGGGAACCTGGATTGTGGGAGGGGCTCCCTGCGCCTAAACTGTCTGTACAAAACAACGTGATTTCTGCTGAACACCTGCTTTCCTTCAGGTGATGTGGAATGTTGGAATGTTCCAGGCAGCGGGTGCTGACGTGACCAGCCTTCAATAAAAGGCCTGGGCACCGAGTGTCTCATGAGCTCTCCCAGTATATGTGATATCGTGATATGTTGTCACAACTCAATGCTAGGGGACTTAGTCTGTCCTGTGTGACTCCACGGGGAGAGAACTCTGGAAGCTGTGCTGACCTCCCCCATAATTTGTCCCATGTGCCTTTGCTCTGTGTCCTTTCCCTGTGATGAATCATGGCCGAGTCCGAGAGTCTCAGTGAATCACCAAACCTGAAGCAAGTCCTAGGGACCCTGACCCACTACCCTTAGTGAGTCTTCTCATAAAAGCAGCAGAAACTCCACCCACTTCCCTCCATATGGGGATGTTGTGTCCATCTCTTCCCAAGGTTCTGTGATCCTTCTAAAGAGGGGGAAACTAAGGCACAGTGTCTGAGTAGCAGGAAGCCAGGTTCCATGAGTGTGGGGATGCCTATTTCCTGTAAGGGGTGAGCCCAAGAGCCCCCTCTTCAGCCACCATCCCTTGTCCTCCCAGGCACCCTCCAGGCCATGAAGGATACAGGTCTCGATGTTGGCACCCACGATGTATCCGGCAACGTCAAAGTTGATGCGGATGAATTTGCCCTAGGAGGGGAGAGGCGAGGGCAGAGCTCAGGGCTCTCTGCTTCCCACGGGCACTCCCAACCCACACTCACCCCTCCCAGAACCAGGGCTGCCTCTTGACTTTCTCTCTCTCCACCTGAACTTCACCCCAATCACGGGATCCCAGAGGGGCTTCCTGGGGAATCTAAAGTCCAGGCCCCTTTGACTTCTTTCCTCAGGCCCCAGGCTCCCAGCCCCTCCTCCCTCAGACACACCTCTTGCCTTCCCCCACCACCCTCCTACATGCCCAGCTGCTGTCTGGCTGACATATAGCCAGAAATCACCCTCATCCAGCACTCACAAATCGAGAGGAGTTGTCGTTCTTCACCGTCTTGGCATTGCCAAAGGCCTCCAGGATGGGGTTGGCCTGAAGAAGCTGCCGCTCCAGCTCACCCTGCCAGGGGTAGAAGATGGCCCCTCAGTGAGAATCAGGCCTGGGATAGGGGTCTGTGTTACAGCTGGCTGAGTGTGTGTGTGTGTGTGTGTGTGTGTGTGTGTGTGTGTTTGTGAGGGGCTTTTGTGTGTCTGGGTGTGTGCTGCTTTCCCACATCCGGGTCTTGCCCTTCAGTCTATTGTGAAGGGAACAAGGAAACATCTTCAAGATACATTGTTAAGAGGAAACAAAGCAAAACGAAACAAAGAAACCAAATTGCAGAACAATACCTACAATGTGATCCCATTGATAATAAATTAAACTGAGGAAAAAACGCTACCAAATAAGATTCCCATTTCTACAGGTATATATACATGTTTGTACACATTTAGAGAAAGGTCTGCAAGGATACACATCAAACTGTCAACAGCATAAGCCACTCCAAGGAAGGGGGACTGAGAGGAGGAAAGAGGAATTTCACTGTATCTGATTTTTGTTGTTGTTGTTACAGTGAATATGTACTCATGTATTACTTGTGAAATTAATTAAGGAAAAATCTATACCATTTATATAAAGTGTTTAGAACTGGCACATCATAGGCATTCAAGGAAGAATAATTTCCTTCCCCAACCATGCTGCTCCGTGGGTAGGGATCTTATTCTAAACTTCCCCACAGCCACCTTGGTGTCAGAGCCAAGGCCACAGTAGGTGCTCAATAAAGGGCAAGCCCCTTTCCCTCCTTTCTAGCCAGACTCTATAGGGCATCAGCTATTTCTTTGTTTCCTGTGAGCCCTTAGAGATTAGCCTGAGCAGGGGGTATAAGGTAGGCCTGCAATAAATGGCAGTATGGGTCTCTGGGTTGTATGAATTCACAGGGTCTATGGGGCCCATTTACACACATTTAGCACATCAGCAACAAACGGTAGTTTTGGTGTCTGGGTTATTTCATGTTGGTATCTGTGGCCAGTCTGCACACACACAGTAGAGCTAACCTAAGTGGCAGTGCAGGCTGGATCTACACACACACAGTAGAGTCACACTAAATGAGAGCACAGGCCCTGGGTGTATATATGCAGTAGGGCTGCCATAAACAACAGTGGGGGGGGGTCTTGTATGCATTAGGGGTGCATTAAATGACACAGTAGGGGTGCATTAAATGACAGCACAAGGCCCGGAATGCACACAATAGGACTGTCATAAGTGGCAGTGTGGCTCCCTGGCAGGTGTGACCATCAGTGCTTTGGGTCCTGTCTGCCAGGAAGACTGTGGGTTGGGTGGCAAGAGGGGCAGCATGACTTGAGGTGATTCCCTGTTACTCACATAAGACATGGCGCTGGTGGAGGCCTGAGGAAGTCACGGGACACGAGACACGGACCAGGACACGGACCGGGACACAGCACATGGAACATGGACAGACACACAGGTGAACCGGTGGTCTTGGGTGGTGAGCAGGGTGGGAGGAGAGACGAAGGGCTGGGGAAACTGGGCATGTGGAGTGGGGTGTCCTGGGTGACCACAAAGCCCAGGTTTGAATCCACTCTAGCTTTTGATAGGTATGTGACCTCTGAAACTGACTCATCCCAGCAGTGCCTTCGGTTTCTCATTTTAACAGTGTTAAGTTAATGTGAGCAAAGAGACAAGCACTATATAAATGCTGACATATAAAGCCAGCCTAGGCATTGCAGTTTCCTAAATCAGGCCTGACACATAGTAGGTGCTCAGGATTGTAAGCACCTACTATGCACCGAGTGCTGTTCCAAGGGCCAATGAGGCCCAGAACTGGCCTTTGCATTTCTGTCCACCCTGCCGCCGCTCCCAGCACTATTATATCAGACACATAGTAGGTGCACAGGCAGCATGGGCAGCCAGGAGAAGGTCCACAACTATGGTTCTCCATGAGGGAGGCAGGGAGTTATGGGGAAGCAGGCCCTAAAATTGATGGGACATTGCTGGTGGCAGAGTCCAGAGTGTGTCCCAAGGTAGGTGACTTACCGGGACGCCTGGTTCCTTCCTGCCCTTTGGCGATGATGCCACATGGGCGAGGTACTGGATGACCTTCTTGGTGTTTTCTGTTTTCCCAGCCCCAGACTCTCCGCTATGGGGGGAGGGAGGGCAGGACAAGGGGAAACAAGAGGGGTTGGCAATGATGCCAGGTAAGCCCCACCCATTCCAAGGAGAGCCACTCCCAGCCGGGACCCCACTTCCTCTAGGAAGCCCTTCAAGATTACTCACGTGCAGAGAATGGACTGATCCTCACGATCTATAGGGGAAAGAAAGGGACATATCACCTGGGAGGGTCTCTCCAGCAGGACCCTGGCTTCTTACACTGGCCACTCCCTTTTCAAAATCATTCCAGGGGAATAAGGAAAAGTTTGGGTTTGATGGGTGACCCTCCTGAATTCCAATACCCCATCTGACTCAGCCTCTGGCTAGCTGTGTGACCCTGGGAAAGCAGCTGTCCATCTATGAGCCTCAGTTTCCTCACCTGTAAAATGGAGACAATAAAGTCCAACTAAACAGAATGTAATTTAGTCAATAAACTTCAGTTTGAGCCTTGTGCTGGGCATGTGAGATTCGAAGACATAAGAGGGATATCCTGGACCCCAGGGAAGCAGCAGTGGGGGGTCCTGGGTTCAAATCCCACCTCAGCCACCCACCCACCAGTGGGACTGTGGGCAAACACTGCATTGCTCTGTGCCTCGGTTTCCCCATCTGGAAGCCAGGGAGATGAGCTCCTACTTCATGGGGTCACTGTGAGGTTAAATGTGTTAATCCATGAAAAGCACTTGGCGCAAAGTAGGCACTCTCCCTTACTTTATGGTACATTTATTCCTAAGATATATAATAACTACCTTGTTTCCCCAAAAACAAGACCTATCTGGAAAATAAGCCCTAGCATGATTTTCAGGGTGCTTGTATATAAGCTGTACCCCAAAATAAGCCCCAGTTAAGATCATCAGCTTGACATGACTGTATTTGAATAAATGTAGATTTTTGTACATGAATAAATAAACAAAATGTGTCTTTTGGAGCAAAAATTAATATAAGACCCAGTCTTATTTTCAATGAAACACGGTAGGATATAATAACAGCTGAAAATTATAAAAATAAATGTATAACAAATTAGATTATAAAAAAAAAAAGTCAATGTTTTGGGCCGGCCGAGTGGTGCGGTTCAGTCCCACATATGAGGGCCAGTGACACTGCCCTCAAAAAAAAAAAAAGATTATATAGTGTCACCTGTGATTAAATACAAATGTATAATGTGAGTATAGAAACATAGCATCTAAATATGTCCTATTGCACAGAACAAGTACGTTATAGATTGTCTATTATACCAGTGAGCTTGCACCAGAATCTCCAGAAGGAGCCTGGGGGGTCTTGTGAAAACACGGACTACTGAGCGCCCCCCCACAACTCCCATCCCTGAGTTTCTAACTCAGCAGGTCTGGGCCCAAGTTTGCATTTCTGACAAGTTCCCAGCATTACATGATATAAATATATTATTATAACACACCTTAGAAATGTAGCATATATTAAACAATATATGTAGAATATTTGTAATAGAAATATATTGCTTCAGACTATTATGTCAGATGATAAAAAGATACAAATTTTAAAATATTGAATATGTATTTTAATATATACAAAATATTTATTAAAACAGATGATATATAATAAATAATAAATGTATTATGTACATTACATGATGTTGTAATTTTGCCAGGACTGATTTACAGTGTCATGGCATGAATGAACAGACGTTCTTTTTTTTGAGGGCAGTATTACTGGCCCTCATATGTGGGACCCGAACCAGGACCGCAGGCTTCCCAAGCCAGTGCTTAACCACCGCGCCATTCGGCCGGCCCTGACAGACATTATTCCTATGCAGTGTACAACCTGCCCAGCTATACATAGCAACCCCATGCTGCCCATCATCTAAGGGGCTGCCATGCATGCCATGACAGTGTGGATCATGTCAACAACATAAAGTTGAATGAATGAACACTCTAAGAGTCACTGTCTCAAGAGAAATTTTGGCAGAAGCCTGGCACCAAGTGGCTCCCAAATGCTACTTGTTGAGAGAAGAAATGAACACAGGGACAGATAAAAAGAGGCCTGTTTGGTAGGACCCAGAGCCTCACCCACTTAGCCCTCGGTTTGCATTCCCTCCTGCCCACAAAGAAACCTCAGAGAGTTTAAAATCCTGGACCTTAGGGCCAGCCGAGTAGAGTGGTGGTTAAGCACTGGCTTGGGAAGCCAGCAGCCCCAGTTTGGTCCCACATATGAGGGTCAATGACACTGCCCTCAAAAAATAAATAAATAAATAAATAAATAAATAAATAAATAAATAAATAAAATAAAATAAAATCCTGGACCTGTGATCTGATCCTGAGCTCCAGCCAGGCCACCAGTGAAGGACCACCTCCAGCACCCCTGGCCCCACACTCACCCTGGAGCATGCTTCGGTAGGCTCCCTCAGTCACTGCATACACATGGGGAGGCACTTCGTGGCGCTTCTTGCCTCGGTACATCTCCACAATCGCCTCTGTATAGATGGGAAGCTGCTTGTATGGGTTGATGACCACACAGAAAAGGCCGGAGTATGTCTGCAGTAGGCAAAAAGGGAGAGGGTCTCAGCTGCCTGTCTGTGACCTAGAGGGCACCATGGGGTTACCATGTACAGCTGGGCAGGTTATGCACTGCACAAGGACGTCCATCAGAGGGATTGCTGTTCACACCAGGACAATATCAGGCTGAACACATTTGTTACAAACATTTGCAGGTTGATGGTAGAAAAGAATCTTTCCAAATTGTACAAAGGTGGTATATGGGTGAGGATTCGCTAAGAGAAAATGTGGCCTTCGCAGCCATCCAGACTTGGGTCATAGCCTGTCACCACCTGGATGCACACACACATGAAATGACCACGTGCAAACTGATCTAGTGCAGCATTCTTTATAACAGCAAAGTCTGGAAGTGACATGAATATGTGTTCATACAATGGATTCCTATAATGCTTTCAGGATACGGGTATGGAATGCTCTCCAAAAAACTATCAAGTGAAAGGAAATAAGGTAAGAACTGTTTGCATTGAAAGGGGTAGAATATGAATATCTTTATGTATTTGCTTGAATATACATAGAATATCTTGGGGAGGGTGCTCACAGTATCAGCAGCAACTGAAACATGACAGGAATATTCTGTGGTTTCTATTAATAATAGACTCACAGATTCTGCTTACACGAATTAGATTACATAAACCAAATAAGCGTCACCTATGATTAAATACAAATTTAAACATGACATCTAAGTATGTTCTATTGCATAAAACAGGTATAGTGTAGATTGTCTATTATACCAGTGGTTCTCAAAACTTGTAGTGCACTCTTATTGGAGGAAATCCTAGAGTTCAGGTTCCAGGTGCATAAAAATAAAGATGTAATTTTTTTTGTTGTTTGTTTGTTTTAGCACCCAAGGTGCATGCACTCCCTGAATTTTTCCACACATCTGTTCAGCCTGGGTTCAGGACCCTGGAACAGCTTAAGAACTGTTCCAGCTCACACAGAGCATCAGGTAGACAAGAGGCACTCAGGACAATTAGACTAGAGAGCTAGCTGGTCACCTAGTGGAACCAACCCAGAGAACTAACTACTAGGCTAGCTGGCATTAGGAAGCTCAACTAGCCAGAGAGTTAGCTGCTTAGTGGCTTAGCTAGTTAACTATTAAACCAGTTAGCTACTTAGCTAGTTAGCCAGCTAGCAGGTTACTTGGTTGGTTAGTAGTAGGACTACTTTAAACTCCCTGCCAGTTTGTACTTCTGGAGCAGAGCAGGGTGTGGCCACCACAGGCTGCCTGGCTCCCTTTTAACGGTGGGAGGGTGGGTGGCCAGCTGGGAGCAGAACAACCGGTTTGCTGGGTGCTCCTGGGAGCTCCAGTCCCTGGCTCTCTGAGGGCGGGGCCGCCAGACCACATTCCCTGGGAGGGTATCTCATGGCTGCTGGCGCCCCAGGCCCCCACTCTTGGCTGGCAGAGGAACCCACTCCCCCATGCCACCCACCCCACCCCAGCCCTCTCCTGCAGCCACACCTTGTCACCTGGGTGACACCCCGACAGGAACCTGAGCTGGCAGCCAAGGCTGGGGGCAAAGGGCAGAGGCTCGTACACCCTGGGAGGGTCGGGGACGCCAGAGTTACTGGGGGCACAGCTGAGGAAACCTGGTTGGAAGGGTCTGGAGTGGCTGCCCCAGCACGCAGCGATATGAAGGCAGACCCACCAGGTTCAACTCCCACCTCCACCTCTCCTCAGAGCAGTGACTCCCATAGTCTTGGTTTCCTCCTTGAGAAACCAGGAATGACACTCCCCACTTCATTACAGAGGCTGTGGGGATTAAGAGAGATAATGAATAAAAACCAGCTGGCCCAAGGTGGGGCCCATAAAGGCACTCTAATATGGGTCCTGGGACTCTCATGTTACCCATCCTGCCTGGGAGCTGAGAGCTCACTCAGACTTCGAAGACACGTCAGCCTGGGTTTCTAGCTGTGTGACTGCACATGGGATTTGCCCTCTCTAAGCCTCAGTCTCCAACAGGGATTTTAACCTCCACCTCCTAGAAAGATTCTACAGTAAAAGGCCACAGTGCATCTCCCAGTGCCCCACAGAGCAGGGAGTATCACAAGTGCTCAATAAACGGGTGGCCTTCCTGCCCAAGCATCCCAGTGAAGGGACTGGGACTCCAAGCAACTCAAGCCCAAATAGACTATTAGAGGCAGGAACTCAGTTTCTGGAGCCCTGGATACCCTCACTTTCTACTGGGCAACACTGCCTTTCCCATCACCAGTGGCCGGTCAACAACTAATTATGAAGCTCAGGCCCAAAGGCCAGTAGGGCAGTGCTCGAATTGCACCTCTGATAATTTCTAGCTGGGTGGCTTCAGGAAGCACCTTAATCTTTCTGGGTCTCATTTTCTTATCAAATGGGGACAGGAACAGCGCTCCCACCTAGGAATGCTGGAAGCCATTCACATGTTCATGTTGTGCATTCACTTTCCGTCTGGGCTTCTGGAATTTCCCATTTCACTTCCATCTGTCAGGCCCCAATTCTCTGGTTCCTGGGCCACAGCATTTGCTCAGGCTTCACCATTTTCACCCCTGAACTTTTCCAGTCATCTTCCTAGTGCAGTAGATAGGACATGGGGTCTGGAGTTCGATGGCCTGTGTTCAAATCCCAGCTTAGCCAGTTCCTAGCTATGGGGTGTTAGCCAAGTCATGGGCCCCCTCTCTAAGGCTCAGTTTGCCCACCTGCAAAATGGGCAGGAGAGCAGATACCTTAAAAAGTTGCTTTGAGGATTTGGAGTATTTATTAAAAGGCAAAGCGTGGCTTAGTGCTTTGGGGAGGGTCCCTCTGATCTCCCTGCCTTTGGTGAGATAAGGGGAGTGGCTTGGGCAGAGGCCCCTTTCCCAGGGCTTACAAAGGCGAGTGAGGCATCAGAGGGGGCCAATGCAGCCTGGAGAAGGTGCCTACCCTATCCAGGGTCACAAAGCCCTCGATTCAAATCCCACATCTGCCACCACAAGCTGAGGGGCCCTCAGCCAGCCACTGGCCCACCACAGGAGGCTTCCTCCTTCCCAAATGGGAGTCAGAATTCATAAACACATTCTAATCTCGTGCTTTGTGACCTTCAAAGAGGTCACTATCAGGGCCAGTTTATTAATTTTAATTTTTTTTAATATATCTCATCTGTCATTTGTCGAAATATCCCTTTATTACTCTCATGAGAGCTTTGTAGTTTTCTAAAATGTAAACCCAACACTTTTCCTTTAGGCTTTTAGCTAGGTATTTTATGATTTTTCATGTGGGGCCAGTTTAAATTTTATTTATTTATTTATTTTTGAGGGCAGTGTCACTGGCCCTCATATGTGGGACCGAACCGGGGCCGCCGGCTTCCCAAGCCAGCGCTCAACCACCGCACCACTCGGCCGGCAAAACGTGGTGTGTGGAGAAGTCTAATGTGGGGCCAGTTTAAATGAGCAAGGCAGTGAGACCCGAGCCCTCTAAGCAGTTGTTTGGAGCACAACTCTAGGATTCTAGCACAGCTGACTGGATTCAAATCTTGGCAGGACTCCTTCATGTCTCTGTGACCTGGGACCTGTCACTTAACATTCCTGACCATCAGGTGATAACAACAGTCCCTGGCCCAGAGGTGAGCTGATAACCCACACATAGCACTTGGAGCAGCAGTTGGCACATTGTAAGTGCTCAATAAATATTTGCTAGCCACCCACTATTATTATTTTTCATTATTGTTGTCGGCATTCCTTGTCAATCTCTCTAATCCTGTTTGCTCTTAACGCTTTGGCTGCCCATTAGAACCACCTAGAAGCTTAGTAAAAATACCAACTACCTTGTCAGACCGCCAGACAGCCTGATAAATGGAGTGGGGTGAGGCTCAGGTGTTGGTATTTTCACAAAAAAAAAAAAATTCCCCAGAGGATTCTAAAGTGAAGGCAGGATTAAGAACTCCTGCCCTATTCCATCTATTTGCTGTAAAGATTAGATAAGTGAGAGACATTAAATGCTTAAGAGAGACTAGACTATCACAGGCAACCTCACTGTCGTCATCAATCTAGCCTTAACCCTAAGAGGCACTGCAGCAAAATGATAGAACCTGGAGACAGACGACTTGGGTCGCCCAACTTCCAACTGGGTGACCGTGACCTTCCTGTGCTTCTGTTTCCTTCCCTACACAATGCTTTATAATTGTGAAGATTAACTGAGACAATATATATTTTTTATGTAAGTTATATGTTCTCATTCGTTTTTTATCTCCTTGAAGAAATGTATTATTTATAATCTGCTATTACAATGTTTTTTCATCCATCCTCATGAGACAATATATTCCAGAGTGCCTAGTGTATGCTTAATAAATGTTAGTCTGTATTGTTATTAAATCTCTCTGGGCCTCAGTTTCCTTTTAGATAAAATGGGAATACTAATAGACTCTACTTTGTATAAGGTGAGAGAAAATGAATTAATATATGGAAGGCATTTAGCACAGAGCCTGACATATGATTTTCCATACTCAGTGATTCTCACGAATTATGATTACTGAAAATTTTATACTTTAGGAAAATATTAAGGTGCATCTACTGTATACTATTACAGAGCACCCCCAATGGAGTCTGAGACAGTCTTGATAATCCATTAATTTACAAATTGGCAACTAATGGTAGGAATAGTCACACGATGTGGGAGAAAGGTTACAAACACCCTCACGTTAATTCACGTTAAGTTGGGGTGCTGACACCCAGCTCCCCACCCTGGGCAATGCCCACGCAGGCAGGAGGCCACTCACGTAGATGAGGCCAGAGTAGTACCGCTCACGGAGGTTGTGCAACACCGAAGCCTCATTGAGGCAGGTCAGCTCCGCCATGTCCTCAGCCTTGCTGAACTTGGGCGGGTTCATGCGCTGGATCTGGTCCCGCGGTAGGCGCAGCCGCCGCCCACTCTCCGCCAGCTCCACTTCAGCTTCCTCCTCACCCTCATCCCGCAGCGCCGCCGCCTCGAACCCATGCAGCTCCGAAGGCACCCACACCAGGCGCCGCGCCGTCCACTCCACCTGCGGGGAGGTGCCCGAGCCCCCAGGCCCGACACCCGTGCCTGGCCCACGGGGTGCAAACAGGAATGGCTGGGCAGCTTCTGGCACTGGGCCAGCCCTGGGGGGCGCCTTCCGCCCAGGCACAGTCATGGTCACTGCTGCCATGGTCTGCAGGGGAAGAGAAGACAACTGATGTCAAGTGGGGCTCTGTCCCCATCCCAAATCCTCCAGACAGTTCCCACTGCCTTTCTTCACTAGACCTCTTTGTACACATCTGCAAAATGGGTCCCCAGATCTCTTTACTCATTTTATTCATTCACCCCTCTATCCATTCATTCAATACATTTCTGATAAGCCAGGCTGTGAGCCAGGCACTGTTCAAGGAATTGGCTATATATTGTAGCAAAGAACAAGCCAGAAGAAGATCCGTGCCTTCATAAGATGTTTACACGTTAGCCCTGTGCTGTCCAATACGGGAGTCACGGCACCATGTGGCTACTGGGCCCTTGAAATGTGGCAAGTGCGACTGATGAAATGAATTTTTAATTGTATTCAACTTTAATTAATTTTAAATATAAATAGCCCCATGTGGCTACTGGGCACTTGAAATGGAGAATCCAAACTGAGATAGGGTTCTAAGTATAAGATACACACCAGATTTCTATTTGTTGACGTATTGCAATAATGTTTTACACATATTCAGTTAAAAAAACAAATCATTAACAGTAATGTCACCTGTTCTTTTTTACTTTTTTTTAAATGTGGCTACTAGAAAATTTTAAATTTGGCTTGTATTATATTTCTATTGAGTAGTGCAGTTGTAATCCTAGGAGACAGATAAAAAGATAAATAAGTAAATTACATATAATACGTTAAATGATGAGAAATGCCAAAGAGAAAAATAAGGCAGGGAACACTGGATGTTAGGGTTGAAGGGTGTTGCAGTTTTAATTGGAGTGGCCAGGAAAGGCGTCTCTGATGTGGCATTTGAAAAAAGATCTGAGGGAGATGAAGGGAGCAAGCCATGGGAACGTTGGGAGGTAAAGTATTCCAGGCTGGGAGAATAGCTAGTGCAAAGGCCCTAAGGCATGTGTGTGCCTGTATGTGTGTGGCATTGTGAGAGGCCAGTGAGGCAGGAGCCAAGTCTTCCAAGGGGGAGAGGGTAGTAAATGAGGTAAGATTGGGGATAAAGGAGGCCATATTGGGTCATGATGAGGACTCTGACCTCTTAAATATGAACCCTAGTAGGGTGTCAATGTGATTTCTGTCATTCAGGTTCCCAGACTACCTCTAGTCTACCCCACGCCTGCAGAACAGACTCAAATCTCCTTCCTCAGTTAACAGTACCTTTCTCCCTTGTGACCTGGCTTCCTTCTGTTTATAATGGGGAGACTGGCCCCATTCATTCCTTCTTCCTTCATTCAATCAACCTTCTCTGGGACCATTTAAATACCAGGTTCTGCCCCCAGTCTGGGGACCCTGAGATGAGTCAGACAGGGCCCAGCCTCAAGGAGCTCCTGGTCTGGGCTGATCCAGCTCTAGTCTCAGACCATCACAACCCAGTGTGAGCTGTAAGCTATAATGGAGACACTGGGTGAGCCAGACACCTCCCCGCCCTCAAAGGGGGCCACAGACCAGTAGTGAACAGACCACAACAATTCCAGAACAATCTTAGCACTGGTCAGGAAAAATATTCTTCCCATCTCTCCTTGTGCCCTGCTCCTGAAGAAGGAGGCTCTATTCTCCTTCACTGCCTCAGATGTCCACAGCACTGCCCTACCACACCAGTCGCAGAAATACCCCAGTACTTCTGTCTCCTCCACCTCGGGGCTTCTACCTCTGCCCTTCAGACCCCCCACCTCCAACATACCCCTGGAAAGTCCCTCCCAACACTTATCTCCTCTTAAAGCATCCCCAGACGGGATCCCATCAGGCTCTTGTCTTTCAGGCAGAGCCTCTCCCACCCAGAAACCTGGCTCCAAGCCACATGTCTCACGTCCTCCCAGACCCTCTCCTCACATGCCCAGTACCAGCAGTCCTGGCTCCCAGAGACCCTTGGTCCTGATGTTCTCTGGCCTCAAACCCTGGGCCCCTGCACTCAAACAGCAGGGTTCTACCACCAGTGAATGGCGTTTCGCCACCTCCCAGGCCCCAAATTGCCAAGGCTCACCCCAGGCGTCCTGTGTGGCCCTGATCCACCCAGAGCCTGTCCCTGTCCCTGGGACTTTACCCCCACCTTCACCCTACCCCACCCCACCCACTTCCTCTCCAGCCAACGGCCTTTGACCAGGAAGGGTTTGGGAGTTTGTGCAATCACCCAGTCCTATGCTTTCCCTCCCTAGAGCCAGGAATCCAGGCCCCCAGCACCCTTCTTCTCCAGACTCAGGAGCCCAGGCCCCCAGTACCCTAATATTCCAGGACCCGGGAGTCTGAACCCTCAGCCCCTTCCTCCCTTGGCCCCATGAGTCACAGCACCCTCACCTCACTATAGCCAGGTTAGAGGTGATGGAAGCCTGGGGACTGATTCTGAGGATGGACAACAGGCCTGCAGGCCTCCTCTGTGAGCCCCTCTGGCAGCCCCACCCTCTTTAACTGGCATTAACGCCTCTGCCAGGGCTCATTACAGTCACCAGGACAGGTGCTTTCACCTGCTCTGGGAGGGGCAGAGATGACTGCAAAAGGAAAAGGAGCCAGGGATCCACCCCTGGGGCAGGGGTTGAGGCTCTTGGCATCCAGCCCTCTGACTTCAGACCAGTGCTAGTATTCAGGAGCCCTCCTCTGCCCCCAGACCCAGAAATCTGGGCTCCCAGGCCCCTCCTTCCTCATACCCAGGAGTCCAGGTCCATACCCTCCTCCTTCCTCAGACTCCAGGAGTCCAGACCACTAGCCCCTCCTCTCTCAGACCCATGAGTCCAGGCCCCCAGCCCCTCCTCCATCAGACCCAGGAGTCGGGACCCCCAGTCTCGGCTCCTACAAACCCAGGAGTACAAGTCTTCAGCCCCTTCTTCCCTCAAGACCCAGGAATCCGGGCCCCCAGACCCAGAGTCCTGGCCTGAGTGCCTTCCTCCCTCAAGACCTAAGAGTCCCGGCTCCCAGCGCCATCCTTACTCAGACTGGGATTCCTTGCCCCCAACCCCCCTCCTTGGATCCAGGAATCCAAGCGCCCAACCCCCCATCTCCCTGAGACCCGTGCGCCGTTTCCCCGACCCCTAACCCCGCAGATCCTTCGGGCTACCTGGGGGAGCCGGCCGGTTCAGGAAGCGGGAAGATGGGGAGGGGGTACGGAAATCCCTGGTCCGCTTCAGAGTTCTCAGGTGCGGCTACCTCCGCGGTCCAGCGCGGGGCGGGACCACGTCGCGTCACCAGGAGGAAGCCTGGCTCTGATGTCACCCAGCACCTGCCCGGGTAGGGAAGGGGGCGGGACCTGGAGCCGCAAGTCCCTGGACAGGAGGGCGGGGGGAGGCGGGGATGAGCCCGTTGCTAGGTGGGCGGGGGCGGAGGCGCCAGGGGCCTCCCCTTCTAGCTGGTAAAGGTCAGGCGCCAGCTGAGGAGAGGTCTGAGGACTCTAGGGTTCGAATCCCTCTCAAGCTTTCTAGGCCTCAATTTTCCTCTCTGTGAATTGCGGCCAGCGAAATAAAACGATGTGGACGAAAGTGCCCAGCCCAGTGCTTTAAGAAAGCAATAGTTCACCAAATCATTTAATCTCTCTGATCCTCAGTGTCCCCAGCCCTGGAAATGGGACAAAACCTACGGAGAGTCCTAAAGAAGGGGATAAAACATTATTCTGGTCTCCAGAACTTCAGTCTCCTCATGGGTGAAATGAGGACTAAATAGTGATAACCACACCTACTGTGTGCCTGGTGTTTTCTGCTCTTAGAACAGCTCTCCTAGTTTTAACTCACAAAATGATCTCAAAAACCAACCAGATGGGGATGATCAGTATCTCCATTTCTCTGATGGGGAAACTGAGGCACTGAGAGGCGAAGTAATGTGCACAAGGTCATACAGTCAGTAAGAGAGAGAGCTGGGGTCAAACCGGGATAATTTTCTGCAATTATAAAGAAGTTTGGGGAAGAACGTGTCATAGGTCCTCAAAGATGTTTATTTTCTCCTTCCAGTTGGTACCTCTTGAACCAGCTTTCCCACTGAAGCCATAGGGACCACAGCCTTCCTTAGGGGACTACTGTGGGATTAAAAAGGTTAAGGGATCCAGCACACAGCTGGTCTCTCAAGTGGTATCCTCAATCCCATCCCCCTGCAGTCACCGCCTCTATCCAGCCGGTTTTCCTCTCCCTGTAAAATGGGTACAATATAGCCCATCTCGAGTTAAAGTAATTAAAGAACATTATTTAATTCTAAAAATAAAAGCGTCCAAGTACACCGTCGGTGCTCAAATATGTCTTTCCCCACCCCTCTGCCTCTGTCAAGCATGATCCTTGTCTCTGGTCCGCAATTTTTACAAGTGAAAATAGAGGCACTGTCATCTGGGGGCGGGGGATTCAAGGCGATGACTCAGGTATTCAAGCGTCCAAGGTCCCAAAGTGAGCCTCAGTTTCCCCATCTGCGGAATAGGCCCAGGGTCGCAAGCGAGGACCCCGACCAGGCCTCGTACACAGTAGAAATTCGCGTTGGGGGGAGTCTAAACGCCCCTCCCCGCCCCCCCGCTGCTATCCCGCAGCGCGCCCAAGGTGAGTGTCCCTGTCGGCGCTCCTTCCGCGCCGCCCGGGCGGGTCTCCGGGGCCCCGTTTGCAGCTCTGAGGCCCCAGCTTCCCCGGACCCAGTCCTGCTCTTCCTCCTCCGGCGGGCAGCGGGCCCCGGGCACTCACCGGCTTCCAGGGCCGTCCCGAGGCTTCGGCCTGAGGAGAAAGAGGGGCGGGCCCGCCTGGAAAGCCCTGCCCACACGAGCGCAGCAGTGACCAATCGGCGCCCTCTGCGGCAAGCTACGGCCCCGCCCATGGGGGGAAGCGCCCGCCAATTAAGAGGAGCGGCTGGAAGGCGAGACCAATCAGAAGTTTCTGGAGTGTGCCAGCCGTGGGAAAAGAACCCAGCCGGAGCTTGGAGCTAGGTGGTGCGGTCGTGGGCGGAACCAGAGGCCTGACGGGCAGCAGGTGCGACCAATGGCGAGGCGGAGGGGGCGGCCGGGGGCGGGAGGCCCAAGGGACCCGGGTGAATGGGCCGCTTTGTACGCGAGGCATGAATGGGTGCCTTTGTGAGGGCCAGCGTGGGGGAGCGGCTGGAGGCCGGAATGCCTGGGTCCCTGGGGAGCTGGCGGGCAGGAGAGACTGAAGAGAGAATTCACTTTTGTCCAATGCCGACCGCGTACCAGGCACTCTCCCAGGCTCTCACCCACTGGGAAGGTGTGGACGATACTGTCAGTAATAATGATCATTTATTGAGCGCGCGGTGTGTGCCAGGAGCTGTGCTAAGCTCTTTACCTGCATGATCTCACTTAATCCTTACAACTACCCTTTGGAATTGTTACTATTAAGATCATCTTCCAGATGAGGTAAACCGAAGCTTAGAAAAAGAGGGTGTTAATTGCCAAAAGTCATAGAGCTGACAAGTGGCAGAGCAAAGACTCGGATCCCGCCAAATCTGACTCCAGAACTTGTGCTCTTAGGCACTATGCTACACCCAAACGTTAACTAGTGCTTCCCAAATTACAGACGGAAAAACTAAGGAGAGGAAGACGGCTTTCGAAGGTTGCAAAAGGCTCTGCCGAACCCCAAGGTGGTAACCACGTCTGAAGCTAACGTGTTGCTTCAGCCCTGCACCATTGGTCTTTCAGCCGTGTCCCCATTTTACAGGTGTACACAAAGGCTCCAGGAGAAGAGAGCAACTGGGGTGGGAACTGAGGGCTGTATGCCAATCAATCCCCAGCCGCTGCTCAACAGCTGTTGCTGGCCTTTTTTGAGGTTCCATTTATTTCTGCATCTGTAAAATGGGAATGATGGCCTCTCTGCCTACACCTTGACCTCCTACACACACACACACACACACACACACACACACACACACACACTATCTACTGCCAATGCGATCCTGTCAAACTCTATTCAGACTGCTCCCCTTCTCTGTTCAGAACCTTTCATGGCTCTATCTCAGAGTAAAAGCTGATGTCCACACCATGGCCCACAAGCCCTGCACAATGTGGCCCCCCACGATCCTGTCTGATCTCATCTCCCATTCTCCCCTTTGTTCAGCTCCAGCCACACTGACCTCCTGGCTGTTCCTCAATTTCTCAAACACTTCCCAGACATGGTCCTGCCTCAGGGCCTTTGTATTTGCTTTTCCTTCCACTAGAAATGCTCTTCCCCCTGGTTTTAAATGGCTGTCTCCCTCTCACATCATCAGGTCTCCTCCAGTGTCACTTCGTTCAGGAGGCCTTCCATGACCATTCTGTATAAAATTGTTCCCCTCATCACTCTCTATCCCCATGACCCTGCTTTGTTTTAGTTCATAGCCCTTGTAATGTTGGCTTATTTGTTTATCTGTTTATCATCTCTCTCCCCACTAGAAAGTAAGTCCCATGAGGGCAGAGATCTTTGTTTTGTTCATTGCTGGATTCTCAGGGCCTGGCACAAGTAGGTGCTCAATAACTATTGAATCAAAAGTAACAAGTCCTTGTGTTGTATGAATTTACATGAGTTAATGCATGCAAAGAGCTTAGTGGGGTCCTGGCATCATAAGTCTAAATAAACAAGTATTGATCTTATTACCATTGTTATTTATCATCCTGTAAATGGCCTTCTGATAGTATGCAGGAGACAAATAAGATAGAGAAAGTCTAGGACAGGGGAAGAAAACCAGAGAAAGGGAAAGGGAAAGATTGAGAGGTCAGAGGTGGGGAACAAAGAGATGGGAGGAGAGAGCTGGTCTAGGGTGGATGGCAGACACAGATGCAAACACCCAATTCCCAACGCATCTACTTGGCAGAAAGAAGCTTTGAAGTTGCCATGGCACTGCCCATTATTTGCAGATGGGGAAACTGAGTTCCAGGGAGGGGAGGACCTTACTGAGGCCATCTGCAGTGATAACACAGCTCCCATATATGAGACCTGATTATGTGCTGGGAACGTGGCCGTCATTATCTCAATGTGTCCTCATGCCAGCCCTATGAGGTTGGCACTGTCATTACCCCATTTTACAGGCCAGTAACATGCCCAGGGTCTCCTGGCTGCTCCTGGTGGCAGATCTGGGCTCAGACTGCGATAGGTCACACCCCTGAGTCTATGCTCTTAACCAAGACAGAGCTGAAGGCCCCTGTTACTCTGGCAAAGTATCCTCCATGAAAGCCTCCCATAGAGAGAATAACAGAAGCTGCTATTTATTGAGTGCCAACTGTGTGCAGGACATTGCGCCCTTGGTATGTATTAACTCATTAGATTCTCTCAACAGTCTTATGAGATTGATACTACAATATTAACCCCATTTTACTACTAGAAAACTGAGGCTCAGACAAATGAAAACCCCATGTGTCTGAGGGCACCAGGGAAGGGTGTGGACTGGGATACAACAGAAATTCAAACTGAAAATCAGGCTCTTGCACCCACATTCTAACTATATTCTGCCAGGTAACTGGTGATGTTATCAACCAGTTCCAGGGTTAAATCTACCTGGCGACTAGTGATGTCATCATTCCCACCAAGGGAGATGTCATTAATTTTGCTCACTCTATGGGGTAATTGATGACATCACTGAATGATAATATTGAGCTTCCTTTTGCTGAGAGCATTTTATGAGCTGGATGCCCGTGCTAAGCACTTTAATAGTTGCTGATATTTACTGAGCACTTACCACGTGTGCCAGGTACAGTTCTAAGTCCTTTGTATGCGTTAAATCCCATAATCCTCCCAATAACTCTAAGTGGTAAGTACCAGTGTCATACCCATTTTACAGATGAAGACATTGAGGGAAAGCTGCTGCCCAAGGTTGCACAGCTAGAAAGCATCACAGTCCGAATTGGAATCCAGGCAATCTGGCTCCAGAGCTTGTGTTGTGGATCACTATATGAAACCACCAGAGTGGCTGAGATCCAGCAAACCAAATTGGAAAGAGACACTGCTGCCTCAGAGCCCTCCATCTGCCCTCCTTCCAAGTCTGCCAGAGAGGATCCTCAGGATAAAGCCTTGATGGTCAAGCCATACCCATCATGCACCCATTTTTACCCCATCACCAACCACCCCCCCAGGCATTGGAATTGTCCCCATTAAATTTTGAGCCTCTGGTTGTTAGGGGCCAGGTCTGATTCCTCTGTGGGTCCTCAGGGTGCAGTATAAACTGCAGTAGAGGGCTAGCCGAGTGGCTCACTTGGTTAAGAGTTGGCTTGGGAGCATGAGCTCTGAGCAGCAGGGCTGCTGGTTTGGATCCCGCATGGGGGCCAGGGACGCTGCACCCTCTACAGCTGAGATGGTGAGCAACAGTTCAACCTGGAGCTGGGCTGCCGTGAGTCGCTGGCAATGGCATAGGCTACAGCCCCTGCTACAATGGGCTGCTGTGAGCTACTGTGAGTGGCTGGCAGTCAGCATGAGCGGCCATTTGCCACTGTGAGCAGCCGTCCAACAGCCAGCAACCGACTGCCTCAGCAGGGAAGAGTGCAATTATAATACCAACATGGGCCAGTGAAGCGGCGTCCTCCACAACTAGACTAAAGAACCAAAGGACAGCAACTTGTCTGTTCCCCTTCCCCGATTCCCCAACGCTGTTCCCCTCCCCCAATTCCCCAATAAAATCTTAAAAAAAAAAAAACTGCAGTAGAGAAGGAACTCAGAATATGGGAGTGGATGGAACATCGGAATGGATGTGTGACAGGAGGGAAGAAAATGGGAATATGGGAGAATTCTGAGTTCCCAGCCGGCACAGCCCTCCTTATTATTAACTCATAACTACCTTCTTATGCAGAATCTGAACAATGGGCAGCACAGGTGTGAGAAAAAATACAGCAGGGAGCCACATTCACGTATGAAATTAAAATGTTGGAGCTGAGAGGGGAGGAGATGAGAGAGCCAGGGAGGGGCTGCTCTGTGGAATACGGTTTGGGGGAATTTTTTGAGTGAGGAAAAAATTGGGGGAGCAGCTTCTGTGCCTGGTGAGGACTAAGGGGGTCTTAAAAGAGAAAAACAGAGGGAAAAGAGCATGCCAAGTATCACTGTGCATCTTGACTGTAATCCTGCCTAGGCATTTTCTCTGTGGCAAGATTTGAATGGTTCCAGTATTTTATTTTTGGTCACTGGGCTGTTGTTTTCCTGCATGTGACTCAGAGCTGGAAATGGCTCTGGGACAAGAGCAAGCTGGTGGCCTGGTGTGTGTCACAGATGAGTGAAGGGCTCCATTATGTGACAACAAATATTTATTGAGTGCCTACTACATGCCAGCCCTTGTTTTAGACCAGGGGTCAGAAAACATTTCCTGTAAAAGGCCAGATAGTAAATATTTCAGTTTAAAAGGCCAGGTGATCTCTGCTGTAAGCTATTCCATTTGCCCTTGTAGCAGGTAAGCAGCCATAGATACTATGTAAATGAAATGGGTATGGTTGTGTTTTAATAAAATAGGAGGTGGGGACTTCCGGTAAAATGGCAGAATAGACAGACACTGTGCTAACTACCTCCCAGGATCACTCCAAAATTACAAACAATTTATACAACATTCAACCCTGGAGGTCCCCGGAACACTAGATGAACAGAACCACTAAACAAAGAATTTAAAGAGGAGGCCACGTCAAGTCTGGTACGAGGGGCGGAGACAAGAGAGGGCGAGCCCCATGAGGGAAGTCCCATCTGTGGGCAGGCTTCTCCGGTTGGGGGAGAGACCCTCTGGCCACACACCAAGCTCACCATCCCAGAGTTCCTTTGCCGGGAAGAGAAGTTCCAAGATAGCTGGCAGTAAATTAGTGAGGACTCTCTTTGCTCAGCTCGGTGAGGCTGAGATCGGCTAGAGAATCAGTGGGGCTGGCGCACAAGCTCTCTCATGGGTGAGCACTCACCTGGTTCCTGGTGGAGGGAGTGGCTGTGTGAGCTGGGCTCAGGAGCCTCCGGGGACAGACTGAACTGAGCACCTTTGGTGCAGAAGCTGAGGTTTTTGGACTATTGTTCCCTCGTGTGGAGCATACACACAAGTGGTGTACAGGAGGGTGCCATTTTGTCAGGGTTGGGCCCTCCCACAGAAGGTCAGGTCCAGGACCACATTGGTCTGGTGGAATTGGTGCAGAAGTGTGTGCATGAGAGCAGATGCGGCCTTGGATTCCCACTGTCCGCCCGGCTTATACTGCGTTGCCAGGGAAATGCTGGGCGGGTGCCCTCCGGCTCCAACAAGCTGCTCACTGAGACCCAGGAGTGTGCGAGCCACCTTGGATCCCCACTCTCCACTCGACTTGTGCTGCATTGCCAGGGAAATGCCAGGTGGGTGCCCTCCAGCTCCAATAGGCTGCTCACTGAGACGTGGGAGTGCGCAAGCCGCCTCGGGTCCCCGCTCTCCGCACTGCGCTTGCAGAGTTGCCAGGCTGGTGATTGGTCATCGGGCTGCTTGGCCTGATCTGCGAGTGGCTGATTGGGACAGGCTGAGACTGGGAGTTTTCCTGGGAGTATTGGGCCGTGAGCTGTGTGCCTGCATGATCCAGCCAGGGCTCTCCTGGTGATCTATCTAATATATCAAAGCAATCCCAGAGCAACAGCCAGAATGAGGAAACAAAGAAACATCTCACAAGTAAAAGGTCAGAAGAAACCTCTAGAAATGGAACTAAATGAAACAGAGGGAGCCAACCTTTCAGAGACAGAGTTTAGAACACTGATGATAAGAATGTTTAACAAACTTAGTAAGGACATAAGGAAGGATAGAGAAATCATAAAAAAACAACCAGTTAGAACTAAAGAATACAATAACTGAAATGAAGAACACACTCGAAGGAATCACCAGTAGAGAAGATGAAGCAGAGGAGCAGATTAGCAATTTGGAAGACAAAACAGCAGAAATCACCCAGTTGGAACAACAAAAAGACCAAAGAATAAAAAACAATGAAAATAGTTTAAGAGCCCTATGGGACAAGATGCAGCACAACCACCTTTGCATCATAGGGATACCAGAAGGAGAAGAGAAGAAGCAAGGGGTCGAGAATGTATTTGAAAAAATAATGACTGAAGACTTCCCTACCCTGGAGAAGGAAATCAACATATATGCCCAGAAAGTGCAGAGGGTTCCAAACAAGCTGAACCCAAACAGGTCCACACCAAGACACATCATAGTTAAAATGGCAAAGGTTAAAGACAGAGACAGAATCCTAAAAGCAGCAAGAGAAAGACAGCAGGTTACATACAAAGGAACTCTTATTAGACTAACAGCTGACTTGTCTACAGAAACTCTGCAGGCCAGAAGGGAGTGGCAGGAGATATTCAAAGTGACACAAAATAAAGGCCTACAACCAAGATTGCTCTACCCAGCACGGCTATCACTTAAAATTGAAGGAGAAATAAAGAGCTTCTCAGAAAAGAATAAGCTTAAGGAATTCATTACCACCAAGCCAGCATTGCAAGAAATGTTAAAAGGGCTTTTTTAAACAAAAGAAAGGGGTAAACAAGCTAACCCAGGAAGACCAGGAATACAAATAACAAAATGGCAATACATATGCACCTATCAATAATCATTTTAAATGTGAATGGGCTAAATGCTCCAATCAAAAGACAGAGAGTGGCTGAATGGATAAGAAAATAGAACCCATGTATATACTGTTTACAGATGGACTAAGATATTTCATGCAAATGGGAATGAGAAAAAAAAAGCTGGAGTAGCAGTACTTATTTTGGACAAAATAGACTTTAAAATGACTACAATAAAAGATAAGGAAGGGCACTATAATCCTAATAAACATCTATGCACCCAACATAGGAACTCCTAATTATATAAAACAGAATTTGACAGACATAAAGACACAGATCTACAGTAACACTATCATAGTAGGGGACTTCAACACCCCATTGTCACCAATGGACAGGGCCTCTAGACAGAAAATCAACATGGAAAGAGTGGCTTTAAATGACACTTTAGACTAGCTGGACTTCGTTGATATTTTTAGAGCCTTTCACCATGAAACAACAGAATATACATTCTTCTCAAGACCATGTTAGGCCACAAAACAAGTCTCAGTAAATTTAAGAAGACTGAAATCATATCAAGCAGATATAAAGGAAAAACTGATGGTTGCTGGCTGGGAGGGAGTGGGGATGAGGGAGAGGGGGAAGGTTTTGGACAGCATAGGTGGGTGACTACAATGTTGCCACAGGGATATGGGGGGGAAGTTCTGGGAATGTAATTGATAATGTTGTGAAGAGACTATTATGTTAAGTGAAATAAGTCAGTCGGAGAAAGACAAATACCATATGATCTCACTTATATGTGGAATCTGAAAAACTGAATAAATGAGCAAAGTAAACAGGCTCATAGATATAGAGGAAAACTGAGGGTTGCTGGTTGGGAGCGGGGTGGGGATAAGGGAGAAGGAGAAGGGATGGACAGCATAAATAGACAACTACAATATTGCCACAGGGATATGAAACACAGTTCGGGGAATATAATAATGTAAAAATTTTGTGGTGTGTCAGATAGTCACATGTCTTGTTAGGGAGACCACTTCATGGATGGAATAGAGGCTTGATCACTGCAATGTACACCAGAAGCTGATGTTGTATAATATTGTATGCCAACTGTAACTGAATATATAGATAGTCACAGGATGTGGTGTTTACTGTAGAAGGGAGTCAAAGGAATTGTAATAGATATGTATGATATGGGCGGGGAGGAGTGGGGTGGCAAACTGGGGGAGGGGGATTGTCACTTTGAGGGGTAAAAAGTATAACTATTGCATTGTGTTGTACACCTGAAACTAATTTTTTTTTAAATGTTTATTTCACAATAAAAAAATAAAAATAAAAATAAAATAGGAGATGGGAGGATTTAGCCTACGGGCCATAGTTTGCAGACCCCTGTTGCTAAAGCTGAGGAGATGGAAGTAACAAAGACATAATTGCAGGCCTCACAGAATTCAGACATGAATCTACTTCTACCCAGCAGACAGAGGGAACCTGTTCACACCTAAGTAAAGCCCACCCCTGACTCTAGTCTTGTTCAGAGTTAACGCCAAGTCCTCACCCTTTGTCCCCTCTCTACCTTCACCTCCCAACCTCTCCCTCTTGATTACTCTGCTACAACCATAGTGGCCTCCTGGAAGTTTCTCAAACACACCAGCTCAACTCTGCCTCAGGACCTTTGCACATGCCATTCTCACTACTGGAATGATTTACCCCTAGATAACCACTTGGCCCCCTCATCTTCCAGCCTTTGCTCAAACATCAACTCTTCTGTGAGGCCTTCTCTGAGCTCCTTCTCCCCTGGACTCCTGATGACCCTCCCCTGCTCTGCATTTTATTTTTATTGCAGCACTCAGAATCCTCCAACCTGCCAGTAATTGACTTATTAAATTTATTGTTTATTGCCTGATGACCCCAACTAAAAGTTTATCTCCTCATGGGTGAGAATTTTTGTCTGTCTTTTCCCCTGCTGTGTTCTCAGTGCCTACAACAGAACTTGGCACACAGTAGACACTCAACAAATGCTTGCCAAAGTAATGAATGCATTCTGGTGGTAGACAAACAAGTCAACGCATAATTATAGAGCACAATGGGAAGTCAGGATAAGTGCTGCAAGAAAAAGGAAAGTAAGGCAAAAGAGGGAAGAAGCCTGGAGTATTATTATTTTACAGAGGGTATCAGGGAAGGCTCCCTGAGAAGGTGACATTAGAATGGAAGGATCATATGACAGTTGATATTGATGAGTAAAATAAACAAATGGATGGATGTGTAACTGATGGAGTAAATGAATAAGTGGATGAATGGATAAATAAATGAGTAATTGAGGGAATAGATGACTGTTGGGATGGATAAATGAATGAATGGAGAGTATACACAACGAGTAAATAAGTAAATGGGCGGATGGATGGAAGAATCAATTAATGCATAAATGGATCATGGCAAGTCAACTGGACCTTCAAAAACTATCCAGAATCTGACCCCTTATTGCCACACCCACTGCCACCATTCTGGTCGAATCAATCACCACCATCTCCTGCCTTGACCACTGCAGTCGCCTTCTCTCTGGTCTCCATGCTTCTGACCCTTGACTTCCTCAGTCTGTCCCCCAAATTAGCTCATGTCCCTCCTCAGCTCTCAGCCCTCCCATGGTTCTGATCTCATTCAGAATAACAGTGAAGTCCTCACTATGAGCACAAGACCCAGCACGACATGGCCCCCTACGTCCCCTCCTTGACCTCACCCCCCACCTTCTCCTCTCACTCACTCTGCTCTATCCACACCACCTTCCTCTCAGTTCCATGAATACACCTGGCATGCTCCAACCTCAAGACTTTTTTTTTTTGCACAGACTGTTCCCTCTGCCCGGAAAACTCTTCCTCCCAGACAACTCCCTGGCTTGCTCTCTCCATTGATTCAGGTCTTTGCTTAAATGTCACCTTAATAATGAGGCCTTCTCTGATCATTGTTAAATATCACAACCAGGCTCTAGGAACCACTGATCCCTTCCACATTCTCTCCTGTTTCTGTTTTCCATAGCACTTCTAACCTTCGAACACCTTATATCATTTACTTATTTGCTGTTTGTTATTTATTGTCCATCTTTCTTTGACCACAGAGTATCTGCCCTAGAGACGGTGATTGACTGCTCTGTCCCCAGCACCTAGGACAGTTCCTTGCACACAGTTAGTACTCCTTAAATATCTGGTGCGAGAATGAAATAAACCCTTTAGGCAATTCTATTTAAGCTGGTAGAATGACAGGGAACTTTTACTTCCTTGTTACTTTTACTTGCTGCTGGCATTTTCCAAAATGACAATTGCTGAGAAAAAGCCACCAAAGCTATTTTTAAAACATTATTTTCATTTTGAAGTAAGACTATTTTAATTACACAAGGTGGAAAAATTCAAATAAGACGGTAACATTTCCCTTGACCAGCACTTTCCTTCTCACTTCCCCTTACAGATGTACCCCCTGATAATATTTTGGTGTGGATTTCTTCCAAAAATGTACTATTTGTTTACATCAGGGGTCAGCAGACAACAGTCTTTAAGCTACATCTGGCCCTCTGCCTATGTTTATAAATAAAGATTTATTGGCACACAGCCAAGCTCATTTGTTTATGTATCACCTATGGCTTCTTTCACACTACAAGGGCAGAGTTGAGGAGTTATAATACAGACTGTATGATGCTCAAAACTGAAAACATTCACAATTTGAGACTTTATCATAAAAGTTTGCCAACCTCTGATTTATATATCTGGATAGATAACTGAGAAATATACCCCTGATCTCGTGTTTAGGAAGCAGGATAATATTTGCTATGTTAAACTGTGGCTTATTATTTTTACTTAGCAATATGCCTTGAGGAATTTCCCATGCCCCAACATTTAAATTTACCATAATCTTTTTTCACACCTGCATAGTATCCCATAGTCACAGTCCATAATTCCTTGGACCCCTCTCCTATTGATAGAGCTTTTAGTGGTTTCCCATGTTTCTCTTTTGCAAATGACAACCCAGTGAACATCCTTCTTCCTACTTCCTTGTACACACATAGGGATATTGCTGGGTCAGAGTATAATGCAGTTAAAATTTTAATAGGCATTGCTAGAGCACCACCCACAACAATAGTAGTTTCCTTTTTAGGAAAGAAAAGAAAAAAGGAAGTAATCCAGTCAGGTGTTTATTACATGGCTATTCTGTGAAAGGCTCCACCACGTAGGAAGGTTCATCTATAATTTCCTGAGCCTAGGACGCACCATGGGCATTCTCAGCTCCTTGGACTGACTGTTCCCTTCTCTACCCTTCTCTGCCTGGTAAAATGCTGATAGCAACCTCAGATGCACCTTAGATAATTGGATAGAATTTTGTGACATTAACGACACACTTATCCTGTTTCACAGCAATCCAATTTCCAAGTAGGAACCCATAGGAAAGGGTGACACAGGTGGCATACAAGGATGTGTCTAAAGATGCTCAGGGCAGCACTGGGTGGGTGGGAGTAGAGACATGGAAAACACCATGGCTTCTGTTACTTGGGGATTGGGTAAGTAAAACAGAGTGAATTCCCCCATGGTGTTCTAGAAGCAAGAAATCAGAGTTACATATGTGACATGGAGAGATCCTAAAAACATAACTCTGAATGGAAAACATAAGAAACAAAACTGGATCTATAGCACAATTAAAAAGACATAATTTAAGGGCTGGCCGAGTGTCTCAGTTGGTTAAGAGTTTGCTCAAGAGCGTGAGCTGAGCTGAGCTCTGAGCAACAGTAGTTTGATGCCCAGCCCAAGCTGAGCTGCCGCTGAGCTGCCAACAGGTGGCAGGATGGCTCAGCTAATATATATATATATATATATATATATATATATATATATATATATATATATATATATATAATATTTTTTGTATCAATGTAGAAGGTAGAGATACACAAATCAACACTGTGTGGTCTGCTAGTGTTTACACCTACCCAAGGATGCATGAATGTTAAATGTGTTAGGTTTGTCGATGGGGTGCCGGGGGGCAAATAGGGGTGGGCAAGAGAATTAAAGGGAAAAAATAAAAAAGAAAGCAAAATAAGGTATAGACAAATGATAGAGAGAAAGAACTGAAGATATGATGCAACTCTATGTGCCTAACACCACGCCCAATGAAAGAATCCATCTTAGGGGGTCATCTCTTCTTGGTGGTCTTTCCCACCCTTCACTCCTTCCCCAGCCAGATTCCATCATGCCCTCCACTCAGTTCCCACCATGCCTTCTGCTAACACCATTAAAGCACAAATTCACTGGACTAAGACTGTGTCTGTAACTGTCTCCCCAACCAGAGCAGGAGCATTTTGGGAATGGGGAACAGAGCCTGTGCCTCAATTTTGTTAATCTGTGGAAGGAGCGTAATGATCAAAATACCACACAGAGTTGCTGGAGGGTTAACTTGAATCAATTACTTGATTTCTATGGGCTCAGTGCAGTGATTTTGGCACACTGCAAACACTCAATAAATATTGGCAGCTATTACTATCATGATTATTTTTTAGAGTGACCTCAGGACATTGGGAAAGGCCTCCCCCCCAGTGCTTCCTCCTTCAGGAAGTCTTCCATGATTTCTAGTAGGAAGCTCTGCAAGTGGCTGTGTCCCCTCCAAAGCCTCTTCTCCAGGTGTGGGCACCGCCTGCTCACCTGTTGGTCTCCCCCGCTGGTCCAGGACCTCCTTAAGGGCACAGGCCAGGGTCGGTTCACCTTGGGTTCCTTAGAGCCCAGCATAGTGGCCGGTGTCCCTTGGGCTTCCAGAACTGTCTGCCCATCTGAATAGAATGCACGCTGGGAGGGCAGATAAGGCAGGTGTATGATTAACGAATATATGGCAGGCTGTATATGATAACAGCTTGGTGACAGGGTAGAAACTGTATGTGCCGAGAGTCTGCATCTGGTTTCAATCTGCCCCCTGCCTCTTCCCTGTTACTCCTCTGAAGGTTACCTGTATTCCAGCCCCCTGGTTGGCACACCTAACCCAAGACACACCTCTGAGCCTCAGCCTGAGCCCAGGCAGGACTCTATCATTTAAATGTCCTTCCTTCCCCTTCCATTCACACCTCAGCAGGTGATACAGATGTGCCCATGCAAGACCCATGCCTAACCCTCATCAACATGCCTTCTGCACCAGATGGTTCCTATCTTTGTTATGGATCCCTTCTGCCTCTGATAAAACCTACAGACTCCTCCTCAGAATAGATTTTTTTTTTTTTGAGGGCAGTGTCGCTGGCCCTCATATGTGGGACTGAACCAGGGCCACTGGCTTCCCAAGCCAGCGCTTAACCACCGCGCCACTCGGCCGGCCCAGAATAGATTTTTTAAAAGCCAGGCTCATTAAGGAATCATTCATACACAAATGTATAATTACAGAATAGATACATTTTCTTATTTTTATTTATTTATTTATTTATTTATTTATTTATTTATTTATTTATTTGAGGGCATTGTCACTGGCACTCATATATGGGACCGAACAGGGGCAGCTGGCTTCCCAAGCCAGCACTTAATCACTGCACCACTCGGCCGGCCCTAGATACATTTTCTATATAAGGTAGAATTTGCCCTTTCCACTGAACAAGTCTATGAGTGTTCACAAATGTTCACAGCTGTGTAACCACCACTGCAGTTAAAATATAAGGCAGATCCGTCCCCCCTGAAATTTCCTCATCCCCTTTGCTGGTTCCTGTCACCTAGGACTCAGGCAGCACGGCACACACAGTCTCAGGCAGCACGGCACACAGTACGTCCTAAAGATTGCTCTGAGACATTCATTCATGTCTTTCTCATTCAAAACAAACCCAAAAACATCTGTACAACCCAAAAACATCTGCACTGAATTCCATACCATGAATGTATCACAGTTTATTTTAAATCATCCACAGTTCATAGGGCTGATGGACATTTTAGATTGTTTCCAGTGTTTTGCTGTCATAAACAAGGAGATGGAGTCGGGGAATAAATGTTCTGATATATGCCTTCTTGTAAACACAGGCCAACTGCTTTTCCATAGGGCAGATACTAGGAAGTGGCACGGCTGGATCTTAGCACATGTGCATTATTCCTTAAAATTTCACTGACACATTTCAAGCACATGGAAGTGTTGAAAAAAATGTGCAATGGACACAGAGTAGCCACTGGCTAGATTCTATAATTGTTACCATTTTGCTGTGTTTGCTTTATTACAAATGTATCCATTTATCCTTTCCTCTATCTCATTGGTTCTGAACCAGGGACAAATTTGTCCTCTGGGGGATATTTGGCAATGTCTGGAAGTAGATTTTTTTTTTTTTTTTTTTGAGAGTAGAGGAGCAAAGATTTTTTTTTTTTTGAGGGCAGTGTCACTGGCCCTCATATGTGGGACCCGAACCAGGGCCATTGGCTTCCCAAACCAGCACTTAACCACTGTGCCACTCGGCGGGCCCAGAGCAAAGACTTTTGTTGAAGTGAAAGTACAGCTCTTTTACAAGAGTGGGTACCCGAAACTGGGATGCCCCTGGAAGTAGACACTTTTTTTATTGTCACAACCGATGTGTGTGGGAGAGATGCTATCAACATCCTAGCATGCATAGGATGGCTCCACAGCAATGAATTAACTGGCCCCAAATGTCAATAGCACCGAAGTTGAGAAACCCTGCAGTCTACCCATTCATTAGAATAATTTGCAGACATCAGTATACTTCAGCCCTAAACACTTCATCAAGCACATTATTATGTAGAGTTCCTTATCTGTTTATGGTTCCCTTTTTGAGATAAAATTTAAGTACAGTGACATGTACAATTCCTATCATGAAATGAGTTTTAACAAGTATATACCCAAGTATTAAAAAATTATAGAGTATTTCTATACCCCAGAAAGTTACTTTATGCCCCCTCCTCCCCACCTCCACCCACCCCCCCAAACCCACTCCAGGCAACTACTGTTCTGATTTTCATCACCACAGATTCGTCTTGTCTATTCTAGTCCATTTTATAAATAGAATCCTAGAGTAGATGACCTTTTATGTCTGGTTTCCTTCACTCCCTGTTATGTTTTTGATGTCCATCCATGTTGTTATATGAATCAATATTTTGTTCCTTTCTATTGTTGGTGATACTCTATTGTATGGATGTACCCATTTGTTTATCCATTCTCCTGTTGATGGATACTTGGCATATTTCCAGTTTGGGTCTATTGTGAATAAAGCTGCTATCAGTATTCTTGTATCAGTTTTTTTTTTTGTGGGCACATATTTTTATTTCTCTTGAGTAAATACCTAAGAGTGGAATTTCTTAGTCATAGAGTAAGTGAAAGTCTAATTTATAAGACTAATTTATAAGAAAATGCCAAAGCTTTTTCCAAAGTGGCTGTATTAGTTTTCTATGGCTGCTGCAACAATTTCCAAAGTCTTGGTGCCTTAAAACAGCACAAATTTATCATCTCATATTTCTGGGGGTCAGATATCCGAAATGGATGTTATGGGGCTAAAACCAAAGTGTCAGAAGAACTGTGTTCCTCCTGGAGACTCAAAGGGAGAATTTGCTTCTCTTTTTCTTTTCTTTTCTTTTCTTTTCTTTTCTTTTCTTTTCTTTTCTTTTTTTTTTTTGAGGGCAGTGTCACTGACTTTCATATGTGGGACCCAAACTGGGGCCGCTGGCATCCCAAGCCAGCACTTAACCACTGTGCCACTCGGCCGGCCTGCTTCTATCTCTTTTTCAGCCTTTCAAGGCTGCCTTCATTCCTTGGCTGGTAGCCTCATCACTCCAAGCTCTGCTTTTGTCGTCACATCTCCTCTGACTGTGGCCTCCTGCCTCCCCTTATAAGGACCCTTATGATGACATTTAGGACCCACCAGATAATCCAGTATCACCTCCCCAACTCAAGATCCCTAATCACATCTGCAAAGTCCCTTTTGCCATGTAAAGTCACATTCACAGGTTCTGTGGGGGGGATTAGGACATGATCATGTTTGGCAGATAGTATTATGCTTGCTTTTACATTCCTACCAGCAGTTCTGGTCTCTCTACATCCTCACCAACACGTAACACTGTCAGTCATTTTAATATTAGCCATGGAGGTGTGTGTGTTGTACCTCATTTTGGTTTCAATTTGCACTTTCCTGATGACTAATGATGGTAATCATTTTTTTTTCATGTGTTTATTGGCCATTTGTATTTTCTCCTTCGTAAAGTGTCTTGTCTGTTCAGGTCTTTGGCCCATATTTGAATCAGGCTGTTTGTCTTTTTATTACTGAGTTCCAGGAAGGATGTATGCCTTTTCTTTTTTTTTTTTTTCAAAGATTTTATTGGAGAATTGGGGGAGGGGAACAGCGTTGGGGAATCGGGGAAGGGGGACAGACAAATTGCTGTCTTTTTGTTCTTCAGTCTAATTGAGGAGGATGTTGCTTCACTGGCCATGTTGGTACCGTCATTGTGCTCTTCCTGGATGAGGCAGATCGGTTGCCGGCTTCTGGATGGTCGCTCATCGTGGCTATTGGCAGCTCACGTTGACTGCCAGCCGCTCACACTGGCTACTGGTCTCTCACTATAGCCTATGGCCAGGGCTCGCACAGCCCAGCTTCAGGTGGAGCTGTTGTTAGCTGTAGAGGGCAGTGTCACTGGCCTTCATATGTGGGATCGGAACCGGGGCCGCTAGCATCCCAAAACCAGCTCTTAACCAATGAGCCACTCGTCTGGCCCTATGCCTTTTTTATTTAACTAATTCAATTCACACTTCCATCATCCACATAGAAAATTCTCAATTAATCTGTTTTATTCTTCTTCTCTCCCTCTCATCTTCCCCTCCTCTGCCACCTTAACAGAGACTTTGTGCCTTTAGGGGAAAAGTGGTAAATTTTTATATTTCCTGGGGAGCAAGCTTGGTTTTAAGACCGCACTGCCCAACATGGTGGCTAGTAGGTACATGAGCCTGTAAGTTTAAATAAATAAAAATTAAATTGGATTGAAAAATTCGGTTCCTCGGTCTTGCTAGCCATATTTCAAGTGCTCTAAAGTCACACAACGCTGGTGGCTACCAGGTCAGCAGCACAGATAGGTAACATTTCCATCATTGTGGAAAGTTCTAGAAGTATCTACAGAGAAACCAACCCAACTCTTGCAGTAGTGACTGCCTTTCTGACTGGATGGAAGCTAATTGCACAGATGTGTTTATTGTGCCAGACAATTGCCTTCCCACTGCGGGTGAGGAAAGGAAGAAATAAAGGAGAGGTGAGAATGAGAAAAAACTGTGAACCACAGTAATAATTGCCTGGCACTTAGTAAGTACTCATTACATTAAAAAAAAAATACACATAACTACCATCTAATGAGTATTTACTGAATGCCAGGTACTTTCTTGTCTATATTATCTCCATCTGTTTATTCCCAGAGAAATAGGAGGAACAAGAGAGAAAGACACTTTAGCAAAGCCCTTTCTTTTCCAAATAGCAGAGGGATTAAATCTTTAAACTCCACTGTCTCTTGGGGCCAACCATCTTGGAAGGAAATCTCTCCAAAAAGTGCCAAGCACATGGGAAAACAGGGCTCATTATCTTCCCTGCCAAACCTGTTTCAATACATGTATCTTCCCTCTTGGTAAACGGTCACTTGGTAAGTCCAGTTATCAAGGTTATCCAACAGCAACACAATTGTCACTGCCTCTTTCATCTTTGCCCATCCCCACACAGATGGGTCCTCCTGACCCCCGGTTCCGCCCCAAGCCCTTCTCTTCATCCCCATGGCTACAACCTCTATTCAGGCCCGATCTTCTTCCATCTAGACACATCCCAGCCTCTCCCCAAGCTTCCAGGTTCCCCTCTCTGGTCTGTTCCCCTAATGGCCCCAGGAGGTCTTTCTATTCCCAGAGCTGATCCTGCCTATACCCTGTTCACAGCCCTCACAGTGCTTCTAGGACAATATTCCAGCCTTTCAATTTGTCAGGAACTGTTCTCTTTCATTTCTGCATAAACACAGCTTCCTTTACCCAGAATTCCTTTCTCTGTCTCTCCTTGGTGAACTCCTATTCATCTTTCAACACCCAATTCCCCTGTTCCACGAAGGTTTCTCTGACTCCCTCAGATAGATCACTCCCTCAGATACATACCGTCAGAGCCCCCGAAATACCCTGTGAGACTGGTCACCAACTGGTCTCTCTCTATTGTGAATTTCTGACAATCTATCAGTCTTCCCTGTGCGGGTGTGACCTTCCAGAGGGGAAAAGTGTTACTTATCTTGGTCACCACAACATCTTGAACAGGGCCTGGCCTATAAGAGGTCTGACAATTAAGTTCATGGACTTGTTGCAATGATGTTACTAACCTGTTTTGATATCAGAGGGAATATTCATTATGAACTTGTATCAACTGAACAAACAGTTAACCAAGTGTACTATTTGGAAGTGATGAAAAGTTAGACCACCTGAACTTTTCACCAACAATTCATGGCTCTTGCATCAGGACAATGCACCAGCTCACACGGCACTCTCTGTGAGGGAGTTTTTGCCTGTAAACAAATAACTGTACTGGAACATCCTCCCTGCTCACCTGATCTGGCCCCCAGTGATTTCATTCTTTACCTGAAAATAAAGGAAATATTGAAAAGAAGACATTTTGATGACATTCAGGACATCAAAGGTAATACAACAGCTTTGATGGCCATTTCAGAAAAAGAGTGCCAAAATTGCTTTGAATGGTGAGATTAGGCACTGGCATCTGTGCCTAGTTTCCCAAGGAGAGTACTTCGAAGGTGATCATAGTGATATTTAGCAATGAGGTATGTAGCACCTTTTCTAAAATGAGTTTGCAAACTTAATTGTCAGACCTCATAGTACATGTTCAGTAAATGCAGCTGAGTGGCTCAGTTGGCTGAGTTGGCTTAAGAGTGCAAGCTCTGAGCAACAGGGCCGCCGGTTCGATTCCCACATGAGCCAGAGATGCTGTGCCCAAGTTGAGCTGTCACTGAACTGCCAACAGGTGGCAGGATGTCTCAGCTGGTGTAACAACAAGATTGCCTGTTCAATGGTGGGCTACACCTGCCTACAACTAAGACTGAATTTGGCACCTTGAGCTGAGCTACCACCTGGATGGCTCAGTGGATAGAGCATGCGCTCCTATCAACAAGGCTGCTGGTTCGACTCCCACGTGGGATGGTGGCTACGCCAACCCGCAACTAAGATTGAACACAGCGTCTCGAGCTTAGAGGCCACAAGCTGCTGATGGGAAGCCAGATGGTGACCAGTGCCCTCCACAACGAAGATTGAAGAACACAACTTGGCTGGTCCCCTTCCCCAATTCTTCAACTCTGTTCCCCTCCCCCAATTCCCCAATAAAATCTTTTAAAAAAACAAACTGATACATAATAGTTAACATCAAATGAACCCTGTATAAAAAATAGTAAGTTTACAGAGAAGACTCTAGGAAGACAGTGTCCTAAGCAAGTTGTCAAAGCTAATATGATCAGTAATGAGACCTCCTGACATCATGGTGTCCTATACCTCCTGATGTTATGCACCAAGAAGGACACAGCATCACTTCCATGGTGTTCTTGTCCAAAAAGCATAACCTGCATGTAAGCATTAGGAAAACATCAAACAAATCAGAACTGAAGGCCATTCTACAAAATAAATGCCAATACTTCTCAATTTTGCCAATATAGAAACAAGCTCGAGGAAACAGAAATGAATTATCTCACAGTGCTGGAGGCCGGAAGCCTGAGATGAAGGTGTCAGCAGAGCCACGCTTCCTCTGAGACCCATAGGAGAGAATCTTCCGAGCCTCTTCCGAGCCTCTGATGGTTGCCAGCAATGTTTGGTGTTTCTTGGCTTGTAGCTCCATCACCATAATCTCTACCTTTGTTGTCCCGTGGTGTTGTCCCTCTGCATCTGTTTCTTTACATGGTATCCTTTTTGTGAGGGCTCCAATCATGTTGGATTAGGGGCCCATTCTGCTCCAGTATGACCTCATCCTAACTAATTCCATCTGCAGTGACCCTATTGCCAAATAAAATCACATTGTGAGGTCCTGATGGTTAGGGCTTTAACATGTACTTTTTTTTTTAAAGATTTTATTGAGGAATCGGGAGAGGTGAACAGTGTTGGGGAATCAGGGAAGGGGAATAGACAAGTTGCTGTCCTTTTTGTTCTTCAGTCTAGTTGTGGAGGACATTGCTTCACTGGCCCATGTTGGTATCATCATTGCTCTTTTCCCGGGTTAGGCAGATCGGTCACTGGCCACTGGACGGCCATTCACGGTAGCTCATGGCAGCCCACTGCAGCAGGAGCTGCAGCCTACACCGCTGCAGGCAACTCACGGCAGCCCAGCTCCAGGTCGAGCTGTTGTTCACCATCTTAGCTGTAGAGGGCACAGCATCACTGGCCCGCATATGTGGGATCGGAATCGGGGCCCAGCTGCTCAGAGCTGGCGGGCATCCCAAGCCAGCTCTTAACCAACATGCCACACGGCAGGCCCTTTAACATGTCCTTTTGAGGGGCACACAATTTAACCCCTAACACATGCTTAGGAAAATCACAAAGCAAAGAAGGGGGACAGAAAGTGGTGGAGTGAGTGGGGCTGCTCCCTCAGATCGGGTGGCCTGGGATTCATAGCCTGAAGGAGAGGCGTTGACAATGCTCTCCTATGAGTAATGAGAGTGAATTTCATCGCCTGGCGTTTATGACATTTCCCTTGGCATCTCACAGGTGTTTAATTTGTTTTTTTCCTGCTCATTTCCTGGTTTGAAACCGATGAGATTAAGAGGGAGTAGAATCATGGAGGCGTGGTTCTTGTAAGAACCTGAGAATTTTTCTGTGGTGTCAAATTCACTCTGTCAGCAGCTCTGAGAGGCCCAACAGCTGTGAGGCTAAGAAGCCCTCAGATCCCTCTTCCAGCCAGAGTTTGGGGGCCTCTGGTGTGTGCCAGCTGCTGTGCCAGCTCTCCAACTGTCACAGCCAACACCCCTGCCAGCCTTATTTAAAACAACATGCACACAAAAGAGAGGCTCCCATCCTAAGTGCACAGCTCAGTAAATTATCACAAAGTGAGCATGTTTATGAAGCCAGATTTAAAAAGCAGAACACCACAGCCTCTCCCCAAATCCTCCTTGTGCCCCTTCCCCCAAGAGTCACCACTATCTTCACTTCTAATATTATAGGCTATAGGGCCAGCCGAGTGGCGCGGTGGTTAAGCGCTGGCTTCAGAAGCCAGCGGCCCCAGTTTGGTCCCACATGTGAGGGCAAGTGACACTGCCCTCAAAAAAAAAATAAAATAAATAAATAAATAAATAATAATATAGGCTAGTTCTTCCCATTCTTACATAATATATCCATATGGTTCTATGAGGTTGACAATTAAGTTTGCAAACTTTCCACTGTGCACTTACATGGTGTCATGGATTGTGTATTTTCATCTTGCATGGTGGGGGTCTTCAAACTACAGCAAGGGTCCAGAACCAGCCTGCTGCCTGTCTGTATAAATAAAATTTCATTGGGACACAAACACACCATTCATTTGCTGTTGTCAATCGCTGTTTGCATGCTACAAGGGCGGCAGCAGAGACCGTATGGCCCAGAAAGCTGAAAATATTTGCTGTTTGTCCCTTAACAGAAAAAGTTTGTCAGCCCCTTCTGGATGACATTCCAGTGTACAAATATAACACTATTTATTCATCCAACTGTGAATGGATATTTGTGTAGCTTCCAGTTTGGATTTATTACAATAGGGCTGCTAAGAACATTCTAGTACTGGGGTTGTCAAATTTTTCTCATCACATTAGATCAGTGATTCTCAATAGGGAGCAATTGTGTCACTTGGAACATTTGCAATGTCTGCAGATCATCTGGGTTTTTGCTATGGTCTGAATATTTGTGTCCCCCCACAAATTTATATGTTGAAATCCTAACCTCTAAGGTGAAGGTATTAGGAGGCGGAAACTTTGGTAGGTGATCAAATCATGAAGGTGTAGCCCTTGTGATTGGGAATAGCGACCTTATAAAAGAGGCCCCACTGAGTTCCATCACCCTGTCTGCCATGTGTAGACACAGCCAGAAGTCTGTGACCTAGAAGGGGGCCTTTTCCTGACCATGCTGATACCCTTATCTCAGACTTTCCATTTCTCCACCTTTAAAACATGCTGCAGATTCCACCACTCCTAGTTACCCCAACTGCCACCACCCTGGTCCAGCCCACCATCACCTTCTGGTCCATCTCATGTCTCCTCGCTGGGCTCTCAGCTTCCACCCATAGCCTGGTCCCCACCTGACAGCCACAGGATCCTGTTAAAACTGCAATCAGGTCTCATCTCTCCTCTGCCCCAAACTCTCCCGTTATGGACTGAATGTTTGTGTCCCTCCAAAGGGAATCTACTGAAACCTTAACCCTCATTGTGATGGTATTAAGTGATGGAGTCTTTGGAGGTAGTTAGGTTTAGATGAGATAATGAGGGTGGGTTCCCCATGAAGGAATCGGTGCCCCTATAAGAAGAGGAAGGGAGACTAGAGCTCACACTCTCTCCACTATAGGACAGAGGGAGAAGCCACCATCTGGAAGTCAGGAAGAGAGCTCTCACTGGTGAACAAACCTGCTGGTACCTTGATCTTGGATTTCCCAGCATCCAGATTGTGAAAAATAAATTCTATTGTTTAACGTCAGGTGCAACTGATCTCACAAATTCATTGCACACAAAGATGCTGCTATGAAATACGTCTTTACTGTACTAAGTCACAAACAGGACTGGTGGTAGGTTACAGTAGAGCGGGAGGATACAGAAGCGATGAGTCACGATATTTAAGTTAACTGTTAGATAGAGAATTTGTGTGCAATGAATCTGCGAGATCAGTTGCACCTGATGGAGGGTTAAGCTGCCCAGTCTGTGGTGTTTTGTTATGGCTGCCCAAGCAGACTAAGACATCTCCCCAGTATCCCACCCCACACAGAGTTAAAAGCAAAATGCTCACATAAGGCCTATAAAGCCTAAATGATACACTCCAACATCCCTCTGATCCTGTCCCTCATGCACTGAGTCGCTGTCACACTGGTTTTATTTCTTGAAAATGCCAGGCACATTCCCACCCCAGGCCCTTTGCACTTGCTGTTCCCACTGCCCAGAAAGCTCTTCCCTGAGATGGTCTTGTGGCTCATTCCCTCGTCTCCTTCCAGACTTTACCTTCTCAATTACATCGCCCCTGGCAGAGCCATGGAAATTAACAATGCCCCCTTCACCTCTCATCTTCCTTTCCTGCTTTATTTACTTCTCTTTGGTGCATAAGACCATCTAATAGGTTATATATTTTGTGTTTATTTTATTTAGGGTCTATCTTCCCACTTGGAATATAAGCTTCAGGAGTCTGTGTCTGTCACTGTTGGCCTCAGTGTCTAGAATAGTGCCTGGCATACAGTTGGTGCATATGCTGTCTCAATGAATGAATGAATGAATGAATGAATGAATGAATTCAACAACTATTTCTGCTGTGCTGCTAGAACAGGGATGGAGGCTGGGTTCTGGAGACCCAGATAGCTCAGATAAGGCTCCTCTCTTGGGAGAGTTCAATGTCTGTGGTGGGGAAGTCTGGATCCCTAAAGAGAAAGAGAAACCAATACCAAAATGCAGCCTGATAAGGACTGTGAAGAAGAGTTCAGAGGTTGGTGGGGCGTACAAAGCCTATGAAAAGAAAGAGTTGCCTCTTTTTCAATTCTAATACAGAAGTTGGCAAACTATGGCCAATGGGCCAGCTGTCTGGACTTTTGTTCTAGTCATCTGTTTTATTAAATAAAGTTTTATTACAGAAAGTTTTATTGGAACACAACTGTGTCCATTCATTGATGCACTGTCAGTGACTATTTTCTGCTACAACTGAGTGGTTGCAATAAAATAGCCAAAAATATTTACCATCTGGCCCTTTACAGAAAAAGTTTGCCAACCTCTGCCCTAATATTAAAAGTCAACGTTTTCTGAACATTTTTTTTTTTTTTTTTTAGCTGAGCCATCCTTCCACCTATTGGCAGCTCAGCAGCTGCTCAGCTCAGGCTGGGCTTTGAACTGCTGTTGCTCAGAGCTCAGCTCACACTCTTGAGCAAGCTCTTAACCAACTGAGCCACTCAGCCAGCCCTAAAAGTCAATGTTTTCTGAATGCTTATTATATGCTAGAGATGGTTTTCCCTCATTTGTTTTGTTATTTAATCTTCACTATAACCTTTGAGATTATGATTGCCCCATTTTATAGATGAGTAAATGGAGGTTCACAGAGGTGAGGTAATTTTCCTAAGGTCACACAGTGAAAGAGGGAGGGACAAAGCAAAGAGTAAACTTGGTTTTTGCACATCTTGGAGAGAGTGCCACCTGTAGTAATGCACATCTATCATATTTGTTTATCTAACAGCACCCTCCTGGGATTTATCTGACAGTCCCTCCTGATGAACATCTAGGTTATTTCCCCTCTGTTACGAAGAATGCTGCAGTAACTATCCTTATGCTTAGTACTTTGAGCTCATGTATGGGTGTTATCTGAAGGCTAAATTCCTAGACTTGGAGTGGCTGGGTCAAAAGGTATGTGCCAGGTGGAGACTTTGGCATAACTTTGAGTGAAATCACTAGAAAGGTGGGGAAGGAGAGAGGGAGGAGGACATTCCAGGTGCATGGACAAGGGTATGGAGGTGTGAGTCAGGCTATGCAGAGTGCTTGAGTCTACACAGCGAAGATGATAGATGATGGAAGGTGTGCAAAGGAGAGTATGGCCAGGTGTTTCCAATGCCAGGCTGGGCTCTGTACTGGGGCACTAGGGCGGCATGGCAGAGCTTTTAGCAAAGAAAGCGTGCTGGATCAGCTCTGGGACCTGGAGGGAATGGACCAAAGTGGGGAGACAGGGGGCAGGGAGACCAGGGAGGAGGCTGGGGCCAGGGGCAGGGGAGAGGACGGGGACTGAGTCTGCTTCACCAATCAGAATTTCTAGTGGATCAAGTGGGATACCTCTCCTGCTGCTCCCAATTCATATTTATGGGACAATATCTGTGTGCCAAGGACTTTAAATTCATCATCCCATTTTTCCCTGACAGAAAAAGCATTGTGGTGTTACTAATACGTCCTCATTTCACAGATGAGAACACTGAGGCTCAGTGAGGGAGCTATACCCCAGATCACACAACTCACAAGGAGCCAAACTGGGAATGTGACTCTACAACTCAGAGTCTTTTGTGTTTGTTTTACCTTTTTTTTAAAGGTATAATTCACATATCATAAAATTCACTATTTTTTTTTTTGAGGGCAATGTCACTGGCCCTCATATGTGGGACCCGAACAGGGGTCACTGGCTCCCAAGCCAGTGCTTAACCACCGCACCACTCAGCCGGCCCAAATAATTCACTATTTTAACATGTGTGATTCAGTGACTTTTAGTACATTCACAAGGCCGTGTGATCAGTACCACTCTCTAATTCCAGGACAGTTTCATCACCCCAAAAAGAAACCCCACATCCATTAGCAGTCCCTTCCCAATACGCCTAGCCCCTGGCAACCACTAATCGGCCTTCTATCTCTAAGGATGTGTC
The DNA here is from genome assembly GCA_033961575.1 of Aselliscus stoliczkanus. NCBI lineage: Eukaryota > Metazoa > Chordata > Mammalia > Chiroptera > Hipposideridae > Aselliscus > Aselliscus stoliczkanus. The sequence goes on from CM066732.1 coordinate 8,534,575, forward strand.
TATTCTGGACATTTGCTATAATGGTATCCTACAATACATGGTTTTTTGTGTCTTGCTTCTTTTGCTCTGGATATGTTTTCAAGGTTCACCCCTATTGTGGCGTGTATTCGTGCTTCACTCCTTTTTATGGTTGAGTAATATTCCATTGTATGAATAGATCGCATTTGGTTTATCTTTACATCAGTTGATGGGCGTTTGTGTTGTTTCCACCCTTTGGCTACTCTGAATAGTGCTGCTATGAACATTCATGTACATGCTTTTTTGGGGAGACATATGCTTTCAACACTTTTGGATATTTACCAAGGAATGGAATTTCTGGGTCATAGGGTAACTTGATGTTTAACTTTTTGAGGAATTCCCAGACTGCTTTTCAGAGCAGCTGCACCATTTTACACTCCCATTAGCAATGAATGAGGGTTCCAGTTTCTCCACACTCTGACCAACACTGACTATTACCAGATTTCTTTATTATAATCATCTCAATGGGTGAGAGGTAGCATCTCATTGTGGTTTATGTTTGTGTTTCCATGATGACTAATAGCACCGAGCATCTTTCCGTGTGGCTATTGGCCATTTGTACATCTTTGGGGGTAATGTCTATTCAAGTTCTTCTGCCATTTCTTAATTGGGTTATCAGTTTTTAATTGTTGACTTGAAAGCCAAGAAAAGGAGAGGCACTGAAATATTAAGATCCACAGAGAGAGGAATAGAGACCCAGAAAGAGAAGGAGAGACAAAAAAAGAGGACAACTGAGTGAGGGACTGAGTTTGAGGAACAGGAAGGACAGCTGGGACTGCAGGTGGGTAGACAGCCTGTGGTCGCCTCACTACCCCAGCTGTATGCTGGAAGAGGAGGTTGGGGAGCAGCTGTTTGCAGAAAAGACACAGGCCTGTGGAGGGCATGGGGTGCTGTGTCCCTAGGGGCAGCCTGGGACCTGAGGTCTGAGTAAAGATGGTGGAGTGACCCCAGGGCAGGTGACTGAGTCCAGAGGAAGCCAGCAGGTGGGTGTGGCAGCGTTTGGAGCCCCACCCTGTGGGTGTGAGAGCCACTGACTGAGGGGAGAAGTGCTCCAGGAGACAGGTTAAGAGTCCTACCCCTGCCTCAGGGAGACACACAGGCCCAGACTAGGGTATATGTGTGCATGCTACTTACTCAGCAAATAGCACTGCAATTATTTATTTTTAAAGCTTTTGTATTGTGAAATGTAGCACACATCCAGCAAAGGGCATAACACATTATATGCAAGCAACTAAAGTGTCTGTCAGCTGATGAGTGGATAAACAGGAGGTGGTCCATCCATCCAAAGCATTAAGAAGGAAGGAGAGGGGTGGCAAGTTAGCTCAGGTGGTTAGAACTCAGTACTCTTAACACCAAGGTTGCCGGTTCAATCCCCACATGAGCCACAGAGCTGCGCCCTCTACAACTAGATTAAAACAACTACTTGATTTGGAGCAGATGGGTCCTGGAAAAACACACTTTTATTGGGGAATAAAAATTTAAAAATAAATAAATAAAAGGAAGGAGATTCTGACACGTGCTACAACATGGATCAGCCCTGAGGAAATTATGCTAAGTGAAATCGCCTGTCACAGAGACACAAACACTGCATGTTGCCAGTTATAGGAGGTATTGTACCTAGAGCAGTTAAATTCTTAGAGACAGAAAGTAGAATCTTGGACACCAGGGTTTGAGGGGAGTTAGTGCTTAATGGGTTCCTTTCAGTTTTGTAAGATAAAAATAGTTCTGGAGGAGGAGGCTGGTGATGGTTGCATAACCATATGAATGTACTTAATGCCACTGCACTGTATCCTTAAAAATCGTTAAAATAGTACATTTTATGTTGTGTGTATTTTACAACAATTTTTTTTAAATATTTTATTGGGGAATTCTGTGCTAAGGCATGCCTTCATTCAGGCAATACACTAGTCCAGGACTTGGCAAACTTTTTTTTTTTAAAGATTTTTTTTAATTGGGGAATTGGGGGAGGGGAACAGCGTTGGGGAATTAGGGAAGGAGAACAGACAAGTTGCTGTCTTTTTGTTCTTCAGTCTAGTTGCGGAGGACGTTGCTTCACTGGCCCATGTTGGTATCATCATTGTACTCTTCCCGGATGAGGCAGGTTGGTCGCCGGCCTCTGGATGTCGCTCACCGCAGCTATTGGCAGCTCACGCTGGCTGCCGGCCACTCACTGTAGCCTATGGCAGCCCACTGCAGCAGGGGCTGCAGCCTACACCATCACCGGAGCTCACAGCCCAGCTCCAGGTGGAGCTGTTGTTAGCTGTTGTTAGCTGTAGAGGGCAGTGTCACTGGCCCTCATATGTGGGATCCGAACTGGGGCTTCTGGCATCCCAAAACCAACTCTTAACCAATGCACCACTCGGCTGGCCCTTGGCAAACTTTTGAGCTGGAAGAGCCGCCAGGGGTCAGCAACTGCAGCTGGCGAACTGTGGCTCTGAAGTAAAATTGAAAATGAAAATAAAACTATCATTGCCACGTCTCGCACGACTAGAGCAATGAGACTCGGGAAGGTCGGTGCAGGGTTAAGAAAGACAGTAGCCAAGAATATATTACAAGTGGGGCCAAGGGGCTGCAGCCTCAATGGATTGAGCCCCGAATTGGGCCAAAGCATAACTTTTATTAGTGATCTTACAAGGAAGTAAAATTTTGCATTATCCATGCTCTGTGAATTTTGTGCCTGCTGGCTGTTTTCCCCAATTGTCCCCATTGTGCTCCAACACAATTGTGCCATCACGCACGTGTGCACGGGCACGCATGCGTGCACGCGCACGCACACACACACACACACACACACATCATCCCAGGGGATCTCCATCACAGTACTGAAACCATCTGATCAGGGAGATTGCCTGATATCATTCCATTGGGTTTCAGCATTCTGAGACACTCCCTTAAGATGCCACTTTTGACACAGGGTTAGGGTGAGGGGGGGACGGTTTTGCAGCTGTAAAACAACATATCATAGTTTCATTTATAAAATTTCATAAAGGATATTATTCACAAAATGGTGATTATGTAAAAATATATTTATAGCTCTCAAATAATTTTTAAATTGTTGTGAGGGACAGGATTGGCTCTTCCAGGGATTGGCAAACTTTTGAGATGGAACATACCCAAAGAGCCGCATGTGGCTTGCGAGCTGTAGTTTGCCGACCCCTGCACTAGTCTATATCAATTATTTTACAAGGTTTATGCAGCACAATGAAGCCTCTGAAAATATTCCAGCAATAAGTACAACTTTTTACAGTCACAATGTGTGCATAAAGTATAGTGTCTTTTCACAAAGACAGAATCCTAAAAGCAGCAAGAGAAAGACAGCAGGTTACATACAAAGGAACTCCTATAAGACTAACAGCTGACTTTTCTACAAAAACACTGCAGGCCAGAAGGGAGTGGCAGGAAATATTCAAAGTGATGCAAAAAAAGGCCTACAACCAAGATTGCTGTACCCAGCATGGCTATCACTTAACAGTGAAGGAGAGATAAAGAGCTTCTCAGAAAAGAATAAGCTTAAGGAATTCATTACCACCAAGCCAGCATTGCAGGAAATGTTAAAAGCGCTTTTTTAAACAGAAGAAAGAGGTAAACAAGCTAACCTAGGAAGACCAGGAATACAAATAACAAAATGGCAATACATATGCATCTATCAGGACATTTATAGAGCCTTCTCATAGCCAAACACCCCCCGCCCCATTCTACCATATGGCTATCATGGATGGTTTTAGAATACATCCACAAATTCTTTGACCCTCCTCCCTTCAAAAGGTAGAAACTAATTCTCTCTTCCATTGAGTGTGAGCTAGACTCTATGGCTTGCTTGCTCCTAACCAATTGGTAGAAGTCACAGTGTGTGATTTCTGAGGCTAGGTCACAGGAGACATGACTCCTTCCTCCTGGCTTTGTCCTGGAATGTTAGCCTTTGAGAAGTCTGTGAAGACACCTGTATAGCAAGGACTTGGGGCTTTCTGCCATGAGCCAGTACCTGCTTACCAGGGTGCTATCTTGGAAGCAGATTCTCCAGCTCCAGTCTTGCCTTCAGATAACTGCAGCTCTTCTGACATCATGAGACTCTGAGCCAGAACTGTCCAGCTAAGCCATTTCTTAATTCCTGACCCACAGACACTGAGAGATAACAAATGCTTATTGTTATTTTTAGGCACTGTATTTCAGAGTAATTTGTTATGCAGCCATAGGTGACTATTGCATTGCCCCACCATGATGGAATGAGGCAATTTTCTGACAGGCTTGTCTTCTTTCTAAGCCAGCCCCAGGCTTGAGGGACAAGTTGTCTCAGTCCTCAGATCCCTAAGCTTAAAGGAAGCTTCAGGCCTGTCATTTAAGCTCCTCATAAATATGCCACTCTCAGTCCTTCTGGGTGCATGAGAGATCACTCTTCCTCACTCTCATGAAGTGTGGTATAGCCATGTCACTCAGCTTGGACAACAAGCATGTGGGTGGAATTATTTAAGAATGATGGTGGGGGGCCAGCCGAGTGGCACAGTGGTTAAGTGCTGGCTTGGGAAGCCAGCGGCCCTGGTTCGGTCCCACATATGAGGGCCAGTGACACTGCCCTCAAAAAAAAAAAAAAAAGAATGATGGTGGGTTTTCTTATTTTTTTCCTTCTGCCAGAGTCCTAATCAGCCAAACACAATGACACAAGTGAAAAATAAGCTTGTTGTTTTAAGCTACTGAGATATTAGGACTATCTGCTACATCAGCATAACCCAGCCCACCCTGACTAATACAGGCACTTTTCATGTCCCCTTCTCACCCCAGACTCAAAAGGCCCCACATTCACATCAAAATGATTGTTTCTTCTCTTTCTTGACTCACTCTCCCCTCTAATCTCAGTGGGCTCCCCTCTTCCTTTCCCCTTTTAATAACCTCAGATGCAGAAGATTAAATAAATCATAACCTTTAGTTTGTAAACCTTACAAAATAGCCAGGATTTAGATAGCGCTTTCTGTGTACTGTTCTAAACTCTTTAAATGTTTTGTGTTATTTAATCCTTGGGACAACGCTGTAACGTCGGGACTCTTGTTATCCCACTTTATGGATGAGGCAGCTGAGTCACAGAGAGATAAACTAATTTGCTGACAGTCACCCAATAATTCAATGAGAGAGCTTAATGATTAATTAATTCAAACTCAGGCAGTCTGACCCCAGAGGTTCCCTTGACTATCTGGTTCACATCAAAGCCAGTGTTAGTTCGATTTCTTACTCATTTACTCCATTTTGCCCTCACCACCTACTCTTTCTCCCTTCCCTGCCATTGTGTCTTGTATATCTTTTCGTTTGTAGGTGTTCTTACACATTGTATATTTTTGTTTGGGAGGTAAGAATTTTAAATTTATGTCAACAGTATTGGGCTGTAGATCTGTTTCTCATTTTTTTCACTCAGCTCCATTCTTGTTGCTGGGTGTGCAGCCTAATTTGTTGCTTCCCACAGCTGCAGATTCCTCCCCGTAGCCACCCACGGACACCTCCCCACACACACACCCCCACACCACCATAAACACTGTGATGAACATCTTTGTCCCTGGGGTGCTAGGATGAGAAGTTCTTCAGCCTCTTCATCAAAGAGAGGGGGACTGCCAGACTGTGAAATCTGCAGATACTTAATTTAACTGAGTTTTACCAATCTGAACTTTAGCGTGGCTACATCATCAGAAAAATAAAACCGGCTCTGCTTCCTGATTCTTCCTGCCCCACACCTGGACCTGGGGCTTTGGTGCTTAGAAGCTGAAGAATTTGCAGCCTTTGTTTACCCACCTTTGTTTTCCATCCCATTCTTATTAGGGCACCACATTAGCTACTATTCTAAATAGCTAATTCTGGGAAAGGTAGGCGAGGCAGCAGGAAGCCAAGGGTGAGACTCAGGTGGAAGAGAGGAGCGAATTTCGCTCGGTTGTGCGCGCCCTCTTGTGGCCTAATAGCCCAATTACACCTTGAATGATTCTTTTCCACGACCAATAACCCTCAGCTAATTTAATCACATCTAATTCAATTTGAATGGTCTTGTCCACCATGTATGTGATACACCAGCAATGTCCAGTTGCGAGCCCCACATGTAATTTCAAACTTTCTGCTAGCCACGTTAAAAAATAAAAAGAAACAGGTGATATTAATTACAATATATTTTACTTAACTCAATATATCCAAAATATTATCATTTCAACATACAACCAACATAAAAATTATTGAGATAGTTTGCTTTTTTGTGCCTACTAAACCTTCAAAATATTCTCAGGACAGCACATTTCAACTCAGACACTGAATTTTTATTAAAAATACTTGATGGGCTGGCCGAGTGGCGCATTGGTTAAGAGCTGGCTTGGGACGCCAATGGCTCCGGTTCAGATCCCACATATGAGGGCCTGTGACACTGCCCTCTACAGCTAACAACAGCTCCACCTGGAGTCCCCAGGACGGCATAGCTGCAGCCCCTGCATAGGCTATAGTGAGTGGCGGGCAGCCAGCGTGAGCTGCCAAGAGCCACTGTGAGCGGCCGTCCAGAGGCCGGCAACCGATCTGCCTCACCCGAGAAGAGCACAATGATGATACCAACATAGGCCAGTGAAGCAGTGTCCTCCACAACTAGACTGAAGAACAAAAGGACAGCAACTTGTCTGTTCCCCTTCCCTGGTTCCCCAACGCTGTTCCCCTCTCCCAATTCCCCAATAAAATCCTTTAAAAAAATAATAATAAATAAATAAAAATACTTGAAGGGCCGGCAGAGTGGCACGGTGGTTAAACGCTGGCTTGGGAAGCCAGCGGCCCCAGTTCGGTCCCACATAAGAAGGCCAGTGACACTGCCCTCAAAAAAAAATACTTGATCCCTATTTAGATTTTATAACATTTACAGGTAAAGTGGATTCATATAATCAAGTTGTTCCAAACATGTGACAGTGGCTTACATACTGGACAATGCAAACATTGATTTACACCAGTTCACCCTTGGGATAAGCTAGGTATTTTATTATCCCCATTTACAGAGGAGGAAACTGAGGCTCAGAAAAGGAAACTGGTGGGACCCGCCAAGTGGCGCATTGGTTGAGAGCTGGCTTGAGACACCAGTGGCCCCGGCTCGGATCCCACATATGAGGGCCAGTGACACTGCCCTCTAAAAAAAAAAGAAAAGAAAAAAAAAAGAAAAGGAAACTGGCTTTTTCCTTTTTCATCCAACAAGTATTTATTGAACAACTGTCATATGCCAGGTTCCTTCCAAGGGGTTGCAGACATAATTATGAACAAGATACACATGGTTCCTGGCCTCAAGGGGTTTATCAGATGATATGGAAGAAAGACAAAAAGAAATTACAAATTGTAATTAGTGTTATGACAAAAACCAACAGGATGGCAAACTGTGGCTCCCATGCTAAGGATGGTTTTTACCTTTCTAACTGGTTGGAAAAAGTAAAAAGAATAATATTTTGTGACCCGTGAAATTTATATGAAATTTAAATTTCAATGTTGGTAAATAAAGTGTTACTGGAACACAACCACACCCAATTATTTCCATATTGTCCTCAGCTGCCTTCCTGCCTTAAACAAAGAGTTAGGTGGAAGCTGTTGGGAAAGCCTGAATATGGTTGAACCGATCAAACCAATGTTAAATATTCTGAGTGTGAATTTGACTACTCTAGGCACTCTAAATACATCATATGAGTGGAATCATACAGTGTTTGTCTTTTCTTGACTGGCTTATTTCACTTAGCATAATGACCTCAAGGTTCATTCATTTTGTAGCACGCGTCAGAATTTCCTTCCTTTTTAAGACTGAATAATATCCCATTGTATGAATAGACCACATTTTGTTTAACCATTCATTAGTGGATGAACACTTGAACTCTTTCCAGCAGCCAGCACACAGTGGGTGTTCCATTGACATTTGTTGAACAAATCCATATAAACGATGTGAGCGGAGACTGTTTGCCTCAGCTCTATATCGTGGGCCTAGAAGAAGGCCTGGCACAGAGTCTGTGCCTCAGCACGCAGGTGCCTGCACTTGGAGTGCTTCTCCTTGGGCCTCCCTGATCCCCATCCACCCAGTTACCTAGGAGGCGGGCCGGCCAGGTTCTCTCTGTAACGTCACAAACTTGCCATGCCTCTGGCCTTGGCTTTTCTGCTGCTCCTGAGTCTGAGCGCCCACGGAGGTCGGAGCTGCCTGCAGTGTGACGAGTCGGTGCGAGAGGCTCTGAGCCAGCTACGTTTCGCCATCATCCCCAGCCGCTTCCATCTAGAGCAGCTGCAGGCTCGCGCTCAGGCCCTGCTGCTGGGCATGGAGGGGCCTTTCTTCCGGGACTACGCGCTGAACGCTTTTGTGGGGGAAGTGGGTGTGTGCTGAATAGGGGAGGGTGCCTAGCACTGTGAGGAAAGGGACAGTGGGGTCCAAGTCAGAGGCTGGGGTGGCAGACTCTTTAGGGACCACGCCCTCTGCAGGGGAAGGGCGGGGCCTTTCCTGGAGGAAGATTAGGGGAAGTCACGTGGCTCTCTGAAGGACCCACTGGAATTTCCTCCCCTCTGGTCCCCAGAGGTAGATCACCTGGAGCTTGTGGCGTCCTTTATCAAGAATCAAACAAACAACTTAAAGGTTAATTCTCTAAGAGGTAGGAACTAAGAGGGAAAGACTTTTCCTAGCCCCCTTCTCTCTCCTTCCTTTCCAGCCATCCACCACACCTCCTCTCGGTTTAATACTAAAAGAAAACACGCGTATTAGCCTTTACTGTGTGTTCATCCACGTGGGCATTACCCTTTACAGAAGGGAGACTGAGGCTTAGACATGCCCAAAGTCACACAGCTAAGAAGTAACAGAGCTGAGGATTTGAGCCAGGGAAATCCCTGCACAAATATTCTTTTTCTTTCTTTTTTTTTTCTTTTGGTTGAATGATATCTTTAATTGCCTCATTTCATTTTACAGTATCAGAGATACCTTATTTGATGCTTCTCTTTCTTGGAAAGAGGTTGTGCTGCATCCCTTGAAATCTGTTTTAGAATCTTTTTGAGGCTTTTAAAAAATTTATTAGTTTCAGGGCCGGCCGAGTCGCGCGGTGGTTGAGCTGAGCGCTGACTTGGGAAGCCAGCGGCCCTGGCTCGGGTCCTACATATGAGGGCCAGTGACACTGCCCTCAAAAAAAAAAAAAGTTATTAGTTTCAGGTGTAAGATATTGTATTCTTAACCACAACCCCACTGGTGTCTCCTCTGATTTATGTTCAGCGGCTGGGGGAATGCCATTCAGAGTCAATTATTGGAGATTTGCGTGGTTCTTATAACGGTTCCCCAGCAGAGGGCAATAGAAGGCCCCCTGGACTTGGGAAAGGGGGTGGAGGGCATCTAGGTCCCAGAAGCCTTGCTCCACCTTGAGGGTTGGAGCAGGGAAAGGGACACTATGGAAGAGCCCAGCAGTTTTTAAAAAGATATGAAGCTTGTGTATGTGTGTGTGTGTACCATTTGAGAGTTAGTGATACTTAAACCCTAACTTTGACACTAAATTCTTCAGTGGGTGATCGCCTAAGAACAAGGAAGGATATTCTAGTTTTCTTTCAATCCTTGATCTGTTTTGGGACTACGCACTGTATTTGGTTGTCTTCTATGACACTGACATTTTTGAAGAGCCCCGGCCAATCATTTTACTATTATATTATTGGGGGTTGGGTACATCGGCCTGGAGAACCCAAGTGGCTGACCTTGGTTATTCTGTCTCCAGCCCCTCCAGAGGTCAAGCTGCTACCATGTGGCCCAAGGCTCTACCACGAATCATGTTGTTGGTATAGACTATCTGGTGTGGCCCAAGACTCCCAAGTAAAGGACACTTACAGAAAAGACGTTCCAAGGACTGAGAGGTTACCTTCCAGGAGCTGGGCAAGAGATAAACCTTTTTGGGGAATGTTCAGGGTTTGGACAACCCAGGCCTGCTGAATTAACCCTTTATTGCACAATATGATTAGTCAAAAGGAGACAAATACTATGGAGAAAAAAATAAAGCAGGGACCCAGGGATAGGCAGTACCGGGAGTAGGGATAGGGGGTTGCAGTTTAAAGCAGGGTAGCCAAGAAGGATTACACTGAAAAGTCAGCATGTGAGAATAGACTGAAGGAGAAGGGGAAGCAGCCATAAGGGGATCTGTGGTCAAAGGCTGTAGGCAGAAAGAACAAGCAGTGGAATCCCTGAGACAGGACTATGTTTGGCATATTTATAGAACCTCAAGGAGGCCAGGGAGGCTGGAGTGGAGAAAGAGGGAGAGATGTGGAAGATAAGGTAAGGGGGAGGGAAGGAGTAGATTGGGTACTGCCTTCTAGGCCACGGTAGAGACTTTTGACTTCTAGTCTGGGGCACATGGGAGGGTTCTGATCTGAAGTGTGATGCAAGTGAGCTGACTGAGGTTTCAATAGGGTCCCTCTGGCTGTGGAGAACAGATTTTAGGAGGGCAGGGGGGAATGAAGGCTGGGAGACCAATGAGAAGGTATAGCAATGGCCCAGGCAAGGGACGATGATGGCTGGAACCAGGGTGGTATCAGTGGAAGCTGTGAGAAGTGATAAGATTCCTGGATCTATCTTGAATATTGAACAAATACTGAACAAGATTTGCTGAAATACATGTTGACAAATTGCATATGGGATGTGAGAAAAAGGAGTCAAAGATAGCTCCAAGGCCTCAGCAACTAAAATCATGGCACCTGCATCTACTAAGATGAAGAAGACTTGCGGGTTATAAGTAGGTTTAGAGGAGAATATCAAGGTTCGGTTTTGGACTTACTGAGTTTAAGATGCCTATTAGATGTCCAAGTGGACATCCTGAGTGGATAGTTGAATATATACATCGGGACTTCAGTGAGCGGTGTAGGCTAGTGATATAAACGTGGGAGGCATCAGTGTATATAGGTTGCCATTCAAAGGAAATATGACGTGAGGCACAAATAGTCACATATATAATTTTTAATTTTTTTAAAGAGTTTTATTGGGGAGTTGGGAAAGGGAGCAGTGTTGGGGAAGGGGAACATTGTGTTTTTCCAGGACCCATCAGCTCCAAGTCAAGTTGCCCTTCAATCTTAGTTGTGGAGGGTGCAGCTCAGCTCCAAGTCCAGTTGCCATTTTCAATCTAGTTGCAGGGGGCGCAGTCCACCATCCCATGCGGGAGTCAAACTGGCAACCATGTTAAGAGCACGTGCTCTAGCCAGCTGAGCCGTCTGGCCTCCTAGCAGCTGCCTAGCAGCAGCTCAGCTCAGGCACTGCTCACGGGCCCATGTGGGAATCGAACCGGCAACCCTGTTGCTCAGAGCTCGCACTCTAATCAACTGAACCACCCAGCCACCTCTGTAATTTTTAATTTTTTAGTAGCCACATTTTCAAAAAGGTAGATAGAGGGCCGGCCGAGTGGCGCATTGGTTAAGCGCTGGTTTTGGGATGTCAGCGGCCCCGGTTCGGATCCCACATGAGGGCCAGTGACACTGCCCTCTACAGCTAACAACAGCTCCACCTGGAGCTGGGCTGTGCGAGCCCGGGTGATGGTGTGGACTGCAGCCCCTGCTGCAGTGGGCTGCCATAGGCTACAGTGAGTGGCCCGCAGCCAGCGTGAGCGGCTGGCAGCCAAGTGTGAGCTGCCAATAGCCGCGGTGAGCAACATCCAGAGGCCAGAGACAGATCTGCCTCATCCGGGAAGAGCGCAATGACGATACCAACAGTGAAGCAACATCCTCCGCCACTAAACTGAAGAACAAAAAGACAGCAACTTGTCTGTTCCCCTTCCCCGATTCCCCAATGCTGTTCCCCTCCGCCAATTCCCCAATAAAATCTTTAAAAAAAAAAAAAAGGTAGATAGAGCATATTTTATTTAATACATATATTTTATTTAATCCAATACCTAAAATATTACCACTTCAACATGCAGGCAACATAAAAATTATTGAGATATTTAAGTTATTATTTTAGTACCACGTCTTTGAAATCCAGCATATGTTTTGTACTAACAACACATCTCAATTCAGACTAGCCCATTTCGAACACTCAATATCCATGTGTGGCTAGTGGCTGCCATATTGGACAGTGCTGGTCTAGGTCATATATAAAGCCATAGGCTGGATGAAATCATGAAGGAGTGAGTGCAGACAAAGAAGAAGAGAGGAGAGCAGATCAGAGGAAAGGAGAGAAGAGGTGATCGAGTCCACCTTTTTACCACTTACCAGATGAGGAAACTGAGTCCAAGGAAGGGTGGTTTAGCCTGGGTCCCCACAGTGGATCAGAAGCGATATGCAGGACCTCCCAGGCTATAGATTTGCCCAGTGGACCCCGAGTAAAACCAGTCTTGGTTACTCCTGGTAAACGAAAAGGAGTTTCTTCATCCCTTCTCTTTGAAGCTGCAGATGGGATGCTGAGTGCCTCCCACCCCACAAGGATCTCTTTCTCTCCTTAGATGGGCCTCTGCTGGAAGAGTTGGTGACTCTTAGGGGGAAGGTGATCAAAGAAATCAAGAAAGTTTTAAAATTGTATGAATTAAAAGGTGTGGCATCTCTCTCCACCAAGCCCACTTATCCCCTTCCCCATTATCACTCCATCCCCTTCTCTCACATTTTCTGCTAAACTCCTCCCTCACCTCCCCATGACTCAGCCTTCTCTGCTCCTCCCCAATATTCCCTTCTTTCCTTTCCCAGACTCACTCCGCCCTCCCTCTCCTGGTCCCTTCCCATTAAATTCTCAAATTGCTGTCCCAACTCACTTCAGCTTTTTTCTCTTGCAGCTTGCGATCCCAAAGTTTGCCGTGAGTCCTGGATTTATTGTCTATCTCTCCCTTCTCTACCCTCCCATACCTCTATACCCTGTCTCCCCCAAATCAAGTCCCGCTGTCACACCTACTCCATCTGGTGATACCCCTAACCCCAAAGCTGTAGTATCTAGGGATATCTGATTTTTGAGGGCTTATGAAAGTGGTTGCAACCTGCAAAAAAGAGCTTTGGGAGGATGTTAGTCAGGATAGGAGAGGATGTCCTAGTAACAAACCCCACATCTTAGTGGTTTAACAAAAGAAAGGTTTATTTCTCTCTCACCCAAATTCCATTGACAGTTGAGCAATTCTTCCAAGTGGTGACTCAGGGATCCAGGCTGCACCCATGCCGTGGCTTCCAAGCCAACTTCAGAAAGGAGAGAAAATAGGGAATCCCATGGGGGAACTTTATGGCCAGGACTGGAAGTGACACTGCATCCCTCTGCCCACTTCACATTGACCAGAGCTCAGTCACATGGTTGCAACGTGCTGCAAAGGATTCTGGGAAATGTAGTCTTCCTGTGTGGCAGGGAGGGGAGGAGACCGATGAGTGAGTGTCCAAACCAGTCAGCCACAGGGGGCTGCAAAATGGGCATAGAGAAGCGCAAACGTTGTTTGTGGACATTTAATTAAACGTGTGTTTTAATTAGTTAAATGTATACAAACAGAATGTTGGGCCAGTTGTACAGCTGCAACTCAATTCAACTTTTCAATAATTATATGAAAATTATTTTTAATGTGAATTGTCAGTGCATCTCCTCTTTCCCCTTCTGCCTTCCTGCGCCTTGCCAGTCCTCTATAGCTGCCCTCATCCCACCTCTCCCTTTCCTCTTGTCCAGGCTTGCTAAAAGAAGAGGTCTTGGACTGTTTACATTGCCTGAAGATCAGTCCCAAATGTATCGAAAAGAAGTACTGTTTCGGTGAGCTCTTGGGGGTGGGGGAAGACATGGGATGGGTACATGAGAGATGAAGACAGCCATGTCCTAGCAGATATGGGTTTTCAGGTCTCCTGCACGCAGCCTTGAATCCTGGCCTGAACACTTGCTTACCGTGAGGCCCAGAAGTTGCTTCCGCATTCTGAAATTAACTTTCCACCTGCTGTTCAATGGGAAGACTCCTGTGAGACTTTACAATGCCTATAATGCCAGAATGGCAGGTGCCAGAAAAACATTTTATTATTAGCCAGTACCATACCTGGGGATTCTGGAAGATGTGCCAAATTCATTCATTTATTCATTCATTCACAGATTTAAAAAATACATATACTTAGAGCAGAGAAAATATAGTACAATGAATCCCCATATATATTGGGTTTTTGGAAAAGTCATGATGCATTTTTGCAACGAAAAACATAGAAAAAATACGTCATGACTTTTCCGACAACCGAATACATAAAGATTGAATAGTCATGCTGGACCTCCTCGTATGCTGTTCCCTCTCTCTGTCACACTGTTCTAACTCGCTCACTTCAACAAAGTCTCAAAGTCTACCTCCACAGAGAGGACTCCCTGATTACACTCTCTAAAGTAGCACTTTCTACCAAATTATCTTGACAATGAATGTTCCTCTGCTTTTGCTCTACTTGTTCATTGCCACAGTATTTTAAAAAGAAATCAGGCATCGTGAGCTTTCACCCATTAATGGTGTGTACCTCTAAAAATACAGACATTTTCTATATAACCACAATGCCATTCTCATACCCAACAAATCTAACTACAATTCTTCATTATCAAATAATTCCAAGTCCCTTTTCCAGCTTCCCTAATTGCCCCCAGAATACCTTTCACAGCTGATTCATTCAGATTGGAATCCAATGAAAGGACTTGTCATAGCATTCAGTTGTTAGGGTTTTTCCACTTCTTTTCTTTTTCAATCTAGCAGCATTTTTCTTATCATTTTCCCCCATGAAACTGACCAGTTGAAAAGAAGGTACGTGTCTATTTGCTCCCTTAGGAGCTCTGCTGTTGCTGTGAAGTGCTGTATAGATTGTCAGTGCCCAGAGGGCAGGGATGTTTGCCAGTGGGGCTCTCGGCAGTATTCCAAGCACTCAAATGGTGTTTGAGACACAAAATTTGAGGAATAGATGAATGGAGAGTCAGACCCCAGGAGAGGGCAAGTGGCATGTGGGAGTGGGGAGAGGCTCAGGTTGCTGAGTGAGCAGTGAGTGTGGTAGAAGGCCAAGGATGGGGGGTGATATGGAAGTCAGGGCTGTCTCCCCCCACCCCTTACCCCCTCCCCAGTTGATAGGCAGCTTCGCATGGCCCTGCAGTACGAGAAAAAGAGTGGATACCCGTGGAACCAGGCCATGTTTGGCATCGTTTCCATATGTCTAGCTGTCTTCGTCTTGGGGGTCATCGTGGCTTCGTGAGTTATCCCTGCCCTCTCCTGAGGCCTTCAAGTGTCCCACTGAGCCCCTCAAATCCATCACTGGATCCGTCAATGCCCTGGATCCATCACTGTTATTTCGGAGTCTACTCTCTAGTCACTTTATGTCTCTGTCTTCCTTTTTCTTTTTCTCTGGCTCTCTTCTCTCTCTCTCTCTCTCTCTCTCTCTCTCTCTCTCTCTCTCTCTCACACACACATCTCTTCTTCTCCCTACCCATGTGCCATTATGTCTTTCCTGGGTCATCAGCACTTTTGCCTCTGTGGGTCTCTTCCTCCATAAAAAATACTAAAAATTATATTTTGTGAATGTACTGGTCTGAAGACAAATATATTCTAAGCTGATTGATTATTATATACAGAGGGTACCAAAAAATGTGTACATATTTTAAGAAAGGAAAAAACTATTAAAATTGTAATACTCAATATATACCTATAACAAAAGATAAATACAAGTCACGTGTGACTTCTGCAATTACAAGAGGTGCTCAAAGTGGTTACCATCAGCATCCAGACACTTCTGATTACGGCAAACTGCTGCTTGAGTAATGTTGACCAAAGTGTCCACTAGTATACATTTTTTGTGGTAGCCTGGGTATATTATATTTTAATTATTATTATTCATTATTATATTAACTTATTTTCTCCTGCTTTTCAAGGTATTTAAAATGAAAACATTCCTATGGGCCCCATGAAGCCCACAGTTCCAAGGGGAGCAGTTGCTCTCACCATCCTTCTCTCCACCTTCGAGTTTTTCCCTGCCTCAGTCTGCTTGTCCCACATTCAGCACCCTCTCCAGTTTCTCGTTGCCTCTTCCACCTGTCCCTCATCCTCCTTTCTCTAATGCCTCAGTTTCTTCATATTCAGTTTTAGACAATTCCAGTGCCTCTCTCTCAGGGTTGGGGATAAGCTTTAAATCCGCACTTAGCACCATGAATGTCAGCTCTCACTGTTTGCTCTTGTCATGGCCCCATCTCTGTCCCTCTCTGAAGCTCACCCCCTCTTTCTGTGTCTCCCACTGGGCTTTCTTCTCCCCTCCCCTGTCCCAGTCCCAATTCTTCCATCCTCTTCTTCCTCTCTTCACTCCCAGGTTGAATCTGTGTTTCTCAATCTCTCTGCCTCTATCTCTGAATGTGTCTCCCCATCTCTGGGTCTCCGTTTCTGACTCCCACCTCACAAGCCCTAAAGACTCTCTCCCTACCTGTCAACCCCTCTCTGCTTCTTTAAATCTTTCCAGCTGTTGCCACTTCCCTTCCCCTCCCACCTTCCCTCTGTTTCTCCAGCACCTTTCCCCCAGGTCTCCCCCCTCCCCATGTTTGAATCTCTCGCCCTGTCTTCCCCTGGTCTTCACCTCTGTCTTTCCCCCTCCCATCTCTGGGTTACCCTTTCTGTTTTGAATTCTGTTTCTCTCTCCCTCAGCCTCTTGCCCAACCTCTGTCTCACCTCTCAGTTTCTATTACAGAACTCCCTCCCTGCTCTTTCCCCACTGTCTCCATGTGTATTTGTTTCCTATTGCTGCGGTAACAAATGACCACAAACTGGGTGGCTTAAGGCAACAAGTCTATTCTCTCAGAGTTCTAGAAGCCAGAAGTCCAAAATCAAGGGGTTAGCAGCGCTGGCTCCTTCTGGAGGTTCTGAGAAGATTACTTCCATAAGTGTCTCCTACCTTCTGGTGACTGCTGATGTCTTTGGCATTCCTTGGCTCATGGCTCCCCTCCAATCTCTGCCTTGGTCTTCACATGCCTTTTTCCCCTGTGTCTGTGTCTCACGGCTTCCTTTCCTTTCTCCTATAAGGACACCAGCCTTTGAATGTAGCGTTCAGCCTAAATCCAGAATGATCTCATTTTGCTGTAACTTAATTACATCTGCAAAGACCCTATTTCCAAATAAGGTCACATTCGTATTTGTAACTGGAATCAGGACGTGGCTATATCTTTTTGGGGACACAGTTCAACACAATACACCTGTTTCTCTCCTTTCATCATTTCTCTCTCTGTGTTACCCTTCTCTGTATCTGTATCTCTCAGAGTCTCCTCCTGTCTTTTCCCACTCATTCTGTTTCCACTTTTGCCCTCGCTTCCAGTCCCAACTTTTCACTCCTTCCTCCTCAAGTACAAATTAATTGTCCAAGAACCCTGGAAATCTGTCTATAGGCCCATGATGTCACTGGCTGAGCCAAATAAGGCCGATGATTGGAGGGAAGTTGGCCGGGGAATGTCAGTTGACCTGGAGGGTCCTGAAGTTCCCTTTCTAACCTCCAGGTTTTTTCTCTCTGATCAGGGCTATTATGTACCAGCAAAACCGGAAACTTCTGCTACAGTAGGGTGGTGGTTTTGGGATTTGTAAGGGGAAAGAAAAAGAAGTTTAATAAAGTCTGTGATAAATTCCTCAATGTCTCCATCAGTTTCTGAAGGGCCCTCCCCCTAATTGATATCCAGCTCTGAGCACCTGACTGGGTGATGCTCAAGGGTTGGGACCAGGTGTCACTCATCTGTAGACACGAATTACCCTGATTCAAAGTAGAAGTGATTTGGATCTTCAAGAGGGATAGACAACCTACACCGAGGGCTTAAAGGGACAGCCATTCTTGCTTTGGGGAGGAATGGATCCTAAAGGAGATGACACCACAGTGGGACAGTCATGGACAGTCAGGCAGAGGAACAGCAGTGGTCAGTGTGGAGAATACAGGTTTCCCTCCCTATCTGATTCTTAAATTTTCACCCTCTGAGTTCCTGAATAGATTCAGATACATTTTCACGTAAATTCTTTGCTGTCTGAACTCTTGCTACTCTCTAACCCAAAGTAGGAAGCAAACAAATTTGGATAACATGGTATCCTCTGTTTCTGACCCTGCTGTCAGAACGGTTGCCATCTCATTCAGGATAATAAGGATGTTTGAGGGGAGTGACTGGTGGAGGGAAGTGATAAGAATGCATGGCCCAGTGCTTGCTTGGGCAGCACATATACTAAAATTGGAATGATACAGAGAAGATTAGCACGGTGCCTGTGCAAGGACGACATGCAAATTCATATAGTGTTCCATATTTTTAATAAAAATCTTTAAAAAAAATGCTTGGCCCAGAGCAGGCACTCAGTAAATATTTGTTGAATAAATAAGGCTAGTAGGGTTGGGGGGGGGGCCTACAAAGACAGTATTGATCCATACACCAAAGGGCCTTCAATGACAGGGAAAGAGAGCTTGGCAGTTTTTCCCAGGGTCTGGGATTGAAACCTCAATATCTTATGGGTCCAGGTAGATAAAGTGAATGATTGCAGGTCCCATTCACAGAGGATAGAAAACACTCAGCTCCATCCTATTGCCATGTTCTCAGATCTTTAGATTTTTTTCAAGAGAACCCAGAAACTCCGATTTTTGTTTTTTTTTTATGTGAAATCTCTCCATTAAAGTAGTTGTAGGCAACTAATTTTTTCCAATACTGCAGACAAACCAAGACACATTTTGCTACCACTGTGAGGTGACGGGGAAACATCTGGGTCTGGGTATTGCTTATATATATTAGATATTAGCAAAGGAAGTTCTAAGTGTGGATGGATCCCGCTGGACTCCCAAATTAATTACGTTTCCCAGAAACCTCTGCTTCCCGCAAATGAGCCGTTGCCATAGACACTATCATTCCAGTGTAGTTAAAGGTAGGAGATATGCACACAGAGTACGACTTCAGATTTGCCATAATTTACTTCCTTGTTCCCACCCGTTGCCAAGATACCAGCTTTAGTACCTGCGCAGTTGAGCGTGCTTTGGGTGTATGTTTTAAAGAGATGGAGCAGTGGCTCCAACCTTCGGCTCCAATCGAGAGAATTCTGGTAATGGTAGTTTACGAACTGTCCACCGTCTCCGCGCTTCGCTCCCATCCCCCGTGCAGGTGCACTTCCCTGGAAGCCACACACTAGTCAGTCGCCTTGACGACATCGCTCCAGGAGAGCATGACGTCACCTATACTTACGAGTTGACCGGGGGCGGGGCTACTGCAGACAAGTCAAAGATGCTCGACTTCACCCTAACTTAAACTGGTGGACACACAGAAACCCACTCTAGGAAAGGCTCTAGCTTGGGGGTCGCAAGCTGGTGGTTCCGAAATGCATTTGGCTTGGGTAGCAGTGTTATTTTGGTTTTTAAAATGTCTTCACACTACTAATCCAGCCACTCCCTTAACTTTCTGGGAATTTCCTGGGAGCAATGCACCCTGCAGTAAACGGATAATTAAATTGTGCATCAAGTATATAGTGATGAGAGCTCCCGGAGAGCTCAGAGTCTGGGGCGGGAGAGACAGACAGTCACCAAATAATTACAACAATTATAACATCAGCGCTAGGGTACTGAGACGTTCCTGTGGGAACTCAGGGAGGGAGTTGCCACCTCCTGCTGGGGTCGGTGAGAATAGGAAAAAATTTCACAAAAAAATGGCTGTAAGAACTTGTTCTTGCAAGAAAACTAATTTTCAGAGCCGGCCGAGTGGCTCAGTTGGTTAACAGTTGGCTTAAGAGCGGGTGCTGTGAGCAGCGGGGCTGCCGGTTGGATTTCCACATGGGCCAGTGACGCTGCACCCTGAGCTAAGCTGCTGCTGAGCTGCCAACAGGTGTCAGGATGGCTCAGCTGGTGTAACAACAAGATTGCCTGTTTGATGGTAGGCTACACCCACCCGCAACTAAGACTGAACTTGGCACCTTAAGTTGAGCTGCTGCCCAGATGGCTCAGTGGATAGAGCATGTGCTCTTAACAACAAGGCTGCAGTTCGACTCCGGCATGGGGTGGTGGTTACGGCGACCTGCAGCTAAGATAGAACTCAACACCTTGAGCTTAGAGGCCAAGAGCTGCCGACGGGAAGCCAGATGGCGACTGGTGCCCTCCACAACGAAGATTGAAGAACAACTTGGCTGGTCCCCTTCCCTAGTTCCCCAACACTGTTCCCCTCCCCCAATTCCCCAATAAAATCTTTAAAAAAAAAAGAGAGAGACATTCTGAACAGAGGGAACAGCAAATGTGGGAAGCCGACAGCCCCCCAGTGTCTGACAAGGCCACATTGCCCTGCTCAGCACTGGATATTAGGGGTGCTGCCTTATGGTTGGTCATGTAATATCTCCTGCCTCTAAGAACCCATGTGCCTTTCCTCCTACAGGAGACAATATACTCACTGCATTTATGGCAAGTTCCTGTATACCCCAATGAGCTAACTACGCAGCCAAAGACGGGTAAGATCTCCTAAACGAGGGGAGACAACCTAAGCCAGGCGGTAGTTCCGTGGGGAACCCCTAAATTGAGATATTGGGGACTCAAGCCCCTTTGGAAACTGAGGCATAAGCCTTTGGCCACATAGGCCTAAAAAAGCCAGTCTGTGAGAAACAGACAGCCTCTGTGAGAAACTGGTGCTATCGTTCGTCCTTGCCTGTGCAGCTGTCCAAAGGTTTCCTTGGAGACCAGGAGACCAAGGTCTCTCGGCCATGAAAGTTCTGATAAGAGGCAACTTACTGACTATAAGTTATTTTAATTAACAGCCTTGTTTTAACTTTGTTCTGTACATTGCTAACAACAGATACTAAAGCTTTGACTGAGAAACAGATGTTACCCTCTATTACAAAAATATGCAGCTCTTTGTAAGATAGAAAAGTTTGAAACTCCCTTTTGCTATAATCACATAGAAATAGTTTCTTGCCTAAACTCTTGGCAATAGTTCAAGTATATGCCCTGTAAGATGGCCATGGTAACCACTCTTTAGATGATAAGTAAAATCCTTGAACAGGTTGAAATCTCTCAATAAAAGCTATGCGCTGACCCGATTCGGGGCTCAGTCTTCCTTGGCTGAGTCCCTTGGGCTCAGTCGTCTTTGGCTGAGTCCCTTGGTCTCGCTCCTATCTTTCTTCTGTCTCTTGTTTTTCCTTAATCTGCGTCGCCCCTCTCGTGTCCCACTCGCCCTTGCCACGCAGGACGTGACAAGCAAATATGAAGATCAAGAGGTGAGAACAGGGCCGGCCAAGTGGCGCGGTGGTTAAGCGCTGGCTTGGGAAGCCAGCGGCCCCGGTTCGGGTCCCACATATGAGGGCCAGTGATACTGCCCTCAAAAAAAAAAAAAAAAAGAGGTGAGAACAATTAATGACTTGGGGTTTTTTTTTGTTTTTGTTTTTTTGAGGACAGTGTCACTGGCCCTCATATGTGGAACCCGAACCGGGGCCGCTGGCTTCCCAAGCCAGCGCTTAACCACTGCGCCACTCGGCCGGCCCTAATGACTTATTTTTAATAATATTGATAGCAAACACATAGATGGTGTTTTCTGTCACATATTGTTCTAATGGCTTTACTTATGTGAACCTATTCAAATCTCATAACCCAATGAAGAGGGTATTTATTTTCTCCCTATGTACAATGAGGCAATGGAGGCACAAAGAGGTTAATGACTTCCAGGTTCACACAACGAATAGGTGGAATTAACCGTTATGCTATGTGGCCTTTGTTACAGGGTCCTGGAATAATTGAGCCTTACTACCTGCAAAGTACTGTGCTGATTGACTTGTATACAATATCAAATTTAAACTTCATCAAGGCTTTAGGAGATGGCTGTCAGAATAGGGTAGTTACGCTACAACACCCCTGCCAATAGCTCATGCCATGCTTACTTATCACAGGGCAGCTGAGGCTCTGCTCCATGAAACCTTGACTCCAGGGTGCTGGCTGACAGAATAGCTTCTGTTTGGGGCATTCCCAGTAATCATGACACAAGGAAAAGAGACAGGATGAACTTGGGAATAGTAAAACGTAGTGGTTGCACATATGGGCTGGACCTGAATTCAAATCCTGCCTCTATCCTTGACTAGCGCTGGACCTTGGGTGAGTTTAAAGAAACCCTCCCTCTCAGTGTTCCTGTCTGTAAAATAGGGGAGCAATGCCTTCTTCACAGGGTGATCATGCAAGTTAAATGAGCTCAATGACACATGTCACTTTCATCTACACTTCATTGGGTGAAGCAAATAGCACAGTTGCAACTGAATTAATATAGCAATCCCAAGGAAGGGTCCTGATTGGTCCTGCTTGGGTCTTGGGCCCACTCCTTGAACCAATCACTATTGCCAGGATTAGGGTACATGATAAAGACATGGTTACAGGCAGTTAGGACCCTGTGATATATGTATGTGCTTGATGATGATAGTCCAGGACATTGTATGAGTTCAGAGGAGGGACTCCAACCCAGCCTGGTAATCAGGGAGGGCATGTGGATGAGGTGTCACCTTGTCTGTAATTTGGAAGTAAAAGACAATGGAGTAAAAGACATGAATGTGACCGATGAAGGCAGAGGGTGAGGTGGGCTGTTCCAAATAGAGAGGACAGATAATACAGAAGCCTTGAGTGGACAGAAAGATATAAGTAGTTCTTTGTGGCTGGTATGCAGGGTGGGATGTAGGAGTATTTTTAATTTTATTTTGTCAATGGTTCATCTAGCTTTTACTGATGAGCATACCTATATTTTACATCTTTATAAACATGAAAGCTATATAACTTTGTGATTTTTTTCTTTTAATGTTCATTTGCAAGCATTTCCCCATGTTTTCATTGGTCATCAAAATTATTTTGGAGCTTGATAATGCTTCAAGGGCAGGATGTACTGCCCTTTACGTAACCGATCCCCTGAGTTCATATAATTGAAAATAACTTTGTTATTTTGTTTCTGATTGGAGATGGCCATCCTCCAAGTGACAATTCAGGGACCTTCCACCAGCAACATGTGACTTCCAGGGTCACATGTTTCATCTGCATCAGCAGAAGAGAAAAAAGTGTGGAAAGTGACAAGTGGGAGGTTTTAAAGGGTCAGGTATGGGCATGGCATGCATGTCACTTCTGCTCACATTTTATTGATCAGAACTTAGTTACCTGGCCACCCCAAATTGCATGGGAGGCTGGGAAATTTAATCCAGCTGAATGCACAGAAAGCACAGAGAAGGATTTGGAGAGGAGCTACCCAGACTCTGCCACACATTATTACAATGTGGGATTATAGAGAAGAAAACCTAGATACCGAGAATGGAAGAGAATGCCTGAGATCACCAAAAGATTAAAATCTATTAGGCAAAGATGGAACTAAAATCCAAAAGGCTTGTTTTTATTAGATTCCTAATAATTCTTGTTTGAAAAGAGAAAACTATTGATTTTTTAATTTTAATTTTCAGTAATATTTTTCAGTAGTTAACATACAATATTATATTAGTTCCAGGTGTACAGTATAGTGATTAGACATTTGTGTACCTTACAATGTGATCACTCCAGTAAATCTAGTACCCATCTGTCACCATACAATATTCTTGATTATATTCTCTATGCTTTACCTATTGGCTTTTATTGATTTATTTTGTACCCAGTAATATTACAGAATTATCCTATGTTTATCTTAGCATTCCAGTTGATTCTCTGATTTCCAAGATATCAGTCATATTCAAAGAAGGATGAAAACCTGGATTTCTCTGTTGCAATGATGCCTTTCCTTTCTCTTCTCTAACTATATTGCTAGTTCTTCCCAAAGTGGTAATTGTGGACATTTTGTTTTGTTTCTGACTTTAATGGAGAATCTTTTGGTGTTTTACCATTAAGCCTAATTTGGGGTTTTGATTACATGTATATAATTAAAAACAAGGAGAGGCCAGTAACTCCTTAAAATTGTTGTCATTACTGTTCAATATGGGCCTTGTTCTTTTTTTTTTTTTTTGAGGGCAGTGTCACTGGCCCTCATATGTGGGACCCAAACCAGGGCCGCTGGCTTCCCAAGCCAGCGCTTAACCACCGCACCACTCGGCCTGCCCAATGGGCCTTATTCTTAGTAAGTTCAGATAGAAATGGCTAATCACTGAATGTTCTCAAAACCCTTTTCATACCCATGCACATGATTGTATTATTTTTATGTATCTATAGGTGAATTATATAATCGCCTACTACTGACCCATTCTTGCATTCTAGGACATACATCACGTAGCTCCTTCTATAGGGGTCTATTTCCTTTACCACATTGTCCTTTAAGAGCTGACAGGTGAAACTGAGGAACAGGAAGGCTAATGCCCAGGGAAATTGAGTAATTAAGTGACAGAGGTCGATTCACTCACCATCAATTTAAATGGGGGCCAACTGTTATGTGCCCTGCAGACTTTCGGGTATGGTAGGAGAAATTTGGGCTAGAATCTGTAACAAGGTCATTTTCTTCCAAAACCATAGCACCATGATTAAATAGACTATGACATTGTGTCCAGTAGAGGGCAGTGAAAAGGAATATTCTGGCTAAAATAGGAATATTCGCGGTGCCGATACATTTCCCAAATACCGTATTTCCTCCAACTGCAAAACAGCTGTGTTATTAGAGCATCCTTTTCCTCATCCTATACCCAGACTCCATTTCCACATCCTATACCCAGACTCCATTTCCCCGCATTCGTAGCCCTCAGAGACCTTAGGGCGGGAGGAGCGCGAGCCGCAATGATTTCTGGAAAATGTAGTCCAGCTGCGAAGCCGCGTTTAAAGTACCAGGACTTAAGAGTTCCGATTGCGCAGGCGCATTCCGCAGCCTGCCGGAGGGAGGGAAGGCCCGGCCGCCCTGCGCAACCCACCGGGACGCACAGGTGAGTTGCGACCCGGCAGACCCGAGCGGGAGCGGGCCACGCAGGGAGGCGGGCGCTCAGGGTTGGAAGGGGTAAAGCACTGTGGGCGGTGCCCCGCCCCCTCCTGTTATTCGCGAGGCGGCCTCAAAGCTTCCCTGCCATCTGCGCGACTGGGACAATCTCCGCGCTCAGGAATTGGTCATCCGCTATTTGCCAGGAGCCCGGCCGAGTGCGGGACCGCTGCGATCCCCTAGGAGAGAGAATGTACCTTTCCTCACTTGGAATGTGAAGAAACAGAGTTTTGGAGAGACTCCATGGCTTCTCCCCGGTCACAGTGCTAATAAGTGGTTGATCTAGGATCATGCCCGGGGATGTGTGACCCCAACGCCCCAGCGTACTCTGCACAGTCACGCCCTCGGTCTGTATCCTCCTTATCCTGAGCATCTCTTCTCTCTGTGATCTCCCCACCATCATCTCAATCCCGTTCTGCCTCTCTCTCTCTCTCTCTCTCTCTCTCTCTCTCTCTCTCTCTCTCTCTTCTGTGCCCCCAGGAGTCTCTGTGTTTTTTCTAAAAACGAGGTCATTTTCTTCCAAAACCATAGCACCATGATCACATCAGTAAATTAACCTGGATACAATACTATTAGCTAATCTACAAGCCTTCTTCAAATTTTGCTGTTGCCCCAACAATGTCCTTGATGGCAGAAGAAAATCCGGTATCACGCAATACATTGGTTGTGAGGTCTCTTTAGTCTCTGTTCACCTGGAACAGTTCTTCAGTCTTTCTTTGACCTTCATGACCTTGGCAATTAGGATGGTTACAAACCTTCTGTACTTCTGGAATGTCCCTCAGTTTGGATTTGCTCAATGTTTCCTCATGGTTAGATTTAGGTTACACGATTTTGGCAGGAATAGCTTAGGAATGATGGGATCCTTCTTATCAGATCAGGAGCCCATGATTTTGGTTTACCCATCACTGCTCATGTCAACGTTGATCGCTTGGCTAAGGTGGTGGCTGCCAGATTCCTACACCCTTAAGTTGCTGTCTTCTTTTTGTGATAACTGACTTGTGGGGAGAAAGTTAAGACTCTGTTCCTCACTTCCGCCTCAAAATTTCACCAGCTGGTTCCAGCCTTCAGGTGTGTATGTTCCTGCTTAGTTGGGTATCTGTGCTGGCTGTTTCCCTGGAAACACATATAAGGCTCTGAGTCTTATTATTTCTGGACTGTATTAGTTTCCCATTGCTGCTGTGACAAATTACCACAAACTCGGTGGCTTTAAACAATGCAAATATATTCTCTTACAGTTCTGAAGGTCAAAAGCCTGACATAGGCTGAAATCAAGCTGTCAGCGGAGCGTGCTCCCTCCAAGAGGCTCCAAGAGGTTTCCTTGCCTTTTCCAGCTTCTGGAGACCACCTGGATTCCTTAGGTGTGGCCTTTTCCTCCAGCTTCAAAGCCAGAGACATAGGGCCCACCCAGATAATTCAGGATAATATCTCAGTTCATTCCAAAGATATCTTTTGGGTCCACTATTCAGCCCTTCACCTGGTCCATGTCCAGGCCTGCTTCCTCCACAGGCAGGGGGTGGAGCTGCATCTCACACATCTCTATCTTCAGAACCCAAAATGAGGGCCGGCCGAATGGCTCAGTTGGTTAAGAGCTTGCTCAAGAGGGCAAGCTGAGCTCTGAGCAACAGCGGTTCGAGGCCAGCCCGAGCTGAGTTGCCGTTGAGCTGCCAACAGGTGGCAGGATGGCTCAGCTAAAAAAAAAAAAAAAAAAAACAGAACCCAAAATGGAGCCGTCACCCACATGGGGCCCAGAATGATGAACAAATGGGGATGACCACAGTCAGAACACCAACCTCTCTTTGGCAGGGTTCTGAAACATTATTTCAGCAGATGGAACCTTGCTTTAAACACATCTTTAGCAGGAACCCAAGATCCTTAAGCAGGATTTGTGAGACAGATAGAAGGAGCTCTGCAAAACGTGGTCCATCCATATAGTGGAATATTATTCAGCCATGAAAAGGAATGAAGCACTGAGTGCTAGAACATGGATGGACATTGAATGTGTTATGTTAAGTGAAAGAAGACAGACACAAAAGGCCACATATTGTATGATTCCATTTATATGAAATGTCCAGGATAGGGAAATCCATTGAGATAGAAAGATGAGTGGTTATCAGGGGCTGGTGTCGGGGAGAGAGGGGGACCAAGGAGATTGGGGGGTGATTAGTTAACAGTACAGGGTTTCCTTTTAGAGTGATGATGATAATGTTCTGGAACTAGATAGAGGTAATTGATGGTTGCCCAACATTGTGAGTGTACCAAATGCCACTGAATTGTACACTTTAAAATGGTGTTATGTTTATGTTATGTGTATTTTACTGTCACGTCCTGCGTGGCAAAGGCAAATGGGACTCGAGAGGGGCGACGCAGATTGAATAAGAACAAGAGACAAAAGTAGGATAAGAGCGAGACCAAGGGACTCAGCCAAAGAAGACTGAGCCCCGAATCGGGTCAGCGCATGGCTTTTATTGAGAATTTTCAAAGAAATGAGACTGCTGTAAATTAGTAACCGTGTGTCAATGTGTGCCTTAAGGCTTTCCTCCATTAACCAATCCCCATTGTACTCCAACAAATGCTATGCCTTCATACATCACTACACAGCCCCAGGACACCGACTTTACTGTGTCCTCCCAGGGGAGATAACTGATATCATTCCATCAGGTCCCAGTCATACTGAGACACTCCCCGAGAGAGCTTTACAGATATCATTCCATCCGGCCTCGGTTTTCCGAGACACTCTCTCAAGACTAAGGGTCAGGGGCTAATGCAGAGGGGGTGGTCTTGGAATCGGCTGTAAGGCAACATTTTACCACAATAAGAAAAATTATAAGAAAAAAAAGAGAGGTTGGCTCTGCCACCAGACTTCTGGATTCGAATCCCTCCATGACATTTCACATCTCTATGACCTAAGCAAGGGCCTTGACCTCCTGTGTCTTGATTTCCTCATCTGAGGATAGCGGTTGTTACTTTCCAGAGAGCTGTTGTGTGGGTGCAGCAAGCTGAACCTCCTAATTGCTGTGGTTGTTGTTACAGAATAGAGACCCCAGGCAGCCTGTCTTGAGCCATTGCTCCTGCTTCAGGGCCCCCTCTGTCATGAGGCTTCCTTGGGAAAGTGTCTATCTGTCTGTCTGGGCCAGAAATGACTCCAGTTCTCTGCTCCAGTCTCCTCCAGCTCTGCAGATTCAGGTCTGGTCTTTTCTCCTGGAGATGCATGCCAGGGACCCAGCCATGGCCACCAGGACCCTCACCGCTAAGGACCAGGTGAGGCTGGGCTCCCTCTTCCCAAGATGACTTTGTGGACCTTAGAGGGCCATCCCCATCTCTGCCTGTGGCCTGAAGATCTCCTGCCCTTCCCATTACTGGGAGAGAGGCTATGATAGGAGGAGCTCTGGGGCTTCCATGTGTGAGTTGGGGGTGGGGGAGAGGTGGCAGGATGCTCTGAGCTGGAACATTATGACATGGTCTGAAAATCAGTTATCTAATACTCAGCAGCCTTTTGGTTAGCAGGTGAAATGGGCAGTGGTTTATTTTGTTTCACCCCTGAGTCTTATTGATGGAGTCAGGAAAGGGGGTTGGGATCAGAGTTGGTGTTTGGGATGGAGTGCAACTTAGGAATACTCATATGTGGCTCTTTCACGCAATGGCTTGATAGTTTTGGGGTTTTTTTAAATTTTTCTTAGGATTGCCACATAGAGATGTGTAGGTTACTCACTGCACAGAGTGCCTCATCTCAGTGGCATGATTTGCATCTTAGACCTCATACACTGGTGTATTTATTATTGCAATATTCCAACAGATGGCAGTAAACTGTCATGTACTAAAATAATTGGTATATTATAACAGTTTTCCAACAGATGGCAGTAAAAAGTCGTGGGAAAGGGATTCCTTCATAGCCTTTCTAACAAGGTGCCAGTAGGCTAGCGGCTGCACTACATTTTTTACATTACTGTGAGCCTGTTTGATTCAGTTATCCTAAATCTTCTGAGTCAGAATGTTCCCGCCCAACAAGCAAGTAGTAGGCTCTCGACCCATGACTCTCCCACCCCAGAGTTCTGGAAGGACGTGCCCCTCCACTGTGTAACATTGGCCCTAGCAGGAATCAGTGACCTTCAAGGATGTGGCTGTGGACTTCACCCTGGAGGAGTGGGGCTGGCTGGGGCCTGGCCAGAGAGAGCTGTATCGGGACGTGATGCTGGAGAACTACCAGAACCTTCTCTCACTGGGTAAGTTCCCACTCCTACCTTCCCAGGAAGAGGCATGATGCCCCCTTCTGCCCTCCCACTGCTTAACTATGGGTGGTCACTGGGCATCATGTGATACCTTCACCAGTACCTCCTGGCTGGCCCCTGTCTCTTGCTCCACAGGCCTCTCAACAGTCCCAGTGTCCCTGAGGGCCTCGAGTTCTCTGCCTGTCCTTCAAAATCTTCAACCTGTAGTCCCGCCCTCTTTTCATGCTTCCCTCTCCCCATGTGGTGACCTCAGGCTCCAAGCTGGAATGCCTGTTCTGGAATCTGAGTCTCCAGGTGCTCCCCTGTCAACAGGCTCCATCCTGGAATCTTTTTCTCAGAGTACCTAAATGCTGTTCCCCAAATGCACTTCCCGAGCCCCACACTTGTCCACCCACCCACCTCCCACACCCCCGTGAGGCCCCTCGCATTCACCACACTTACCCTGAGCTCATTGTCTCCACACTGATCTGCTCCACCAGCTCTGTGTACCCACTTTGGTTGGCCTCACATCCCCCAGGTCCCAGACCAGATCCCCAGGCACCACCCTCTCCTTCTCCTTCCCCTTACTGACAGCCCATCAGGCCCCAGCCCTATTCCTCTGCCCCTGCCTCTCTGTGTGTCCCCTCCTCTCTGTCCCCACAGCCCGGCTCTGCTCAGGCCTTGTCCTCTCTCCCAGACCCTACTCCAGCCTCCTCTCTGCTGTGTCTTTCCTTCTCTATACATCTCTCCCTTCTCATGTCTTTTTTTTTTTTTGAGGGCATTGTCACTGGCCCTCATATGTGGGACCTGAACCAGGGCCGCCGGCATCTTAAGCCAGCTCTTAGCCACCGCGCCATTCGGCCGGTCCTCTCATGTCCTTTTTATGGCTCCTCTGTCTCTCCTTTTCCCTGTAAGCTGCAGTGGTGTGAAGGCTCTGTCCTCAGCTCTCCTCACTTACCCACTTTTGCGGTCTCCTGAGTTCCACCTTCCTGGGAAAGTCCTGGCCTCCATTTTGCTTATCCCCACTGAGCTCACCATGGCCCCCAAACCCATTCCTCCTCGTATCCCCCATCTCAGGGACAGTCCCCTGCCCAGCCAGTCCCCAGGCCAGTCCTGGGTGCTGCCTTTACCAGCTCCTTCATACCTTTATGTGACCTGGTTCCTGACACCGTCCTCAATTTCATCACCTTCTGTTCTCTCCCTCCCTTGCTCTTCTCCAGTCAGAGGAAGGCTTGTGTTGAAAGTGGGAGCTGTCAGCATGTTTGTCTGCTTGTCAGAATGATCAATAGGGAGATGTGTGAGCTTCCTAGGGCTGCTGTAACAAATTACCACAAACTTGGTGCCTTAAGACAGAGCTTTATTCTCACAGTTCTGGAAGCCAGAGTGCAAAATCAAGGCATGGGCAGGGCCGTGCTTCCTCTGAAGGCTCTAGGGGAGAATCTGTTCCTGCCTCTTTCAGCTTCTTGAGGCTCTTGGCAATCCTGGTGTTTCTTATACCTGCATCACCCCAACCTCTGCCTCTACCTTACATGGCCCTTCCCCCTCCATATGTCTCTGTGTGTCTCTCCTCTTGTAAGGACACAAGTTGCTGGACTTAGGCCCCCCCAATCCAGTAGGACCTCGTATTAACTAATTATACCTGCAAAGCCCCTATAAATTAGGTCACATTCTGAGGCTCCTGTGGACATAATTTTGGGAGGATACGGTTCACCCCACTATAGGAAAAGAGAAATTAGGCAGCAGGCATGAACAAGTAAAAAGAAACACATGAAATTAATTTTAGTATAATATATTTTGTTTCACCCCATCTATCCAAAATATGATCCTTTCAGCATGTCAAAACCATAATCAATATGGAAGTTATTAATGAGATAATTTATATTTTTCTCCATATGAGAAATGCAGTGTATTTCACACTCAGCTTGAACAGCACAGAGTCAGAGCCTTACACAGTGACGTTGGGGCTCAGGCTTTCTCTGGAATGTAGTAGGCACTCAATAAATGAATCTTGCATTGACCATTGAAGTGTCTAATCATTAGGCACCCAGTGTATGCATCTCACCTGCAGGCCCAGGCTTATGCCTGAGGCCTGCCTGTGACTATGGCACCCATGGCCAAGTCTCATGTCTTTCTCAGGGGCAGGGCTTCCTGCATTCAAACCCGACATGATCTCCCGTCTGGAGCGAGGTGAAGAGCCCAAGATGGAGAAGAGAGAAGCCCTGAGAGTTACCTGTCCAGGTGGGTGAGGATGTCCAGCAGGTGAGAGCCGTCTTTCTACCCCATCTGTCATGACCAGTGACGGTCATTCAAGAATGAGGCAGCATAACACACAGGTCATCATGGTGGGCTCTAGGTTCAAATCTCAGCCCCACTGTTTCCTGCCTCTGTTACCTTAGGGCAAGTCATTTAGATTCTCTATGACTCAATTTCCTCATCTGCAAAATGGAGTCAAAATAGTACCGAGGTTTGGGAGGAAGAAATGAGTTCATACAGACAGAGTGTAGCCCAGTGCCTGGTACACAGTCACCTCCTGCCCCTTGTCAGAATTGGCTACACTGGTTATCGCTATGATCATTTGTTAGGAATCGCCCGTGTAAAGACCTAGAAGTGGACCTTATCTGTAAAGTGGGGACACTAATAGTATCCACCTCATGGAATGTATTTTGAGGAGTAAATTAGTTAATAGAACAAGCTTAGAACAGTGCCTGATACGTACTAAGCATTTAATAAATGTTACCTATTGCAATAATAATACTTATTGTTCTATTACTAAATATTATTTTAATTACCTGATGCATTAGTCAGAACTCTGTTGCATGTAAAGAATCAAAATAGATTAAGCAAAATTAGATTTTTTTGGACCCATATAAGTGGGAAGTGTTGCAGTCCAAGACTTTAGGCATAGATGAATGTAAAGCTGTAAATGGTGTTATCAGGGATCACTTGTTTTCTCTCTCTCCTTCCCTTCTTCCCTCCATGTGTTGGTTCTCTCTCTCCTTCCCTTCTTCCCTCCATGTGTTGATTCTGTCTGTTTCTAGCTTCAGTCTATTTTCAGTCCTTTTGACATGGCAGTCAGTATGGCTGCCCACAGTCTCAAATTTATGTTCTGCCTAACAACCTCATATATCAATCTCAAGGAAGACTCTGATTGGCTCTGTTTGGATCTTGAACCAATTACTGTGGTCTGTGGAAGGGGGTATTCTGATTGGCCAGCCTGGGTCTCATGAGGTGGGGGGCGGGGGACACTATGATGAACAGCCCACCAAGACTACATGGAAAGGGGAGCAGTGGTTTTTCTCTTTTTTTTTTTTTTTTTTGAGGACAGTGTCACTGGCCCTCATATGTGGGACCGAACCGGGGCCGCTGGCTTCCCAAGCCAGCGCTTAACCGCCGCGCCACTCGGCCGGCCCTTGCAGCAGTGGTTTTTCAAAGTCAGGGATGCTAAGGAGACATGGAGCATATGTCTAAAATGTGTGAGTACAAGCCTGCCTCCCCCTCTTCTCTGAAGGCAAGGGTCAGGTGTCCTGTTCAGCACAGTCACCCACCCCAGTACTGTGGTTGGCACATGACAATTATGTAATTAATAGGTGTCCCATGAACAAATCTACTAGCATCAAAAAAACCAATCCCTTTCAGCAAATCCCAAATGGTTTTGTTTCCTGTTCATCATCTTTTCTCTATGTCTCCCTTTCTCCAAATTGCAAGATTGTGCTGTTAAAGTCTCATATACATTTAATATTTATTGATATCTGTTGATCAAATAAAAGCTGTAAGTGTTCATCATAGAAACTTTGGAAATCTAAGTAAGAATAAAGCAAGAAATGAAAATCCCATAATCCAACTTATCTCTCAAAAAAATTCACACTTAATATTTTAATGTGGTTCGTTCAAGTATTTTTATCCCCAATATCTCTACTGTATTTTTAATTACAAAAGTAAATAATAACAACATTGATGAACCTTGAGGATATTATACAAAGTGAAATAAGCCAGACATAAAAAGGATAAGTGTTGTATGATTCCACTTACATGAAGTACCTACAGTAGGCAACTTCATAGAGACAAAGTAGAATGGTGGTTGTCAGGGGCTGAGGGGAGAAGAAATGGGGAGTTAGTGTCTAATGGGTACAGGGTTTCAGTTTGGGAAAATGAAAAAGCCCTGGACATGGATAGTGGTAATAGTTGCAAACAATGTGAATGTATTTATACAACTGATCTGTACACTTAAAATGGTTTAAATGGTACATTTTATGGTACGTGTATTTTACCACAATAAAAAATAAACAATAAGTTTAAAACCCTCCATTCTACCACACATATACACATGCATATTCACACACATGAATATATAGAAAATATCTCAAAGGATTCACCGATTAGAAACAATGTAGAAACAAAGGAAGGGGTCCAGCCGACTGGCGCATTGGTTAAGAGCTGGCTTGGGACGTCAGTGGCCCCGGTTTGGATCCCACATATGAGGGCCAGTGACACTGCCCTCTAAAAAAAAAAAGAAAAAGAAACAAAGGAGGGCCGGCTGAGTGGCGCGGTGGTTAAGAGCTGTCTTGGGATGCCGGCAGCCCCAGTTCGGATCCCACACGTGAGGGCCAGTGACACTGCCCTAAAAAAAAAAAAAAAAAGACTTTATCTGGGGCTGGCCGTGTCGCGCGGTGGTTAGGCACTGGCTTGGGGGTCTGGCAGCCCTGGTTTGGGTCCCACATATGAGGGCCGGTGGCACTGCCCTCAAAAAGAAAAAAGAGGTTCGCAGCCGCCGCCTCTCGCTCGCCGAGCTCCAGCTGTAGGAGAAGTGAGGTAAGTAAGGAGGTCTCTATACCATGGTTCGTACCAAGCAGACTGCCCGCAAGTCTACCGGCGGCAAAGCGCCCAGGAAGCAGCTGGCGACAAAAGCCGCTCACAAGAGCGTGCCCTCCACCGGCGGGGTGAAGAAGCCGCACCGCTACAGGCCTGGTACCGTGGCACTCCGTGAAATTAGACGTTATCAGAAGTCCACTGAGCTTCTGATTCTCAAACTTCCCTTCCAGCGTCTGGTGCAAGAAATTGCTCAGGACTTCAAAACAGATATGCGCTTCCAGAGTGCAGCTATTGGTGCTTTGCAGGAGGCAAGTGAGACCTATCTGGTTGGCCTTTTTGAAGACACCAACCTGTGTGCTGTCCATGCCAAACGTGTAACAATTATGCCAAAAGACATCCGGCTAGCACACCGCATACATGGAGAACGTGCTTAAGAATCCACTATGATGGGAAACATTTCATTCTTTAAAAAAAAAAAAAAATTCTCCTTGTTATTGGTAGTTCTGAATGTTAGTTTTTTTTTTTTTTCCATGGGGTCAAAAGGTACCTAAGTATATGATTGCAAGTGGAAAAATAGGGGACAGAAATCAGGCAGTTTTTCCATTTTCATTTGTGTGTGAATTTTTAATATAAAATGCAGGGACAAAGCATTAATGCAAGTCAAAAGTTTCAGTGAACAAGTTTCAGCAGTTCAACTTTATAACGATTATAAATAAACCTGTTAAATTTTTCTGGACAATGCCAGCATTTGGATTTTTTTAAAACAAGTAAATTTCTTATTGATGGCAACTAAATGGTGTTTGTAGCATTTTTATCATACAGTAGATTCCATCCATTCGCTATACTTTTTTTTTTTTTTCTAAAGATTTTACTGGGGAATTGGTGGAGGGGAACAGCGTTGGGGAATCGGGGAAGGGGAACAGACAAGTCACCGTCCCCCTGCTCCTCAGTCTAGCTGCGGAGGCTGTTGCTTCACTGTTGGTATCGTCATTGCGCTCCTCCCGGATGAGGCAGATCGGTCGCCGGCCTCTGGATGTCGCTCACCGTGGCTATTGGCAGCTCACGCTTGGCTGCCAGCCGCTCACGCTGGCTGCGGGCCACTCACTGTAGCCCACGGCAGCCCACTGCAGCAGGGACTGCAGCCTACACCATCACCGGGGCTCGCACAGCCCAGCTTCATGTGGAGCTGTTGTTAGCTGTAGAGGGCAGTGTCACTGGCCCCCATGTGGGATCCGAACTGGGGCTGCTGGCATCCCAAAACCAGCGCTTAACCAATGCGCCACTCGGCCGGCCCTCGCTATACTTTTCTAACTGAGTTGTCCTACATGCAAGTACATGTTTTTAATGTTGTCTGTCTTCTGTGCTGTTCCTGTAAGTTTGCTATTAAAATACATTAAACTTAAAAAAAAAAAAGAAAAAAAAGACTTTATCTGAAGAAACAAAGGAAGGAAGAATATTCACTTTTTACTGTAATCACTTAGCAAAAAACTACTGTTTAATATTTAAAATGAATAAAATATTTGAAATACGTAATGTAGACAGTGAAATTCCCTTATAAATGTACTTATCATATAATTCACTTGACAACACTGGATATTTTTTAATCTTCCAATCTAAAAAGTGTCAAATGGCTCTGAGTAACTTGATTTTCTGGACTATTACTGATGTTGAGCATCTTTTTACATATTTATCAGCCACTTGTTTTTCTTCATGTTCTTGCTTCACTATTTTATTAGATGGTTTCTCTTTTTCTTATTGATTTGTAAAAATGTATTATGTGTTATGGCTAATAAACCACATGCACATAAACTGTTTTGTAACTCAGTTCTTTTTGTTTTTAGAATCTATACTGAGACCATCATTCTGTGTCACATGAATCTACCTTATGCCTTTTGTTTGTTTGTTTGTTTGTTTTTTGTTTGTTTTTAGAGGGCAGTGTCACTGGCCCTCATATGTGGAATTCGATATGGGGCTGCTGGCATCCCAGGCCAGCTCTTAACCACCACGCCACTCAGCCAGCCCTTCCTTATGCCTTTTGAAATAGAAACATACATTTTGAAATTTTTCTTTTTAATTTTACAATGCCAGTTCTAAATAATCAGCTTCCTTTGTCCTGGAACAGATGATATTCATATTTTCCATTTCTTTTAGAGTTGGAGACAAGCTCAGCAACTACTCAAGAGGCACTGCCAAAAATGGTTATTTCTGAAGAGACAGCTTCCCCCATGGGAAAGATGGAGGAAATTTTAAGGGCAGTGCTTGGAGACACCAAGATGCGGGAATTGCAGACATGTGGCTATCAATTGGAGGAACAGAGAAAACAGGAGAGGCATTTAAGGTGTTTTTTTGCTTCTTCTAAGGAAAACACCTGTGGGGAGAGAGGCCATGGCTGTAACGAGCTTGGGAAAAGCTTCAGGCAGTCCACAGCCTTCATCAGGAAGCACAGAGTGCCTGGGGGAGACAGGCCTCGGAAGTGGAATGGGCCAAGAAAGAGCTCAAAATGCCAAAGGACTTTTATAGAAAAGGAACCATTTAGCTGCACAGAATGTGGGAAAGCCTTCATTTACCATTCAGACTATATCCTGCACCAGAGAATTCACACTGGAGAGAAACCTTACAAGTGTAATGATTGCGGGAAGGCATTCAGCAACAGCTCGTATTTCATTCAGCACCACATCATTCACACAGGAGAGAAGCCCTATGCATGCAACGAATGTGGCAAGACCTTTACTCAGAGCTCATCCCTGACTGAGCATCAGAGGATCCACACTGGAGAGAAACCATACCAATGCAAGGAATGTGGGAAGGCCTTCACCCAGAGCTCCTCCCTCATTAAACACCAGCGATGCCATACCGGGGAGAAACCCTATAAATGCAACCAGTGTGGGAAGTTCTATTCGCAGGTGTCCCACCTTACCCGGCACCAAAAAATCCACACGGGGGAAAAACCTTACAAATGCAGTGAGTGTGGCAAGGCTTTCTGTCACACCTCCTCCCTGACCCAGCACCAGACAATCCACACTGGAGAGAAACCATACAAATGTAACGAGTGTGGGAAAACCTTCAGCCACAGCTCATCCCTGACCCAGCATCAGCGAGTGCACACAGGAGAAAAACCCTACGAGTGCTCTGCATGTGGCAAGGCCTTCAGCCACAGTTCTTCCCTGACTCAGCATCAGAGAATTCATACTGGAGAGAAGCCCTATGAGTGTAACGAGTGCGGGAAGGCTTATACGCAGATTTCCCACCTGATGAGGCACCAGAGCATTCACATGGGGGAAAAGCCCTATATATGTAATGAATGTGGCAAAGCTTTCAGTCACACCTCATCCTTTACGCAACACCAGACAATTCACACTGGTGAGAAGCCCTACAAATGTAACGAATGTGGGAAAACCTTCAGCCAGAACTCTTCCCTGACACGCCACCAGAGGATTCACACTGGGGAGAAGCCCTATGAGTGTAACATTTGCAGGAAGGCCTACACCCAGATTTCCCACCTCATTCAACACCAGAGGATTCACACTGGAGAGAAACCTTATGAGTGCAGTGAGTGTGAGAAAGCTTTCAGGCGGAGCACCAACCTTATAGAGCATCAGAAAATTCACACGGGTGAGAAGCCCTATAAGTGTAAGGAGTGTGGGAAGACATTCAGTCATAACTCATCCCTCACGCAGCATCGGAGGATTCACACTGGTGAGAAGCCCTACGCCTGTAAGGAATGCGAAAAAGCCTTCAACCAGAGCATCCACCTTATTCAGCATCAGAGAGTTCACACTGGAGAGAAGCCCTACAAATGTAACAAGTGTGGAAAAACCTATACCCAGATCTCACACCTTATTAAACACCAGAAAGTTCACACAGGTGGCAGATAAAGAATGTGGAGAGGATTTCAGCTGGAGTTCACACCTGACTGAATACCAGAGACTTCACACCACACACAACACCTATGTCTGTGATGATTTTGAGAAAGCCTTTGCTTGGAACTCATAGCTTGCTGATCATCAAAGAACTCATGCTGACTAGAAAGCCTGAGAAAGTGACACACTGGTGGTTCTGCTATTGGGTTCAGTTCAGCCTTTCCTAGAAGGAGAATGGCACAGTTTATCACCAGCTGGGACAGCTTCTGATCATTTTAGTAGCTTTTCCCTAAAATATCAACTTCCCCCCAATTTCTCAATGCTACAGTGTCCCCAGGTGGTGGTCTAAATGGGATGCAGCTACATCCGGGATCTTTAATAAGGTCTCTCTGACCTTTATAAGTGTATTGATTATTTATTAAATTGGAGTCTGAAAATTCAAGAAAAAAGAATAACTGGAAAGATTCACTCTTTAGAGTAAAAGTCTCAAATATATGTAGCTGAACAATAAGCGCTAGGCAATTTTAGTTTCCTTTAAATCTTTAATACACAAATTTCACCACAAAATCTATGTTGGCTTAAACACTGAATATGTTTCACATATTTGCAGCCATTTTTTATGTCCTATTTCTCTTTTCCAGTTCCAGGATTTATGCTTTACAAAGCAATTACCCCATTAAGAACCAATTTTTATTCATTCCCAAAGGGAGGTTTTTCTTTCCTCATATTTTTTAAACATAGTATTTTTCTAATCTAAAAATAATATGCATACCTTTATAACAGCAAAATTTTTAAGTAAAATCACACATGCTTATTGTAAAAGATAATCTGGAAAGTGTAAAGAATTATGAACCAAAATACCAATCCCCCATAATCCCACAGCCCAGAGACACCCACTAATCATTTTTGGGTGTATTTCTTTTTGGTTTTATTTTACTCTGTATTCCATATCTGTATTTTAAAATTTTGGATTAAAAAACAAAAAAGCCATATACTCACCTACAACTTGGCGACCCTCAGTAGTCATATTGTTCTGATTTTTTTTCAGTTCCTTCTAAATATCATTTTAAAATAAATGTTATTTTATTTAACTGTAATCAGAGTGTAGCAACAATTTTGACTTCCCTGTTTTGCCCTCATTTTACCATGAGCTTTGTCCTTTTTCACTACCTACACTTTGTACTCATCATTATTAGGGCTAATGATATTTCATTGATGGGTGTAGAATAATTTACAAATCCATTGCCCCATTTTGGCTTTATCCTAAGTCTCTGATTGACACAGGTTCATCAATTTTCCCAATTATGAATGATGTTGTAATGAGCATTTCCAAGCTTCCTCTGTCCTTTTGGGGAAATTATTTCTCTGAGTCAAATTCCCAGAGTGGAAATAACAGAATTGAGACTCTACCCACTTTTCCTGATTCCTGAAACATTTCAGATTGCTTTCCAAAGAGGCTGAACCTAATCCACCTGGTACAAGGAGGCATGTGGACCACAGTTTTACTACATTTTTACCAGCATCGAACATCAATCATGTAATTTGTTTCCCATGTCAAACATAAAATGGCTTTCAGTAACTTACTGTGTACCAAGTTCTGTTCTAAGCCCTTGGTATGTATGAACATCTTTCATTCTTCCAACATCCCCACGTGTTCAGGGCTATATTGTCCCATTTCACAGATGAGGACACTGAGGCACAGAGATAAAGTGGCCAGAGTCTCACAGCTGAGGTCATGGTATCTATAGTATTCAAGCTCAAGTAGTGAGGCTCCAGAAGCTGTGCTCTGAACTTTTGTAGGGTTTATCCATGTTGCACATATAACATTTCCTTTCTAAAATAATGTTTATTATCTTATAAAAACAAGTACAGACTTCTTATAGAAAATTTAGAAAACCCAAGAAACCTGGAAGATTTCATCCAAAGTTCAATGCTACCCAGAGATAACAGTTAACATTTCAATACACTTCTACTATGTTTAAAACTTAATATATAGTTGGTGGCAGGCGGGGAAGCCCCTGAGGAAGATCTTAC
Source organism: Aselliscus stoliczkanus (assembly GCA_033961575.1). Lineage (NCBI taxonomy): Eukaryota > Metazoa > Chordata > Mammalia > Chiroptera > Hipposideridae > Aselliscus > Aselliscus stoliczkanus. Next base: position 8,574,300 of record CM066732.1, read on the forward strand.
ATCAGCCACCCCACGTGCAACTGGAGGAAGAGGTGGAAGTCCCTCGGGTCCCCCAGGCTGCGCCTTTCCCCCCAGCCTCCGCCTTTCCCCCCAGCCTCCGCTCCCTCCCGCCGCGTCTCCCCGCCCCGGCCTTGGTGCATCCTCAGCTACCGAGTTGAGCGGCGCCGCTCAGGGCCGTGTGGAGCGGAGCAGCCGCCTGCACCGCGTCGCCGGTTTAAGCGCAGTGCGGGGCCGCGGCCGGGGGCGGCGGTAGTGAGACCAGCGTTATGCTCCAGCCCCCTTTTCCCTCCAAGGTTTCTCTCCACTCCCATGAGTAACTCGCCTGCCTGCCCGCCGCCCGCCGCTCAGGACCGCGCCGCCGGCCTCTGCCGCTTGTAGACCCCTTCCGACGGCCCTCGCAGAGCAGGCCCGGACGCCTCTCCCCTCTCCGCCCCTGCCGTAGAAAGTTAAGTTTGAAGAGGAGGGAAGAGGGAAACATGGACATGAAGAGGAGGATCCACCTGGAGCTGAGGAACCGGACCCCGGCAGCTGTTAGAGAACTTGTCCTGGACAATTGCAAGTCAAATGATGGGAAAATTGAGGGCTTAACCGCTGAATTTGTGAAGTTAGAGTTCCTTGGTTTAATAAATGTAGGCTTGATTTCAGTTTCAAGTCTCCCCAAACTACCTAAATTGAAAAAGCTTGAGCTCAGTGACAATAGAATCTATGGATGTCTGGACATGTTGGCTGAAAAACTTCCAAATCTCACACATCTAAACTTAAGTGGAAATAAACTGAAAGATATCAGCACCTTGGAACCTTTGAAAAAGTTGGAATGTCTGAAAAGCCTGGATCTGTTCAACTGTGAGGTTACTAACCTGAATGACTACTGAGAGAGTGTCTTCAAGCTCCTGCCCCAGATGACCTACCCGGATGGTTATGACCGAGAAGAACGAGAAGCCCCTGGCTCAGATGTCGAGGTGGATGGTGTGGATGAAGAAGAGAATGATGAAGAAGGAGATGAGGAGGATAAGGGTGGTGAGGAGGAAGAGTTGGATGACGACGAGGATGAAGACGAAGACGAAGATGTAGGGGACGATGATGAAGATGAAGGCAATGGGGAGGAAGAAGAATTTGGACATGATGAGAAGTTGATGCAGATGAAGATGATAAGGATGAGGATGAAGAGGAGGAAGAAAGGGGGAAAGGTGAAAAAAGGAAGAGAGAAACAGATGATGAAGGAGAAGATGATTAAGACCCCAAATAACCTGCAAAAAGAGAACTGTTCAGTATTGACTGGTTGGACTGCTCATCTGGATTTGGTAGCTGTTTTAAAAAAAAAAAAAAAGTAGCTGTGATACAAACCCCAGGACACCCACCCAAAGAGCCAAAGAATAGTTCCTGTGACATTCCGCCTTCCTCCATTTGGAAATCCACCACCAAGTTTGGGAACTTCACTCCAACAAAATTGTAAGCATTGTTAGGTTTTTGTGTAAGACTCTTGCTGTAGCATGGTTAACTGTGATTGGTGAGTCAACCACCTGTGGCTACCAGTTACACCAAGATTGTAACAGCATTTTTACTTTCTGTACAACAAAGAAGCTTTGTAAATAAAATCTTAACATTTTAGGGGGAAAAAAAACAATATATAATATATATAGTTTAATAAATCTGGGGTACACTGAATATACTTGAGTGTAGTTCTATGTTTACTTAACATTATATCATGAGAACTTTTTTTTTTTTTTGAGTGCAGTGTCATTGGCCCTCAGATGTGGGACCCGAACCAGGGCCACTGGCTTCCGAAGCCAGCGCTTAACCATCACGCCACTCGGCTGGCCCATATCATGAGAACTTATAATTAAATATCATGATTTACCCATATAATTAAATACCTACATCATTAAATAACCTCTAACAACTAGCTGTTTGGGGGCTTTGTATAGTTTATGTTTATTCAACCAGCCTCCTGTTGGACATGTTGGTTGTTTCCAGTTTTTCACTTTTATAAACGTCCCATCTACTGAAGTCTTAGGCTGATCACCTGACCAGTTCCCAAGTGAAATCTTAGCAGGTAGGTCATGGTGCCCAAGGGAGAAAGTTTCAATTACCCCATGCACATAGCCAGTGGCTTTCCAGAAGCTCTGTATCACTGGCAATCTGACTGGCAGTGGATGGAACTGTGTTTCACCGACATCATCCATGGTATAACTATTACCATGTTTAAGTCTTTGCCCAAGTACAGTATTTCTCCAAATTTTCTGCGACTTCTTTCAATGGTTGAAGAAATACTTGTGTATTGTGAATAATTCAGACAATACAAAAATGAAGAAAGCTATGGCTTTCTATAAATCTTAATTCCAAAGATTCTAGACTTTTTTCTGTGAAAATGAACCTGTTTTTTTTTAAGTAAACTGAAGATATATATATATATATATATATATATATATATATATATATATATATATATATATATATATATCTCCTAATCTCCTATCCTTTGGGGGAGATTCTTTGGGAGGAATATATCAAATAAATATGGCATTATCACACACACGTGATTTTAGAAGTGACTTTTTGGGTCAGCTGAGTGGCTCAGTTGGTTAAGAACTCGCTCAAGAGTGCAAGCTGAGCTCTGAGCAACAGCAGTTCGATGCCCAGCCCGAGCTAAGCTGCCACTGAGCTGCCAACAGGCAGCAGGATGGCTCAGCTAAAAGTAAAAAAAAAGTATAAGTGACTTTTTTCTCACTTGGTATAATGTGGATATTTCCCCATGACAATGCAATATATATGTATCCATATTTTTAACAGCTGCATAATATTTTCATGCTAGAGTTTCTTGAATTTATTTATCTTATATCTACTAATGGACATTTAGGTTGTTATTTTCTTTTCCATCATTGGAAATTTATTAGACATTTGTGCAAAATATGAATAAGATGAATACTTTGAAGTAAACTTGCAGGATTATAGTATGTCCATGTTTAAAATTTTGATAGTCTGGGCCAGCAGATTAAGTGCTGGATTAGGAAGTCAGCAGCCCTGGTTCGGGTCCCACATATGAGGGCCAGTGACACTGCCCTCAAAAGAAACAAACAAACAAACAAAATTTTGATAGTTATAGGGCCGGCCGAGTGGCTCGTTGGTTAAGAGTCGGCTTGCGAGCATGAACTCTAAGCAGCAGGGCCACTGGTTCGGATCCCACATGGGCCAGTGACACTGCGCCCTCTACAGCTAAGATGAACAACAGCTCGACCTGGAGGTGGGCTGCCATGAGTTGCCGGTGATGGCGTAGGCTGCAAGTGGGGCTGCAGTGGGCTGCCGTGACCTACCGTGAGTGGCCAGCAGCCAGCGTGAGCACCCAACAGCCAGTGTGAGCTGCTGTGAGCCGCCATGAATGGCTGTACAATGGCCAGCGACCAATCTGCCTCAGCCAGGAAGAGCTCAGTGATGACAATACCAACATGGGCCAATGAAGCGACATCCTCTACAAGTAGACTGAAGACCAAAAGGACAGCAACTTGTTTCCCTTTCCTGTTTCCCCAACGCTGTTCCCTCCCCCAATTCCCCAATAAAATCTTTAAAAAAAATAAAATTAAAAATTAAAAAATAAAATAAAATTTTGATAATTATAGCTAAATAATACTCAAAAAAAGGATGAACCAACTTACGACTCCTGAAAGTGTGTATGAGTGCCTATTTTAATGTTCCTCCACTTCTTTCACAAATACTCAATATTGGTCTTGTTTTTTAAACATTTCTAATCTAATAAGCAAAAATGTCCTACTGATAGTGAGATTAATTATCTTTTTATGTGTTATTGATGTTTGTCTTCATTGAATTGCTTATTTATGTATTTTGCCCATTCTTAATTGGGCTGCCTTTCCATACTGATTTATAGGAGCAAGTCTTTTTATATTACACATATTAACCCTTTGATATATATGTTACCAATATTTTCTCCCAGTTTATTATTTCTTCTTCAATTTTGTTTATGGTATATTTTGCTATACAGACTTTTTTAATTTTTAGGTATTCAAATCTATTTGTGTTTTCTTTTATAGTATTTGGACCTACTATCATGCTAAGAAAGACCTTCCTCATCCCCAGGATTATAGAAAAGTTCTCCTGTATTTTTATTCTAGTACTTTTATGATTTTTTAAGAATTAAATGTAGAACCGGCTGAGTGGCGAGGTGGTTAAGCGCTGGCTTGGGAAGCCAGCCGCCCTGGTTCGGTCCCACATATGAGGGCCAGTGACACTGCCCTCAAAAAAAAAACAAAAACAAACAAACAAACAAACAAAGGACTTAAATGTTTATTCCATCTGCATTTTTTTTTTAAGATTGTTTATTGGGGAATTGGGGGAGGAGAGAACAGCATTGGGGAATCGGGGAAGGGGAACAGACAAGTTGCTGTCCTTTTGTTCTTCAGTCTAGTTGCGGAGGTTGTTGCTTCACTGGACCATGTTGGTATCATCATTGCGCTTTTCCCAGATGAGGCAGATCGGACGCCGGCCTCTGGATGGTCGCTCACCGCGGCTATTGGCAGCGCATGCTGGCTGCCGGACACTCACTGTAGCCTATGGCAGCCCACTGCAGCAGGGGCTGCAGCTACACTGTCATCCGGGCTCACACAGCCCAGCTCCAGGTGGAGCTGTTGTTAGCTGTGGAGGACAGTGTCACTGGCCCTCATATGTGGGATCTGAACCAGGGCTGCTGGCATCCCAAAACCAGCTCTTAACCAATGCGCCACTCGGCCGGCCCCCATCTGCATTTTTTTTATGCTTTATGGTATGAATTTTCAGTTTCTAGAGATCACCTCCATCTTCAAAGCCAGCAACTGTAACATCTTTAAATCCCTAACCCTAATATATTCTACCATATATGTATGTTTCTTGGCACATTTAGTCTGCTCTCCTCCCCAACACTCACATCCCCCGCTGCCTTACATACTAATGTAGAATAATAAGATTAGTAGAAAAGGGCCGGGCGAGTGGCGCAGTGGTTAAGAGCTGGTTTTGGGATGCCAGGGGCCCCGGTTCGGATCCCACATATGAGGGCCAGTGACACTGCCCTCTACAGCTAACAACAGCTCCACCTGGAGCTGGGCTGCATGAGCCCTGGTGACGGTGTAGGCTGCAGCCCCTGCTGCAGTGGGCTGCCATAGGCTACAGTGAGTGGCCGGCAGCCAGCGTGAGCTGCCAATAGCTGCGGGGAGCGACCATCACGAGGCTGGCGAACAATCTGCCTCATCCAGGCGAACAATCTGCCTCATCCAGGAAGAGCTCAATGATGATACCAACATGGGCCAGTGAAGCAATGTCCTCTGCAACTAGACTGAAGAACAAAAAGACAGCAACTTGTCTGTTTCCCTTCCCCGATTCCCCTACGCTGTTCTCCTCCCCCAATTCCCCAATAAAATCTTAAAAAAAAAAAAAAAAGATTAGTAGAAAATAACCTAATTTTGAAACTTGCCATTGCCATTGTCTTGCAGTCTCGTCTAGTTTATCTTTTAAATGAGAATAATAAGACTATATTACAAAGATGTTTTGGGTTTGAAGTAACAAAAAACAACTCAAAATAGCTCAAACAAGAAAGATAATTTACTAGCTTGAGTAGCCAAAAGGACCAAAAGCAAGCCATTCACCCTACTGTATCCTAGTACCTCAGGATGCCTTCAGTGGCAAGTAAAAGAAAACCCCAACTCAAATTTTTGCAAACACTTGGAGGAAGAAATCTACAGGTGTATACATTAATTTTTCCGTGTAATTCCCTTGAGATTTATATGGTTATTTCACATTTATGTTTTCAAATAATTATATTTCCTGATCACACAGTTACCCTTTCATTCCTATCTCAGCTCCTTGCCTGTTTACATCATAGTATTTATCATAGTTTCCTGCTATGTTTCCTATTTACTGCTTGGTCTCTGCCTCTCTGAAAGCAGACTTCATGTGGGCCTTTCACCGCTATATTCCCAGCGCCTAGAGCACTGCTTGGAACGTAGTAAGTTCTCAGAAAATACTCACCAATTGATTCATTTACTTCCCATCCCCAATACCATTGCCGCCTGTATGGTAGGAAAAATGATAGTTTCTCCACACCCTCGTTAAGACTATGCAATACAGTTTTAAATTTTGACCAGATAAGACAGTATTTTTTTTTTCTTCTCTTCCAGGCAACCTCCTACTCATCTTTCAAAGCCTTATTCTCCTCTGAGAAACCTTTTTCACACCAGCTCTTTTAATCCTGCACTGCCCAGTTTCTCTCCCCTCCTTGTGGTCTAACATGTTTTCCATTAAGTTTTATGAGTAGAGCACGCTGTTTTGTTGAGCATCTCTACTACTTAAAAGCGCCTCTAACGGTGGGCCCTTGCTCTGCACTAGCGCTTGCACAGTTGTCATGGAGACAGACTCGTTTCCAGAGTTAACGGTTGCCCATGAGACGCATGCTGGCGAAGGCTAGCTTTCAGAATGTAGTCTGTCAAGAGGAAATGAACTGTGTGGCATCTTTCTCCTTCTCCTCTCCGCCTACGGAAGCCAGAAGAAGCCTTTGACATCGGTGTACTCCAAGCGAAAGCCGCCGGGGACTCCAAGGTTCCTTCTGCTTTGTCCATTATCGTAGGACAGTCGCCCAGAGGAGCCCAAATCCCGCAGGGATATGGGAAATGTAGTTTATTTGGGAGTCTGAGAAATGCATGGTACGGGTTGCGGATGCAGCGGCGCCGCTATAACGGGGATTATGTGTGGGGAGGGAACTCTTCGTGGGAGGCCGACCCAATTGCCAGGTACTTGAGGACCCGAGTATTAATGACACTCATCGTATCCTCCCCATCTTTGGCCACGAATGCGGCTCGGAGCAGTCTCCAGGGCCAATGCCACCTAGGGGAGATAGAGAGGTGCGAGAAGCTGGCGCCGGGCAATGGGGTGGCAGGGACTTGGGCTGGATCTCCGCCTGAGGCCCGGCGGTGGCCACCTTAGAGGCCGGGCGGGGGGTGGAAGGGGCGTGGCTATGAGCAGGGCAAGCGCGGGATTGGATGGAGTGGACTTGGGGAGTGGGTTGAGCCAATGAAGCTGGAGTGGGCGGAACGCGCTTACATTCTGAGAATCCTTGAGTCCAGTGGGGAAACTGAGGCTCCGAGAACAATGGGGATTCGTCCAAGGTTGTTCACTGATCTCTTGCTCTTGGTTTGGAGACTCCATGGCTGAATTGAATTGAATGGTGCGGAACCAGCTTAGTTTCTCAGTCTGTTTCTAAGCTCACTTTCTAAGGAAGTAAAATGTTTACTATAAGAAATCTATTATTGGGCCGGCTGAGTGGCTCAGTTGGTTAAGAGTTGGCTTAGAGCGCGTACTCTGAGCAACAGGGCCGCCAGTTCAGTACCCACATGGTCCAGTGAATGCTGTGCCCTAGCTGAGCTGTTGCTGAGCTGCCAACAGGTGGCAGGATGGCTCAGCTGGTGTAACAACAAGATTGCCTGTTCAATGGTGGGCTACGCCTACACGCAACTAAAGATTGAACTTGGCACCTTGAGCTGAGGTGCTGCCCGGATGGTTCAGTGGATAGGGCGTGAGATCTTAACAAAACAAGGCTGCTGGTTCAACTCCCACATGGGATGGTGGCTACGTCCACCCGCAACTAAGGTTGAACAAAGCACCTTGAGCTTAGAGGCCACGAGCTGCCTACGGGAAGCCAGATGGCGACTGGCGCCCTCCACAATGAAGACTGAAGAACAACTTGTCTGTTCCCCTGCTCTTCCCGGATGAGGCAGATCGGTCTCGCCTCTGGATGGTTGCTCACCACGGCTCTTGGCAGCTCACACTGGCTGCCAGCCGCTCACTGTAGCCTATGGCAGCCCACTGCAGCAGGGGCTGCAGCCTACACCGTCGCAGAGGCTCGCACAGCCCAGCTCCAGGTGGAGCTGTTGTTAGCTGTAGAGGGCAGTGTTACCGGCCCTTATATGTGGGATCCGAACCAGGGCTGCTGGTGTCCCAAACCAGCTCTTAACCAATGCGCCACTCGGCCGGCCCCCCAATAAAATCTATAAAAATAAAAAAAGAACTGTCACAACAGAAGCTGTTTTCCATATTAAAAAGAAAGATATCTATTATTATTGCTTTACTAGTAATACTTTTCAATCACTTATTAATTGACAGGTGCTGTGCTAAGGTCGAGGTTAAGTGCTAGGGTTCCAAGTTTATATATGCTAATCTTACAAAATAAACAATTAAAATTTATAATAATGTGTTGAGTGCTTATCATGAGTCAAGGGTAGTGTTACTCTTAATGCTATTAATTACTAAAAAGTATTGTACTGAAACAGCTAGTATTTGTGCATCCTAGGTGCTAGACACAGCTCTAAACATTTCACACATATTTAATCCTCATATCCTCCCAGTGGAGTCCCTATTGTTGTTACTTCTGTGTTATATATGCGGAAAAAGGCTCACAGAAGTGATGGCGCCTGCCCAGGGTCACCATTTATTAAAGGACAGAACGGAGTCTTTGCCTTTAGCATAATGGTTAAGAGTCCAGGTCTGGAGCCTGACTGCTCAGGTTCAAATCCTAGCTCTAGCACTTTTATATTGAATAACAGGTCAACGGGGGCAGGTTTCCTCAGCTCTTCGACCAGAGTGTGTCCACTTTTATGTTTTATACAGTGGGTTCTTAGGTATTTCTTAGAACAATATCTTCTCAACGTTAGGCATCCACATGCCACCTCCTTGGTTTTTGCATCCTCCTGAGATGCCAAGTGTCTACACCAAGCTTCTCCTATTTATTTCAATCAATGCCCTTTAAAACTTGTGGCCACAGCTCTGAATGGACAACAAGTATTACTTGCCACGAATGAAAGTTGGGTGTTAAGGGCAATGCAATGACTACTAGGGTTTGCATATTTTTGATGACAGCATTGTCCACCCGAAGTGCTAAGTCCTACTCTGCCCATTAGAGACATCAGAGGTAAGATGTTAAAGCCGCATCCTCACTGAGGTGACCAGAAGCATCAACAGACCTGAAAAGGGAGTAACTTTCTCAGTGTGTTATTTAAATATAGTGTTGTCTTCCAAAACATTGGTGTCTCCGACCCTTTAGAAAACACTAGTAACAGAGTTCTGTGAGCAGAAAATTTGAAAACCATTCATCTAAAGCAAAGTAACCCCAAACTATGAGAAAGAGAGAGAGAGGGAAAAAAAAAAAGGGTGGCATTTCCCAAAGACTTTAGAAAAGCATTTAGAGGCTTCTGAGATAGATACCTCTTCTGGTACTGAAAATACCAGAATCTGCACATGTAAGAGAGGACAGAAAGTTCATATGTACTAGATGCAAGCAGTTACTTGCAGGGTGTTGCTGTGGATGGGGAAGACGGACTTTTGTCCGGAACATTTTTATATTGCTGGAATGTTTCTGAAGAATGTAGTTATGCATTACTTCTGTAATATAAAATGGTACCTGCCCATGGCATGTCTGAGAAATAACACCAAGTATGGGGAACAAACGTAACTTAGAAACAAACACTCGTTTTAAGATTTTGGTGAATTTTCTTTCTGTAATCATACAAGTATTTCTATTTGAAAAACTCTAAAGGCTGATCTGCTTTTATCACTGTATCATGAACCCTTTCCAATATCATCAGCAAATCAAAAAAGTACTTAATGGGCTGGCTGAGTGGCGCAGTGTTTAAGCGCTGGTTTGGGAAGCCAGCGGCCCTGGTTCGGTCCCACATATGAGGGCCAGTGACACTGCCCTCAAAAGAAAAACAAAACAAAACAAAAAAAGTACTTAAGTGTTAGACACTACTGAGACCATTATTATCGTTCTCCTCTCTTGGATGGAGATGGCACTTCCCAGCCACTCTGCGCTGGGCCAATGTGACTAGTTGTGACCAAGGGGACATGAATGCAAGTGACCTACAGCGTTTCTTTCCTGACAGAGGCAGTGATAAACTGCAGTAGCCTCCAGTTCTCTTTTCCTACTGTGGCAACTGAGGCCACATGTTCCAATGGGTGGGGCTGCACCCTGATCTCGGGTGAATACAACAGATCCAGCCACCCACCTTATCCACAGTCCCTGCCAACCCACAGTGGACACGTAGTGTGAGCAAAATAAATCTTTGTTCTGTTCAGCCACTGAGATTCGACAACTGTGTTGCCAAAGCATAATCCTGATACAGTAGTCCATTGGCAGGGTTCTAGGCTTTCGTGAACTGTGTTCCCCAAACCTCATTCAGCTATACATACCACTGTCAACTTTTTTGCTGTAGCTGTGTACATGCATTTTCTTTAAAATAAGTTCCCACCCTTTTTTTTTTAAACTTATATCAATGTTTTTTTTGTTTTTTTTTTGAGGGCAGTGTCACTGGCCCTCATATGTGGGACCAAACCGGGGCCGCTGGCTTCCTAAGCCAGCGCTTAACCACCACGCCCCTTGGCTGGTCCTGTTTTTTTTTTAAAGAGGGCAGTGTCACTGGCCCTCATGTCGGATCCGAACCTGGGCCGCTGGCGTCCCAAGCCAACTCTCAACCACCACACCACTCAGCCGGCCCAATCAATGTATTTTTAAAGGACTTTCTAGGGCTGGCCAAGTGGCACGGTGGTTAAGTGACACTGCCCTCAAAAAAAAAAAAAAAAAGAAAAAAGAAAGAACTTTCTACCAGTACCTTGAGTGGAAAACTAGTATCTTTTGTCAGTAAAAGGGCAGGGAGGGGAGGAGTGAAAATAAATGCCGAGAGCCCAATATTAAATCCTGGCTAAAATTACTGCCTGAGCCTGAGGCCTACTGTGTCTTTGTAATTTGAGTAAACACCATGCTGTCCACACTTTCTCCTTAACTAGGATTGCACTAGAATGGAAAAGTGGTTTGGTGGTGTATCTGAAATTGTGTGGTTCCTCTGTGTCCATGTCCCGACCACTTTGGGAAAATACTTACCTACCCTCCTACAGGACGTTTTTCACCATTATAAGCCCTCCACCCACCAGAATGTGAATACTTGGCAGGCAGGGAGTCTATGCCCAGCATCCGGCCAGGTGTGTGGCACCAGGCTGAGAGAAGGAACCAACACTTTTAGACTCGAAACTTTAATCAAAGAACCAACATGCATACATAAAGGATGTTTCTATACTGGCCCACAGCAACACAGGTCATTAGTTACAAACACAGACTGCTCTCCTCGCCCAGTGGCTGCTGATTTTCTACAGCACCTCTGACCTGTGTTTGATATCAAAATTCTCATGGAACACACTTCTCAATTTGAGTTCCCACCTCTGCACCGCCCTGCGACTCTTTGTATGCCCATCTGGTATAGCACAGCCCTGTTGCCCAGATTAGACTGATTTCCAAGGGCAGGGACCATGAACAGGAAGTCGAACCTTTCAGCCATTAGAAAAACAGTATGTTCCCGGCTGTGCTGGAGGACCAATGGTCAGCCATGAAGTTCCTCCTTTCAACAATAAAATCAACCAGCAGAACTCAACATGTAAGATTTAGAAAGCCCAAAAACACAGGGCACATACTTCTAAACTTTTTTAGCACCAAAAATATGAAAGACATTTAAAGTGTGTGTCCAGTGTCTTCGTAAGATTGTTTGTGCTTCAGCAAATGGGTGATTGGGTTGCTTAATGAGTGGGACACAAAAGACCAGAGCTGAAAAGATGCCATCAAGAGGGAGCAGGGTATGTGGTTCCATGAGGGGAGTCTAGGCTGTAGAACAGGCCTGGCCAAGGTGAGTGGTTGACTCGAGAGCTCCAGCAGGAAGCCCTGTTTCCTCACGGGGCTTCCAACCATCCTTGGTGACCCCAGAACTTGCTGTGACATGAAGGAATGTAGCATTTTAAGAGGTCACTTAACAGCAGTCCTCTATGAAATGGGCCATCCATTTCCCTTGGATTCCAGAAGCTTCTATCCTGGCACCCAGCAAAGCACCTGGTGAGTGGCCAGCTTGGAAAAATGGTGAACAAGGAACATCCTGGCCGTTGTTCCATCACAATTTTCACCACCAAGCTCATCTGTATAGATCACGTTAGCTGTGTGGCAACATCCAGTGCAGCGCTAACTGAATCCAGCTGTTTCCAGTATCTTTAACTCCCATAACAACCTGGGTCTCACACTATATAACCAACAGCTTTAAATGGGGAAGACGATTATGGGAAAAGGTGGCATGTGTATGTGGGAGGTCCTTTTGAGTCAGAGGTGTGGGAGGTTAGAAATGGCAAGTGTTAGCCATTTGATGTTAGTTGCCATGGTCTCCTTAGCTTCTGTAGGTTAAGCAAATATTAGGACAGAGCAGAGAGAGGGAAGAGAAAGGCTAGACTTTTTGTTAAGAGATTAAGGTTAATATAACTAATTGTAAAATAAAACATTTTATTTTAAAAAAGGTTAAGGTTTGGGGAACTGAATTAAACCAAGGGTATTTTGGAGAAAAAAATTTAAAAATTAAAGCCATGTATAATGTTAGTTAAGAACATTAAGTAAAGGGGGCTGGCCGAGTGGCGCTGTGGTTAAGCTTGGGAAGCCAGCGGCCCCAGTTCAGTCCCACATGTGAGGGCCAGTGACACTGCCCTCAAAAAAAGAAAAAGAAAAAAAACATTAAGTGCAGTAAGTACAGCATTGCTAATTCTCTTCCTTTTAACATAATAACGTATTTCTGTTGGATCTGATGCCTATGTGTAGCTCATGCTTCTTGAGTGCTTACTATGTGCTAGGCACTCCGTTCTAGGTGCTTTATATCTATTTACTTATCCTCACAACAGCCCTCTGAGGTAGGTAACTATTATTGTGCCTGTTGTATACATGAGGACATTGAGGCCCTGAAAAGTTCCATGACTTTCCCTAGATCACTTAGGTAGCAGATGGCATAGCTAGGATTTAACTCAGCAGACGGGCTCCAGAGTCCACCTCTGAATTTGGAAGCTACACAGCTTCATGTTTTCATTGTTTTAATGAAAATTGTGTGCAAATTTTCCAATTTTTATTAAATAAGGTATTTATCTATTTTGCCAGGGATGTGTGTGTGTGTGGGGTCTTACAATGTGATAGCTTCAACTTTAGGCCTCAAATGATGGTTTCAGATGTCAGGGACCCTGCTGCCACCCAGTGGCCACGTGTACAATTGCTACTTTTTAGTGTGAACTTGCTGATGTCAGAGTAGATTTAAGTAGCAGGGAAAGGTTTTCTGACAGTATTAACATCAATGTGGTTTCTCTTGGGTATGAATTCTCTGGTGCTGACTGAGATGGGCGCTGAGGGCAAAAGCTTTCCCACACACGTCACAGATGTAAGGCTTCTCCCCAGTGTGAATTCTCTCATGCTGCCTCAGATTTGCTTTCTGGGAAAAGGCTTTCCTACATTCAGCACACACAAAGGGCTTCTCTCCGGTGTGAATTCTCCGGTGAATAGAAAGGGACGAGCTCTGGCTGAAGGCTTTCCCGCATTCCTGACAAATGTAAGGCTTTTCTCCAGTATGAACTCTTCGGTGTCGAATGAATGGAGCACTCAGGCTGAAGGTTTTCCCACAGTCACCGCATTTATAGGGTTGCTTATCTGTGTGAACGCTCTGATGCTTAGAAAGGTGCCAGTTGTGGTGAAACATCTTTCCACATTCCTTACACTCAAAGGCCTTCTCTTTGGCATGAGTTCTCTGATGCTGGATAAGGTAGTTACTGTGCACAAAGACTTTGTCACACTGGTCACATCTAAAGGGTTTCTCTGCAGTGTGAATTAACTGATGTTCTGAGAGATGTGCACTTTGGTTGAAGGTCTTTCCACATTCATTACACTTAAAGGGGTGCTGACTCTTGTGGATGCACTGATGTTTGGTGAGGGAAGTGCTGCGTTTGAAGGCTTTCCTACAGTCCCCACATTTATATGGCCTCACTCCAGAATGGATCATCTGGTGGTGAATAAGCTGCACACTTTGTCCAAAGGCTTTGCCACAGTGGTTACACTCAAAGGGCTTCTCCCTGGTGTGAATCCTCTCGTGCTGAGTCAAGTATTTGCAGCAGCTGAAGGTTTTCTCACATTTGTTACACTTAAAGTGCTTATCGTGGATTGTTGGTTGCTCTTTCTGGTCTAAGTTCTGATTCAAGATCCCATTCTCCTTAAGTCCTTGTTTTTCTCGGGTGTGAATGCTCTGGTGGCATGTTAGGGTCATGTGGCAAATGAAGCGCTCGCCACACTCTTGACATTCATAGCGGGTTTCCACAGCATGCGTTTTCTGGTGTTGAACAAGGTGCTCATTATGGCTGAAGGTCTTCTTGCATTCAGCACAACTGTAGGGCTTTTCTGTAGCATGAACAGACTGGTGTCGAGTCAGGTGGGAGGACCAGCTGAAGCTCTTGACACATTTGTGACATTTGTAGGGCCTGTAACCAGTGTGAATACTCTGATGTTCATTAAGGTGAGTGTTCCGGTAGAAGGATTTCCCACATTCATTGCATCTATAAGACTTCTCTCTGCTGTGAACCCTCTGGTGGCTCTTTAGGGTCAAGATATGGCTGAAGGATTTTCCACACTCATCACACTTGTACGTTGTTTCTCTAGTGTGAACAGACTGGTGTTTGATGAGTGCTGAGCTCTGCTGAAAGGCCTTCCCACGTTCCTGACACTCAAAGGTAGCTTTTGCGGCATGAATTTTTTGATGATGGATGAGGTATTTGCGAAAGTTGAAAGTTGCCTTGCATTTGGCACATTCGTAGCGTTTCCGAGTGTGGGTCTTCCGATGCTGAGTAAGACCAAAGATTCGGCTGAAACTCCTGCCACACTCGTTACACTTGTAGGATTTACTACCTGTGTGGGTTTTCTGCTGCTCCACAGGTTGTGAGCTGTGACCTGATGGACGGTCATTGTCTTGACTCTTATATAGTTTTTCTCCACTGTGAATTTTCTGATGCCACAGAAGGTGTGTATTTTGACTAAAAGTTTTCCCGCATTTGTTACACACATAGGATTTATAGCCTGTGTGAGTCACTGGATACACAAAAAGGCACGAACTCTTGTCAAAACTGTTCTCATACTCTTCATTCACAGTGGGTTTCTTTCTCATATGAATAATCCAGTGCTGGATAAGATGGCAACTGTGGCTGAAGCTCTTCTCACATTCACTACATTTATACGGTTTCTCCCCTCCCTGGACAGCATCCTGCTGACTCTGGTCTGAGTGGTTGTCAAAGTCATTCCTACATTCCCGAGACTTATCTGGCATCAGGCTTTCTTCAGGAAGATCATGGGTCACAGAATCCTCTCCTGTGAAGAGGAGAGACTGAGGACTGAGGCCACTATTGAGTTCATGGCTCTTGCACTCTGTGGGACTTTCCATATTGGTGACAATGTCAGATCTCAGAAGACTTTCTGGGTCTCCTAGCAAACTATCTAACCAGCTCTCATCCATGAAGGCTTCTCCCAAGTTGGAGTTCCAGAAGCCACCCTTGTAAATCGTCTCCATAATCTCCTGGGAGAGTCCTTCTTCTGAGAAGTCCTGCAGCAGAGGAGAGTTCTTGGCCTGAGCCATGTCTGCAAGAGAGAGCAGGTACAAATGTGTCCTGTCCCACAGAGTGAAAAGGAGCTGCAGGGTGAGGAGACAAGAGGGATAATGGGAAATGGATCCTGAGTCAAGCCTCTCTATCATGGGGACAAAGGAGAAGAGGCCAACAACGAGGGAACAACAAGCCCATGTCCAGGAGAATTAAGATGGGAGTGGGCAACCGCAGGGCCTCCACAAGGAAAGGGGGACTTCTCAGCAGATACTCTCCACCATCACCTTCATCACCTAAGGCCTACTTCCTAAAAGTGCACTGTTCAAGGGGGCATAAGATATAAAAGATAACAATGCCATAGGAGTGTCACCATGGAGGATACATTTGCTTGTTAGTAAAGCCGTGGCTTTACATGCTTGTGAACAGCCTATATATTGAGGTAGCAGAAACAGAAATCTGAGGCTGCAGAGTCTATGCCTGGGTTAATCACCTACATGAAAATAGTGGTGCGTTAATCAAGAGGCTGCAGAGGGCTCATGCTCACGAACTTCTGAAAGGTGAATGGAGCTACACGCTGACCAGGTGGGGCAGAGACTGACTGAGCTGTGCAGCCATCACTACATTGTCTCTGGTTCAGGGGCCTTTCTCCTCATGTTAATGATCAAACCATGAATAAAGCCTCCTGTGCCCCAAGCAAGGCCCCTGTCTCTGCTTTCCCAGTCGGGACCTCTTGACCAGCATCATATCAGGAATCCTCACTGTTTAACCTGATCCCTCTGGGAGACTGTGACTGAGTGAATGCCCTTGGCAGCATTTAGGCCCAGGCTTGAGTTACTAACAGATGTGATCATCTACTGTGCTCCATAGGCCGAAAGAAAGGCTAGGCCTGTACAGAGGGACGTGAAACAGGTAGACCACGACATCCACCTGGGTGCTCGGGAGCAGGAAGATGAAGAGATCAACTTGAAGAATGGAAGGCCTCCCCCTGCTGAGTCTGGAAAGGGGGGACGGAAGAAAGGTACCAGGACAATCACATGCTGAATGCTGAAGTAGATGAAGACAATGAGGGCATGCAGAATGAGGGTCCTAATCCCTGTCGGGGCGAGGGGACAGAAGCCAGCATATAGAAGCGTGAAGCCCAGATGTCAGTAGGTATGGATGGAGGTTCTGAAGATGGAGGGCTCACACACACCACGTCCCAGGACCCTGTCACCCTCTCCCAAGACGCTGGTAGCCCCTCTATGCCCACTCACCAGGGCCTGTCACTTCTGGACTTCCTCTCACCAAGGCTTCCAGCTCTTCCCCACCATCTGGATGGGAGGTCAGATTGGATCTGGGGGAATCTGCAGGGAGAACACGGCACTGTCATCAACCAGGACATGGAGGGCCATCTAGCTGCTCAGTGGGAACCTTCTGGCTCTCCTGATGCTTTATCCAGCACACACTCCTGGGAGCCAGATGCTGCACTGGGCAACTCCAGGGACCCCTGCCCTGCAGAGTTCCCAGTCCAGGGGAAGAGAGGGACCCAGATAGTCACAATCCAGGGTGACCATGATCAGAGCTGTGACAGCTGGGGCTGGGGACACAAAGGACTTGCAATAGCTCAACGGATGAGCAGTTTGCCAAAAGAGGCCCGTACTTACTCAGCCTTTGACCATTCACTCATTCACCTGTGGACCACACATTACCTGAGACCTCCATGGGCCAGGCCCTGTGATGGAAGATGTCAGGGTCCCAGAACCCACAGACTTCCTCAAGGAAGGGAGCAGAGTCATAATCCAGGGATTTGTGCCATGCTGGAGGAAAGGCCATTGCTGGCTTTGAAGATGAAGGAAGGGGCCATGAGCCAAGCAATGCAGGCAGCTTCTAGAAGCTAAAAAGGAGCAAGGAAGGAGCCTCCAAAAGGAAACAGCCCTACAAACACCTTGATTTTAGCGCAGTCAGACCCATTTCAAACTTCTGTCAGAGAATAAGTGTGTGTTATTTTAAGCCACTACATTTGTGGCATTTGTAGAAGCAGTCACAGGAAATTAATACACTCCTCATGTATACACACAGGTATGTGCACAGGAGTCAAAGGAAACGCATTTCTACTGTGTGCTGGAGTTTAAAAATAGAAGAGACACTGAGATCGGACCTCCCCTAAGCTACTTCTATAGCACACATTGAGTACAATTTTGAGAAAATCTGTCCCAATGTGACAAAATTACATCAACTGATAGCTTCCAGTGTGTAATTTTGTATTTTTTCATCTTTGGAATAAATTCTGCTCTTTTTGGAAAATAATTGAGGAGCTAGAGAAAGGGAAATGAGTCATCTGGGATGGGGTGCCACTAATACGGAGCTGGGGTGCCGTGGCCCTGGAGATGCACAGGTCCCAGTGGGAGTCTTGGCCATGCTATCTGCTTACTGTTCAATGCTGGAGGTCACAGCCTGGCGAAAAGGGTTAATACAGCAGGATGACTGCTCTCCTTGGGAAGGCCTGCCTGGGAACCTGGATTTCAGGAGGGTGCCCAGCATTCCCTAACCAATAAGAGGAGCTCTCTGTGCCCAAGCTCCTCTCTGGCTTAAACCGTTATGAACACCTGCTTTCCTTCTGGGAGTCTAGAATGTTGGTATGTTTCAGACAGAGGGTGCCTGTGTGAGCAGCCCCCAGTAAAAATCCTGGGTGCTCAGTATCTAATGAGCTAGCTTCCCAGGCAGACAGTATTTCACATGTGTTGTCACACCTCCGTCCTGGGGGAATTAAGTGTGTCCTTGTGATTCCATGAGGAGAGGACTCTAGAAGCTGCACTGGACTCCCCTGGATTTCACCCCATACTCCTCCCCTTTGCTGACTGTGCTCTGCGTCCTTTTGCTGGGATGGCACATGGTGTAAGTACAACCATATGCTGTGGCCTGCAAGTAAGGCCTCCTAGTAAAGCACCAATCCTGGGGGTGGTCCTGGCCCCCAACATAGCTGAGAAGATGAGTTCTCCTATTTAAACCTGTTTAAGAATGCTCAGCAAACTAGGGACAGCCAAACTTCTTCATGGGGTGACTAAAGGATTGAAGGAAAGAGTTCTAAAAGCTCACAGGACCTGGCTCCTGACAATCTCCTGTAACTTATTCATTTATTAATTTAGGAACTGTTTACTGAGTCCCCATAGCAGGTAATGTTTGTTGCAAAAGCTGGGGTATACCAGTGAACAGCACAGGTGCTTTCAGGAAGCTCCCATTTGGCAGGAGACAGGTCATTAAAGCAGCAGCTAGAAAGTGAAGGGAACGGTGACAAGCTAAGCAGGAGAGAGAGGAGAGACTGCTAATTGGGTCGCAATTTGAGTCTTAGGGAAGCCCCAAAGCAAGGAAGGGACAAGAGTCTTCCAGGCAGAGGGGAGAGCAAATGTGAGGACCCCAGTGTCAGCATGAGGAATCATTCTAGAGTGACCAAGAGGAAAATGCTGCTGAGGCTGGAGCAGCCGGCAGGGGCCATATCAGGGCTTCTCAACCTTGGCACTACTGACATTTGGGGTCAGCTAATCCTTGGTTTGGGGACTGCCCTTGCTTTTTAGGATGTATAGCAGCAACCCTGGGCTCTACCCACTAGATGCAAGGAACACCTGTACCCTCCAAGTGGTGACAGTCAAAAAGGTCACCAGGCATTGCCAGTGTCCCCTGGGGGAGGGGGGGAGAATCAGCCAGCTGGGCACTGCTGGACTAGATCATGCTGATTCTGAGGTGTTCAGGAGCTGGAGTTCATCCTGTGGGTGACGAGTGATCACTGAGCTGGGCCCAGGTGCATACTCACTCAGCAAGAAGAGGTTCTGGTAGTTGTCCAGCGCTGTGTCCCAGAACATGTCCCCCTGGTCCAGCTCCAGGTGCTCCCAGTCCTCCAAGGTGAAGTCCATGGCCATGTCCTTGAAGGCCATAAATTGCTAAAACACAACACACTGTGAGTGACTCTGGGGCTGGGGTGGGATCAGGGAGGGGAACAACAGCTCACTCAGTGTGCCCCCACCCTCAACGTGCCAGGCCTTTGGCACAAATCGTCTCATGAGAGCCTTCAGATCTAAGAGACAAGTCATCCCCATATTTTCTAGGCAAGGACACAGAGTCTTGGAGAGGGACGTGATGTCCCCTCAAGGTCACAAAGGCCGGACTTCAACCCAGGTCTGCCTAATCCTAAAATCCATTTATTTCTTTGCTTTCTTTTAGTGTTTGTTCAAGATTTTAAGTTTTTATTATGGAAACTGTCAAACACACACCCAAGTAGAGACATACATGCAACATACTGCCAGGTATCCATCAACCCCCATCCTATTAGCATTTGTCTGTTTTGTTCATTAAGTCTCATTCCCCACTTGTATTTATTTTTTGTGAGAGTCAAACTATTTCAAAGTTAATCACCGGTGGCATCTGATTTCACCTGCGAATCCTTCAGTAGTAACAGCAGAACCCCTTACTATCACTGAATACACACACCATATTCAAAGTCTGTATTCAGATTTGTCAGACATCTCAATAGTGTTTTTTCCCCAATTTTTTTTATTATGGTCAAATACATATAAAATTTACCATCTTAACCAATTTTTAGTGTACAGTTCCATGGCATTAAGCACATTCACGCTGTTGTGCTACAATCACCACCATCCATCTCCAGAATTCTCTTCATTTTGAAAAACTGCAACTGTTTGCATTAAAGACTAATTCCCTATTTCCTCCTCCCCAAGCCCGTCACCTACCATTCTGCTTTCTGCCTCTATGATTTTGACTACTCTGAGTTCAATGGTGTTTTTATAGTTGGCTTGTCTGATTCAAAATCCAAGGAGGCCCATGCCCTGTACTGGGGTGATATGTCTCAGAAGGTATACGATAGCCGTACACCTCCACCCTTTTTATTGCATTGTTTCTGATTTAGGGTGCCACATTCTGGATATGGCGAACTGCTTCCTCTTGCTGTCATTTAGCTGCTTCTCTGCCCATTGCATCTCTTGGAAACTAGTTGGTAAAGCAGCAGCCTGATTAGATTCAGTACAACTCTGGGAGGCAAGAGCCCTTATAGGTGTTGCTGGGTCTACTTTGGGCTGCACGACTGCCTGGGGTGCCTGATTGCCCAACTCTTGGTGATGCCATTTTTCTTAATTTTAAAACTTCCCAGTGAATAGGTGTTTCGAATAAAAATTCAAATACTAGAGAAGTATTCACAATAAAAAGGGACAGCCCTCCCCCCAGCACCCATCTCCAGGTGAACCCGTGGCTATCTGGTGTGTTCCTTCCAGACCCCCATCAACACATGCACGGACACATTTCAAGTAAGAACGAAACCTGAGTCTTTAGTTTGGGTCTGAGCTAGGCCCCACTATCTTCCTCTGTGGGTGACCATTGGCAAGTAAGGTATATGCCCTTTCTGAGCCCTGATTCCCACTCCATCTTGTAGGGCTGCTCTGTAAAGTGACTGAGATGCTGCTGGGAAGCTCTTATATGGTTCCTAGCACACAGGCAGGACTCAACTAAAGGGCAGTTGTCTCTAGTCCGGCAGGGCTGACAGACACAGGTAGAGACAACCACATCCAGGTGGTTGGGAGGCAGCAGGTGGTGCTTGGGAGACCAGAGCAGGGAAGAGCTAACTCTGCCCAGTAAGGTGGAGGGATTGAGCTGGGTCTTGAAGGCTGTGTAAGACTTACCAGCCAGAGATTCTAGCAGAAGGCAGGCAGGGTATTCTAGCAGGAGGAGCCTGAGCAAAGGCTAGGAAGCTGCAAAGTACAGTGTGACAGTTTACTACCAGGCCAAGAAGGGAGTACGCTTGTGTGGGGAAAGGGAAGAGAAGACACTGTGCATGGGGGCAGGACCCAGATCACGCAGAAATGTGCTGAGAAACCTGGATTTTATCCTGTAAGCAGTAACAATTCCTGGAAGGCACTGAGCAGGAGACCGAGAACGTGAGAACTTTACTTTAAGATCACTGGGGGCCACCCTAGGACAGTGAGCCCGGAACAAAGGCAGGCCAGCTATGTAGCCTTTGGGATGATCCGTTAAGATGGAGGGACCCTAGACTCACCTCAGTCATAGCCAACTAAGGCCCAGCAGCCAGGCATTTAAGCTCCCCCTCCTTCACCTCCACGATCCCGGATGGCAGGGCGGCAGGAAGGACAAGGGAATGGGGAGAAAGTCTTCCTTCCTTCTAGGGCTGAGTTCCTGGCCATGCTGGATAAGCCCCCAAAATGTCCAGAAGTAGGATGAGTCAGAACATGAGTCTACCTACAGGAATCACAATGACAATTATCTTTATTGAAACTACCTTGGTCCCACATTTCCACTGTGTTTCAGAGACTACAAAACAACTTCACAACCATTCTTAGCACTTATCACAGTCAGTAATACATGTTTGAGCCCTTCTGTTTTGTTCACTGCTGTGTCCTAGCACAACACAGTGCCTGGTGACAGCAGGTACTTTAAAAATATTTGTTGACAGGGCCGGCCGAGTGGCGCATTGGTTAAGCGCTGGTTTTGGGATGCCAGCGGCCCCGGTTCGGATCCCACATGAGGGCCAGTGACACTGCCCTCTACAGCTAACAACAGCTCCACCTGGAGCTGGGCTGTGCGAGCCCCGGTGATGGTGTGGGCTGCAGCCCCTGCTGCAGTGGGCTGCCATAGGCTACAGTGAGTGGCCCGCAGCCAGCGTGAGCAGCTGGCAGCCAAGCGTGAGCTGCCAATAGCAGCGGTGAGCGACATCCAGAGGCCAGCGACCGATCTGCCTCATCCGGGAAGAGCGCAATGACGATACCAACAGTGAAGCAACATCCTCCGCAACTAGACTGAAGAACAAAAAGACAGCAACTTGTCTCTTCCCCTTCCCCGATTCCCCAACGCTGTTCCCCTCCGCCAATTCCCCAATAAAATCTTTAAAAAAAAAAAAATATTTGTTGACAGAACATGTGTCTCTCTAATTGAATCCCTGGAGTGATGCTTCTGGGGTTTTGGACTATCTATCATCTCTAGTATTTGAGTCCAGGTGACTTGTCCTCCAAACTGTTGCTATTTCTACAACAGCAAGAGTTCAACTTATTTTTAAACCGTGACTCACAGTAACGAAGACAATACATATCATGACTGCTCAAATACATAAACAAAAGCTTCACGATGGAGGAGAGGGGTTGTCACTTTGTGAGCTGTAAAAGTTGTAACTATTGCATTTTTTTGTACACCTGAAACTAATTTAAAAAAAAAACACCTTATGAAACAATACTTAAATCTTACAAAGTAGAATGTACTGGGATGCTTTCTATTCTAGCTGGTTTCATTTAACTTCATTAAAAAAAATTATAGTTACTGCCCACTGAGTTTTTTCATGATCCACTGTAATGATGAGCGCGGAAAAAGAAGAAACACACACTACGGAGAATTCATTGATTTATTTAGCAATATTTAATCAATTTATTATGTAATGTCCAATCAGTTGAGATAGCAGTATACAATAGCAAGAGACAAAGGTAATCAAGACAATTAAAGTGAAGTCTGGGCCGGGTGAGTGGCGTGTTGGTTAAGAGTTGGCTTGGGGCACTAGCTCTGAGCAGCAGGGCCCCGGTTTGGATCCCACATATAGGGCCAGTGATGTTGCGCCCTCTACAGCAAAGATGATGAACAATAGCTTGATATGGAGCCGGGCTGCCGTGAGTCGCCAGCAAAGGCATAGGCTGCAGTGGGGCTGGCCAGCAGCTGGCATGCGCTTTCGTAAGCTGCTATGAGCCTCCGTGAGCCGCCATCCAATGGCCAGTGAGCGACTGCCTCACCCGGGAAGAGCGCAATGATCACAATACCAACATGAGCCAGTGAGGCGACGTCCTCCACAACTAGACTGGAGAACAAAAGGACAGCAACTTGTTTGTTCCCCTCCCCCAATTCCCCAATAAAATCTTTGGGGGTAAAAAAAGAAACAAAAGGTGAAGACTGTTAAAACTAGGCTAAAAAATTAATTTGGCTAAATACACAAATGAAATCAATAAGGAGTATCCAAATACTGTAGTAAATTCTATTAGATGTTAACTAATAACAGTATATGTGAAAAGCTCACCAAAACTGTGAGGAAACAACACTGGAGAAACTGGGAAGCAGCCAGACCTAACAGGTTCACCGCTGGAAGTCAGAGCGTCTCCTGATGCCGCAAACTGCATACAAGTCCCAAAGATGCTAGAATGACGACAGCTCATCAACAACTTGTCCACTGAGGCAAGTTTATTTTCTTTTTTTAAAGATTTTATTGGTGAATTGGGGAAGAGGAACAGTGTTGGGGAAGGGAAACAACCAAGTTGTTGTCCTTCAGTCTTAGTTGTGGAGGGCGCAGCTAGCTCAGCTCCAAGTCCAGTTGCCATCTGGTGGTCCGTCGGCAGCTCGTGGCCGCTCAGCTCAAAGTGCCTTGTTCAATCTTAGTTGCAGGTGGGCAGAGCCCACCATCTCATGTGGGAGTCAAACCAGTAACCTTGTTGTTAGGAGCTCATACTCTCACTAGCTGAGCCATCCTGCCACCTGTTGGCAGCTCAGGAGCAGCTCAGCTCAGGCGCACCTCACTGGTCCAAGTGGGAATCAAACCAGCGACCCTGTTGCTCAGAGCTCATGCTCTTAACCAACTGAGCCATTCAGCTCGCCCCCATTGAGGCAAGTTTCAATCTCTTACGCTAAAATAATCCAATCCTGAAAAACAGTCCTGAAACAACAAATCCTCCGAAACAGCAAACCTTCTGAAACAATTTCTTGAAAGAGTAATCTCTTGAAACAGCAATCCAACAGCAAAAAATCATAATTCCTTATGTCACCTGAGGTCTGTCTTATATATCTGTAAGATGTACCCCACAGCAAAGTTTTTGTTCCGGCCTCCCATCTCAAGGAATACAGTTCTCAGAGGGTTCGGCAGTTAATGATAAAAATGTTGCCTATCTGGCTGATGAAAACAATACCTACTGTTCTCGCCTGGGACCGTTGTCCCAAGGTCTTCCAAAGCTTGGCAATGTGCCTATGACATCATCCTGATATAACTTAGCTACTTCTTCACTTCATCTGCTGATACAGGTGAAACAGACAGAAAGCAACATCATCTCATATCTCCCCTGCTGGAAATGAGACAAAGCGGGGAATTCTCTCAACCCCTAACCAAGAATTCTCTTAACCCTAAGCTAACCATCACCCCACATGAGTCTCTTATGTGAGGGAGCAAAGAGCCAACAAACAAAAGTTAACATTAGCCAATGAAGGCAAATTATTTTTTAATATCTTTCTCACACCCACAATCTGTAAAACACTATAATGTAGGGCTTTTTACACATTTGTACCACTGTAAATTTCCTAAGGAGCATGTATCTATGGAGCATTGAAAACACTCCATATTACAAAGCAGCAAGATGACTTAATGACAGAGGTCCACAATTCTTAAGCCTCTGGGGCCAGATATGCTTTGAAATTTTCAGATTTTAAAAAGGTGATGTATACATTTATACAATATATTTCATTAACATCCCAATGCAGTGTGGAACAACAGGTAGCATTTTGTTATTAAACACCTCAATACTTCTAGAGTGAAGGGTATAAATATTCATTCTAGGTAAGATAATTAAAGGTTATAAATTACTGCAGTTCTGGTCAGGTTTGAGCAACAAGTTTAAGAGAGAAATGGTCTTCAGAGCTTTCTAGATTTAGTGATTGTAGATAAGGCAATGTGGTAGACCAATAAGTGCTAACATTTACTTCTCAATGATCTTCCTCTCATGACAGAGGTAAGCCTTGACTTGTGAATAAAATTCGGTCCACAGATGTTTTATCTATCCTACATAGTGTTGGCAGATTGAAAGTTTTGAAAGAAAATTATTTCAAGTAGTTCCAAACTTGAAAACTGGGAAATATCACCTAAAAATTTGATTTCCAGCTTTTGAAAAATCCTGTGATTTGGTCTGCATTCCTGTGGAGCTAATTAGGTGGAGTTCATTTAAAGTTACCACCCCCTTTAGATGGGGCAAGTGCTCCCAGATGCCCCACAGCCCTCACCCATGTGGGTTCTCTATTTTATCTGCCTGACATCTGAGTTTGAGCTCTCTGGCTAGTTTCCAAATCACGTTCTGTCTATATCTCATACATTCTCAGTACTGGGAGGGAAGAAACGGGAACACTGATATGATGTTCTAGGTCACCCAGCCTGTATGAGTGACTTGAGCCAAACAACAATGGGGCAGAAAAACCTTGGGCCCTGTTGTCTTGCCTCTTCCTAGTATGGGATGATGGAGAAATCATTCACCCTCTTTCTGTGCCTCAGTTTCCACATGTACAAAATGGGGCAAATACAACAGACCCTTATCTATACTCCTAAAAACCCAAAACTCTGGAAACCAAAACTTTATTCATAAACTGGCAGTAAAACTTAACCCAAAGTGCCACAGGCTATGTATAGTCTTTCTTACCTTCAGTGTGAATATTCACTCCTTTCCCAGTAGAAACATTCACTTTTCCATGATTTGCCCCAGATCCCGCTGGGGGTATTGCCCAATTATGAAATATGCACCCTACTAACTTTCTGATTCTCGAGATGATCCTGGTGTCAAGAGTATCCGGTAACACCTGGGAGCTACACTGATCTCTCACTGCTGCTGGGGTTACAGGAGAAAATGCTAGGACAGCACGACTCCTGGACCACTGAAAGTACTTAAATAAATGTTCAATCCTTTGACCTCCTGAAGAACTCCCATTCATTCGTCCCTCAAGATCCTGTCCAGCTCTGCCAACGACTTCAGGCAATCCACCCTCTCGTTCTGCCTCGGTTTTCTCACCACAAAATAAAATAGAATTGCTCCTCTCAAGATCGCCTATGAGGACTGGAAACTACTTTCGCAAGAGTCTGGCCTGTAACAGGCTGTGAACAAGAGTTCAAGAGTCCACCTACACCCACCGCCCAAAGGGGCGCGCCCCTTTCCGTAGTCTCCTCAGGAGCTTTCTGTTACCCCTCAGGAAGAACCGAGCCCCCAAGCCTCCGGGGTCCTCAGTGACCCCAGCCCCGGCGTCTCCTCACCTTGAGATTGCCGTCCGCCGAATTAACAGACGCGAACCCAGTTCTGGGGAAGCGGGAGACCCTATTCCTCTCACACGCGCCTCCTCACAGCCACTTCTGGTGCCGAGTGAATCTCAGAATTTCTCTACGCAAAATCTTCCGCGCAAACGCCAAGACTCAGTTTCCCAGAGGGCTGTGCGGACGCCTTCGCTTGTGTTCCTGTCTCCACCCGCTTCCTCGTCCTTAAAGGTCCCGCTGAGTACTCCGGAAACTGGAGTAGAAACAGAATTGGGACCAGATGGCAACGGGGTGTTGTAGTCCAGCTTTTCCCATGTTGAAGAACAACCCAATCATCCTTTCTTCCCTTTTCTGGAAGATGGGGAAGACTTTCCATTTCTCATAGAGACAACCAGAGAGCTGTAGAAACGTGTGGAAGAGGAAATTGGATTCCTGAGAAAATAACGGACAGAGTTGAGGCTGGAGAAACGATATGACCTCTGCCTAATAGTTCTTTCCTCCGATTGGCTCCATATTGGCACATGCGCAGTGGAAGCAGGTAGCGTTCCAAAGGTGAAATGTGGCGGGGGGAGGTTGCCAAGAGGAAATGATTCCCTCCCCCAGCCTCGAGTCAGAGGTTTGGCCTGCCGCGAAGGCTTGTGGGAAATGGAGTTCTCCGGTAGGCACAGCCCGGGGACAGTCTGGAGGTCAGCAGCGCCTGCGCGGGCGCCCTCCTGCCTCAGGGCGGAAGATGCGCGCGCAGCGCCTTTGGCTTCAGCGGAAGTTTCTGCGTGGCAACTGAGGTGAGTGTCGCCGCGGTGGATCCGAGAATCTGACGACAGATACTTGGTCTGTACCCATCTCACCAAGTCCAGAGGTGAGGGGAAAGAGAGGCTTAGCACCGGGAGGCCTCCTGGAACCCTATTCTTAGTCTGGTCGTGGTGCCTGTGACGTCAACACAACCCTTTGTGGGAGGCGGAGCCCCCCGGGCTGGGGGTTGGAATGAGAGGAGGAAGCTTCTGGTCGCGGAGAAACTGACCTGTCCATTCGGTCCCAAGCCACTTTTGGCTCTTGTTGGTGGGCGTGGCTATGATTGAGACAGGCGGAGTTAACGGGGAGTTTGGCAGACGCCCCGCCTTAGCAGACATCGGCCCTGGTTTCTGCTTAGGGCGTGGCGGAGACGAGTCATCGTCACCTAAACCGCTCCTGCGCTGAGACGGAGTCTAGCCTTTAGCTGTTTTATTGTGCATTAGAACTTCCAGGAGGGACAAAATACTTAACATGTAGCAGATGTTCAGTAAATATTTGTTGAGTAAATAAAAAAATAAATGGATGAATGAATCATAAAGACTACCCTGAGTGTTGGAGCCTTGGGTTTTAGTCCTGAATAAGCCATGACCTTGGACAGGTGACTTAAGCATTCTGTGACCCCCCCCTTGTTTTTTCCACCCATATTTATTGAGCATCTACTGTAGCAGTATCTCTAACCTATTAAATAGCTACTTGCTCATTTGTTTATTATCTAGCCCTGCCCTACCCCTGAATGTGAGCTTTATCGGATGAAGAGCTGATTCCTTTGCTGCTGTATGCCCAGTGCTTGGCACACATTAGGAGTTCAGTGAATAATCATTGAATAAATGAATGAAATTAGCACATGCTGGCTACATAGCCAGTGTTCAATAAACATTAACCATTGTCTTTCACTTACATGAGACGTGAGCCTGAGACAGGCTCTCCATGTTTATTCACTTACAGGACACTGTTAAGATGGAGTTTCCAGCCCAGTGACTCTTAAGTGCCAGACTGTGACCCCATAAAGGTACCATCCCTTCACACACATGCCCCTTAAGCCCTGTTCCCCACCACCAGCCTGCTACTGCTCCATCTCTTCTGTGTTGCTGCTCATCAGTCACAGGAGGACTGTTATCTTGGGCATGACAGGGTCACTAGCTTAGGCACTTGTCCCACCTTAAAGGACCATCTTTATTCAAGGGCACTTAGCACCCGGGGAAATTCCACTTAAAGTGAAGCCACTTAAAACTGCTATGGGGCTGGCTGAGTGGCTCAGTTGGTTAAGAGCTCACTCAAGAATGCGAGTTGAGCTCTGAGCAACAGCAGTTAGATGCCCAGCCTGGGCTGAGCTGCCAGATGGCGCAGCTAAAAAACAAAAAAAACTGCTATGGGTTTTCAGAGTTTTGTTTACAAGGTAATGTAGCAAATTCTCAGTATATTAGATAGACTGTGCTGCAGCAACAACAACCCCTAAACCTCAGTGACTAAACCCAAATACGAATTTTTCATGAATACAAAGTCTATACCAGGGTAGCCATCCTCCAGGTAATCTTGTGTCTCCATCAACACAAGGGCTTCAGGTTTGTCATATCCTGAGGGAAAAGGAAGATATAGTGGTGACTCCTCTAGCTTAACGAAACTGCTTACCAGTATTTATACCTTTAAGAAGACTGAGATGTCCATTTCATTGTTATTACCAGGACAACAAATTGCTAAGTTACATACCCAATCAGAATTACAGACTTTAGCCTAGAGGCTAAGGGGTACCTGGCAGCAGTCTGTGCAGTGAGATGTCTTACACAACATTTTTGTGGGAAATAACAGGACAGTTTTAGACCACAGTGTAGTTCTGCTCTTCTGCAGGCCAAGGGAAGAGGAACCCTTTTATTTGGCTGAGATTTCTTTCACTAGCTGTTTGGACAGCCTGTATTTTTCAAGGGAGGACACTGGGATTCCATAAGGCGGCCCCAGCAGGAAATGGAGAGGCCTGAAAGGCTCAGAACTTACAATATGGAAAACTAAAAAGGAAAAATAAAAATATTAACAAATAGAATATAATAAGTGGGATACAAGGCATGATATGGTAATAACTACTAACATAAAAGGCTTTCCGTGGGCCAGGCCCTGTTCTCGACACTTGCTATAAATGTGTTCATTGGGCCAGCCAAGTGACGCGGTGGTTAAGCGCTGGTTTGGGAAGCCAGTGGCCCCGGTTCAGTCCCACATATGAGGGCCCGTGACACTGTCCTCAAAAAACAAACAAAAGGGCTGGCCAAGTGGCACGGTGGTTAAGTGCTGGCTTGGGAAGCCAGCGGCCCCGGTTCAGGTCCCACATATGAGGGCCAGTGACACTGCCCTCAGAAAATAAATAAATAAATAAATAAATAAATGTGTTCTTTAGGAGTCAACAACCAATCTGTTAGATAGGTACTGTTAGAAGCCCCATTTTACTGTCAGGCAGACTGAGGCACAGAGAGGTTAAGTAAGATGCCCAGCATGTAGCAGATCTAGAATTTAAATTTAGGCATTCTGGGACCAGAGCCTGTGGTTTTAAGGATTCTACTGTTTTGCAATTGCTAGGGACAAACCTTTACACTGACTGAAGGAAAGGGTTTGATTAGACTGAGCCAGACACAGAAAGACAAATATCGTATGATCTCACTTATATATGGAATCTAGAAAAAAAGTCAAATTCATGGTAATAGAGAGTAAAATGTAGAGAAAACGGGGAGATACTGATGAAAGGGTACACACTTTCAGTTATGAAATGAATAAGTTCTGGACCTAATGTATAGCATGGCAACTATAGTAAATAATATATTATATACTTGAAAGTTGCTAAGAGAGTAGATCTCAAATGTTCTCACCACATACAAAAAAATGATAACTATAGGAGGTGATGGATAAATTAATTAGTTTAATTGTGGTGATCATTTCACAATGCATACATATATCAAAACATCACATACACCTTAAATATATACAATTTTTATTTGTCAAAATAAATAAAAGTAAAAAGAGAAGAACTTTTTCTTGCAAGGTGAAATGAAGCCACAAGTACAATTTTATTTTGAAGCCACAGGACAATTTTATTTTGACTTCTGTTTGATAGTCCATCTTATAATTGATGCTGTATACTAAGTCTTAGAATAAAGAACAAATAAGGTAATTTTTTTGATATTTAAAATATATTCATTTGAAGTGCCTATTGCACTGTCATTCTGTCATGGTTTTTGTTTTTTGTTTTTTTGTGTTTTTTTTAAGAGGGCAGTGTTATCAGCCCTCACATGTGGGATCCGAACCCGGACTGCTGGCGTCCCAGGCCAGCTCTTAACCACTATGCCACTCAGCCGGCCCCGAACTGTCATTCTTACTGATTTTCTCTTATTAACTAGTTTAATTCTGCGATTAGGGGCTTAACCATGTCCCAAAAAATTCCTATGTGGAAACCCTAACCCCAGGGACCTCAGAACGTGACCATATTTGGAGACAGGGCCTTTAAAGAAATAATTAAGTTGGGCCGGCCGAGTGGCGCATTGGTTAAGCGCTGGTTTTGGGATGCCAGCGGCCCCGGTTCGGATCCCACATGAGGGCCAGTGACACTGCCCTCTACAGCTAACAACAGCTCCACCTGGAGCTGGGCTGTGCGAGCCCCGGTGATGGTGTGGGCTGCCATAGGCTATAGTGAGTGGCCCGCAGCCAGCGTGAGTGGCTGGCAGCCAAGAGTGAGCTGCCAATAGCCGCAGTGAGCGACATCCAGAGGCCAGCGACCGATCTGCCTCATCCGGGAAGAGCGCAATGACGATACCAACAGTGAAGCAACATCCTCCGCAACTAAACTGAAGAACAAAAAGACAGCAACTTGTCTGTTCCCCTTCCCCGATTTCCCAACGCTGTTCCCCTCCGCCAATTCCCCAATAAAATCTTTAAAAAAAAAAAAAAAAAAAAAGAAATAATTAAGTTAAAATGGGGTTGTTAGGGTGGGCCTGCTATGGTCTGAATGATTGGGTCCCTCCAAAATTCATGTGTTGAAATCCTAATGCCCAATGTGATGGTATTTGGAGGTGGGGCTTCTGGTAGGTGATTAGGTCCTGAGGATGGAACCTCATGAATGAGATTAATGTCCTTATAAAAGAGACCCCAGAGAGCGCCTAGCTTCTTCCACTACATGAGGACACAGTGAGAAGTTGTCAGTCTGTACAGAAGAGGGCCTTCACCAGAAGAGGGCCTTCACCAGAACCCAACCATGGTGGCATGTTGATCCTGGACTTCCCAGTCTCCAGAACTGTGAAAAATAAATTTCTGTTGTTTATAAGCCACCAAGTCTTTGATATTTTATTGTAGCAGCTTAAACAGACTAAGACAGGGCCCTAAGCCAATATGACTGTGTCCTGATGAGAAGAGATTAGGATACAGACAAAGAGAGGACCATGGCGGAGGACATAGGGAGAAGTCAGCCATCTGCAAGCCAAGGAGACCTCAGAAGAAACTATACTTGCCTTGATCTCAGATTTCTAGCCTCCAAAATGGTGAGAAAATAAATTCATATTTTTTAAGCCACCCAGTCTGTGGTATTTAGTTATGGCAGCCCAAGCAAATGAATACATCTGCCATATTTTCATTTGTCATGGGCTCTGTGTGTGATTTTTTTTTGATATTCAAAGTATCAGGAAATATTCCAGGGTTGCACAAGGCTTAGAGGATAATGCAGTGAACACCTGGTGTCTCATTAGTCACGAACAGGATAGGTTGTATTGCAGTAACAAATAAACCCTGGAATCTCGTTGGCTCGGTACAACATAAGTTTATGTGCCAATCATGAAATTCCAATGTGTACCAGGCAGCCGTACTTCATCTTGTAGCTGTGCAATCTGGAGCATGGCCTCCAGGGCCATCCCTACAGGGGAGGGCAGGATGGAGGAGGTGCTCTGGCTCTTAACTGCCTCAGCTAGGACATGACTTCCACTGATACTCTATTGACCAAAACAAGTCATGTGGCTTCAGTCTAATTGCAAGGAACCCTGAGAAGTGTAGGAGAGCATGTGGATGTTTGGTGAGCATCATCAACTGTCTTTCCCGCCCTCATTGTGTGGTTCAAGAAATGAACATCACTGGGCTAGCTGAGTGGCTTAGTTGGTTAAGAACTCCCTCAAGAGTGCGAGCTCTGAGCAACAGGGTTGCCAGTTCAATTCCCAGCCCAAGCTGAGCAGCCACTGAGCTGCCAACAGGTGGCAGGATGGCTCAGCTAAAAAAATAAAAATTAAAAAAATTTAAAAAAAAAGAAATGAACATCACAAATACTACCCTCAGTGCTTCTGTGATTGGAGCAGTGCTCCTGCATAATTTTCACTGACCTCAAGGCATTCTTGTATCTTTTGTGAGGTCTGCAGTTTCTGCCTTGTACCTTTGTTCTGCTTTGTACCTGCCCTGCGCCATTAGGGAGAGACAGGTGGCTACAGGCTGGATGCAGTGGGCAGAAACTCATTTTAGAAGTGGCCATTTCCTGAGAGTGTATTCCAGGGTGATCACTTTTCTCCCTTTTGCAGTCTTGTCACTGTTTGGAACTCAGATGACTACTCATCAGCAGTAAATTAAGTTTCTCTTTCAGCTTCCTGTTTTCTCCCCTGCCACTTCTGTTTTCTAGCATGGTCAACTTCTGTCCAGACTGTGGGGAAAGGATTGAAACAACATTCAAATTCTGCCCCTACTGCGGAAAGCATTTGCCTACAGGGAAGCATGAGGGGCCCCAGACCCTTCTCAGATCACTTCTGTCGTCTTTCCAAGGTAAGGACAAAAGCTTTTCCCTGGAGGAGGGGCGAGGTGTGTGTGTGTGTACAGACATTTGTGAAGGGAGCACAGATGCCTTTGCAGCCTGTCTGACCCTGTGTTGATACAGACTCTCTCTCTGTACTCAGTTTCTCGGCATTTTACTGGTCTCATGGGTTTAAAGTTGACAACTCACACATTTCTGTGTCCAGCCTGGACTTCTCCTTTGAAATCCAGATTAATATATATCATACTGCCTGCTTGGCACCTCCTGGATGTCTCACGCATCTCCACATGCCTAGACCTGAGCTCCTGATGTGACTGTCCCCACCCCACCACCTGCCCCTTCCATAGATTTCCCCATCATGCTAAACAGCAATTCTGTTTACCCAGTTTCTCAGACCAGACCATGGAGTGATCCTAAGTCCTCTTTCTCTCCATCCCACAACTTCAGCCCTCCAGCACATCTTGTCAGCTCTCCATTTAAAGTCAGTGCCAGGTCAGACCACTTCCTTTACCTCCACCCTGGTCCAGCCCACCTTCACCTGTCACTGATAATGTTACAGAATCCTTCTTCCCTTGGTCTCCTCACTGCTTCTCTCTCCTACAATTTTCTTCCCATGGCAACCTGACGGATCTTGTTAAAACAAAGTCAGACCCCCATCATTCCTCTGCTCACCACCTTCCCAGGTTAGACCCAACATGATCAGGTACCTGGTGTCTCCCAGACCTCATCTCCTAAGTCTCTTGTTGTTTATGCAGCTCCAGCCACTCTGGCCTCCACGCGTCCTCAGGCACACCCAGGCCTCTGAGCCATTGTACTTGCTGTTCCGTCTGAGTCAGGGGTCCGCAAACTGCCGCTTGCGAGCCACATGTGGCTCTTTGGGTACGTTTCATCTCAAGAGTTTGCTGATCCCTGGAAGAGCCTATTCTGTCCCTCACAACAATTTAGAAATTGTTCGAGAGCCATAAATGTATTTGTATATAATCACTAGTATGTGAATAATATCCTTTAAAAATTTTATAAATGAGGGCCAGCTGAGTGGTGCAGTGGTTAAGCGCTGGCTTGGGACGCCAGTGGCCCTGGTTCGGGTCCCACATATGAGGGCCGGTGACACTGCCCTCAAAAAAAAAAAAAAATTATAAATGAAACTATGATAGTTTTATTTTCATTTTCAGTTTTACTTCAGAGCCACATGTATGTACCCAAAGAGCTGCATGTGCTGACCCCTGGTGGCTCTTCCATCTCAAAAGTTTGCTGACCCCTGGTCTGGGTGATTCTCCCTCATTTGCATCTCTTTTCCTTCAGTTCTTTATTCAGTTGTTGCCTTCTCAGAAAGGCCTTCCCTTACATCTCTAATTAAAATCACATCATCCCTTGGGCCAGCCGAGTGGCGCGATGGTTAAGCACTGGCTTGGGAAGCCAGCGGCCCCAGTTCAGGTCCCACATATGAGGGCCAGTGACACAGCCCTCAAAAAAAAAAAAATCACATCATCCCTGCATATGACACTCCCTATCCTCTGCCCCTGCTTTATATTGCTGTTTGGTGCTTGTAAGTATCAACCCTATTAAATACAGTATTTTGTTCATACTGCTTCTCATCTTTAAGTTCCATAAGAACAGAAATTTATTGTGGTTTGTAACCTGCTGTTTGCACAGCACCCAGGACCGTTTCTCAGCACACAGTTGGTTGCTGAGAAATCTTATTGATTGGCTGACTAATGAATGAAACATCAGCCGTGGGTCCTTGCCGATGGAAAGCCCAAGCACAGATCCTACATTGGTAAATCAAAACGGATTTACTTCTCTGAAGGCCACAAAAGGAAGTCGGCATACATAGCAGAAAGTTGAGCAACATTCATTCATCATTTGGGATTGCATTTGGTTGCAAGTAACAGAAAACACTACTTCAAGATTTTTTCTTTTTTTTGAAAGATTTTATTGGGGAATTGGGGGAGGGGAACAGTGTTGGGGAACTAGGGAAGGGGAACAGACAAGTTGCTGTCCTTTTGTTCCTCAGTCTAGTTGTGGAGGATATTGCTTCACTGGCCCATGTTGGTATCATCATTGTGCTCTTCCCAGGTGAGGCAGATCTGTCACTGGCCTCTGGACGGCCGCTCACAGTGGCTCTTGGCAGCTCATGCTGGCTGCCAGCTGCTCACGCTGGCTGCCAGCCACTCACTGTAGCCTATGGCAGCCCACTGCAACAGGGGCTGCAGCTATGCCATCCCGGGGACTCTCAGCAGCCCAGCTCCAGGTGGAGCTGTTGTTCACCATCTTAGTTGTAGAGGGCAGTGTCACTGGCCCTCATATGTAGGATCCGAACCAGGGCTGCTGGCGTCCCAAGCCAGCTCTTAACCAATGCACCACTCAGCCAGCCCTACTTCAAGATTTTAAAAAATGAATGGGTTTATATTTCTTACTAACAGAAAGTCTGAGGGGACAGTCCAGTATAGGGATGGTGTCAACCATGATGCCATAAGGTGTCCTTCTGTCTTTCTGCTCAGTTATCCTCAGCGTATGCTTTTGGTCCCACGCTTATTGCTTTGAGTTTTCAAGATGGCTTCTCCATCTCCAATGTTGTGTCTCCATTCCAGGCAAATGCCAAGTTATTTGTGTTGGCCTGAGTTCCAGCCATATTTCTTAACTTCAGCCTTCCCTAATGCCTACCTAGGGCTGGTTCATTATTCATTCACTCAGTCATCAGGCAACAAATATACATGAACCACCTACTGTGTGTTTAGGTGCTGTGTTTGTCCCCGGAGAGGTAGTAAGGATGAGATGGACCTGGTTTCTAGACTCTCAGAGTTTTTGGAGCCCAGTAGGGCAAACAGATATTGAACAAGCAATTATCAGTAAGGTACATGATAACAGAAGGGAAGTGGATGGACCACAGAACACACATAAAGGAGGTATATTTCTGGGGCATAAGGAGAGGCCTC
Source organism: Aselliscus stoliczkanus (assembly GCA_033961575.1). NCBI lineage: Eukaryota > Metazoa > Chordata > Mammalia > Chiroptera > Hipposideridae > Aselliscus > Aselliscus stoliczkanus. The sequence continues at coordinate 8,610,250 of CM066732.1, forward strand.
CCTAGGTGGGTAGTGTTTGAGCCGAGACCTAGGAATGGTAAGAATTAGCTGAGTGAAAAGTGGGGTTAAGATGAAGGGGTCGGAACAAGATTCTAGGCTCTGGAGCATCGTATGGCAGAAGGCTGTGAGGTGGGAGGAGCCATGCATGTTGGAGAAATAGAGAAAGTCAGCTTGACTAAGGGCAGACATGTGGAGCCTTGTAGACGATGGGTAAGGAGTTTAGTAATCACTGATGTAGTGGGGAGCTGTGGAATGGTTTCTACCAACTGGGAGACACAGCATGGTTTGCATTTGGAAAACACCTGTCTGGCTGCTATGTTTAGAAAGTAGGTTAAGGGCATGGAATGCAATTAGGCCATTCTAGTCGCCCAGGGCCCAAACATGCTGGCTGAGGTAGTGTCAGTTGAAAGACAATTTCTATTTTTAGCAATATGGCAGACTAAGTGATAGGTTAAAAGCGCCTTATGGTTCAGCACATCACAAAATACTGGATAAAATACTAAGAATATTGTTTTAAAAAAATATATGGCTGAGTGGTAGAATAGTAAGGGAATTCCATTAAAGTGAGAAACAATAAGAAAATACCTACAGGGCTGAGCAAGTGCTGTAAGTGGTATTGGTTCTGGGCTGTTTGTTGATCATTGGTGGCCTTTAGCCTGGGTTTTAATGGGGTATAGGAGACAAAGCTTAGGGCCTGCTCAGCATAGGAGGTGAGATTGGAAACCTCCTCTCTAAAATCTAGGACTCTTGGGCCGGCCGAGTGGCGCATTGGTTGGGCGCTGGTTTTGGGATGCCAGCGGCCCCGGTTCGGATCCCACATGAGGGCCAGTGACACTGCCCTCTACAGCTAACAACAGCTCCACCTGGAGCTGGGCTGTGCGAGCCCCGGTGATGGTGTGGGCTGCCATAGGCTATAGTGAGTGGCCCGCAGCCAGCGTGAGCGGCTGGCAGCCAAGAGTGAGCTGCCAATAGCCGCGGTGAGCGACATCCAGAGGCCAGCGACCGGTCTGCCTCATCCGGGAAGAGCGCAATGACGATACCAACAGTGAAGCAACATCCTCCGCAACTAGACTGAGGAACAAAAGGACAGCAGCTTGTCTGTTCCCCTTCCCCGATTTCCCAACGCTGTTCCCCTCCGCCAATTCCCCAATAAAATCTTTAAAAAAAAAAATAAATAAAAAAAAAAAAATAAATAAATAAAAATAAAATCTAGGACTCTTTACTGGTAAACTAGAACAAAAAAATTGTTCCACAAATAAAATTGCCAGAGTCATTTGTCTCAGGCTTGGTTGTGGATATAAAAAGGAAGAATGTCCTGTCTGTGAAGTTCTAACCAAGAACTCACATCCTCACCAGTTTGGGGCCAGAATTCATACTGAACTATGGCCCCCAAAAAACCAAGTGGAAAACATAGTCTAAAGTGATGAGGTGTGGGTACATCTCCCCAACTGAGGCAAATCTTTTTGGGAAACACCCTTTAAAGACAGACCGTAGGGCCGGCTGAGTGGCGCATTGGTTAGGAGAGTTGGTTTGGGACACCAGCTCCAAGCAGCAGGGCCTGGGTTCGGGTCCCACATGAGGGCCAGTGACGCTGCACCCTCTAAAGCTAGACCTGAAGCTGGGCTGCGGTGAGTGGCCAGTGAAGGTATAGGCTGCAGTGGGGCTGGCTAGCAGCGGGCGTGAGCTGCCGTGAGCAGCTGTCAAATGGCTGGCGAGTGACTGCCTCACTCAGGAAGAGAGCAATGATAATACCAACATAGAGCTTTGGGAAGCCAGCGGCCCCGGTTCGGTCCCACATATGAGGGCCAGTGACACTGCCCTCAAAAAAAAAAAAAAAAAAAAAAAAACCAACATGGGCCAGTGAAGCAACGTCCTCCACAACTAGACTGAAGAACAAAAATGACAGTAACTTGTCTGTTCCCCTTCCCCGATTCCCCAATAAAATCTTAAAAAAAGACAGACCTTAAAGAATTCCCATGGGCACATGAGCTCCCAGTCAATCAACAATGACACTAGGAAATAAGCCGTTGTTGGGAGAAACAGCAATCTACAGAATTGGACTTGCGCTGACCAGAGACCAGTGCAATTAACAGATGAGACTATGTACTAAATACCTTTAATATGTTTAAAGAAAGGAAGGAAGAAATTAAACATATAATGAAGGAGCAAAAGTTAGTTAGACTTGGGCCGGCCGAGTGGCGCGGTGGTTAAGCGGCCCCGGTTCAGTCCCACATATGAGGGCCAGTGACATTGCCCTCAAAAAAAAAACAAAAAAACGTTAGTTAGACTTGACCTGGCAGATTTGAAAAGGAATCAAGTAACACCTATGATGATAAAAACAAACATTATGGCAATCAGAAACTCATTGGGTAGTTTAAACAGTGGACAGACACAGCTGAAGAGCAAAAAGTGAACTGGAAAATGGATCTAAAGAAGTTACCTAGAAGAGAGTACACAGTGACAAAGGGATAGAAGTTATAAAAGAAAAGCTAAGATCCCTGGAAAAAAGAATAACGAAAACAAATAGTTCGATTAGATATTGAAGTAATAGAAGAAGCAAGGCTTGGCTGTGAGGGTCAAAGGGAAGAGAGTGATTGAATATGACCTCAGGTTTCTGGTTTAATGGTTCCTGGAAAGGGTTTTTGTAGCTCCAGTCTACATTCTGTCTTCCTTTCTCTAGACTCAAAGAGAGACAGCACCAGTTCTGAAACCACTCCCAAGAAAGTGAAATGGTCCAGCTGCATCACTTCTTCCCCATCATCCCTCTCCTCAAGTGGTTCTGGGTCTGAAGATACCCTGAGTCCCTGTGAGAAACCCAAAGGTAAGAGTTACGATCAATCTGGCCTGATCGTAGATGGTGAAAATACAGATCATCTGACAATGCTTGAGTCATCATTCCCCTGCTCAGGCATCACTTACACCAGCCTAGATCCTCATCCCAGCATCCTCCCCCTATCCCAGCCTCCAGGCACCCCTTCTAATCCATCTCTTCATAGCCAGAGCTGACCCCACTGCTCCCTGCTCACAGCCCCTTACTGTTCCCATCATCCCACAGTCCGGCCTCTTTAGCCCAGTATCTGAGACTGTATGGTTTGGTTCCTGATTTAGCTCTCACCACAACCTTATGCACAGAAATCTTACTTTTTGAAACACTTTTGAGGGTCTTCAGCTTCTGGTTTTTGCTAGGTCTGTTCCCTTGGCCCAGGGCATGCTCACCTCCATCTTTGCCTAGCGTGCTGCCACTTTTCCGACACTCAGAGGGTCGGGTCTCTTTCCTGAGCATCTTGGGCTAGATCTCCCTCCAGAGCCTCTCTTCATGCACTTTGTCTGGGCTCCCACAGTGCCAGTGCCACCCTCATTGGAGCACATGTCCCCTCCAGGCTCCTTGTTCCTTTCTGCCTCACTTGCTGGACTGAGAGTCCTTTATCAGCAGGTACCAGGTAGACTCATCTGTGTGTGCCCTTTGCCAGCCAGGGAGCATGGGAGGCTTAAGGACTATGTGTGCCCATCTCCTTCCCACTGAGTCCTGGGATCTGAAGTCATAGTCCTTGGTATCTCTTCTTTGTCCCTTGTTATCTTCCAGGCCCCCCTGCCTCTTGCCATGCTGTGCCTCAGGTGGATGGTGGGTGGGAGGAGTAGTGTATATTCTTTTCCTGTGTCCATGTCTGTCTCCTTAACATGTCACCCTATTCTTTTGCTAGTCTGAGAGCCCCTCAAGGGCAGGGCCTCAGTCTAACAAATTTCTGGGCCCTTTTCTTACCCAGCACAAGGCCAGATCCTATTTTAGGATGTTTTTGGTTGAATGTCTAGAGTGTGTTTTTTTTCCTCCTGGCAGACGTCTGCTCATCCAACAAGACCAACCTCCAATGTCCCCTCTTCCAGGAAGCCTCCCCTGACTTCTCTAGGCAGTTTCTTTCTCATATCCTTCTGTACTGCTCTGTCTCAGACTCAGTTCTGACTGGCTGTGTCCAAGTCAGACTCCCCCCACCAAATTAGAGGCTCCCAAGGGAAGGGCCCACAGCTGACTCATGTCTGGGTCCCCAGCTTTATCACACAAGGACCTGACCCATGAAAGATCCCAGGAAGCATTTGTTGTGTTCTTTATTCTGACTGTCCCTGTACAGGGTCCCGGAACAGACCCTCAATCCCCAAAAGCAGTCCACAGGCGACCAGGAGAAGTCCTCAGACATTGAAGCGGAGCCTGGTGACCACCTCACTCCAGGCTTTGCCCACAGGGACGGTGCTGACAGACAAGAGTGGGCAGCAATGGAAGCTGGGATCCCTCCAGACCAGGAACGACCAGGGCATTCTCTACGAAGGTACACTCCATGCACAGGTAGATGGGTGCTGGACTGGGCAGCACTCTCTGTCAGCTCCACCTATTGTTGTCATGTAGGAAGTGCAAGCCCAGTGTGGCCAAATGATAAGGATGATGATTCTTTCTAACCTGCAGAGACAGGATGGACAACCTGCCTCCCTCCATCCCCCCAGTTTGGTTTGAGTATTGAGATTGGTGATGTCACACACATCCAGAAGATATGAAAGGTTTATTGCTTACATAGTTTGTCTCTGAGGAGAGCAGGTCTGAAATATCCTGAGGGAACAAGGAAAAGCAGCTGGGTTTTTGTTGTGGTTAAGGAGTGGGGTCAAGGGTCCCTCACTTGGTTTGACTCTCCCACCGGCACCAAAGGAGCCCCAGGCTTTCTTATCAACTCCCACAGATGTGAGGCAAGAGGGAAGAGGCAAGCTCAGCCAGGCTTAAAAGCTGTTGGTAGTCAAACATAAAAATGGAGTCAGACACCTTACTACAATGAGGAATACTGCTGGAAGTATTGGTATTAATCAACATAACATTTATTGAATGCTTTGTCAAGGCCAGACCTTATTCTAAGTGCTTTATGTAGTTTTGTGGGGTTTTTTTGTAATCTTTTAACTGAGATAAAATTCATAAAACAAAAAGTCATCATTTTAAAGTCTATAATTCAGTGGGTTTTGGTATATCCACAATGTTATGCACCACCACCACTATCTAATTCTAGAACATTTCCATCACCCCAAAGGAAACCCCGTACCTTTTAACAGTCACTCATTCCCCTCTTCCCTTCCCCAGGCAACCACCAATCTACGTCTGTCTCTGTGGGTTTGCCCATTCCGGACGTTTCAAATAAATGGAGTGGCCTTTGTGTCTGGCTTCTTTCCCTTAGCATGGTGCTTTCAAAGTCCACCCATGTTGTAGCACATGCCAGTACTTCATTCTGTTTGATGGCTGAGTAATATTCCAGAGTGTGTATATATCACATTTGGTTCATCTGTTTATGAGTTGGTGGACATTTGGGATGTTTCCGCTTCGGGCTATGATGAAAAATGCTGCTGTGAACATTTGTGGACGAGTTTTTACATGGATATATGTTTACTTTATAAAGTCATCCCTCAGTATCTGCAGGGGATTGGTTCCATTACCCCATGCGGATACCAAAATCCTCGGATGCTCAAGTCCCCTATATAAAATGGCATAGTATTCACATATAATCTATGTACATCCTCTCCCGTATGCTTTAAATTATATCTGGGTTACTTATAATACCTGATACAATGTAAATGCTCTGTAAATAGTTGTTATACTGTATTGTTTAAGGAATAATGACAAAAAGTGTCTGTACATGGTTCAGTACAGACGCAACCATTGTAGGCCTAACTGCATAACACATGTCAGCAACAGCGTAACTTTTTACCCCAAATGTTTTCAACCCTGGGTTGGTTGAATCCACCGATGCCGAACCTGCAAATACAACAGGCCAGCCATATTTCATAACTCATTTAATTCTTACAACAGTCTTATGACTCCAGCACTGTCATTATCCCCATTTTGTAGATGAGGAGAGTGAATCCCAGAGATGTTAATAACTAGCCAGAGATCTGGCTCCAGGGATTTTCAAAGGAGGATGATTAGGAAAGGATGGGAAAGAAGAGAGAAAAGGAGGGATGATGCAGAGAGCTTGCTGGGCCGGCCGGCAATGGTTTGGCTCCTAGACTCTGGACCCAGCCCAGGCAGCTCTGCCACTTACCGGCTGCGGCCTCTCGTTCTAGTGATGATATTTAAAAGCTACCACACATTGAGCACTTCCAGTGTACCAGGCGTGATGCTGGGTTCTGGAGCTGTGAGCGGGTTCTTTGGCACATATAAAAGATGAAGCTGGCTGTCATCCGCACTCAGCTGGTATTGTTATTATTCCTATTAGCCTGTTCAAATCCTTGCATCCAAACTCAGGGATGGGCTTCATTACTCCTATTTTGCAGACATGGTAGCAGAGGCCCAGAGAGGTTTAGCACCTTGTACAAAATCAGAGTTGATGGCGGTGCTGGGCTTGAACTCGGGTCAGCCTGGCACAAAGCCTCCCATGTCACTTGGCCTCTCTAAGCTTCAGCTCTCTCATCTCATCTGTCAGGTGGAGCTACCAACAATGACAACAACAGCAATAATAATAATAATGATGATAATAGTGTAGTGGTAATAGTAAACCTGCTTCCTAGGACTGTCGTGAGCGTTAAAGGAAAGGATGTGTGTAAAGCCCACACTTAGCACAGGGCCAGAGATGTTGCAGGGTTTGTAATGAGCCAGGAGGAGACAAGCATGCAGGGTGCTTATGAGGAAGAGCCCCAGGGCACAGTACCTGAGGAGGGGAGTGGAAATGGGGTTGTTGCAAAGGCCTCAGTGCAGCCTCAGCTAGCCCCATGGGGGCTCTGGAGCAGAAGTTATCCTTCAGCATGGTTCCATGTTGGGTCAACACGGCTGGGCCTTTATATCCCCCTCAATCAGCCATTGGATGTTGGATATGGGCCACCCCTGGATGTGCAGCTGAGGATTCCCTGAGGAACTTAAGGCTGCCTGTGACAGGCAGCCCATCTTATTGCTGGGAGGCACAGTCTTTCTGGAAGGGGCATCTGCGTCCATCACATGGCACTTAACCCATATATGTAGACAAATACAGAGGGGGGTGTCGGGGTCCTGGAACCACTCCCAGGCTTATGTGCTAGAAGGACCACAGGCCTCAGCATATAGTCGTATTCACGCCATGATCATCACAGCGAAAGGACACAGAGCACAGCCAGCAAAATGGAAAGGCACATAGGGCAAAGCGTTGGGGATGTCAGCACAGCTTCCAGAGTCCTCTCTCCGTCGGGTCACACAGGATGTGCCAGGTGTGACAGCACATGTGAGACGTTGTTGTCCAGGATGCTTGTTAGAGACTCCACACCCAGGGTTTTTACTGGGGGCTGCTCACATGGGCACCCTCTCTCTGGAAAGTACCAACATTCCAGACTCCCGGAAGGAAAGCAGGTATTCACCATAACAGTTTGGGCACAGGGAGCCCCTCTTACTGGTTAAGGAATGCTGGAACCCTCCTGAAATTCAGGTTTGCGAATGCCAGTCAAGGGCCAGCCTTGCAAGCAGGCCTTTCCAAGGAGAGCAGTCTCAGGTCTCTGTGTTTAATAACTCTTTTTGCATAACTGGATATTAACAGACAGAGAAAGAGGGAGAAAAAAGGAACCTATTTGAAAATAGGAACAGATCTCGAAAGCCAAAACTTTACTGGGAAATTTGAGGACGATGACTCCCACTTTCCCTATAGATTATAACCTCGCTTATTTTGTCCATCCACAGCTGAGCCTTTCTCTGCCTGCGAATCAAGTTCCGGGAAACAAAGATTCTTGCTTAAACTAGTGAGTGGCCCTGGGGGTGGGGTGGGGGGGAATCACTAAGGGGAGGGCCTGGGGCTTTGGCAAATGTACCATCCACCTCCAAGGCCCTCTGTGGGCTGGGACAGGTAGGAGAGCATGGCCTGGGCCTGCAAGGAGCAGTGGGACCTTGGGTGGGGCATATCTCCCTCTGGGCCTCAGATTCTTCATCACACAGGGCCCCTCAGAAGCTGCAGATAGATCCACCCCAAGCCCTGGCCCTGAGGCTGCCTGGCTGTGTGATTGGGCAAGCACCTCCCCTGTCAGGGCTGACGTTCCTCATCTGTGAGATGGAGCCGATAATACCCACATTGGGTGGCCCACCTGCCCACTACCTGCCTAATTCATAACATGTATTTATTGAGCACCTACTATAATATATCACTGTTAGGTGTTGGGGTTTCACAGAGAACCAGTCAGACAGGGTTCCGATGCTGAGGAGTCAGCAAAATTGTGCCCAACTTTAGAATACAGAAACATGCACTTGAGCGGGGGCCAAAGGGAAGCAGGAAACCGAGAAAGTGAGAGCAGCCAGGCAGGTGAGTTGCATCCTTCAGCACAGAGGAGGTGCCTAAGTAAAGGGTACCATCATGGTTGGGAGCCTCACCGTCTTCCCTGAGTACTGTAATTATGAGCTTCCCTTGGCCCTACATGGAGCCTGTGTGAGTGGTTCAGAGCCAGGACTCCAGAGCCAGGCTCACAGATGAGTAATAGCACCTGCTTGTTGAGAGCCTGCTCTGTAACTGACCCTGGGCTGAGTTTCACTAGCAAGCCTGTGGGGTAGTGTGTTCCCTGTTTAACAGATGAGGAAATAGGGCTTCATCACTTGCCCAGGGACACCCAGCATGTTAGTTGCTTTGTTCACTGCTTTATCTCCAATGCCCAGAACAATACTCAGCACAAAATAGATGCTTTGTAGAAAGAAGGAATGCATGGCAGAGCTCGGATTTGAACCTACTTCTCTTTGACCCTGTGCTCTTAACCCAGCTATACTAGTTGTGTGAAGTTAAAATATTTGGCTTTACTGCTAGAAAAAAATGACCCAATATTAACAATGGCCTAAGCAAAAATAATATTTTTGGGTTTTTTTGAGAGCAGTGTCACTGGCCCTCACATGTGGGACATGAACCAGGGCCGCTGGCTTCCCAAGCCAGCTCTTAACCACCGCGCCACTCGGCCGGCCCATTAGAGCTGAGCAAAAATAATATTTTATTGCCTTTCACTTGAAGGTTTGGGGCAGTGGTCCAGGGCAGATATGATGGCTGCATTACCAAGAGGTCCACTTCCTTCTCTCTTATTGTGCCATAATCTTTAGCCCATAACCTTCATCTTGTGGGCTGAGATGGCTGCTCCAGTTCCCACCATCACATCTGCATTCCAGCCAACCGGAACAGGAGAAAAAGAAGGGGAGAGCTTGCTGCAGCCCTTTTAAGGGCATAACCCGGAAGTTGCCCACATCTATTCTGTTCACATTCCCATTGGCCAGAACTTGTCATGTGATCATTCCTCACTGCAAGGGAGAGTGAGAAATGTAGTTTTTAGCTGAAAGCCACATGTCTAGGGAAAACTTGTAGATCCTATCACAAAAAAAAGAAAAGGAACCTGGGCAATGAGGGATAACTCAAAGTCTCTGATACGTGTTCACGTGCAGCATCCTAGGGTATTTGATGTGCAGGACCTGATGGAGACCCTGGGTTATGGCTGGCATTACCCTGGGGAAATAAATGGCCACTGATGACCTGGGAGCCCTTGTCTAAGAGATTCCAGTGTGACAGACTTCTCTCCATCCATCCCCCACTAGGATGCCAAGGATGGACGCTTGTTCAATGAGCAGAACTTCTTCCAGCGGGCTGCCAAACCTTCGCAAGGTATTCTGTAGGGAAGTGGGTAGGGGAGAGAAACTTGGGGGTACCAGCTTGGTCAAAACAGCTAGCTTCTCCCTGAAGGTGTGGGAAGGGTGGGGGTTAAATTAAAGGCCTAAATTTGCTCATGTCAATCCTTGAGCCTCAAAAGACAGATGACGTGAGCTGAGGCCAGCTCTTACCACCTCTTGAGAGCCAAGTATTAAATTTTCAGAAATACTGCAAGTCTAAGTTAAACATAGCCATTATTAGAACTAATTATATTAACTTACTGTCAAACAAATTATATTAAGAACGTGGGTAATAAATATTCAAAACTTACCACTTCCGGGCCGGCCGAATGGCGCGGTGGTTAAGTGCTGGCTTGGGACACCAGCAGCCCCGGTTCGGATCCCATATATGAGGGCCAGTGACACTGCCCTCTAAAAAAAAACAACAACAACAACAAAACTTATCACTTCCTAGTTATTTGTCTGCATTTCTATTATCTATACTGTTGAGGCTGTTTGCATCCATTGTATCTGGATGATGAAAATAGCACATAATGGGGTGCTGCTGCACATCTCTTCTTAACTTTGCACTCTGTGATGTATCAGTCGCTCGAACTTGGCCATGGTGGGAAGTATTCACACCACAGAAATTTGTGAACACTACACATCATCCCTCTTTTCCCCTGGACAGCCTGTTGTTAAATCTTCATCAGCACACCATTAGATCTGCACCATCCAACTGAGATCCTGGAAGAGGAGTGGACATCAAGTGACACCATGACCAGTTTAGACATTTCTTGATCTTATTAGCTATATGTGTAAATTCAGAAGCTATTCTGCTGTTCTTATGCCTTCCGCTCACTCTAAATTTCTATATTCTTTCTCCCATCTTCACCCCTTGTCACTTGCAGACATAGATTAGGTATTCAGGGGTCAACCAGGCCCACCTTGTCACCACCCTCATTGTCCCCTTCTCACAGAAGTGGCGCCTCTGACCAGGAGACTCATGGTCTTGTCTGAGCTCAGGCACACTCTGCTTCTGGTCTGAGAGCAGGCTGTTGTCCCCGTGGGCCTGGGACCAGGTGGGCTCTAACCTCTCGGGCCCCTGCCTCCCACAGTGAACAAGTGGAAGAAACTGCACTCAACTCCCCTACTGGCCATCCCCACCTGTGTTGGTTTTGGTGTTCACCAGGACAGGTATAGGTGAGTCATCTCTCTCGCCTCCCACCTTGCTGGCCCCTTTCCTTCTCTCCCTGTCATGTGCGTGCGCATGGCTGGGATCCTGGAGCCACTGGCCAGTTAGTTGCATCCTCCTTTCCACTGCTTTGAATCAGATTGATTCCCACCATCAGAACCCTTAATCTTGCTCAGGACCAGGAGCTCGTAGCTATCCAGCCACAGTCTATCCTTGGTGGCCTGTATTCTGCCCCCTCCCATAGTCATCTCTCCCATCTCTTGGGATGCTTATGTTTCCAGGTTCTTGGTGCTCCCCATGCTGGGCAGGACCCTTCAGTCAGCCCTGGATGACAACCCAAAGCATAAAATGTCCATGCAGTCAGTGTTCCAGATGGCCTGCCGGCTGGTATGTTACCTGAGCATTGCCTACTCCTGTCCAGGGGATGACACACTGGGTTGGGGTTTATCAGTCTGTTTGTTCATTGACACACTCAGCACACGCCCTCCTCTGCTGGACAGTGGAGGCTAGCACACTGACTGACACAGGTGAACCCGTTAGAGCCAAAGCAATAAACATGACCATGAGGGATGTTCAGGAAGCCATGGAAGTTGCAGGAAGGGGTCCCAGCCTCAAATTGAAGCATTTGATTGGACTCCCCGATGGAGGTTTTTTTCTAAGCTAAGAATAGGAAATAGCAAGGTGCTGAGTGGAGTAAGAGTGGGGGATAAATGGGGAAAGTACTGCAGGCTAAGAATACAGCTTGGGCAAAAGCTTGTATAGGGGAGAGAGCATAAGGCTCTCTCATAAGGTTTATTGGTTCATTACTTCATCCTTTCAATAATATTTATCAGGTCCCTGCTGGATGTCAGACCCTGTCCCAGGGGATGGCAGTACGTGGGGAGCAGCAGGGACATGGTTTTGATGCCTAATGGGAGACGATGGTACTAAACAGTTGCACAAATTGTGAAAACTGCTCTGAATGGAAATATCCCCTGCTATGATGGAGAATAAGAGGACCCAATTCAAATCGCAGAAGCGATGAAAGTGGCAAGGCACTGACATATTAGTTGAATCCCAAAGGTCTTTATGCACAGAGTGTCTGCAGTGTGACATATAAAAGAGGAAAGGGTGGGCCGGCCGCGTGGTGCATTGGTTAAGCGCTGGTTTTGGGATGCCAGCGGCCCCGGTTCAGATCCCACATGAGGGACAGTGACACTGCCCTCTACAGCTAACAACAGCTCCACCTGGAGCTGGGCTGTGCGAACCCCGGTGATGGTGTGGGCTGCAGCCCCTGCTGCAGTGGGCTGCCATAGGCTACAGTGAGTGGCCCGCAGCCAGCGTGAGCGGCTGGCAGCCAAGCATGAGCTGCTGATAGCCGCGGTGAGCGACATCCAGAGGCCAGCGACCGGTCTGCCTCATCCGGGAAGAGCACACTGACGATACCAACAGTGAAGCAACATCCTCCGCAACTAGACTGAAGAACAAAAAGACAGCAACTTGTCTGTTCCCCTTCCCCGATTCCCCAACGCTGTTCCCCTCCGCCAATTCCCCAATAAAATCTTTAAAAAAAAAAAAAAAAAGAGGAAAGGGTAAAAGATAAGGTTGGTGTAGAGGTCAGCAGTGACCAGGTCACAGTGTTTTGAACACCAAGCTGAGGAGCTGGGACTCTGTCCTGGGGAGCCATGGGAAGATTGGGAGCAGGGGAGACACAGGGTTAGCTCTAGATACAGAGGGACCATGTGAGGAGGAGCTGGAGTTGGTGAGATGAAGGTCAAGTGAAGTCAGCATGAGAGAAGACAAGGCCTGAGGAGGGGCCAGCCTGTGAGACAGAGAGTTTGTAGGACAAGGAGAACTTGGTGGACCATTAAGCTTTGAGTTCAAGGGGAGCTTCGGGATGTCATCAGGATTTAACTAAACTCCTGGGCAGTTCAGTATATGGGCTTAGAGCTCAGTGGAAAAGTCAGAGCTAGAGGTAATACAAATGGCTTAACTAAACATTTCTGCTCTCTAGGAGAAATAACAAGAATTCTTTGATGTACATGGGTGTTGGGTTTTTTGCTTTTTTTCCCAGGAGGCAGTAAGTACCCAACTTCTTCCCCTCCTGAGTTTGCACTCATGAAATAGTTATGAGATAGATAGAAAACCGACTATTAGCTTTAATGCTGATTTTTTTTTTTTTTAAGATTTTATTGGGGAATTGATGGAGGGGAACAGTGTTGGGGAATCGGGGAAGGGGAACAGACAAGTTGCTGTCTTTTTGTTCTTCAGTCTAGTTGCGGAGGATGTTGCTTCACTGTTGGTATCGTCATTGCGCTCTTCCCGGATGAGGCAGATCAGTCGCTGGCCTCTGGATGTCGCTCACCGCGGCTATTGGCAGCTCACGCTTGGCTGCCATCCGCTCACGCTGGCTGCGGGCCACTCACTGCAGCCCACGGCAGCCCACTGCAGCAGGGGCTGCAGCCCACACCATCACCGGGGCTCACACAGCCCAGCTCCAGGTGGAGCTGTTGTTAGCTGTGGAGGGCAGTGTCACTGGCCCTCATGTGGGATCCGAACCGGGGCCGCTGGCATCCCAAAACCAGCGCTTAACCAATGCGCCACTCGGCCGGCCCCTGCTGATTTTTTTAAAGCCTAATTAGAAGACATACTTAGGGCTTCCTAATGTGTCACCCAGAATTAGTCAGGTTTAAACCACCCCATCCATCCCCCTCCCTCAGTCACAAGCAGTACCATAGGACCCTAGGCCTAACAGTGGGAATTCATTCACCGGGCTTTGCATCAGTGCCTCTTTGTGTTAGGCATGCTACTCACGGAGATGCTTTTGTCTTCCCCCAGCTGGATGCCCTGGAGTTCCTTCATGAGAATGAGTATGTTCATGGAAATGTGACCGCTGAGAATATCTTTGTGAATCCAGGGGATCTGAGCCAGGTAATAGTTGGGTCCTCCCCACCCTGGGGGTTTTCTGGGCTCAGGACCTCATCTGTCTCAAAACTTCCATTTATTTTACAATGCCTATTACAGACAAATAATTGCTATCCATCATATATAAAGAGCTCCTTTGAATAAATAAGAAGAGATAAGCATCTTAGTAGAAAAATGGACAAAGGATAGGTAAAGCAGTTCATAGAAAAAGAAATCCACAGGTTAGTTAAATACATGAACAGATGATCAACCTCCCTAATAATCACAGAAATGAAAATTAAAACATACTATTTTTCACCCTATGGATGGACAAAATTAAAAAGAATGATAAATATAGATGATAGGGATGTAAGGAAATAGGAATTCTTTATATTCTGTTGGAAGTGTGAATTAGACAGCCTTTTTGGATGGTAACTTGGATACAGCAGTCAAATTTTAAATGCATGTTTTTTTGATCCGCCAGTGCCTTAGGAATATATCCTATCCTTATATTCATAGGACTATTCAAAGATATATGTACAAAATGTTCCTGGCAACACTAATTGTAATAATAAATTGGGAAGACCTTAAATATATATTCCCAGCCTGGTACTGATTAAACAGTGTTTTAAAGTAATTTTTAATTACTCTTTCAGTTGCAAGTGACAGAAATCCAATTTAATATGGCTTAAGCAAAACACGCTCACAGACACACCCAAAATAACATTTGCCCAAATGTTTGGGCACCCTGTGGCCCGGTGAAGTTGACTCATAAAATTGAATATCACAAACTGTGACCAGAAGAAAAGGATGTAGGTCTCACATAGACAAAAGCAACATATGTCCACTGCCCATATGGCAAAATACCATACAGCCATTAAAAAGCAGATGTCGGGCCGGCCGAGTGGCGTGATGGTTAAGCACTGGCTTGGGAAGCCAGGGGCCCCGGTTCAGTCCCACATATGAGGGCCAGTGACACTGCCCTCAAAAAAAAAAAAAAAAAAAAAAAAAAGCAGATGTGGCAAACTATGTGTGTCTGGTGGATAAGCACTTTACTTTCATTTTCCACTCAGTTAAGTCTCATAACAACCCTGCAATGTGGGGACTATCTTTGTATTTGTTTCTACAAATGGAGAAATGAAAGCACAAAAAGTTTCATAACTTACTCAAGCTGGCATTTGAACCTGGTTTATCTGACTCGGGAGTTAATGCATTGAACCACTATTAAAGTGCAAAATGCAGGCTGGCCGAGTGGCGCGGTGGTTGAGCGCTGGTTTGGGAAGCCAGCGGCCCCGGTTTGGGTTCCACATATGAGGGCCAGTGACACTGCCCTCAAAAAAAAAGGGCAAAATGCTGGGTGCCAACAGGAAATAGTGTGGAAGATCCCTCTGTGGAAAACTAGAGCCCCCTCCCCTCCACATGTGTTTGCTGATTATTTAAAGAAAATGATTTGAGGGCCGGCCAAGTGGCGCGGTGGTTAAACGCTGGCTTGGGAAGCCAGCGGCCCCAGTTTGGGTCCCACATATGAGGGCCAGTGACACTGCCCTCAAAAAAAAAAATAAAGAAAGAAAATGATTTGAAACAATGTATAAGAAACTATTTTATTTATTGTTCATGTATTTATTATTTACTGATTATTAGTTTACTGTGTCAGGTTACTTCTGGGCAGTGGGTTTATGGAGTTGGAGAGCAATACGGATGGTGGGTTTGGGTGCTTTTCATTCACACTCTTCTGTACTGTTTGGCATTTGGTCGTTTCAAATTGCACACATGATTTAAATCTCTGATTCCAGAGTCCAAGCTCCTAACATCCAAACTGTACGGCTTCTCCCAATGTACACACAGGTGACCCTGGCAGGCTATGGCTTCGCCTTCCGCTATTCCCCAGGTGGCAGACATGTGGCCTACATGGAAGGTAGCAGGAGCCCACATGAGGGAGACCTCGAGTTCATTAGCATGGACCTGCACAAGGGATGCGGTAAGAGGCCACAGAAAGGGCTCGGGACCATGGAGACATGCTGCTCATACAGAGACAGCTCTAGGTTTTCACCGCCATGGACAGAGATAGCCAGACTCTGGAGTCAGGCTAAGGGAGCCACGATATGGATTCAGGACCATGGACAGCATCCCCAACCATTAGGGAATTGTGGGTAGTGGTTGAGCGCCAAGGACAGAGGGCAGCTGGGCACAAGGAAGCCCTGCAGGTCCAGAGGTTCAGATTCAGGGTCTGGTGTAGACTTGGAACATGAGAGTTGCCCAGGAGTCATACAGGAGATGCTTTTGAAGAAGCAATTAGCTATCCATATCTGGAACACAGGAGTGAAGTCTGGACAGAGACTCAGATATTGGCAGGATCTCAGGAGTTGTCAGCTGAAGCCTGGGAAAGGAATGAGATTATCCAAGGAAAGTGTACAGAGTGAGGAGAGAGCCTAGGCAGATTCCTTGAGGAGGTCTCAGCCCTTTTTTCCCAAATCACTTGGTATCATGTCCATCCATGTGCCTGCCTGCGTCCTCCCACCAGACTGAGGTCACCCAGGGAATAGATGGTGCCTGTGCCTCCAGATCAGGCGACGAAAGGTCTGACACCGTCAACTCTCAGTGTTCATTGAATGCTTACACGAATTGTTATCTAAATTATGACATTTAGGAAGTGTAAGAAAAAACCCAGTGATTTCCTTTGCTCCCCTACCAAGGCTGTATTCAGTGCCCACCCTTCTGGGCTCCCTCATGCTCTGTCCTGTGTCATCTGTAGCTCAGGTAATCCCACAATATAACCATCTCTACATGACTGTGAAGGGCTGGGACTCAGCCAAACTCTTCTCTAGAATTTGAGAATGGGATGGGGCCTGCTGCACAGGGCTCTGAGGGCTCAATGGATGAATGAATGCATAAATGAAAGGCAAGTAAATGAGAGAGTGAGTTAGTGAAAGTAGGGATGAAGGGATGGCTGGCTGAGTAGCTGAGAGTCATGAGAGAGTGAAAGTAGGCAAATGAAGAGTGAATGAACAGATGAGAGCCCATACATTTGGGTGGCTGAGTATGTGAGTGCGTGGTTGAGTCAGAGAGAGAAAGGAAGGAGGTGAATGTATCAGTGAGTGAAACATCCAGACTGAGTTGCCACCTCTTTCCCTCCTTCCCCAGGGCCCTCCCGCCGCAGTGACCTCCAGACCCTAGGTTACTGTTTGCTGAAGTGGCTTTATGGGACCCTGCCGTGGACAAGGTGCCTTCCTAACACTGAGGATATCATGAAGCTGAAACAGAAGTGAGTCTAGGGGTCAGCAGAGCCCAGCACTGGCCCCAGCACCCCTGCAGGTGGGGCAGAATCTCAGAGCCCAACAGGGGACAAAAAGAGGGAGAGGTAACATCTGGCAGAGCCAAGGCTTCTGCAGTTCTCAGGTGTGTGCTCTACCATACATTACAGCAGAGAAGAGCATGGGCTCTGGAGCCATGCTGCCTGGGGTCAGACTCTGGCCCTACCACTGGAGGGTGTTGGGTGGGCAGCTTGACTTCCATAAGCCTCAGTGTCCTCAGTAATATGGGATCTTATTAGCACCCGCTGCAGGGGGTGTGGAAAGATTCAAGGGAGTCAAATACACAGCACTCAGCACAGAGCCTGGCCTGTAGAAAATGCTCACCATTCACAGGACACCATGACTCATTCATTCCTTCACAGGCATGTGGACAACCTAAGCAGTTAGGTCTGGGCCCTGCCTCAGCATAGGGCTACACCTGCCACCGGTGTTGCTCCCCTCCCTCACCTCTGCAAGTAAAACCACCAGCTCCTGCTAGTTCTGGTTTATACATTCAGCACCAAGGACAGCGAGAGGGCGCTGGGGTGGAGAGTTCAGCACCACGGACAGACGTCAACTTCGCACAGAAAGAAGCACAGGCATTTTGCTCTTCAGTACCAAGGACAGTGGGCATCAACACTGGGGAAGCCCTGCAGGTCTAGAGGTTGGGAATCAAGATCTAGGATAGACTTGGGCGGATGAAAGTTACCTAGGAGTCATCCAGGAGCTGCTGTCCAAGAGATGGTTAGCTGTTTATGTCTGAGGTGTAGGAATGAAGTCTAAACAAGATTCAAACCTCAGCAGTATCTCAGGAGTTGTCAACAGAAGTCTTGGGAAAGGATGAGATTTTCCAGGTAAAGTGCAGAGTGGGAAAAGGGAAAACGCCAGCAACCAACATTGGGTCCATCATACTTCTCAGTCCTTAGTGTGCTGTCACTGGTTCATCTTGAGCCTCTCTCTCACTTGGCTCCTTTTTATATCCCCCATCTTCCTTCTCTCAGCCGTGGACACCCACTCAAACATTTTCTGTGATACATTTGTTTAAATGTATTTGTATCCTTAAACTTGCATACTGGTAGTGGTACTGCATGTATTTGACTTGCTTAAATGGTATTCTCTGAATCTCATCTGTGTCTGACTTTTTTTCACTTAACACTATGTTCTTCAACTTTAACCATGTCATTACATGTGCTTCAAGTTTGCTGCTCCTGAATACTGCTTTTAAATAAGTTTGTACAGCTATGTCTGTGTCCTTGAACAATACATGATGAGTGTATTTAATTTGTATAAATGGTACTCTGCTCTAAATTTCACTGTTGCTTGCTGTATTTTATTTTTTTTTGAGGGCAGTGTCGCTGGCCCTCATATGTGGGACCTAACGGGGGCCGCTGGCTTCCGAAACCAGCGCTTAACCACCACGCCACTCAGCCGGCCCTCAATGCTGTGTTTTTGAACTTTTAGTTACATTGCTAATTCAGTACCTCTGAATACTTCTCCTGAATTTGTTTGTTTGGATGTATCTGTGCCCTTGAGATATATGTCGTGTTGTTGGGTATGTGCGTGATTGGCATAAGTGGTACCATGCCCTGAATCTCATCTTCAGGTTCCAGCTTAATCATCACTCCCAGGAACCCCTTCCCTCACCCTCACTGCATCAAGTCTCCTGCTAGCACATGCTCGGAGGAAGGGATTTGCCCCTGTCACATTGGTCTGCTTATGATGACATGTTCAAGGCTAATATTTATCATATGCTTGTCTGTGCCCAGCAGTGCATCCAGTGCTTCCCTGCGTCACCCTCAGAATAATTCTGAAATAAATGCTCTTATCATCTAAGACACAGAGAGCTTAGGTAATCAGCCCAAGTCACACAGGACACTTACACTCAACACTCAGGCCATTTGACTGCAGAGAGGCCCTTTTACCTCAAAGCCAGTGTCTCCCAAGTGTGGGAGGTTTGTCATGGGTAGATTGGTGGCACTTAGACACAGCCTTCCTCCAACTGACAAATACGTATGAACCACCTACTATGCTCCAGGCTTCTTTCTAGGCCCTGGGATACAGGAATAACTAAGACACACATCCTTGTTCTCAGGGAACTCACACCTAGTAGGGGAGACAGTAAAGAGATAAAGAGTGAAACACAGCATGGCAGAAAGCAAACGGCCACAGAGGGAGTGCCGGGCACATGAAGATGCCCCACAAAGAGATGTGAGTGGTTGCTGTCATTCTGGACCCCCAGACCAGGCTTGTCGGGTGACTCAAGGCAGTGACCAAAATGACCACGAGGGGGCGATGTTGGCACATGCAGGTTTTCTGGAACCCTAACTTGTACTCTAGACCATTTCTCACTGGTGTGCGTGGCCTTTTTACATTCATTCAACAAATATTTATTCATTTTCTTGTACATCCTAGTTCATGACAGAATGAATGACTGAAAGAAACACGGGAGGGCCGGCCGAGTGGCGCGGTGGTTAAGCGCTGGCTTGGGAAGCTGGCGGCCCCGGTTCGGGTCCCACATATGAGGGCCAGTGACACTGCCCTCAAAAAAAAAAAAAAAAAACACGGGAGATGGTGTGATGCCCCAACGCTTTCAGGTGTGCAAGGTCCCCAGCTGGGAAAGCACAGACATGAATCTCATTCAGTCCCTGCTCTTAAGGCTGCTAGGGGCAGGGAGGTCCCACAGACACGACAGTGACAGCCTTTGCGGGGAGGAATTGCTCATGGAGTTTACAACGTCCTGAGGATGGCACAGCCCTTTCCGGCCTTCACTCGTGCTCTCAGTCATTCATTCACCATACACATTCTGAGGCTGTGAGTAGAGAGGGGTTGGATCCAGCCCTTCCTCCACGCGTGTCTTGCCAGTTGCTGTAGGGCTTCTGTGGACCTCTGCAGCAGTGCACAGGTACTCAGGAAGGTCAAGTTCCTCTGCCTGGAGGGGAAGCTTCCAGGAGACCAGCCCTCGAGCCATATCCAGAAGGGAGAGCAGCCACCTGGCAGGTGTCAAGTTGGGGAAAGACCATCCGGGGTAAAGGATAATAGGATGTGCAGAGGCTGGGAGATGCGGGTGGATCCTTGACTGGGTTGGGGGACTAGAAAAAGTTTAGTGTGACTAGAGCATTACTTGGGAGAGAGGAAGTCAGGGAAACAAGGCCAGAAGGGCTGGCGCCTTGCATGCCAGGGACTTTCCCCCAGGGTGCTGGGGAGCCCCAGCAGGGCCAAGAACAGAGGGCAGCAGCAGCTCTGGGTGTAAAGACTCTGGGGCCATATGGGGGATGCATGCGAAGCTGGAGAAGAGGCTGAAATCCAGGGAGACAGCATGAGGCCTGGGCTGCGCCCAGAGCCACGAACAGAGGAGGGATGGGGCAGAGAGGATTGGGAATCAGGAGGGTGGGGCTTGGAGATTTCTGGGCTGTGGGGGAAGGAAAGGACAGTGCCCAATGACTGGGTGGACCAAGGGGAGCCAGGCCAGTGGAGATACAGTGGGCTGGGACTCTGAGGGTGGAGCAAAGGAAGTAAACGAATTTCCATTTTTCCTGAGTAATACAAGAGGGTGTGTGTGTGTAAATACACATTTATATATATATATACACACACACACACACACACACACACACAAATATCTGTATGTGGATAAGATAGTCTTAATTACACATTTCTTATTTGTGAATTTACCCACTCACTAAAATGTATTTGTAACTCCAAAATCAATACTCATGGTGCTTTGGTGGTCATTCTCAGACATGCGGACTGGAGTAAATTTTGAGTCACCCAGTGCCCGCGATCCCAGCTGAGGCAGAACAAGGCGACCCTCTGCCTTCTTGGTTCAGCTCTCACACTGTAAACCAATGTCCTTTTTGCGGTCTATCTAAAGCCACATTTCCCACATTTTTGTGCTTTATGTTGGTGATTTTGCTGTTTAAAGTGGCCCCAAGCATAGTGCTTAAGAGCTGTCTAGTGTCCCTAAGTGCAGGGAGGCTGTGATGTGGCTTATGGAGAAAAAGCCTGTGAGATGAGCTTCCTTCAGGCAGGAGATGGAGAACCGTTGGCCATGAGTTCAATGTGAATCGACCCACATTATATTAAATACAGTGTCTTTAAACATAAACATACATAAAACAAGGTGATGTATTGATCAGTTGACAAAACGTGACAAGAGGCTTGCAGGAACTTAATGCTATGTTTGCCCTAAAAGCAGGTTCAGAATTGGCTAATTCAATGTTCGAGGTGACTCTATAGGGCATAACTACTGTGAATGACAAGAACCTACTGTACATCTTTGAGACATTTTGTTTAAAAGGTTGCTCTCCCGGGGCTGGCCGAGTGGCTCAGTTGGTTAAGAGCTCGCTCAAGAGTGTGAGCTGAGCTCTTAGCAACAGCAGTTCGATGCCCAGCCCGAGCTGAGCTGCGGTTGAGCTGCCAACAGGTGGCAGGATGGCTCAGCCTAAAAAGAAAGAAAAGAAAAAGGTTGCTCTCCCTTCCCAAAAAGACCTTTCACATATACCTCTGTCCTGCCAGGTTTCTTGACAACCCAGAGACCCTCGTGGGACAGTGCAGTCGCTGGAGTCCCTCAGGTATGTCCTGAAGGGGAAGGATGGGGGGGAGGGGCATGGCAGGACCAGGGGTTTTGGGTCCACATGGAGTTGCTTCTCTTTACACCCTTGTTTTCTCTTCTTGAGTTTTCCAAATTGCATGTGTATATGTGCTCATTGTAGAAAAACAAAAATCTTCCCCAAAATTTCAGAAGTGTTCCTGAACAATAATAATAGTACACAAACACACACGCATAATGTTTTTTTTTAATGGAATCTTATTATGTGTATTGGTCTCCAACTTGATTTTTTTCATTTAAGAAGAGTATATCTTGGAGATGTTTTGTGTTGGTATTTGTATAATTTTGTCAGTATTTTTTTAAATTGTGGTAAAGTACACATAATATCAGTATTTTAAAACTGCAGTTGTGACTCATTAGTGTGTCATTAAGTCAATTTAATGTGTCAGGAACAGGATTCTTAAAAATTTAAAAGAACACAAAAAATGTAAGTATCTTGCTGGAGTTAAGGAAATGTGAGCTGTTATAGTTGCAGTTCATCAACTGGTCTTACCAGGGACATTCATGCCCATGCTGGCATCTGGTGGCTTGACTGGGGCAGCTGGTTCAAGTGACTCCTGTCCTTCCTGTTTGGCAGTTGTCACTGGCTTGTCACTGGAAGGTCTCGAAGTCCTCAGCTGGGATGGCTCATCCTTGCTTTTTAAGGTCACACATCCATGAAGAAAGTTGGGCTAGACCAGTGGTCGGCAAACTGCGGCTCGCGAGCCACATGCGGCTCTTTGGCCACATACATGTGGCTCTGAAGTAAAATTGAAAATGAAAATAAAACCATCATAGTTGCATTTATAAAATGTTTAAAGGATATTATTCATATAATGGTGATTTCATTTGTTTAGTGGCTCTCGAATAATTTTTAAATTGTTGGGAGGGACAGGATTGGCTTTTCCGTCTCAAAAGTTTGCCGACCCCTGGACTAGCATAACTTTCTTCATATGCAGCTTCCTAAGAAGGCAAGCGTGGATGCGGTTGAGCACAGGAGTCCCAGAACACCATTTCTGCTACATTTAAGCAAGTCGCAAGGCCAGCCCACCCTCCAGAGGTGGAGAAGTAGCAGTCACATTGCAAGGGGACGCACATGCAGCGGTGGCAGGAGCTGCAAACAGTCTGCTATCTGCTGCTCCCTCTACGTATACAGCAAACATAGATAAATACCTATAAAGCCACATGGTTTTGTTTTACAAAACTCTTGGGGTTTTTTTACAAAAGTATTTTTGTTTTTATTAAAGTATTTTTGTTTTATTTAATAAAAACAAAAATAGACTCACCATGCATAAATTTGGGTCGACAGCTCACATTTTTCATAATTACTATTGGGGCTATTTTTCTCTGTTCTCACTCATACATCGACTGCAGCTTTTCTTAACAGCCACACAGTATCATGGTTTGGTTGGCTGCTAAACCATCATTTTTTTTTTGTGTTGTTTTGTTTTTTGAGGGCAGTGTCACTGGCCCTCATATGTGGGACCCGAACCAGGGCTGCTGGCCTCCCAAGCCAGCGCCCAACCACCGCGCCACTCGGTTGGCCCTAAACCATCATTTTTAAAGCCAATCACTTTGAATTTTTAGGCTGGTTTTTTTTTTTTTTCCTCAACGTTCTTTCTGTAGAACTACATTGCTCTCTAAGCAGGAGGCAGGATGAGACAGAAATGGATATTTTGTGGCCTCTAGCTCTGTTTAAGGGCTCGTTTTTTAATTACCTGAAACCCCTGGCTTCAAATCATGGCTCTGCTGCTCAAGTAAAACTCCTCTCCAGCCTTAGGTTCTTGCTCCTTAAAGAATGAGCCCTGCTACTCCTGATGGTGGAGCTAGGAGGGGGCGGGACGTGGGAGATGGGCGGGTCCAGCCCTCCTAGGGGAGGAAGTCCCAACCTCCAGTTCCACAGTCAGACCTGCAGGTACCAGCCAGGGGGCCTTCAGTGGGTAAATGTGCCCCTCTGAGCCTCAGCATGTATAGAATGGGGCCATTAATAGCCACCACCTGCGGGGTTACCCAGAGAATTCAATGTAGGACCCTCTGCACAGAGCTGGGCCCAAGGGCACTGCCTCAGCTTCTGCTGCTGCCCTAATTTAGTGAGCTTTTTTTTTTTTTGAGGGCAGTTTCACTGACCCTCATATGTGGGACCCGAACCGGGGCCGCTGGCGTCCCAAGCCAGCGCTTAACCAATGCGCCACTCAGCCGGCCCTTTAGTGAGCTTTTTAGCTCAGCCCCTGGCCAGTGATAGACATTCCCTAAGTGGGGCTGCTATGACTGTTCCTACTGGTATCATAATTGGCACTTTTTAAAAGTGTGATGATACTGTGCTTATTTAGGGGGCAAAAAAAAAACAAACACCAAGAACCTTTGTCTTTTAAAGTAGCCTTTATCTTTTAAACTGTCCCTGGAGCTTGTGTCTGTAAGAATTGTTTTACATTTTGAAATGGCTGAGAAAAAAAAAAATGAAAACAAGAACATTTCATGACCTGTGAAGCTTAACTGAAATTGAAGGTGTAGTGTCCATAAATAAAGTTGTCTGGGCACACAACCACACCCATTCGCTTATCTGTCACCTGTGACTGCTTTTTGTGCAAACACAGCTGAGTTGAGTCCTTGTGACACAGACTAAGTGGCTTGGCTCGCAAAGCCAAAAATATTTACTCTCTGAACTGTCGCGTCCAGTATGACAAGAGCGGTGAGACTTGAGAAAGGGCGGCACAGGATTAATAAAAACAGGAGCCAAGAATAGATTATAAGCAGGGCCAAGGGGCTGCAGCCTCAATGGACCCCAAATTGGGCCAAACCCGTAACTTTTATTAGTGATCTTACAAGGAAGTAAAATTTGCATTTTTCCTGGTCTGTGGATTTCATACCTGCTGGCTATTTTCCCCGATTGTCCCCATTGTGCTCCAACACAATTGTGCCTTCACACACACGCATCACTCCAGGGGATGGAGTCACTCTACCACACCATCCAATAAGGGAGATTGCCTGATATCATTTCATCAGGTCTCAGCATTCCGAGACACTTCCTTGATGTCACTTTTGACATGGGGTTAGTGTGGGTGTGGACAAATGGTTTTGCAGCTGTAAGGCAACACTGAACGTTATAGTAAAAGTTTGCTGGCCCTGTTTTAGGGATAACACTAAATATTTACAGGTAAAAATGAAATAATTAGCTAGAATTTGCTTTAAAACAATACAAGGCAACAGCTCCATACCTCAGGGTTTAGAGCACTGGTCTTGTAAAACAATATGGAAGGGGGCAGTGGTAGAGGTTTGGATGAAAAATTGGCTGAATTGACAATTGTTCACATTGGGTGATGGGTTCGCTGGTATTCGCCATACCATTCTACTGTTGCATGTGTGATGTTTTCAAAAATAAAAAAAAATGTAAGTGCCTGTGGCAGTGCCAGGCACAGAGGACATGGTAGTTGAGAGCCTCTGGCACAGCCCCCAGGCTTTGGGTTGGGGACCCTTCTGAGGCTTCTCCCGCGGTGGGGGTGTCTTGACCAGAGACCCTGCAGAAGTACCTGAAGGTGGTGATGGCCCTCAAGTACGACGAGAAGCCGCCTTACGCCATGCTGAGGAGTGATCTGAAAGCCCTGTTGCAGGATCTGCGGGTGTCAGCCTACGACCCCATGGACCTCCAGATGGTGCCATAGCTGCTTTCCGTGGGAAGCGTTTGTGAGTCTTAACTTCCTCCCTTGCCACCCCCGGCCCTGCTTTCCAGATGCCACTTGATGTTTATTCTGGGGTCCAACTTCCCAGGTAGATGCTGAATTTTCCCACATGGTTCTTGAACTTTCCAACCCCACAGGAGTCACAAGTAGCAGAAACCTGACTCAAACTGGCTTTTAGAAAGAGGGGGATTGAAGGGCCGGCCAAGTCGTGCGGTGGTTAAGCGCTGGCTTGGGAAGCCAGCAGCCCCGGTTCGATTCCACATGTGAGGGCTAGTGACACTGCCCTCAAAAAAAAAAAAAAAAAAAGAAAGGGGGATTGATTGGCTCTTGTAGCTAGAAAATTCTTAGGGGGAAACTTTAGGCATGGATGGATACAGGGCCTGGAAAATAGCATCAAGAGGTTATTTGTCTCTGCCTTTCTCTGTCCCTTCTTTTGTCCCTCTGTCCCTCTACCCGTCCCCCTGTAGTCTCTGCTGCCCTTTGGGTTGGCTCCCCTACCCCACAGACAAAAACTCACTGGCTCTGTGCCCTTGGCCACACCTTGCTCTTTTCACTTCGTGGTTTATCTTGTAGCCTTTCCCTGTCAGCACGTACGTTCTTGTTTATGGCAGCGCCATACTCCCTTGTGTGGATGAAACATACTCTTCTTAACTAGTGGTCGGACTTTGCTGATTTCCTGGGTTTTGTTTTGTGAACCACATTGCCTTGCGGACCTGCGTGCCCAGGCCTCTGCTGTGCGCCTGTGACTATGGATGGAGCTCCCATTCTGGAAGAGATGACTACACTGTACCTGTTTACGCTCCCATTGGCACCGAGTGAGAGCATAGAGGAATTTTTGGAATTCACTAAACTAATTTCACTCTGTAGTCAGTTTTGGCAAGGCCACGTGGGTGTTCTAAGGCCTTCCTGTCCGCCGAGTTGTAATTTCTGTCATAAGGGCTGGGTGGAACCCAAGCACAGTATTGTCTAATGGATTCTCGAATGGAAGCGACATTGCCTCCAAGGGGGCATTTGTCACTGTCTGCAGACATGCTTGGTTATCACAACTGGGGAGAGGGTGCCACTGGCATCTAGTGAGTAGAGACCAGGGATGCTGCTCAGCATGGGACAACGCACAGACCAGCCACACCCCAGAGTCATTGGCCCCAGTGCCAGTCATGCCAAGACTGAGGGAGCCAGGTCCAAATGCAGCATCCTCCTGCCTTCTGCAGCAGGCTTCTTCCTGGTGGCACCTTGATGACAGTGTGTCTTCAGCCCTGCTCCCTTCATGCCCATCCCAGGGCTGACAGCATGAGATAACATGTGTATAAAGCTCTTCGCACAGGCCCAGTCACACACTGCTCCAAAAATGCCAGGGTGTGTGTTTGGTTTTTTCCTCAGGGTGGTGGGTGCTTGGCCTTCACCACAGGCACTCTCCAAAATGAGGGTGTGACTTCTCACATAGCTCACCCCTGTCCCAGTCTCTAAAGTTTAGCAGATGGTGCCCCTGTCCCCCAGGTATTCAAGAGACCTCTGGGCCCTCCCCACACCCGTCCCTCCTTCACCCTGTCCCTCCAAGCAGTTTCCATGTCCCTTCTAGTCCATCTCCTCCAGCCTCTGCCTCCGCCCTCTCCCCAGGATCCCCCAGAAGTGGTGAACTGGGCGGTCACTTGTCATAGTCACCCTACTGGTGCTAATCTCCATGAGGGTGGGGTTATATCTTTCTCTAGCACCTATCTTCTTGCACTTCGCTGGCCTGGCACTCAGAGACTCCATCATATGTGTCGAGTGAGCAACCAGTCTTCTCATCAGTGCTGGCCTGTCTTGTAGTGCCTTCCTGTCCGCACAATACAATGGAAATTTTTTTTTTTTTTAGCTGAGCCATCCTGCCACCTGTTGGCAGCTCAATGGCAGCTCAGCTCGGGCTGGGCATCGAACTGCTGTTGCTCAGAGCTCAGCTCGCACTCTTGAGCGAGCTCTTAACCAACTGAGCCACTCAGCCGGCCCCACAATGAAAATTTTAAAACTCAAAATTAACCACTACTTTCAGGATCATTATAGTTTCAGATCTGCTTACTTTCTGGGGACCACTTAGCAGCAGGTTTGTCCCTTGGTTAGGAACTTACTGAAGTACTATCTAAGGAGTGCAGTGACCTTGGAGTAACTTGAAGATCATCTCGTCCTTGCTTTATGGCAATTCCTTGCCTTGGCCTGCACAGCTAACATCCCCTCCTCCCCTCGCTCCTCAATCCACTCTGTGCCAGCCACACTGCCAAGCTTGATCCCACCTCAGGACCTTTGCGCTTGCCATTCCCACAATCTGGAATGCTTTTCCCTTATTTTTTTGGGTGTGGCTGCCTCTTTCTCATTACTGGCTCTCAGACCATAAGGCCTTCCTTGATCACTCCATCTCCTATGAGGCACCTCCCCTTCCTCCTTTCTTATCACCTCTCTTATTACAGCCCATATCCCCCACTGGAGGAAGTATGTGTTTAATTTGTAGTGTCTCCACCTCCCTCCTCAAAATTGTAAGCCCAGCAAAGGTTTTTTATTCCCTTTGTCCATGGTGGTATCCCCAGTCCCTAGAAAGTGCCTATCACACAGTGGAGGCTTAAAGGGAGCTCCTTGAATGAGTAAGACACCAACAGCTGATTTTATTGTCTTCCAGAACTTTCAACTTGCAGTTCCAAAACTTTCAACTTGAAAAAAAAAAAAATGAGAAGAAGAAATGTGACTCCGGGCCTGCTGTAGAATCACAGATAAACTTCTGGAAAGATCCCTCCAATGTGCATTTCTGCCACTTCTTTAGGTGACACTACTGATGGTATCTATTAGCGTCAGGGAACCCAGCAGTTTGACTCCAGGTAACAACCACCTTCCTGCTGTCGCTTCCTTTCAGCTGTTGTCTTCTGCTAGTCTTGGGGGTTGTGAACAGAGAAGACCCACAACTCAGGGTTGAGCCGGCCCCCTCAGTGGGGACCCTTCCTACCATTGGCATCATTATGCTTTGGTAATAAATTATTTCACTGGAGTTTGGAGAGTCAAGTGTCTGTAAAAGAAGTTCTTTTTGGAAAAGTCTAGCTTCCTTTTTTGCCCCATCCACCCATCCCTTCAACCTTACACCCAGCCATTCATTCTGTCATTCATCTGTTCAAACTTTCATGTAGATCCCCACCCACCCATTCTTCCATTTATCTATCCACCCATCCATCCTTCCATGTACAAGGTGTGATCAAACAATATGATGAATGTTTAAATAAAAAAAAAATATATATTACAGTAAAAGACACATTGCCATTAATCCCCCTCAAAATACACCCCCTTGCTTCGAACACAATTATCTCATCATTCTTGCCACTTTCTGAAGAAGTTCCAGAAGTCCTCTTTTGTGAGTATCTTTAGTTGTGCTGTCATGGCTGCCTTGATGTCCTGAATCACTTCAAAAAGTTTACCTTTCGGGCCAGCCGAGTGGCGCGGTGGTTGGGCACTGGCTTAGGAAGCCAGCGGCCCTGGTTTGGATCCCACATATGAGAGCCAGTGACACTGCCCTGAAAAAAAAAAAAAAGTTTTCCTTTCAGGGTCATTATGACTGGGGTAGATCCAGATCAATGAATAAGGTACATGAGGACACACTGTAATTTTTCTATCTGACAGAAATTGCCGTACCAGAAGCAGTGTGTAACACAGAATGTTGTTATGATGAAGGATGATTGACCGCACATTTTAAAACACACCTTCTCTCAACCATAGCACTGAACAAGTTGACACTTGTCACACAGTTACGAAGGTTCGACACACTGCTTCCCTTATTGAAGATCCCTGCCTTCCCACTGGATGGCACTGGGCAGCAGCATTTGCCATAGTTTTTTATCACAACACAAAGGCTTCGTGTCACACATCGCTTCTGGTACAGCAATTTCTATCAAATAAAAACATTACGGGAAGGGCCGGCCGAGTGGCGTGATGGTTAAGCGCTGGCCTAGGAAGCCAGCAGCCCCGGTTTGATCCCACATATGAGGGCCAGTGACACTGCCCTCAAAAGAAAAAAAAAATTACAGGGCCAGCCAAGTGGCTCAGTTGGTTAAGAGCTCGCTCAAGAGTGCGAGCTGATGGCCAGCCGGAGCTGAGCAGCCGCTTAGTTGCCAACAGGTGGCAGGATGGCTCGGCTAAAACAAAACAAAACGTTACGGTGTGTCCTCATTTACCTTATTCACTGGATCTGGCACCATGTGACTTCTCACTCTTCCCCAAAATAAAAATGACCATGAAGGGTAAACATTTTGAATCGATTCAGGAAATCAAGGCAGCCATGACAGTGCAACTAAAGACATTCATGAAAGAGGACTTCCAGAACTGCTTCAGAAAGTGGCAAGAACAATGTGATTGAAGAAAGGAGGACTATTTTGAGGGGATTAATGGCAATGTGTCTTTTACTGTAATAATTTTTAATTTTAAACATTCACTGTATTTTTCTCTTTTTTAAAGATTTTATTCAGGATTAGGGGAGGGGACCAGCCAAGTTGTTCTTCATTCTTCGTTGTGGAGGGCACCAGTTGCCATCTGGCTTCCCAGCGGCAGCTCGTGGTCTCTAAGCTCAAGGTGCTGTGTTCAATTGTAGTTGCGGGTGGACATAGCCACCATCCAATGTGCTAGTCAAACCTGGCAGCCTTGTTAAGAGCACACGCCCTTGGGCCTGCCGAGTGGTGTGGTGGTTAAGAGCTGGTTTGGGAGGCCAGCAGCCCCGGTTCGGGTCCCACATATGAGGGCCAGTGACACTGCCCTAAGGGCTGGCCGAGTGGCGCGGTGGTTAAGCGCTGGCCTGGGAAGCCAGCGGCCCCGGTTCGGTCCCACATATGAGGGCCAGTGACACTGCCCTCAAAAAAAAAAAAAAAAAAAAAAAAAGGAGTGCACACCCTATCCATTGAGCCATCCGGGCGGCATCTCAGCTCAAGGTGCCGAGTTCAATCTTTAGCTGCAGGTGGGCATAGCCCACCATTGAACAGGCAATCTTGTTGTTACACCAGCTGAGCCATCCTGCCACCTGTTGGCAGCTCAGGGACAGCTCAGCTACGGCACAGCGTTCACTGGCCCATGTGGGGATTGAACCGGTGGCCCTGTTGCTCAGAGCACGTGCTGTAAGCCAACTCTTAACCAACTGAGCCACTTGGCCAGCACCTCACTATATTTTTTTTTTTGAGGGCAGTGTCACTGGCCCTCATATGTGGGATTTGAACCAGGGCCGCTGGCATCCCAAGCCAGCTCTTAACCACCACGCCACTTGGCCGGCTCTCACTGTATTTTTTTTGTCATACCTCATACACATGCTCCTTGACTTACCATGTGGTTACATTGCAATAAGCCCTTGGTAACCCAAAAATACACCCACGTACACAAAAAAAGAACTCAAATATAAAACTATGAAACTTCTAGAAGAAAACAGGACAAAGTCCTGGGTTTGGTTTAAAAAAGAAAGAAAAAAAGGAACTGCATTTAATACTACAGTGTAAAGTGTCTGTTGTTAACCCTTGTGACCACGTGGCTGACTGGGAGCTGTGCTCACAGCTGCTGCCTAGCATCATAAGAGAATCATAGGCATACCACTAGCCCAGGAAAAGATCAAAATTCAAAGTATGGTTTCTACTGGATGCATATTGCTTTTGCACCATCGTAAAGTCAAAAAATTGTAAGTGGAATCATTGTAAGTTGGGGACTGCCTACATTTGCCCATCTACCCACCTTCCCACCCACCCTTTCATCCATCAGTTCACCCCTCCTTCCATTCATTCATCCATTCATTTACCATTCGCTCTCCCATCAACTTACCCTTCTTTCCATACATTCATTCTTCCTTTTATCCAACAAATATTCAAGCAGGCATTTCTCAAGATGTGCAACATGGCAGGCATCGTTCTGCATGGAGGAGCCTGATGGACAAGACACACCCCAGGGGGTGGGAATGACTCGCATGCCACCTGGAGCCCGTCTTTATCCCCTACACAGCTTCTCTGCCCCAAACTGAAACCCTAGCTCAAAGTTAAGCAGACGTTTTTGGTGCTGGTGCTGGTGCTGGTGGCAGATTTGTAAAGTAATTTTTACTGCAGGACCCTCTGAGCCTTCAGTTGTGGTGCATCTCCCATAGGGGCCCCGTATGCAGCTGGGAAGGACAAATTGTTCCTTTTGGTTGTGAAATATTATTTTCTTGTGAAAAAGCCTTGCTTCTAAGGCTAGAACAAGTAAATCCCTGCCAGATGAGACCTCAGAAACAACGGCACATGTTTTTAGAGACTCTCTTACTGGTGTTAAAAAAAACAAAATTTAGGACTGGCCGTGTGGCGCATTGGTTAAGAGCTGGTTTTGGGATGATAGCGGCCCCAGTTCAGATCCCACATATGAGGGCCAGTGACACTGCCCTCTACAGCTAAAACAGCTCCACCTGGAGCTGGGCTGTGCGAGCCCCCGCAATGGTGTAGGCTGCAGCCCCTGCTGCAGTGGGCTGCCATAAGCTGCAGTGAGTGGCCGGCAGCCAGAGTGAGCGGCTGGCAACCAGCATTGAGCTGCCAATAGCTGCAGTGAACAACCATCCAGAGGCCGGCGACCAATCTGCCTCATCTGGGAAGAATGCAATGACGATACCAACATGGGCCAGTGAAGCAACGTCCTCCTCAACTAGACTGAAGAACAAGAAGACAGCAACTTGTCTGTTCCCCACCCCCGATTCCCCAATAAAACCTTTAAAAAAAAAATTTAAAGATCTTATTGTCTTTAGTCAATGAGTCATGAGTCCGGCAGCATCCCATCGAGCAGATAGACAGGAGCTCTGAGGAGTTTTATATAATGAAAGACTTCTATAGGCAGAAAGGAGCGGGAACAAGGAAGTTGTACGAGGCAAAAACGTGGCTTGGTTATTGCAAAGTCACCTTCCTTTAGGAGATGGCAGGGGTCTGTCAGGCAGATGACCTCGCCAATGCTGCTGCGGTGATTCTGGATTCATTTGTTCAAGATTCAGTTTCTGAGAGAGTCGAGACTGTCATTAAGTCTCAGTTTGGTGACATGGGGCTTAGCACAAGCAACCCCATTTGGGGCCTATTGTCTTATTTTTTACACTGATTTGGAAGTTAAGGGGGAAATTTTTACTTTGATGAAGCTATTACAAAGACAAATCATGATGGATGTTTGTGAAAAATGTAGACAGTGTTTATTCAAAATGGAGGCACAGCATGAATGATTCTAGGAAGGTGTCAGCTGCCCTGCCAGTCTTCTCCATAATGCTGTTCAAACAGCATGTCATGTCTTTTCTATTGACATCGAAGGAAATTGTTTTCTTACTTAGCATTCATATGTTTGAATTGAGTGATTAAAGGATTTTTATGATTTGCTGCCATTCAGTACTCTTCAGTTCTCTGTCATTCAAAACCCCAATGGCTTTTTTTAAAGATTTTATTGGGGAATTGGGGGAGGGGAACAGCATTGGGGAATCGGAGAAGGGGAATAGACAAGTTGCTGTCTTTTTTGTTCTTCAGTCTAGTTGCGGAGGATGTTGCTTCACTGGCCCATGTTGGTATCATCATTGCACTCTTCCCAAATGAGGCAGATAGGTCTCCAGCCTCTGGATGTCGCTCACTGCGGCTATTGGCAGCTCACGCTGGCTGCCGGCCACTAACTGTAGCCTATGGCAGCCCACTGCAGCAGGGGCTGCAGCCTACACCGTCGCTGGGACTCACACAGCCCAGCTCCAGGTGGAGCTGTTGTTAGCTGTGGAGGGCAGTGTCCCTGGCCCTCATATGTGGGATCTGAACTGGGGCCGCTGGCATCCCAAAACCAGCTGTTGTTAGCTGTGGAGGGCAGTGTCACTGGCCCTCATATGTGGGATCTGAACTGGGGCCGCTGGCATCCCAAAACCAGCTCTTAACCACTGCTCCACTCGGCTGGCCCCCCAATGGCTTTTTAACAAGTGAAGTTGAGAAAATCCTGTTCACTCATTTGAAGCACAGAAATTATACTTTAGTTCTGAAGAAGAGGTCCCCAAAATTCTTGACTTTTGAAATTATCCATGGAGGAAAACATTTTTTATTTCTTACTTATAATTTCCAATATCTGTCTATCAGGATTATGTAAATTGAAAGAACAGAAAACAGTATTAAGTGCTCTGTTGTTTACAAAAATTTCTTGAATGTATTAAAGAAAGAATTGAAAAATTTACCTCTTTAAGTGTAAAAGCTATTCTTTTTTAAATTTGTTTTTTATTAGTTTCAGGTGTGCAAAGCAAAGTAATAGTTAGACATTTAAACCCCTCATAAAGTGATAACCCACCCCCCAAGCTACTACCCTTCTAACAACTTATATACCTGTTACAATACCATCGACTGTCTTCCCCATGTTGTACTCCACATCCCTTGACTATATATAGCTATATATTTAGTTATAGTTGACATTCAATATTATTCTACTTCGGCTTCAGGTGTATAGCACATTGGACACAGTCTATGAAGTGATCCCCCTGAGAAGTCCAGTGCCCATCTGGCACCCTACATGATCTGTACAACATTGTTGATTATATTCCCCATACTGTATCAACTACCAATTTGTATTTCTTAATACCTTCACCTTTTTCACCTTGCCCCCAACCCCATTCCCACCTTTAACCCGATAGATCTAGCACCTATCTGGCACCATACAATATTATTGACTATATTCCTTATGCTATACCCTACATCCCAATTTATACTTCTTAATCCCTTCCCCTTTCACCTGTCCTTAACTCCCCTCCCATCTTAAAGAAATCCCTCTTACGTTCCTTATAATACTGGCGTGGTGGTGATGAACTCCTTCAGCTTTTTATTGTCTTGGAAGCTCCTTATCTGTCCTTCAATTCTAAAGGACAGCCTTGCCAGGTAGAGCAATCTTGGTTGTATGTTGTTGCTTTTCATCACTTGGAATATTTCTTTCTTGCTTGAAAAGTTTCTGTTGAGAAATCAGCTGCCAGTCTTATGGGGGCTCCCTTGTAGGTAAATAATAGCTTTTATCTTGCTGCTTTTAAGATTCGTTCTTTGTCTTTAACCTTTGACTTTTTTTTTTTTTGAGGGCAGTGTCACTGGCCTTCACATGTGGGACCCGAACCGGGGCCGCTGGCCTCCCATGCCAGCACCCAACCACCACGCCACTCGGCCGGCCCTAACCTTTGGCATTTCAATTATGATGTGTTTTGGTGTTAACCTCTTTGGGTTTATCTTCTTTGGGAACTCTCTGTGTTTCATGGGCTAGTATGTCCATTTCCTTCAGCAGGTTAGGGAAGTTTACTGTCATTATTTCTTCAAATAGATTTTAGTTCCTTGTTCTCTCTCTCCTCCTTCTTTACCCCTATAATGTGAATGTTGGTATGCTTGATATTTTCCTGTAGGCCCCTTGAATTCTCCTCAATTTTTTGGATTCTTTTTGCTGTTCTGGTTGGGTGTTTTCTGCTACCTTATCTTCTACATCGCTGGTTGGGTCCTTTGCTTCATCTAATCTACTGTTGATTCCCTATAATATATTTTTCAATTCTGTTATTGTATCCTTTATTTCTGACTGGTTCTTTTTCATGGTTCCATTTCCATTTTTATGCTTCCTATCTCCCTGTTGAAGTTCTCCCTGAGATCAGTGAGTATCCTTATAACCAATGTTTGGAACTCTGCATCTGATAGATTGCTTATCTCCATTTTGCTTAGTTCTTTTTCTGTTTTTTTTCTGGAGCTTTGTTCTGTTCTTTTATTTGGGACATGTTTCTTTGTCTCCCCATTTTGGCTGCCTCCCTGTATTTGTTTCTATGTATTAGGTAGGGCTGCTATGTCTTCCAACCTTAGTAGAGTGGCCTTATGTAGTAGGTGTGCTGTGGGGTTCAGTGACGCAGTCTTTCTGGTCACCTGAGCCATGTGCTCCAGGTGTGTCCCTTGTGTGGGTTGTGTGTGCCCTCCTCTTGTAGTTGATAATTGCACATCAGTGGGAGGGCCTGACCCTTGGGCTAACTCACTGTGAGGACTGGCCTTCACTGCAGTGGAAGAGTTGTACAGGGGATGATCCTACAGAGCAGGATCTGCCTCAGCAGGACTCTGATGCCTGCCCAATCTGCCCCTTGGGTCATAATTGGAAGTGGCTGGGTCATGCTCCTGCTCATTTTGAAGCTGGCCACTGGGGGCTTGGAAGGTTCTGTTGTAAGTCAAATTCAGCCACAGCCTGTTCCCCACCCAGGGCCACCAGGCAGAAGCCATAAAGAAATCCACAGATGGCTGCCATCCACGCGGTACTGGGAAGCACCTTGAGAAGCCAAGCCGCAAACCAAGGCTGGCTGCCACTAGTGGCGTGCTTAGGGCTGCTCAGCCAGAGTTACGGGACATACTCAAGCCAGATGCTGCTTGTCTGGGTTCCATGAACCTTTGAGAGACCCTAGGAAAGTCTGCAGCTTGAGCCAAGGCAGGCGGTCTTCACGAAAAAGCCACTGGAAGCAGCCTGGGTGTGCCTGAAAATTGGGTGGGGCTGTGTCCCCTACATCACCATGGTGTAGCAAATGAATGGCTGATACTCTCACATGGCAGCTGCCTGTGTCCACAAGCGAGGAAGGAGGAGGGCTAAGCAAAGAAGCAATGGCCTCCACCAGTTCCCCCATCCAGGAGAGCCCCCGCCCCAAGCCAGACAACTCAGTTCCCCCCACCCTGTATGTCCCTGCCACGTCTTCAGCCGCTGCCCTAGTGCTGGAGCTCAGAGCGAGTGATTCCATTGGTGGGTAAGTCCATGCCCAGTCTCTTTAAGAAGAGTGCAGGGCCGGCCAAGTGGCTCAGTTGGTTAAGAGCTTGCTCAAGAGTGCGAGCTGAGCTCTGAGCAACAGCAGTTCAATGCCCAGCCCGAGCTGAGCTGCTGCTGAGCTGCCAACAGGTGGCAGGATGGCTCAGCTAAAAAAAAAAAAATTAAAATTAAAAAGTAAAGCACCTGGAAATGCAGCCACCTGCAGTCTTAGTCACAATCTCCTCTGGTTTTCACAACCATAAATTATGGGAACTTCTCTCCCTGGCGCTGGAATCCTGGACTGGGGTGGGGCTGGGACCTCTCCCTCCTCTGGGGGGATGGTGGGGACCCCCACACCCAAAATATCCCTCCTGATCTTTAATAGTCACACACTGGTGTGGAACCAGCCCTTTCCATGTCCCTGCCCCTCCTACCAGCCTGGAGGTGGCTTCTTCTGCACATCCTTAGTTAAAAGGCTTCAGCGCAGTTTGATTTTAGGCAATTGTCAATAACGGTTGTTTTATAGATTGTAATTTTGATGTGGTTGTGAGAGAAGGTAAGCACAGCGTTTACCTACCGTGCCACCTTGGTTCCTATCCCAAAGCTATTCTTTAAAAAACCATTAGGGGGCCGGCTGAGTGGCGTGGTGGTTAAGCGCTGGCTTGGGAAGCCAGTGGTCCCGGTTCAGTCCCACATATGAGGGCCAGTGACACTGCCCTCAAAAAAAAAAAAACCATTACTTAGGGGTGACCGGTTAGCTCAGTCGGTTGGAGTGTGGTGCTAACAACACCAAGGTTTCTGATTCAATCCCCACTTGGGCCACTGTGAGCTGTGCCCTCCTTAAAAGAGTCAACTCTGCCATTGTACTAGCATGAAAGCAATGTGTAACCAATGACCATGACTGTTCCCTAATAAAATGTAAAAAATAAAATAAAATAAAAATAAAAAAGACATTGCTTAGACCAGAAAGAGAAACTCTCACTTGAAGTGAGTAATATCTGCAGCATTTCCATGCTGATCTTTTTAAAAAGATTTTATCACTTTAAGAATGTGATTCCTTTTACACTGGAGTAAAGATAGTCTATTCAATAAATGGTGCTGGGAAAATTGGACTGCCACATGCAAAAAAATGAAACTGGACCACCTCCTTACACCATATACAAGAACAAATTCAAAATGGATTAAAGACTTAAATGTAAGACCTAAAACCATAAAACTCCTAAAAGAAATGATAGGGAGTACATTTGCAGACATTACCCGGAGCAATATTTTTACTGATACATCCCTACGGGCAAGGGAAGTAAAATAAAAAATGAACATATGGGATTATATCAGACTTAAAAGTTTTTTCACAACAAAGAAAACCATTAATAAAACAAAAAGGAAGCCTACTGAATGGGAGAATATATTTGCCAACAATATATCTGATAAGGGGTTAATATCCAAAATTTATAAAACACTCATGAAACTCAACACCACAAAAACAAACAACCCAATTAAAAAATGGGCAGAAGATATGAAGAGACATTTCTCTAAAGAGGACATACAGATGGCCAACAGGCATATGAAAAAATGTTCAACCTCACTGGTCATTAGGGAAATGCAAATAAAAACCACAATAAGATACCACCTCACACCAGTCAGAATGGCTATCATCAATAAATCAACAAACAACAAGTGCTGGCGGGGCTGTGGGGAAAAGGGGACCCTGCTGCACTGTTGGTGGGATTGCAGATTGGTGCAGCCACTATGGAAGTCAGTATGGAGGTATCTCAAAGAACTGGAAATAGAGCTACCGTTTGACCCAGCAAATCCACTCCTAGGTATTTATCCTGAAAAACCCAAGACACATATTCAAAAAAATTTATGCACCCCTATGTTCATAGCAGTGCTATTTACAATAGCTAAGACTTGGAAACAACCAAAATGCCCATCGGTAGATGACTGGATTAAGAAACTGTGGTATATTTATACAATGGAGTATTATGCAGCTATAAAGAAGAATGAAATCATACCATTTGCAATGATATGGATGGACCTAGAGACTATTATGTTAAGTGAAATAAGTCAGTCAGAGAAAGACAAATACCATATGATCTCACTCATATGTGGAATCTGAAAAACTGTATGAATGAGCAAAGTAAACAGAAACTGTCTCCTAGATATAGAGGAAAAATCAGGGTTACTAATAGGGAAGGAGTGGGGATGAGGGAGAAGGGGAAGGGATTAGACAGCAAAAATAGGCAACTACAATATTGCCACTGGGA
This sequence comes from Aselliscus stoliczkanus, assembly GCA_033961575.1. Lineage (NCBI taxonomy): Eukaryota > Metazoa > Chordata > Mammalia > Chiroptera > Hipposideridae > Aselliscus > Aselliscus stoliczkanus. The sequence continues at coordinate 8,648,473 of CM066732.1, forward strand.
TATGAAAGACAGTTTGGGGAATATAATTAATGTTGTAAATATTTTGTGGGGGGTCAGATGGTCATGTCTTGTTAGGGAGACCGTTTCATGGATGGAGAAGAGGCTTGACCTCTACTGCACTGTACACCTGAAGCTGAGGTTGTATAATATTGTATACCAACTGTAATTGACTATATAGATAGTCATGGGATGTGGATTATAATGTGGGAGTCAGAGGAAGTGTAATAGATATATATGATATGGGGAGGAGGAGTGGGGTGGCCAAACGGGGGATGGGGGCGTTGTCACTTTGAGGGGTAAAAAGTATAACTATTGCACTGTGTTGTACACCTGAAGCTAATTAAAAATAAATAAATTATTTATTTAAAAAAAAAATGTGAGGGCCGGCCGAGTGGCTCAGTTGGTTAAGAGCTCGCTCAAGAGTGCGAGCTGAGCTCCAAGCAACAGCTGTTCGAGGCCAGCCCGAGCTGAGTTGCCGTTGAGCTGCCAACAGGTGGCAGGACGGCTCAGCTAAAAAAAAAAAAAAAAAAAAATGTGATTCTTGGGCCGGCTGAGTGTCTTGTTGGTTAAGAGTTGGCTTGGGAGCACAAGCTCTGAGCAGCAGGGCCTCCGGTTCAGATCCCACATGGGCCAGTGATGCTGCGCCCTCTACAGCTAAGATAGTGAACAACAGCTTGACCTGGAGCTGGGCTGCCGTGAGTCGCTGGTGACAGCATGGGCTGCAGTGGGGCTGCTATAAGGTACCATGAGTGGCCGGCAGCCAGCGTGAGCTGGTGTGAGCCGCCATAAGTGTCTGTCCAATGGCTGGCGACTGCTCTGCCTCAGCCGGGAAGAGCACGATGATCAAAATACCAACATGGGCCAGTGAAGCGATGTCCTCCACAACTAGACTGAAGAACAAAAGGACAGCAACTTGTCTGTTCCCCTTCCCCGATTCCCCAATGCTGTTCCCTCTCCCAGTTCCCCAATAAAATCTTTTTTTTAAAAAATGACAACAAGACTCTCATTTTGTTTAATGGATACCATTTTCAAAAGTCACAGTGTAATCCTGAAGAATGGCAAAGCTAAATTGTGCCATGAAAGATGGAATTCTGTGCTTCAACACATCACATTTGAAGAGCAGTTACCAGCACGAAGTTGCTAATTTTATGCCAATACATGTTCACTCTGTTGACTCACTGTGCTAATGTTGAGTGTGTTTTCTCATTAATAGAAACCATGGAAAGTATTCAATGGACAATCAATGAGAAAGAACAAAATCAGAATCAGAAGTGACCACTGTAAAACTGTATTACAAAGTAAATGGAACATAGACTGTTAACTGCAAAGAATTTTATAAACAAATTCTACAAAGAGAAGAAACCATTAAGGAGAACCAAAGCATCAGGGACATATAATTAAAGAAAGATGTGCATCATTTAGATAACCTATTGTTTATTTCAGATAATCTATGAATGATTTTTTTGTGTGGTAGAATATACAAATTGGGTTTCCAGGAAGCAGGCCCTGAGAGAGACCAGTGTGCAACGGTACATACCCCAGGGATGGTCCCTGCGGAGGGGAGGGGAAGAGGACTGGTGAGGTGGAGGGAGAATTGAACTGCAATGCAACCCAGGAACAGCCTCCTCTAGGCCTTTGGGCAACTCCAGAGCTAGAACAGCCCTGCAGAGTGGTCCCCATTTGTGCCAGAATGGCTGGACCCTTATTCCAGATGGGCATCCCTGGGAAGAGACGTGTCCTCAGGCTCGGTGCTCTGCACATGAGCCCATTGGATGCTTTCCATTAATTACTGCCTTGGTGCCCCACAACACCCCTGTAAGTTCAGTTTGTTGTGTCCATGTGACAGAGAGGAGACTGAGAAGTTAAGTGACTTGCTCAAACTCATGCTCATAATTGGTGACAGGGCTGAAATTTGAGCGCAGTTCTACCCATTACCACACCAGTGGGACTCCCATACACATGTCCCTGATGTCTCCCTTCGCTGAGAAGCCCTGGGTTTCTGGAGCTGGGTGTCGTCATTTGCAGAGCTTGATTTTTGCATACTCGGTGGTGCTGGAGGCTTTGAAGCTGAGGGAGGCGTAATAGAGCTCATGCTCCTCCTCCGAGGTGGGCGTGGCCACAGGTGAGGAAGGGGGGTCTTGTGTGCTTGGTGGAAGCGGGGGGAGTGTGCTTAGTGGACAGTCGTGCTGGTAAACCTGAATGGAAGAGAAAGAAGGGACTCAAATTAGGATAATGGGGGCTGGAAGACAGCAAGGAGGGCCCACTGAGCGCTCATTTTTTTCATCTATTCATCCCACAAACATTGGCTGAGCCCCTATTCATTCATTCAAAAAATTTTTGAGAGTGATAATGCTTGGCCCTTGGTAATCAATTGCCAGTCTCCTAGGTCTGTTACAGTAATCTAGGGAGACACCATTGTCCTTATGTATCAGGCTGAGAAACTGAGGCTAAGTAAATACCCCAAAAACCATACATTTAATTGTTGGTAGGGGCCAAGATTCATGCCCAGGTCTCTTTGACTCCAGTGCCTGCTGCCTTATGGAGCTGCTCCCCTGTGCCAGGCCCTGGATATTCATTGGGGAACAAAGCAGACACCATCCCTGACCTCCTGCCAGCTTGCTGTGGGGGGAAGCATAAATTAAGGCAGTTATTTTACTATCTAATTGTAAATTGTAATAGGATGCACAGGAATGATATGAGAAGGATAGGAATTTGCCCAGACCTGAACTGCCCTCAGGATCCACTCATTATTTTATAGGTTCAGGCAAACATAATTGTGAAGTCATGTTATGAACCCTACAATCAAAGGATATTGTACATTGGGCTGGCAGAGTGGTGCAGTGGTTAAACGCTAGCTTGGGAAGCCAGCAGCCCCGGTTTGGTCGCACATATGAGGGCCAGTGACACTGCCCTCAAAAAAAAAAAAAAAGGATATTGTACAGTAAAGGGTTAACCTTGCCCAAAGAAAAGTTTGACCCTTTGCCCCCAGCTCCTGGGATGGAACCTCCAAAGCCTTATAATGTCCTGCCTGACAAGAGCGTCTTTGTTCACATGGGACCTTGGGCGACACCAGGTAGTCTGTGTGATCAGTGGTTGGGGCCTTGGGTCACATGGTATCAGCTTGACCTCTGCAGAGGATGGAGACTGAATTCCACTACATGGGCGGTCAGCCATTCCTATATGACTGACCCCCAATAAAAACTCTGGACACCAAGGCTCTGGTGAGTTTCTCTGGTGTTGTCACACATTGCTGGGAAAAGTAAGTGCTGTGTATGTGACTCTACCACGGAAGCTGGTGCCTGACCTCTCCTGGACACTGCACCATTCACCTCTTCCCTTGGCTGATTTTAATCCCTATCCTTTTGCTGTAATGAATTATAACCATGAGTAGAACAACTTTTCTGAGTTCTGTGAGTCCTTCTGGGGAGTTATTAAACCTGAGTGTGTCTTGGGGACCCCTGAACTTGTAGTAGACAATTATTTGGGGGAGATCCTTCTGGTGTTCTGGGTTGAAGGGGATGAGGGGCAGGATGAGTAGAGAGGATCCAGTTGGACCAGAACACATTCAGTAAGATGGACAGGCCGTAGTGACCCTTGGCTCTGTGAGAGGAGATGGAGAGCAGAAGGGAAGGTGACTCCCGGGTCACTGGCTTGGGTGCTGAGTTGATGGCAACCCAAGAGCAAAAGACCATTTGGGGTACGATGATCACCTTAAGTTCTTAAGAGGGATGTGTCCATGGCCATCCCAGGGAGGTGGCCAAAAGGGATGCCCAATGGACAGAGGGCCCATCACTCACCCAGGAGCTGGGACCCGGCTTGGCGGGTGTCTTCTTCCTGCAAGTCTTCACCCTGAAGGGAAGGCCAGGACCTTCAGCAGCCTGCCTGGCTCAGAGCTTGGAATGTGACGACTGCCCCCTACTAAAGAAGCTAGAAGGGCTGACCAAGGCCAGGAGGTGGGGGACATACCTAGCCTGATGACTTTTATAAGAACGGGTTCCCTTCACGCTTGGTTGGGATCTGGGTAGGAACAGACGCTGTTCTGATTCTCAGGCCCAAGGCCCAATTCTTGCAACCTCAGCACCATCCAGATTCCTCCAGGTGGGGACTGTCTGGGATTCCAGGACCCCTCACCATCCCCTGCACTCGCCCTCCCTCCCAAGAAGGACACTCACCTAAAGAAGAGGTAGACAAAAAGACTGAGCAGGCCAGCAACACCAGCTCCCCAGCCAGCCCCCAGAAGGAATCTTTCCCCAGGGTTGGCGTTCCCTGCAGATGAGGTAGGTTGAAGGTGACTCCCCTCCAAACCCCAGAACCCTGTGCCCCCTCCACCCACGGAACTTGAGCTTTCATGTCCTTCAGCCTCCACCAGCTAGAGTGGGACTCTGCCCCTCACCCTTCCTGGCCAGGCCCCAGCCCCTCTCCCCCAGCTTCATCTTCTCCTTTCTCCCTAAGCCTCTGTCCCCAGCAGACCCCCTGACCTGGCAGCTGAAGGACAGTGGCGTTCTGAGCCCCATGGACATTTCCAGCCTCACAGCTGAGTCTGAGGCTGGAGCTGAGCCCCTCGCTGAGGCTCAAGGAGCTGTTGGTCCAGGGACCCGCTGAGCTGGAGGTGACCTTGAAGGAGGCATTGCTGAGGTTCCCCTCCAGCAGCCTCTGTCCGAGCCACCAGCGCACCGAGGGGGCTGGCTGGGCTTGCGAGGAGCAGCTGCAGTGCAGTTCCTCTTCCTCCCAGGAGCAGGAGGGTCCCAGCAGCTGTGGAGGATCTGTGGGAGAGAGAAGGGTCAGTAGTGCCTCTCCCCTCCCCAGCACCCAGATGTCCTGCCCCTGGGTGCCCCCCATCTCCCCACTCACACTGCACAGAGAGGTGCAAGGAGGCGCTCAGGGAGCCCCGTGGGTGCTGAGCTCTGCAGGTAAATTCGCCTTCATGCACTGACTCCACCCGGGGCAGCTGCAGGACCCCTGGGTCTGAGGGCTGGGAGGGGCTCAAAGTCTGGCTCCCCTGGGCCCAGCTCAATGTGGCGGGAGGGTTGCTGTCAGCGACACAGACCAGGCACAGGGAGTCCCCTTTCAGGACTGGAAGAGAGGAGCCATTTCCCACATGTTTCATTTCTAGAGAGTGAGAGAAAGAAAAAAAACAAAAAACACTGAGCCCAGGTTCCAAAGCCCTCCCTATTTCTCTCTCTCATTTTTTTTTAAGTTGGGAAGAGACCTCCACAAGTAGTTTTTTAAGCAGCTTTATTGAGATATAATTCATATCGCCAGACAATTCATTATACATACCATTTAAAGAGTCATGCAACCATCACCACAATATTAGAACACTTTCATCTCCCCAAAAAGAAACCCTGCACTCTCAGCCGTCTCCCCCAGTCCTGTCATCCTCCCGCCCCAGGCAACCACTGACCAACTTTCTGTCTCTCTGGGTCTGCCCATCTGGACATTGCATGTAAATAAAATCACACACTCTGTGGGCTTTCATATTACATTTCTCTCACTGAGCAAAATGTCTCCCAGGCTCATGCATATTGTTGCATGTGTCAATGCTTCATCCCACCCATGGTGGAATCACATCAACCATCTGGATAGACCACATTGTTATTCTATCCATCTGCTGACGGACACTGGGACTGTCCCTTGACTTCTTTGAGGCATCATCTTGTCCATATTTCTCTTCTTCCTGAATGGCTCAGTGCCCCTCACTCAAGTATCCACAACTCAGGCAACAAATCCTGCAAGGCTCCCAGGGTCTGATCTCTACCTCCTTATCGCCTTCCCCCAGTTACCTTGGGCTAAGCAAGGCGTTCACTGGTCACAAACGAGGAAGGGGTACTGGGAATGAAGTCTCTCCACACAAACTCCCCGGGCAACACATTCCTCTTGTCAGGGGCAACATTTATGTTGTGTGGCCTTCCAGAGCCATTCTGAAATAGCCTTATCTACTAGCTTTGAAAATAAACATCTCTGGGCTGGCCAAGTGGCTCGTTGGTTAAGAGTTGGCTTGGGAATGCGAACTCTGAGCAGCAGGGCCACCAGTTGGGATCCCACATCCGCCAGTGACGCTGCACCCTCTATAGCTAAGATGGTGAACAGCAGCTCAACCTGGAGCTGGGCTGCAGTAAGTCGCTGTAGACGGCATAGGCTACAGTGGGGCTGCAGTGGGCTGCCGTAAGCTACAGTGAGTGGCCGGCAGCCAGCATGAGTGGCCGGCAGCAGGCATGAGCTGCTGTGAACCTCTGTGAGTGGCCGTCCAGTGGCTGGTGACCAATCTGCCTCAGCCGGGAAGAGCGCAATGATCACAATACCAACATGAGCCAGTGAAGCCATGTCCTCCACAACTAAAGAACAAAAGGATAGCAATTTGTCTGTTCTCTTTCCCCGATTTCCTAATGCTGTTCCCTCCCCCAATTCCCCAATAAAAGCCTTTTAAAAACATCCCTGCAAACCCACAATTTTGCATCATTGCCCTCTAGGTGCTGGTTACAAATGTAGACTCTGCATTGTCACAAGATCCTTGAGAAATTTGAGTGCTCAATAAAGCTTGAGGGGCTGGCCGAGTGGCACCGGCTCTAAGCAACAGGGACCCAGTTGGGATCCCACATATGATGGCCAGTGACACTGCCCTCTACAGATAAGATGGGGAACAACAGCTCCACCTGGAGCTGGGATTCTGTGAGTCGCAGGTGATGGTGGGTGAGCCCCTGCTGCAGTGGGCTGCCATAGGCTACAGTGAGTAGCCGGCAACTGGTGTGAGCTGCCAAGAGCCGCCATGAGCGGCCTTCCAGAGGCCAGCAACCAATCTGCCTCACCAGGAAGAGCACATGATAATACTAACATGGGCCAGTGAAGCAATGTCCTCCACAACTAGACTGAAAAACAAAAGGACAGCAACTTGTCTGTTCCCCTTCCCCATTTCCCCAACGCTGTTCCCCTCCCCCAATCCCCCCAAAAAATATTTTTTTAAAAAAAGGAAAGAAAATGTGGTATATATACACAATGTAATACTTTAAAAAATAAATAAATAAATAAATAAATAAATAAATAAATAAATAAATAAATCTTGAGAAGCATTGCCCTGTTCAGTTCACCACCAGGATGTTCAAAGCAGCATTATCATAGAAACCAAAATCTGTAAACAACTCAAGTGCCCATCAAAAGTGGAATGAGGGCCGGCTGAGTGGCGTGGTGATTAAGAGCTGGCTTGGGATGCCAGCGGCCCAGTTCAGGTCCCACATATGAGGGCCAATGACACTGCCCTCTACAGCTAAGATGGTGAACAACAGCTCCACCTGGAGCTGGACTGCTGTGAGTGCCTGGGGACAGCATAGCTGTAGCCCCTGCTGCAGTGGGCTGCCATAAGCTACAGTGAGTGGCCGGCAGCCAGTGTGAGCGGCTGGCAGCCAATGTGAGCGGCCAAAAGCTGCTGTGAGCTGCTGTCCAGAGGCTGGTGACCAATCTGCCTCACCCAGGAAGAGCACAAAGACGATACCAACATAGGCCAGTGAAGCGATGTCCTCCACAACTAGACTAAAGAACAAAAGGGGAGCAACTTGTCTGTTCCCTTTCCCGGGTTCCCCAACGCTCTTCCCCTCCCCCAATTCCCCCATAAAAATCTTTAATAAAAAAAAAAAGTGGAATGCAAAACTGAATTGTGGTTCCTGCACACTAGAGTGACCTACAGACGAGGAGACACAGGAATTACAGCGACAAGAGACATGGATGAATGTCCAGAACACGAGGTGGAGCCACAGCTGTAACCCTGCAAATCTGCTCCTAGGTATAGACCCAAAGGAATTGAAAGCAGGGACTCAAACAGATACTTGTATTTGAATACTCAGAGCAGCTCTATTCACAGTAGCCACAGTGGGAAACCCAAGTGTTCATCAGTGGATTGATGGAGAAACACAGGGTGGTCCATCCACATACTGGAATATTACTCAAACATAAAACGGACGGAAGTTCTGATCCATGCCACCACACGGATGAACCTCAAAAACATCATGCTAAGTGAAGGGGGCCAGACACAGAAAACCACATACTATATGATTCCATTTATATAAAATGTTCAGGATAGGCAAATTCATGGAGACAGGAAGTAGATTAGTAATTGCCTGGGGCTCAAGAAATAGGGAGGAGGAAATGACTATTAATAGATATGGAGCTTCTTTTGTGGTGATGAAAATGTTTGGGAACTAGATAAAGACAGTGATTGTATATCATTGCGAATGTCCTAAATGCAACTGAATTATTCACTTTAAAATGGCTAATTAGTGGCCTGTACTTAAATTCAGTTCTTCTATCCATTCTCCAGTATGTAGATCGATCATTCAATAAAATAGCCTTCCTCTGCCTAAAAATAAAATAAAAATACAAATGGCTAATTTTATGTTACGTGAATTTCATTTCAACTAAAAGTAAATAAATGAAGGAACCAATATGTTTCCATCCTATTCACGTAAAGCTTTCAGAAACAGGGTGAACTAAACATCGTATAGAGATTCAAACATATTTGGTAAAATTATAAGAAAATAGAAAGAATGTGACTGCATTCATTAATTTGATTATGGTGATCCTTTTGTAGTGTGTACATATATATATCAAATCCTCACGTTGTACTTTTGTTTTTCTTCTTTTTTTTTTTTGAGGGCAGTGTCACTGGCCCTCATATATGGGACCCGAACTGGGATCGCTGGCGTCCCAAGCCACTCAGCTGGCCCATGTATATTTTAAATACTTACAGTTTATTCATTAATTATACCTCAATCAAAACTAAAATAAAATGGGCCGGCCAAGTGGCGCGGTGGTTAAGCGCTGGCCCCCGGTTCGGTCCCACATATGAGGGCCAGTGATACTGCCCTCAAAAAAAAAAAAAAAAAACTAAAGTAAAATAAAATGAAAAGAATGATACAACGTTCTGGGTGGTGGCTTCCTCTGAGGCCAGATGGAAGTGTATAAATTGGGAAGGGGTTTTAGGGGACTTTCAAGGGGTGGGAGTAGCTGTCCTATTTCTTTACCTGAGTGGTGAGTACCAAGGTGTTCATTTTACAGTGATTCCTCATAAAGTGCATATATCTGAAAATCATCTTTGCACGTAATGAATAGCAAGTAAAAACAACCTGTCAGAGAGTGAGTGGGGTGCCTCCCATCTCCGCATGTCACCAGGCCCTTCTGGGTTTGACTTTGAGCCCAAGTTCTGCTCTCTGCTGGTGGAGACCTGCTCCCATCCCAGCTGGGGGAAGGGATGTCCCATCTTACCTGCGCAGTTTCCTCAGAAGATGCTGATGGTCAGATTCTGTGGAGCGTCTGGACACAGAGTAAGGAGCAGAGTCAGAGCTGCCTTTCCCCTATCCCCACCCCCAGATGACACAGAAATGGGAAGTGGAACAGAACAAGTCCATGTCCTTCCTGCACCTTCCTGCACCCCCCGCCCCCACTGGGAATCCAGGTTCTGCACTCACAGGACACGTTGAGCGTGAGGGTCCTCTCTGTGTACACATGAGTCTTGGGGAAGGTGGCCCGACAGGTGAGTTTGGTGCCATGGTCCTGCGGGCGGGGGCTGAGCAGGATCTCAGAGGAGTTATAGGCCACTGAGTCCAGTCCCAAGGATCTGAGGGCAGCCCCTGTCCAGGAGATGGCGAAGGGTATCGCCTCATCACAGGCCCCGGGCAGGGAGCATGTCAGGTGACTGCGGCAGCCGGACTCCAGGGGCTCCTTGATGTGAATGTCGGGGGTCTGCGTCAGCACAGAAGATGAAAGAAGGGAGACCAGACCCCAGAGGGGACTCCGTGTGTGCCTCTAAGGAGGCACCCCAACCTTGAATTGATCATATTCCACTGTCCCCCTGAGGACACACTGCAGCCCATCCCTGTTGTCTACTCCTGGGAACCATTCCATACCTGTCACGTTTACAGTGAGTGGGTCATGTTGGTAAATGTGGCTCACATGACCTCTCTCCAGTTGGAAATAATACTTTCCACTGTCTTTCTTCTGGGCGCCTGTGGTGCTCAGAGAGCAGTTGTTGGCCCTGAGGTCTCCGGAGAGGTGGAACCGAGGGTTGTTGGTCTTCTTTACTACTCTCTTGGTTTGGTTGTTTCTGGCCAAGGGAATACCTTTTTTGGGATTCTTCAGTTTCTGCAACCAGTAGCCATGAGCTGGAGTAGAGTCCTGCTGGTCAACCCAGGGGTAGGACGCAGTGCAGGGCACCAAGACACAGAGGCCCTCCTGCACAGTCACGGATTCCTGCACTTGCAGCTTGTACTCTAGAACCTTCTGCAGGGATCCTGGGGAACACAGAGACTTGGCTGCAACTTCAGCCCCAGCCCCAGCCCTTGCCCTGGACCCCCGGGCCCTCAGCCACTCACCTGTCCACAGCAGGGGCAGCAGCAGTCCCAGCATCTCCAGGATCCCAGGGGTGGGCCTGCCTCTGACTGTCCCGCTTTTGGACTTGTCTGTCTGTTTTGGAAGGAAGCTCCAAGAGGAAGCTTCTGGAGGGCACAGTGACCATCCACAGAAGAGGAACTTCAGGAACCACAGATATCTCAGAAGATTCCCCCCTTCTGACTTCTCCTTTCACAGATGAAAGTTGCAGAGAGAGAGATATAGGCCAATCTGGGTCAGCCGCAGGGGGAGGGCGTTCCCAGAAGCGGGCTCTCAGGGGAAATAGGTGAGTAAGGACTCCAGGGGAGGTGGTGGCGGCCATTCATTTATTCATTCACTTGCCAAGCAAACACCTACTCAATGAGGCAGCTGGGGGCAACCAGGAAAGTAGACTTCCAGCTGCTGCTCTCAGGGACCTCACCCTCACTGTGACCCCAAAGCCAGTGCCCTGCCCCCAGGCTCCCTAAGGACACGCAGCATCCAGCATCCTGCCCGTCTCCAGTCTGGGTCTATAGTCCATACAAGGCTCCCAGCTCCACAGTGAGAAGCAGGGCCATTGCACAAGGCCCCATGCTCAGAAGGGCCTTGCACCTGGGGTTCAATTCTCTGAGACTGCCATTGTGAAATTCTTAATAATTTCATCTTTGAATTTGTGCTTTGTAAATGAAGTCCACTGGGATAAATAGCACAAATGTGGGGAACCGAAACGTTGGATCACATGTGGTCACGTCTCTGTCACTTCTCTAACTCCTCAATGCCTAAGATAGGTTCTTGGCCCCGCTCCCACCCCCACACCCCTACACCCCCACACTCCCACGTGGGCACAGAGAAGTTCTGGGTTGTGCTGAGTTGGGAAATGGGAGCCCTGGGTACCTGTGAGGGTCTGCACTGCACACTCCCCAGTCAAGTCTGAAGAATTAGACTATTAACTAGCAAATAGAAGACACTGAACAAAAGGTGCTCCATCTATACGGTGGAATATTATTCAGCCATACCTGATACGACATGGGTGAACTTCAAAATATTATGCTAAGTGAAAGGAGACAGATACGAAAGGCCACCTATTGTATGATTCTATTTATATGAAATGTCCAGAACAGGCAAATCCATGGAGACAGAAGTAGATTAGTGGTTGACAGGGAAATGGGGAGTGACTGTTAATAGGTATGGAGTCTCCTTTTGGGGTGATGGGGAAGTTCTGAACTGGATAGAGGTGATGGTTGCACAATATTGTGCATGTACTTAATGCCACTGAATTGTACAATTAGAAAAGTTTAATGGTAAATTTTATGTTATATGTATTTTACCACAATTGGTTTTTTGTTTTTTTGTTTTTTATTATTGAGGGCAGTGTCACAGGCCCTCATATGTGAGACCCGAACCGGGGCTGCTGGCTTCCCAAGCCAGCGCCTAACCACTGCGCCACTCGGCTGGCCCCTACCACAATTGTTTTAATGTTCCAAAGAAAACAACCCAGGGCCGGCCGAGTGGCACGGTGGTTAAGCGCTGGCTTAGGAAGCCAGCGGCCCCGGTTCGGGTCCCACATATGAGGGCCAGTGACACTCCCCTCAAGACAAAACAAAACAAAACAACCCACAAAAGGTCAAGAGAGAGAACCTATGGAAGAAAGGAAAAAGCAAAGACTCTCTGTTTCCAAATAAGGCCACATCCACAGGTACTGGCGTTAGGACTTCAATTTTTTTTTTTTTTTTTTTGAGGGCAGTGTCACTGGCCCTCACACGTGGGACCGAACCGGGGCCGCTGGCTTCCCAAGCCAGCGCTAGGACTTCAATTTTTTTTTGGGGGGGTGTGGCTCAGTTCAACCCAAAACAGGCCCCCAGTTAAAAACCCTGCGTACCAAGGCCTAGATGAGTGTCCCTGGTTGGCAATACACATACATGTTGTCACACACCACGGCTTAAACAACAGAAATTGATTTTCTCATAGTTCTGGAGGCTGGGAAGACCATGATCCAGGTGCCAGGCTGGTGAGGGCCCACTTCCTAGCTTGCAGATGTCCATCTTCTTGCTGTTTCCTCAGAGATAACTCTGGTGTCTCTTCTTGTAAGGACACTAATTCAATGTATCAGGACTCCAACCTTAATTAGCTCTTCATGGCCTCATCTCCAAATACAGTCACATGGGGAACTAGGATTTCAACATATTAATTGAGGGGAACACAGTTCAATCCCTAGCACTGGAAGTAGTCAGCATTGTCCACGTGACTCCACTGGGAGAGACAACTAGAAGCTTGTGCCTGATCTCTCATGGACCCTGCCCTGTGCACATTTCCCTTCACAGATTTTAATCTGTATCCTTTCACTGTGAGTATAATAGTTCCTGTGCTCACTGAGTCCTTCTAGTGGATCATTGAACCTCAGGGAGGTCTTGTGGGCCCCCAGAATAGTCTGTTTTCCTCCTCAGGCTGTGGTGCAAGAAGCCACTGTCTCCCTAAGTGGGGGCCACATGCCCACCCGCCTGGGTCTGTTGATTCTGCAGACCAGAGCAAGGAGTCCTTGGTGCACCCCTTGATGAATGTGCAGTACTCCACTCCCAAGGTCCCAGAGCCTGTCTAGATTGGGAAATTGCCTACCAGGTGTGGATGGAAAAGGGGCCACAGGTTAAACCTGACAAGCTCAGGAGTCTGAAAATAACCACATAGGATGACATGAACATAAAAATTCCAACCTTCGGGCCGGCCGAGTAGCATGGTGGTTGAGCGCTGGCTTGGGAGGCCAGCGGCCCCGGTTCGGGTCCCACATATGAGGGCCAGTGACTGCCCTCAAAAAAAAAAATAAATAAATAAAAATAAAAATTCCAACCTTGAACTCCGGCACCTTGAGCTGAACTGCCGTCCAGATAGCTCAGTGGATAGGGCATGTGCTCTTAACAACCAGGCTGCTGGTTCAACTCCCACATGGAATGGTGGCTACACCCACCCACAACTAAGATTGAAACACAGTACTTGAGATTAGAGGCCACAAGCTGCTGACTGACAGCCAGGTGGTGACTGGCGCCCTCCACAAGGAAGACTGAAAAACAACAACTTGGCTGGTCCCCTTCCCCAATTCCCCAATACTGTTCTCCTCCCCCCAATTCCCCAATTTAAAAAATAATAATTCCTAACTAAGGTGGGCCATGGCAGGAAGTCACATCTTTAGTCTACAGCTTTCTTGACAAAGGTCAATCTCTACCTTAAGTGAGCCTGTCTATTGTCTTTTTTGCATCTAGAATAACATGCCCTTGGAATGTCAGTGATTCCTTTTTCCAGACCAGAGTAGGAAACTACAGAACCCCTCATTATTATTCTTGTCCCCTGATTACCATCTCTCTGTGCTGTAAAAAGCGAACTATTAACTATCCTGCACCCACCTTTGTGAAAGAAGTACCTGTCTCTCCAATTTACTTTTATCCAATCCCAAAGATTTCCTCGCTTTGCTTTCTCCCACCCTCTTAATCTACCACCAATGGATTTCATGTAACCCTCCTCCTTTGATTCCACATGTAAAATAAATTGCAAACTGCCATTTTGTGGAGCATCTTCTCAATCCGTTGAAACTTTGCTTCCTGGCAATTGTTGTCAGTTTGGTTCAAATAAATTCTTATAAGCTTTCTCTTAGGCTGAATGTTTTTTTCATTGACAAAATTGCTGACTTAATCACAAAGGAAATGAATGGGGCGAGCACAATCTGGAACTGCACAGAGAAAGCATTGGTTCCTTTTCATCTGTAACCAGTTCCTCACTTTACTTTTCTTTCTTTCTTTCTTTCTTTCTTTCTTTCTTTCTTTCTTTCTTTCTTTCTTTCTTTCTTTCTTTCTTTCTTTCTCTCTCTCTCTCTCTCTCTCTCTCTCTCTCTCTCTCTCTCTCTCTCTCTTTCTCTCTCTCTCTCTTTCTTTCTTTGAGGGCAGTGTCACTGGCCCTCATATGTGGGACCTGAACCGGGGCTGCTGGCTTCCCAGGCCAGCGCTTAACCACCGCGTCACTCTGCCGGCCCTCACTTTACTTTTCAATCACTTGTCTCTCAAACAGAAGGCAACTTATGACTTTTAACTAAATGGCCCCAGGTGGCATCACAGGGACGCCACGCAGCATCAGCAGAGCGCATCCCCAGCTTTTGGCATGTGGACCCAAGGTCATTGCATCTCCTGCCTGTCCCTCCACTTGCACTTGCAGCAGTATCGTTCACAGCCCAGCCTGGACCCACAGAGAGCAGCTTTGGAAGGGGTCTTGGGGGGGGCAGGCTCTGTGGAGAGGGAACCCCAGGACCTGTCTCTGACTCAGGAATTCTGCTTTGAGTCAGTTTTTTAATTTCTGCAGGATTTCAAAATGGGCCCCTAAAACTGCCCTTCTTTCAAGGCAAGTAAGCTATTCATTGTTTTTCCTATGGAGGGCTATACAGGATGGAGGTGGCCTCTGGCTGGATTGCAGTGACCCAGGAACACATGGCATTGACACACAGTAGGTCCTGGGGACCATGGAGTCACCCAAAGTTAGGAAGTGTCCAGCAAAAGAGAGAAACTCTATTCTTTTTCTTCGGCGGTAGACATCAATGCCTCTGGGTCTCCTTGGCCTGAAAACCACATATGTGTGTGTGCGAGGTGTGTGTCTTTGTGTCTGTGCATCTGCCTGTGGGTGTGCATGTCTGTGTCTCTTGAGTACATGTTTTGTGCCTGTGTGTTCATGTGGGGTGAGGATACCCATTTGAGTGCACATGTGCTAGGCATTTTGAAACAAGCCTTAGAGGCTAATATTGGGAGGAGCCATCCATATCCTGAGTATCACAATAAGCATTTGGGCCAAAACAATGAATAGCTTACTTGCTTTGAAAGAAGGCGCCACTGGAGCCATTACAGTGTTTATAAGCAGGAGGATTGTGCTAATGGTAATGGAAATATTATGCACTCCTGCAGTGTCTGTTTACCTGCTGCACAAGACCCAAGGGTGGCTGCCCCAGCCTCTGACTCATTCACACAGTGAAACTAATATCTTCCAGTCTTGGAAGGGTTGTGCACCTGATCTGTGTCATCCGTCGTGCTGACCTGAGCCCTGGAGAGCTGAATCCTGAGCCCTGCACAGCCCTCAAACCCTGGCATCCTGGAGTTGCACCAGATAGAGTTGGGCATGAAGGTGAATTTACTGGTTGAGCTCAGGTACATGAGCCGGGGAGCACAGGGGCCGAGTCAGCAGGTGACTCCCCGACTCCTCACAGAGCCTTGGCTGTGCTCCCGGGAGCTGAGGATTACGAGGATTTTGAACCAGGTACAGGAATGGGACCTCTGGAGCTACGGTGATGTGACATTGCCCAGGGAGAGATGGATGGAGTGGTGAAGGGGAGGAGGCTGAGAGTGTTGCTTTCTCTCTCTCTCCATAAATGGAATCAGAGAAAATCCCTCATCTCAGGTGGCAGATCTGAGAAGACAGTGTATGTGACAGGCTGTGTAATGATCCCGGCCCCCCAAGGATGTCCAGGTCCTAATCCCTGGAACCTGTGATTATGTGACCTTGCAAGGTAAAAAGCCTCGGAGGTGTGATTACGGTAAGGATCTTGGGATGGAGGTGATCCAGGTGGATCCTAAACGTAATCACAAGTTTATAAGGGAGAAACAGAGGGGGATCTGACTACAGAAGGGGAGGAAGTGTTAATGTGATGATAGAAGAGATTGTAGTGACACAGCCACCAGAAACTGCAAAAAGCAAGGAACAGATTCTCCCCTGGAACCTCCAGAAGAACCCAACCCTGCCAACACCTTGACTGTATCCCCATGAGACTCAGTTTGGACTTCTGGACTCCAGAATGGTAAGAGAATACATCTGTGTTGTTTTAAGCCACTAAGTTTAAATTTAAGCCCTGCTCCCTTGGGAGGCTCTAGCTTTAGCAGGATCCGTATGTTTGCCTTTTCCAACTTCTTGAGCTGTGTCCTTGCCGCGTGGCCCTTTCCTCCATCTTCAAAGCCAGTGGTGTAGCATCTTCTCTCCCTGACTGTGCTTTCATCTGCTTTTCCTTCACAAGGATTTCTTCTCTTCTGTGTTCACATCTCCATGTCTCCCTCTTATAAGGATGCTTATGGGAACGGCCGAGTGGCTCAGTTGGTTAAGAGTGCAAGCTCTGAACAACACGGTTGCCGGTTTGATTCCTACATGGGCCAGTGAGCTGCGCCCGAGTTGAGCTGCCATGGAGCTGCCAACAGGTGGCTGGATAGCTCAGCTTGTGAGAGCATGTGCTCTTAGCAACAAGGTTTCCAGTTTGACTCCTGCATGGGATGGTGGGCTATGCCCATCCACAACTAAGATTGAAAAACGGCACCTTAAGGGCCGGCCGAGTGGCGCATTGGTTAAGAGCTGGTTTGGGGATGCCAGCGGCCCCGGTTCAGATCCCACATATGAGGGCCAGTGACACAGCCCTCTACAGCTAACAACAGCTCCACCTGGAGCTGGGCTGTGCGAGCCCCGGTAATGGTGTGGGCTGCAGCCCCTGCTGCAGTGGGCTGCCATAGGCTACAGTGAGTGGCCCGCAGCCAGCGTGAGTGGCTGGCAGCCAGCATGAGCTACCAATAGGCGTGGTGAGCGACCATCCAGAGGCTTGCCACTGATCTGCCTCATCTGGGAAGAGCGCAATGACGATACTAACATGGACCAGTGAAGCAACGTCCTCCATAACTAGACTGAAGAACAAAGAGACAGCAACTTGTCTGTTCCCCTTCCCCGATTCCCCAATAAAATCTTTAAAAAAAAAAAAAAGAAAGAAAAATGACACCTTGACCCGAGTGGCCACGAGCTGCCGAAAGGTGGCCAGATGGCGACGACTTGGAGCTAAACTAGCTACACCCTCCACAACTAAGACCGAAGGACAACAACTTGACTGTTACCATTCCCCAATTCCCCAACACTCTTCCCCTTCCTAAATTGCCCAATTAAAAAAAAAAAAAAAAAGAATGCTTGTGGTTACATTTAGGGCTTTCCCAAGTAGTCCAGGATAATCACCCCTTCTCACAATGCTTAACTTAGGTCACGTCTGCATTGTCCTTTTTGCCTTATGACTTAACATTTACCGGCTCCAAAGATTATGACCTGAATATCTTTGGGGGCTCTCTTCTTTCATGTACCTATGATTCACTTACATGAAATATCCAGAATTGGCAAATCCTGGAAGCAAATTAGTGGGTTGTAGGAGCTGGAGGGAGAGGGCTTTGGGAAGTGACTGCTGACAGGGTACAGAGTTCCTGTTTTGGGGGTGATAGGAATTAAAAAAGTTCTGGAACTAGATAGAGGTGATGGTTGCCCAACATTGTGAATGTACCAAATGCCACTGAACTGTATACACTTTAAAATGGTTGAGGGCTGGCCGAGTGGCATAGTGGTTAAGCGCTGGCTTGGGAAGCCAGCGGCCCTGGTTCAGTCCCACATATGAGGGCCAGTGACACTGCCCTCAAAAAACAAAAAACAAAACAAAACAAAATAAAATGGTTGAAATTGTAAATTTGACATTATGTGCTTTTAACACAATTTTTACAAAATGTCCTTCAGGGCTACCCATGAATAGGGGACTCATGCAGCAACAGCACATTTCTACCTGTTGTCAACACAGCAGCCAAACTATCTATGAACTGGAATGGAGCCCTTCATTCACTCTTTGGTGTATTTGTTTCCTGGGGCTGTTGTAACAAAGCAATGCAAACTGTGGTGTTGAGGGCCGTGTAGCCCAATATTGAGGGGCATGCAGTGTTGAGAGCCGTGTAGCCCAATATTGAGGGGCATGCAGGCTGACTTTAGTGGGCTTGGTGAATCATAAACTTGTTTATCTGCTCCTATTGTTTCCTTGCTGCACCTGAAGGGTGCTTACTATTTACTAAGGCATGTGGTGAGGATGGCCCATTCCTTGGGACACAAAAAAAAGATGACTACCCGGGTTAATGGAAAAGGAGCCTAAGGCACACACGTATACACGGTTAATGATCTATTGCTGTTTACTTCCTTAAAAATTCTCAATAAGAGCTATGTGCTGACCCGATTCGGGGCTCAGTCGTCTTTGGCTGAGTCCCTTGGTCTCGCTCTTATCTTACTTCTGTCTCTTGTTCTTATTCAATCTGCGTCGCCCCTCTCGAGTCCCATTTGCCCTTGCCACGCAGGACGTGACAACTGGCGCCCAAACGTGCTGCTCGAAGAAGGGAAGGAAGACTTTGAATCTTGGTGAAAATTCAAGGCGCAGACCTCAGGGCAGGCCGGCACTCTACTTGGTAAGGAGTAGGGAATAGTCCTGAGGAATTGTACCGGGGCATCCGGAGAATAAACTAACAAACTCTGTGTGAAAGTGTGTGATTGTGTGAGTGAATGCATATAGTTCCACGGCTTTTCGCTACGGAACTTGAGTGGGCTCCAATCTGCGATTCCGTAATCTGTCATAAGGCATAACGGCGACTGACTCGTTCACCAGTGCGGGGGGTTTATATGGCAGCGCCTTAGCCAAGACACTTAGTCCCGCGAGGGGCGCGGCCAGACGAGCATCTGAGTGAATAATTGAGTGAAAGTTCTCTTTTCTTTTCTTTTCTTAAAAACTAACATGGGAAATTCTGAGAGTCGATATAGACCGTATATTTGCCTCCTTAAGCAACTTTCTAAGAAGGGAGGGGTAAAAGTCTCAGAAAAGAAATTAGAGGAACTTTTAAAAGTTATTGAAACCCATTGCACTTGGTTTCCAGATTTAGGCACTATAGATTTAGACCAATGGGAGATGGTAGGTAAAGATATATCAGAAAAGCAACTCCAAGGAAAAGAGATACCAACTACAATTTGGGAAACTTGGAGACAGGTCCGGTCAGTTTTAGAACCTTTACACACTAACACAGAAGATGAAGAGGAGGATAAAAATCAGGATTGCAAAAGTCTCATTGAATTATCAGAGGAGGAGGAGAGAGAAGAGGAGTCTGTAGAAACACCCACGGTAATTCCAAAAGCATTATATCCCTCTTTGCAAAATCTGCTAATTCCTGATTGTTTACCTCCTCCCCCAATAACTAGAATGAAGGATTGCGGGTTATCTAAAAACCCATCAAAACTAAAACAACCAATTTTTCCTGTTATATCTGCACCTCCACCTTATGCCCGAGATCCACATTCATCAATGTCAGCCATAGAAAAGGGAATTCAACAGGCAAGGTTAGAAGGAGATTTGGATGCTTTAAATTTTCCAGTCATAATTAGGGAGCGTCTTGCAACCAATGATGAACACCCCAATGGTTTGCAGATATTAGAATACCAACCTTTTCCTTTTAAAATCCTTAAGGAACTCAAACAGGCAGTTACTCAATTTGGTCCGACTTCCCCCTATACTATAGGACTAATTCGAGGTATTGCTGATGGAAATAGAATGATTCCAATAGATTGGAATGCTTTAGCTAAGTCCTGTCTTTCTCCAGCCCAATTTCTGCAATTTAAATCTTGGTGGATTGATGGTGCGGAAATTCAGAGTAGGCAAAATCAGGCTGGGGGATAGATATTACTAAGGATCAATTAGTAGGTGATGGAGATTGGATAAATACCGAACAGCAGATTTTAATGAGTCGTCAGGCACAAGACCAGCTTAAAAGAATTTGTTTGACGGCTTGGGAAAAAGTAGAAGTGGAAGGAAAGTTCCAACTTCCTTTCAAAACATATTTCAAGGACTCCAGGAGCCATTGCTGATAATTTTACTTATTGGGCATACATTCCAAATCCTCCATTATTAACTCCTGTCACATGGAATGATGATCCTCCTTTAATTTATCTTAATGATAGTTCATGGTTCCCTGGGCCTGAGGATCCCCGAGGAGAGGAACTGAGTTTCCGGAGGAGGAAGGGAGACTCTTTACTTTACTTAATCACTCTGCCCTTGGATATTTACATACTCCCATGTGTATTGGCTCTGTCCCACCATGTCTCTCTCTTTCAGAGCAAACTTGGGCTATTCCAAGTGGAAAAGAAAAATAATACTTTTAAAGATTTGTTTATGATTTCTAGTAAAGGATTTGTTATTCAGCAATTTAGCACTCATAGCTTCCCACCTCCAATTCCTACTTATTAATCATTGGGATTAATCATTGGGATAAAAATCAACCCAGAATTCATTGGGAAGAATGTCGTGGAACTATAGATAGAATAATTATAAATAATACATTGGAAACCATTGTTGATTGGGGACCTTTTGGTCCTGCTCTTCAAATCTGTAGGAGTAAAATATGTACAGAACCACGACAACTAAAGGATCAGATAATTGGAGATAACGTCTCTCAAACTATCAAATATTTCTATTTTTTGGAAAGAAAAGGTTTTAGCCCCACCTCAATTGAGAATGATAAGACCTATTAGAGGTCCATTTCAAAGGACTCTATGGAAAATTGCTTTAAGCATTGGATCTAATAAATTATGGAAAGGAAACCTTACTCAAAATAATGATAATAGTTATACCTTTCGGTATGAAAAAACTGGACAAATTTATTTACAAATTTGTATTAAAAATCCATTTGTGTTTTTAATAGGAAAATTTACCGTTAATCAGAATTTGAAATTGGTTGAGTGTCCCTTATGTCGTTTGTTTACCTGTCTTAATTCCTCTACCCTCAACTTTCCTCAAGACCAAATTATGATTTTGAGACATAGAAAAGGATTGTGGATTCCTGTCCAAACCTCTAGGGTTTGGGAGGGTTCTCCAACAATTCATATTGTCCTCCAACTTCTTCATAAAATTTTACATCGAACTAAAAGATTTATTGGCCTTTTAATAGCAGCAATTTTAGGAATTACAGCAATCACTACTACTGCTGCCATCTCTGGAGTAGCTCTCCATCAGACAGTTCAAACTACTCAATTTGTACAACAATGGCATGAAAATCCTAGTAAAACTTGGAACCAACAATTAAAAATTGATCAAGAAATTAGTGTTTGTTTAGCTGATTTGGAAACCACTGTGGTTTATTTGGGAAACCAATTAGAAAGTCTCCGGACTTTTATTAATTTAAAATGTGATTGGAATACCTCAACTTATTGCATAACTCCTTTTTCATATAATCAGACATGTACCCTGTGGTCTGAGGTACAAGCTCATCTTTTGGGTCATATGCCCAATCTCTCTGTGGATATCCAGCAATTACAGCAAGAAGTAGACCAAATGTCATCTGCTAATCTTCAGCTCCTCCCTGGAGAGGATGCCCTATCCGCCGCTGCGGAAGGATTATCTAATTTGAATCCACTCAATTGGATCAAATGCCTCGGTGGAGGTTTTGCTGGTGCATTTGCATTGCTAATCATTCTTTTATTTCTGTTTTGTTTAGTCCTCCGGTGTGGCCAACAAACCCTCCGGCGGGCCATAGATGAAGAAACTGCAAAATCCGTGTTTCTCCTTCTACAACAACAGAAGGGAGGCGATGTTGCCTTACAGCCGATTCCACGACCACCCCCTCTGCATTAGCCTCTGAAGGCATAGCATTGGTTTTTGTGTCTGCTTGGTTCTGTGCCTACTCCCCATCCTCATTAGATGTTTTCTCAAGCAGATGATGGAAGTCCAAGCCAATATCTATGAGATCAAACTTAAGGCAAAGCCTCAAGTTTAGCCACCTGCTTATTAGCCCCACTACCCTTAAACTTCAGCGAGGGCAGGCTAGCCAAAGACAGGTAAGGACCTCCTTGAATGTAACTAACCTAAGACAGGGCTTGATCGCTAGAGGATCAAGTGTCTATGACGGGTAAGGTTATTATTTCATTGGGGGGACACCTAAGACAGGCACTGTCGCTCGTTAGCCGCCTGGGGTCACAGGTGTGCCTTTTTATATAATAAAGAAGGGGGAGATGTTGAGGGCCATGTAGCCCAATATTGAGGGGTATGCAGTGTTGAGGGCCGTGTAGCCCAATATTGAGGGGCATGCAGGCTGACTTTAGTGGGCTTGGTGAATCATAAACTTGTTTATCTGCTCCTATTGTTTCCTTGCTGCAGCTGGAGGGTGCTTACTATTTACTAAGGCATGTGGTGAGGATGGCCCATTCCTTGGGACACAAAAGAAAGATGACTACCCGGGTTAATGGAAAAGGAGCCTAAGGCACACACGTATACACGGTTAATGATCTATTGCAGTTTGCTTCCTTGAAAATTCTCAATAAAAGCTATGCGCTGACCCGATTCGGGGCTCAGTCGTCTTTGGCTGAGTCCCTTGGTCTCACTCTTATCTTACTTCTGTCTCTTGTTCTTATTCAATCTGCGTCGCCCCTCTCGAGTCCCATTTGCCCTTGCCACGCAGGACGTGACACTGTGGGGCTTAAAATAACAGAATTTTATTCTCTCACAGTTTTGGAGGCTAGAAGTCTGAAATCATGCTTCATAGGGTTATTCTCTCTAAAGGCTCTAGAGGAGGGTCCTTCCTGTCTCTTCCAGCCTCTGGTGACTGCTGGAGCTCCTTGGCCTGTAGATGCGTCACTTCAGTCTGTCTGTCTTCACACAGCCTTCTCCCTGCACGTCTGTATCTGTATTTCTTCTCTTTTTTCTTTTTTTTTTTGAGGGCACTGTCACTGGCCCTCACATGTGGGACCGAACCGGGGCCGCTGGCTTCCCAAGCCAGTGCTTAACTACCGCGCCACTCGCCGGCCCTGTATTTCTTTTCTCTTTATAAGGACACCAGTCATATTGGATTCACGGTCCACTTGACTACAGTAGGACCTCATCTTAGCCAATTATATCTGCAATGACCCTAATTCCAAGTAAGGTCACATTCTGAAGTTCCAGGAAGGACATGAACTTGGCAGGGGGGTGGGGGTGGACATTTTCCAAGTGTTCAGATGGTCAGATGGGCATAGGGAACTACGAGGGAAGTCATAGTTGAACATTCAGGGTGAGGCCACAGAGCAGCTGGTGTAGGTGACCCAGCAATGTGAGTACCTGTAGGTGTAACTGGCGCCAGACCCCTTCTCCTGAGGGAAGGTAATGCCACACCCAACTTTACCTCATAATCCATCACAGTTCAGTACAGTACTGAAGGGGCAGTGCAGCTGCAGAAATGCTACTGGCCAGCTCACTTGACTTTTCCTCTAAGTCCTTGTTGACATCTGGATGTATGTTATTCATTATAAGAAAATCATTTTCTCGTCTGGCTATTGCACTGACCTAAAAACGGCTTCACACTAGATCCAGCCATGAGTCAAATACTGCCCAGCATCTGGTTGGCCCCGGGCTCTGCTGGGGGATTTCACCAGCCCTCCGCTATGTCAAGGGAGTTGGGTTCGCACCTACCCCACGCGCGATGCTGAGGAAAAGCATCCGGACTGGGAATCAGAATCACAAGACTCAATTCAGAGACCCTTCCTAGAGGGAGAGGGGAAAAGCATGGCTTTGATGATTCACTCCCCTGCTCTGATCCTCAAAGAGTCTCTTCTGTAAAGGGGCTTTTTTTTTTTTAGCTGAGCTGTCCTGCTACCTGTTTGCAGCTCAGCAGCTGCTCAGAGGCAGCTTAGCTGGGGCTGGGCATCGAACTGCTGTTGCTCAGAGCTCAGCTTGCACTCTTGACCGAGCTCTTAACCAACTGAGCCACTTGGCCGGCCCTGGAAATGGGGATTTTTAACAATTGGTTTAACAAACATACCAGGCTCTTCGAAGTACTTGACAAATATTAAAGTTCACAATAACCCTATGAAGTAGGTGCTGTCGTTCCCATTTTATAACAGAGGAGGGCCGGCCGAGTGGTGCGGTGGTTAAGTGCTGGCTTAGGAAGCCAGCGGCCCCGGTTCGGTCCCACATAAGAGGGTCAGTGACACTGCCCTCAAAAAAAATTTTTTTTTTTAAATTAAAAATATAGCAGAGGAAACAGACTCAGAGGCTTGGCAGGCTGCCCAAGGTCGCACAGACCAGGCGGGATTTCACCCAGGGCTGTCCTGCACCAGCCTAGGCGGGGAGGCCTCCGTGTACTGGCAGGGTCCTGAATTTGGGATCTTGTCTGTCCTCCCCACCAGGATGTGAGCTCTGGGAGCAGGAGGCTCTTAAAGAGCATTGTGGAATGAAGAATGGATGAATGGATCTCAGGATGGCCACATCCCCTTGATCCGAGCCCTCGGGCCGCGCTCTGTTTGGGGACTGTATTCGCGATCAGGGCTTTTAGTCCCAGAGAACGGGAGGGCGAGGAGGGACCAGGAGGGAACCACCGCCTTGCAACCGTCTAAGTGGAGGACGCAGAACCCGCTCACGGAGCGGCACGGGCGCCACCTGGCGGCGGAGTTCTGTTAAGTGCCGATGCGAGATCCGAAATGTTCGCTTTGGGAGTAGAGTTGGCGCCGGAAAGGGTGTTGCTATCTGGTGTTAGTGGCCAGTGGCCTGGAAATCAGTGTACGAATCTGGGGGCTGTCTACCAGTGGCTTCCAAACTTTTCTGATCGTGACGCACAGTAAGAAATAACTTCACATCAACATAGTTTCGTGAAATACCACCATCCTGCATGTTCTTATACTATTCTATTCCTGTCTTTAAAACGCTGGTCAGGGCTGGCCGATTGGCGCAGTGGTTAAGCGCTGGCTTGGGAAGCCAGCGGCCCCGGTTTGAGTCCCACATATGAGGGCCAATGACACTGCCCTAAAAAAAAAAAAAAAAAAAAAAAACAATTTAAAACGCTGGTCAAAATCCTTCTAACCAAGGGTGGGCCGAGTGGCTTAGTTGGTTAAGAGCTTGCTCAAGAGTATGAGCTGCTGAAAAAAAGATACTGAGTTCTTTTTAAATGAGAAATACCTGATAATACTGTATGTAAATACACTTAACAAAATAAAAATTAAAGTACACTTTACAGCATAAGAGTGAATCAGGTTGTTTTCTAAATGTAGCAATTAAGTCAATGAGGCACGAAAAAAAATAAACCCTTGGGCCAGCCGAGTGGTGTGTTGGTTAAGAGTTGGCCTGGGACACCAGATCTGAACAGCAGGGCCCTGGTTTGGATCCCACATAGAGGGCCAGTGACGTTGCACCCTGTACAGCTAAGATGGGAAACAACTTGACCTGGAGCTGGGCTGCCATGAGTTGCCAGCGACAGCATAGGCTGCAGTGAGGCAGGCGGGCAGCTGGCATCAGCTTTTGTGAGCTGCCATTTGCAGCTGTCCAATGGCCGGCAAGTGACTGCCTCACCCAGGAAAAGCCCAATGATAATACCAACATGGGCCAGTGAAGCGAAGTCCTCCACAACTAGCCTGAAGAACAAAAGAAGAGCAACTTGTCTGTTCCCCTTCCCTGATTCCCCAATGCTGTTCCCCTCCCCCAACTCCCCAATAAAATCTTTAAAAATAAACCCTCAAAAAAAAAAAAAAAGAGCGTGAGCTGAGCTCTGAGCAAGAGCAGTTCGATGCCCAGCCCAAGCTGAGCTGCTGCTGAGCTGCCAACAGGTAGGATGGCTCAGCTAAAAAACAAACAAACAAAAATCCTTTAATAACTGGTGCCCATCTGCACCATTTTTTTTTCAGCTCACAAAAATTATGGAGCAAGTGTTAGCACCCAGGCCCTGTCCCCTCCAAACCCTGGGTGAATTCTCTCATTTGTGCTGCCTCAGGTGGAGCGGTGCCATCCCTGACTTCCAGGTAAGTCATCTGAGCTCAGAGGCATCTGACCTGTCCAAGGCCACACAGCTCGGATGTGCAGTGCCAGCTTCTGCCTGACTTCTAAAGGAGAAAAATCATTAGATGCTCCTAAGCTCACTGTTATGTAAAGTTTAATTTAGTCCTTTATCCATTTTTGCAAGGTTGAGCGCATTGGCCTGCGTGATGAATTGCAGGGCTCAGACTTAAAATTGCAAGTCCTCATATGTAACAAAAGGCTAAAGGCTAAGCTAGCATGGATGAACAAGAATTAAACTCATTCCCCTGGTTTATGGAATTACAAGTGTCAAAAACAAATTGGGGGGATGGTAAGTAACTACTTTTTCGAGCATGAAGTTTATTCTGGAGTGATGGAAATGTTTTGAAACTAGATAGAGGTGGTGGCTGCACAACACTACAAATGGACTAAATGCCACTGAATTGTTCACTTTAAAAATGGTTCTTTATCCAAATCTAACAGTACCTTCCTTTTGCATTAACTGAGATAATGAATGTAAAGTGCTTAAAATAGTGCCTGGCACACAGTAAACTCTCAACAGGTAGATGTAGGGGACCATCCCCACTATGGCTACTAGGCATCTCCCACCTACCTCCCAAATACTCCTGGGAGGCTTTAATCAGGCAGGGGGCTCCTCCACACAGGGTACCCCACAACTCTTGTTGCAGCTGTCCAGCCCGTTTTGTTTGGGTATCATCCTTTTTGATATGTGACAAGGACCATGGGGAGCTGGCACCTTTGGCTACCCTTTCTTTTGCTATCTATGTAAGTAATTAATGGTTTGAATCTAAAAGTGAGTCTTGTATAATTACTACTTTAATCAGTCCCATCTTGATCTTGGCTGTGTACCAAGTGCTATATGCTTGATCATAAGTATTATCTGTTATTTCTATTATTATCATTGTCCTTGACCTACACCTGCCCTCTCCCAACTTCTCCTCTCAAAGAAAAGACGCTCAGACCAGAAGAAATTATTTATTTCCACCACAACCCCCAAAAGGATTGCTCCCGCCCTCTCTCACCTAGATGCAGCCCCTGCCCCAACACCTTCACAAAACACTGATTTCTTCCCAGAGCTAAAACGAATACCCCATCACCAACTATGGCCACACCCACCCTGCCTAGCTCCCCATCTGCCCCCATAGCCACCAGCCATAGGCT
Source organism: Aselliscus stoliczkanus (assembly GCA_033961575.1). Classification (NCBI taxonomy): domain Eukaryota; kingdom Metazoa; phylum Chordata; class Mammalia; order Chiroptera; family Hipposideridae; genus Aselliscus; species Aselliscus stoliczkanus. The sequence goes on from CM066732.1 coordinate 8,675,591, forward strand.
TTTTGAACTTGGCCACATTTTGGCTCCCTGCCCAAATGTAGTTTCCCAAGGTCACCTAGCTTGCTTGTTTTGCTTATATTACTATATGGGTGCCATTCTTAAAACCCTCCCTGACTTACTTCCTAGATGGCTCTCTTGCCCTCGTTTACAAAGTCATTCTGCACAGCTTTCTGGCCTCACATCCCTGTTTGAGAGCAGGTTTCCAAGCTTTCCCCTGCTCCTTGAACTCCTGGGGTGGGGGTGGGAGGGGAGTGTCCCAGTCCCTCAGCTCTCATTTGAAAAGTTTAGATGTTAACTAAGGCCAAATGTTCCATGATTCTGGGGAGGGAGAAGAGGTGCAAAACTGAAATAGACAAGAGAGGGGACAAGGATAAAAGGAGAAAGAAGGAGAACTGGGGGTTTTGGAAAGAAGCTAGAGGCAGAGGGATGATGGGGGGAACCCTCCTATCTCATCCCCAGAAACGGAAGTGAGCCAGGGCTGAATACCAGCACCCGCTACAGCCCAAAGCCCCTGCCTGTCTAGCTCTTGCGGGTCCTCTGGCTTCGAGCCTTGTACACTTCGATGAGCAGATCCTTGACATACTGGATCTCCCGCTCCACAGACTCAGCCCTCTCCCTCAGCTCCCGGTTCCGTGCCTCCAGACCCTGGCACTCGCCCTCCAGGGCCTCACCCTCGGCCCGCTTCCTTTGTCGGTACCTCAAAGCAGCTGACTTGTTCTGGTCTCTCTTCTTTTGCTTGCGGTCCCCTCGAGTGATGGCAGGATTGGGGTAGGGGACTGGGCGAGAGGTTTGAGGTGGAGGAGGGGGCTGCTGTGGCGGGGGCAGGGGAGCCAAACCTGAATCCCCCTGCCCTGCCTCATTGCGGCAGTAGATGGCCAGCAAGTCTAGGGTATCCAGGGCCTGGGGCTGGTGGAGGTCAAAAGTGGGGAGGGAGAGGGGGACAGGGAGTGAGGGTGCCACTTGTGGTGGCAACTGTGGTGGTGGGGAGGATGGTGGGAGGAGTGGGGCATCAAGGAAGAAGTCTTCCATCTGCTCCAGCTCCTTCTTGAGGAGGGAGGCCATGGCTTCCAGGTCAGGTGAGGGTGGGGAAGGTGGCGGGAGGGCACCTGAGGGCAAGGGGGGCTCCAGAGGGAGAAGGGCTGTAAAGTCGACCCGCTCAGTCATCCAGTCAGAGAAACCATCACCTGGAGGATTGAAGAAGGACAGCCAATAAACCAGTCAAACATCTAACCAATCAACTGAACAACCAATCAACTAACCAGTCAACCAAACAACCACCAGTGGACCAGCCAACCAATCAACTATCTGATTCAGTAACCAACCAATCAACCCTTTTAAACAACCAATCAATGAACCAGTCAACCAAACAACGACCAAAACAGTCAACCAACTATTTCTTCAACCATTCCAACATCTTTACTGATTAACCTACGTCCGTGGTTTCCGATTTATTTTCTAGTTTACTCCTCAAAAACAAACTAGATCACACATACACAGCACACCCCATTTCATCTTTAATTAACTATTGTAAACTCACTATGCGACAAGCATTGAAGACACACTAAATGAATAAAACAATCACTGCCTCAGGACGTCTGCATATGCTATTTTCTCCACCCAAACAGTTCCCTTGGGTCTTTTCATGGATCAGTCTTGCCCATATTTTAGGCCTTGGCCAAAATGTTACCTACTTGGAAAGGGTTTCCTGGCTATCCAGGTTTCCTACTTGGAAAGGGTTTCCTGGCTACCCTTTAAACTAGGTACCCACTATCATTTTGTTGCTCAGCTACTAGGTGTTTCAATGTATCCCAATACCTCACACTCATCATTTGTCTCTTGTCTCCCCACTAGAGTGTGAGCTCCAGGAAGGCAGGGATCATGTCAGTCTTATTCCCAGCTATATCCCCAGCACTTAAAACAGTGCTTGGCATATTACAGGTGCTCAATAATTATTTATCAAATGAATACATGAATGAATAAATTCTCCCTCTTGAACCCCATGCCAGAGCTCATCCAACCTCCATTCTCCACCTGTCCTTACCTGCCAGGGGCTCTCCTCCCCCTGGAAGCCCGCCCTCTAGGGCTCCCCCAAGGACCTCATAGGGGCCCAGGGGGGCAGGGGCCAGGGGGAGTTTCCCATAGTCTACAAGCCAGCTCAGCCCGCTAGCTGGGAGCAGGGCCCTGTCCAGCTCCAGCCCGAGGGTCGCCAGGAGTGACATGGCTGCAGCACAGACGCTGGGAACGAATGGCAATGAAGGAAGCTGCACCAACAGCTGAGTGGAGGCTCTGGAGGTTGCTCAGTTGGCCGAAGACAGGCACCAAGGTGGAAGTGGAGGACCTACAAGTGTAAGACAAAAGTGGGCGAGGTCACAGGACAGCCTCACTCACTACCAAAGTCACAGGGAAACCAAGCTATACTCCCACATTGGGGGGAGGGGAGGGGCACCTTGTCCCCTCCAACTAGATTTGGGACTATGCCTTGCCCTCTCAGAAATCTAAATCTGCTCTTTCTTTCCCCAAATCTGAGCCCTATCCACTCCCAAGGGAATTCTCTTTAGGCCCGACTTTTATTTTCTTCAAAATTCCCAAGAGCCAATCCTTCCAATGCAGAAACATAATGGTTTCTCAAGGGAATTACCTTAAGTTCCCCTCATCCACCCCATAATATTCCTTCATTTAAAAAAAAAAATCTCAAGGGCTGGCAGAGTGGTGCGGTGGCTAGGCGCTGGCTTGGGAGGCCAGCAGCCCCGGTTCGGGTCCCATATGTGAGGGCCAGTGACACTGCCCTCAAAAAAAAATAATAAAACATAAAAACCTCAATCCCAGGGGAATTTTCTTCCAGCCACACCCCTTTCTCTAAAATAATTTCCTTTAGGCTCCACCCCCTCCCTAGGTCCCATCTCAAATCAGTTCCCAGGGGAATTCTCCATGCCCTATCCCTTCACCAATGTTATCCATTCAAATCCCAGTGACTACCATTATCCCTCCAAGCCCCATCCCACTATCTATCTTAGCTCCACCCCCACAGGTCCTGCCTCTTCCTCCAATCGAAACCACACCCTCATCTAACGGTTCGCTTAGCTCCGCCCTTCGCATAATAAACTCTCCCAAGCCTTATCGTTCATGTGACCCTAGCTCCGCCCCCTTCTTTACGCCCTGCCTTCTACCCAGTCAATCTAAACTAGCACCCGCCCCAGCAGATGCCTGAATGAAAGGGAGAGACGCTGTGCTGCGCTCCGAAGCAATGTGGAGCAAGCGCCTAAGCAATGTGGAGCAGGGAGGGTGGAGGTGGCCAGTGGATAACAGTTCTCCACCCCACAACCTTCCACACAGGGCTCTCTCGCCGAGGGCCAAAGCTTATGTTCCACCACTAGAATGGTCCCATTGTTCTCACATCTACGCCGGGAGGCGTCAGTGCGCATGTGCAGCTGCTTACAGCCAGCCCTTCGCACATTAATACGGACTGTGGTGGGCGGACGTGCATGAGCACAAGCGCGCGGACAGAATCGTTCTGGAAGGAAAACAAACAAACAAAAACTCTCTGGGGGCGCCGGCCGAGTGGCGCGGTTGTTAGGCGCTGGCCTGGTTCGGGTCCCACATGTGAGGGCCAGTGACACTAACCTCAAAAAAAAAAAAAAAACCCCAAAACTCTCTGGGGGCTAGTGCGCAGGCGCAACCGCATGCAGGCTATCTTTAAACGCCTACGCTGAAAAAAGGCATCTTCCCCCACCATCGGGCCGAGTGCGCATGCTCGGCCGGGCGTCCATGCAGTCTTCCCTTTTCTGCGCCTGCGCGACCGTGATGCCTCACTCTCGTCTCCCCACGCCCCCCTCCCGCCCCAGGCCTGGTCGTGAGGGCCGCGAGCTTCCAAAAGGCGGGAAAGGCGGTTGGAGAAGGAGGGACGAGCGTTTACTCACTCCATGGCTGTGGAAAGGAGAGGCAGCGGCGGCCTCGGGTGAACAAAGAAGTCAGGAGCGAAGAGCGCAGGCTCGGTGAGCGCGGAGACGGGAGGGGGGCACGGAGGGTTTGCAGCTACAGAGCCATGGCCGGGGCTTCGCGGGCAAAGGCGGCTTCGCGATAGTGTGAGGAGAGATGTTGATCTGAGGATGGGGAATGTGGCGGCCCTGGGGAGTGGTACAGATATATTCCGGGCGGCGCAGCACGGACAGCCCGGATCCTTCCGCGCCCCGCCCCCGCGCGGCCCCAACCCAGAGGCGGGCTTGGCCGCTTCCTCTCGGGGACCCGGCTGCTTCCACCTTTCAACCCCTGGAGTTTGGCCCTTCCTCCCTGTGGCTCTGGGGTCCATCACCCTTCTTCTGTTACTAGCTCTGGCCCCCTCCTCTCTCGACCCTGAGACCAGCACTGGTTAATTTCTCATTTCCTTTCCCCTGCTTCACGTATTTCCGGCCGGCCACACTCTCATGTCTGCGTTCTCCAGCCGGCTGCTCACCCTGAGAATCCTTTTAGTGGGTTAGAGTCCGCGTGAGTCACAGCTCGTGCTCCATTCCAGTCACAGAGCTGCCATGGTGGTCTTGGGCAAACAAGTCCTCTAGCCTCATAGATAGGGAACTAGCTATAAAATTAGAATAATCAACTCTACCTAATGGGGTTGTTTGTGAGAATCAAATAAGTCGATGCCTGTGAAACCCTAAGCACAGAGACCAGCTTATATATGTCTGTTCAATCTATTTTTTTTTTTTTTTTTAGCTGAGCCATCCTGCCACGTGTTGGCAGCTCAGTGGCAGCTCAGCTCGGGCTGGGCATCGAACCGCTGTTGCTCAGATCTCAGCTCGCACTCTTGAGTGAGCTCTTAACCAACTGAGTCACTCGGCCGGCCCCTTGTTCAATCTATTTTTTTATTTTTTATTTTATTTTATTTTTTAGCTGAGCCATCCTGCCACCTGTTGGCAGCTCAGCTCGCACTCTTGAGCGGGCTCTTAACCAACTGAGCCACTTGGCTGGCCCTAATCTATTTTATTATTAATAGGAACTCTGGGACCCCCGTCTTACCCCCCCCACACACACACACACGCCCTGCAAAAGCCTCAGACATTTGACCATCCAACACCAGCTAATAAGTCATTCTTTTGTCTGCACTTGTCCAAGGTGTCTATTTCCAGCCATCCTCACCCTCCCCCATTCCAAGTAATGGCCACTTAGCCCCATCCTGGTTAGGGGTGCAGAGAATCTGGCATCATCGCCCCCACTCAATCCTTTTCTCCTTCCCCTGCCAACTTTCCCTCAGTCCTTGGCCTCAGCACTCCTTTCAGGCCAGTTGTTTAATTCTTCTGCCCCTGCCCCTTCCCTGACTTCCTGAGACACCCCCAAGTGGATCAGTCTCCCAACCCTGCCAAAAATGGGGAGACTTACATTTACTAAAAGAGGGAGCCTTCTAGCCATCTCCACCCTGTGCACTGGGCTCTCCACCAGCCCAAGTGGGTGTGGGTCTGTCCTCAGCTGCAGAAACCTGTATTTTCCATACTTCAATCCATCCACATCAGGACATTACACCTGGAGTTCAACCTTCACCACTTTTGTGGCAGTTATGAGACTGAATCAAGATCCAGAGAAGGTGGGGGGGGACCCTGATCTTAAGAGTTATGTGGGAAATAAAGATACACAGGCTTCTTCCCCCTTGTTGCATGCAGGAAGTCCTTGGGATCTGACCACTTTGCCTTAGAGCACTTACTGTCTTCCCAGCCAGTATTTGACCATTTTGCCCTATATTTCCTTGAGCCTGTAGAGGCTACGTTATTACCTACGCAGCATAGAGTAGTGGTTAAGATGTAGATTCTGGAGCCAGGTTGTTTTGGTTCAAACCCTGACTGCACCCCACTTACTAGCTGTGTGGTGCTGGCTATTTCCCTTAGAAAAAAGAGGCCATTAATAGTACCTGCTTTTTAGGTCTGTTGTGAGGATTAAATGAGTTAATCCAAGTCAAGCACTTAGACTAGTGCCTGGCACATAGTAGGTGCTACCCATATAACGTGGGGTAGTATTGGTTGTTACTGTTATTGAGGTGGAATGTGTTTTATCTCCACTGCTAAGCAGTTAGTGCTTTTAAACTATTGGGTTGTCGGAAAAGTCATGACACATTTTTGCAATGAAAAACATAGAAAAAATACATCATAACTTTTCCGACAACCCAATATGATTGGTCCTCCACCTTTTAAGTGAGGCTTAAGTACCTATCTCAGCAATAGCAGGCAGGAATAGGATAGACTACTGGACAGATTTGCTGTCAGTCAGGAGGGCACAGTTAACCCCTCCCCCACTCCCACCCAGAGTCTTTCTGAGAAGACCTAGGTTATGCATGGGGAGTAGGTAGAGTATTATTTTCAATAAACTTTATTTGGGAATAATTTTAGGTTTACAGAAAAACTGCAAAAACAATACTATAGAGTTTCCATATACCACTCACCTAGTTTTTCCCATTGTTTTCATATTACATTACTGGAGTACTTTGTCACAGCTAAGGAACCAACATCTCATCTGTATACTTGTTTTTTGTTTTTTAAGATTTTACTGGAGAATTGGGAGAGGGAAACAGCGCTGGGGCGTCGGGGAAGGGGAACAGGGAAGTTGCTGTCCTTTCGTTCTTCAGTCTAGCTGTGGAGGACATCGCTTCACTGGCCCACGTTGGTATTATCATTGTGCTCTTCCTGGGTGAGGCAGTTGGTCGCCGGCCTTTGGATGGCCGCTTACTGCGGCTCTTGGCAGCTCATGCTGGCTGCTGGCCACTCACTGCAGCCTATGGTAGCCCACTGCAGCAAGGGCTGCAGCCCACCTTCACCAGCCATCTTAGGTATAGAGATAACCAGGTGGAGCTGTTGTTCACCTCCTTAACTGTAGAGGGCAGTGTCACTGGCCCTCATATGTGGGATCCAAACCCAGGCCCCGCCGCTCAGAGCTGGCGTCCCAAGCCAGCTCCTAACCAATGCGCTGCTCGGCCAGCCCTCATCTGTATACTTCTATTAACTAAACTTTGACTTTATTCTGATTTCACTGGTTGTTTCCTATGGCCCTTTTTTGTTCCAGGATCCCTTCCAAGATGCCATATGACATTTAGTCATCGTGTCTCCTTAGCCACCTCTGATCTGTAGTGGTTTCTCTAACTTTCCTTGTCTTTTATGACCTTGACAGTTTTTTGTTTTTTTTTAAAGATGTTATTGGGGAATTGGAGGAAGGGGAACAGACAAGTTGCTGCCCTTTTGTTCTTCAGTCTAGTTGCGGAGGACGTCGCTTCACTGGCCATGTTGGTATCGTCATTGCATTCTTCCCGGATGAGGCAGATTGGTCGCCGGCCTCTGGGTGTCGCTCACCGGGGCTTTTGGCAGCTCACACTGGCTGCCGGCCGCTCATGCTGGCTGCCAGCCACTCACTGTAGCCCATGGCAGCCCACTGCAGCAGGGGCTGCAGCCCACACCATCGCCGGGGCTCGCACAGTCCAGCTCCAGGTAGAGCTGTTGTTAGCTGTAGAGGGCAGTGTCACTGGCCCTCATGTGGGATCCGAACCGGGGCCACTGGCATCCCAAAACCAGCTCTTAACCAATGCACCACTCGGCCGGCCCATCTTGACAGTTTTGAAGATTGCTATGGAATGTCCCTCAGTTTGGCTTTGTCTCATAGACTGGGATTTGAGTTTTTGAAAGGATGGTCAGGTACGATATTTTTTTAATAACCAGAAATGAACTTGCTCAGTATGGGAATCATGTTGCTGACTGTGTGTGAGGTGTATGCTGACTGAGAAGGCATTGGGGCAGGGATCCTGGTCCCCCGTCCCAGCCCCTTGTACTTCTTTCTCTCTCTCGCTATCCTATCACACCCAGTTCAACCCTGATGCCAGCTGCCCCACCCAAGCAGCTTGATTCAGTCCTGCTGAGTGGGTGCCAGTTCTCAACACTTAGCTCCTTAGCCCTTGTTGGCATATTCTAATTTATGGGCGGTGGGTCATCAGTAGCTGCCTGTGAGCCCAGGTCTTGACACCCGGAGCCCTCTCCCATGCCCACCCCTGACCCAGACCTGTGGCTCCTCCAGGACTCAAATGCCTCAGCTTCCCCCACCCTCACAGAGTCCTCCAGGGTCCAGGTAACCCAGCCTTTTCAACTCGAGCTGGGGCTGGAAGCATGGGTGGGGCTGTTAGGGACTCTTTTTCAGTGCGGAGAGACCAGGCTTAGGGAGTGAGGTGGAAATTGCAGGCAGGTTGCATCACCCTGGCTCTTTGATGCGCGGGGTGTGGGGGGTGTGAGAGGATTCTCTTGGGACCCCAGTGTACCTGGCAACAGCCTCCTGTTTAGCAGAGCCCAGGATCTGGGAGTGGCCCCAGCACAGCAAGAGAGGGTTGTGGATGGGGAGGGAGAGTAGCCGCTTGTGCAGGACCCTGAGAATCTGAGACTCGATGCCAAGAAATGACCTCAGCTTATAGAGACTAACCCACTTGTCTTACGGGGGGGGGGCAAGCCTGAGGTCCCAAGAGGTGAAAGGCATTTACACAATCAGACTGCTAGTCAGGCTTCCACAACACTGCACAGCTTTCAAGCCCTACGGGCCCCAAGGAGTCTGTCTGCTCCTCTCAGATTGGACTACAGCCTAGGGCATAGCCTGCTGGGAGGCCACCAAAACTACCGTCACCTCAGGTTTGCTGCTGTTCAGTTGCCAAATTCTGTTGATTCACTCATTGGGGCTCGTAGGGCCTTGAAAGCTGTGCAGTGTTGTGGAGGCCTGGCTCTAACTATCAGTCTGATTGTGTAAGTGCCTTTCACCTCTTCTGGCCTCAGGCTTGCCCCCCCGTAAGACAAGTGGGTTAGCCTCTATGAGCTGAGGTCACTTCTTGGCATCGAGTCTCAGATCCTTGGTCTTGCACAGGCAGCTACTCAGATAGGTAAATGTATGTCAAGAATGGGGCCTGCCAATTTATGAGCATTAGTTATTTCTCTCTAAGGCTTGGGGTGCTGGGAGGATTGTGTGAAATGATGTAGGTAAAGCCTCGCACTTACTAGGTCAAGGATCTCTACGTGTGTGTTTCTCTTCCTGTCTCCACCACACTTTGTTCTGCTTTCGTAGCCATCTCACAGACAGATGTCTGTGTACGTGACTGTTTCCCCGAGCTCATAGAAGGCAAGGTCGGGACCTTCTTCATTCCCAGAATCGTTCCCCACAACCTCCAGCCCTGTGCTGCTGCCTCAGTAGACATTAGTTCACTTTTAATAAGAGGCACTTGTGCACAGAGGCTGGGGAATTCAATACTGCAGTCCCTGAAGAGGCACTAGGGCAGGCAGGTGTCTGGGTCATGTAGGCCAGGGGGGCAGGGGTTATAGGTATGCGTTTTGGCAAACAAGGACAGGAAGGCCAAGGCCAGTTCAGTTGGGGAAAGGGCAGCGCAGGGCACAGGTCTGCCATGTGGCCCTGTGGCTCAGAGTCCTCCCGAGCCCCTTCCCTCCCCTCGCTCCGGCTGTGTCTCCCTTGGCAGAAGCAGCCACCGCTCTTAGAACTTGGTTAGGCCCTGCACTGCTGCACCAGCTCGGGCACCTTCGGCAGACATCTTCTGTTTCAGTTTTTGTACTTGCTGCTGTAACAAATTGCCGCAAACTTAGTGGCTTAAAACAACACATATTTATTCCCTTGCAGTTCTAGGGACCAGAAGTGTACAATGGGTCCGCAGGGCTGCCTCCCTTCTGGAGCTCCAGGGGACAATCCATTTCCTGGCCTTTTCCAGCTGCTTGAGGTCCTCTGCATTCCTTGGCTCGTGGTCCCCCCTCACCTCACTCCAACCTCTGCTTCCGTCATCACATCTCCTGTTTTCTGTTTTGATTTTCCTGCCCTCCCTCTTGTAAAGACCTTTACGATTACATCTGGGCCTGTCCAGATAATCCAGGATAATCTCTCCTTGGTAGGATCCTTAATTTAATCACATCTGCAAAGTACCTTTTGCCACGTGAGGTCACATACAGATTATAGGGACTGGGATGTGAGCATCTTTGGGGGGCCATTATCCACCCTACCTCTCTCCCCTCTCAGAACCTCAGTTTCCTCATCTGGGAGATAAAGGTTAGGGCCAGCACTGGGGTGTCCCCTCCCTCACGTGCTCACAGGGACTGGGTATAGGAAGACAACAGGGTCAACTGAAGGTAACTGGTGACATAATATCCAGGACACCCCTAAGTGGCCACCTGCAAGATACTGTGGCCTCACCAGTAAAGTGGGGGCAGTAGCAGACCCCTCTTGAAAGGGCAGTGGTGAGGACCCAAGAGATAATCTGGAAAGGTTTAGAGCAGTGCTTGGCTCAGTAAGTCAGCTGTCCAGCCAGACCTGCAGACCCTGTGTTATGGGTGGGTCATCGAGCCCTTTACCACCCAAAAGGCACAGGTGCTATTCAGGGGTGGCCCACACTGCTAGGCAGCAATGCCGGCCTGGTGGTGCAGAGCTTCTCCTTTTACAGAAGTTGGAAACCCAGATTTTTCGGTGAGATCCAAGTTTTAAAAGGTTGGCAAGTAATTTAGAGAAAGCCCAACAAACCACAAGCATGGATAGGCTCAGGCTGTGGGCCTTCCTTCCCTGACCTTTGTGTTTGGTGATTTCCCGTACCCCAGAACTGTAACCCTCGCAGCCCATAAGCAGAGAACAAAAGAACCGAGTCCTCGTTCCACTCGTGGGCCCCAGACCCATAGAGTCCGCAGGGCAATGTTTGTGGGGGGCAGGGAAGGAGAGCTCCAGAGAATGTCCCTGAGCGTCTGGTGCCTGCTGGGGATGGGGCTGGTGTCTTATTACTCCACCTGTTCCTTATCAGCCGTCAGCCAGCCTTCCCTGTCCCCCCAGGGGATCCATCTCCCAGGAGAGGCCATCTGGACCATGTGTAGTTGAGCAACTTGAGTTTCTTGTTCATTGCCCACTACAGACTGCAGGGCGGCTCAGTAAGGGGGTGTTAGGCCTTACAGGAGCTTGGCTGGGTTAGGTGACTTCAGGAGCCTTCAGGGAAGCAGGGCTTGGCTCTCAATTGGATGCTGGCAGGAAGCAAGGGCAATGCCATGACTGAGTGTCTTCATCTTCTCCAGAGGCGGAGGAATGAGTGGAGCTAATGCTGTGGTTAGTTAAAAAGCAACAGCAGGGCCGGCCGAGTGGCGCGGTGGTGAAGAGCTGGCTTGGGATGCCAGCGGCCCCGGTTCGGATCCCACATATGAGGGCCAGTGACACTGCCCTCTAAAAAACAAACAAAAGCAACAGCAGCTCTGATCCAGAAGCAGGATGTTTGGTCATTTTTGTGCTTTGGACAATGTTCATGCTTTTGTCTATGTTGAGACATGATTCCGGAGTGGTCTTATTTTTGTCTCAGTCCGTCATGGTCAGTGGCCTTGCCTGATGTTGGTGTTCTGTGAAATTGTTTGTGTCCAACAAGAGAGTACCAGGGCCTGGCTAGGAAGGCTGCTTTTTCCTTTCTCACAGCAGAGGTGCTTCTCCTACCCAATGGGGGAAGGGAGGTGGAGAGCGCCCAGGCCAGGGGGGCAGCCGAGGCACAGCCTGTACCCTGCTATGTGGTCAGCCATCGATGCACAGTTCTCGTGGGGTCACTTGGGCGCAGAGGAAAGTAGCAGGGCCTGAACCCAGCCAGCACCCACTGGGATGGCCACTCATAGTGGGAGCTGAGGGGAGCTAGCAAGAGGTTGAGGCAGAGGCAAGGAACCACAGTGGGAAACAGGCCCCCGAGATCCCCTAGGTGTCCCCCCACAGGCTACCATGGAGAACACTGAGTCAGTGACCAGCAGGGCCCAGAGCCTCAGCCTGGTTAGTTGGAGAGCCTTTGCCCTTCTCTTCCTGCCCCTCCCAGAGAACAAACAGGTTCCTGGCGTGTGGGCAGGAAAGAGCAGCTGATGTCCTCCTCTTCACTCCGAGCCACCAGGATTCAGCCTGTAGCTGAGAGAATGGGAAGGGACTACTGGACGTGGCTGGTGCATGGTGGGCATGTGTGAGAAAATGTCACTTTGGGGAGGCTCAGACAGCCTGGGTCAGTCCTAACAACCTGTGTGACTTTGGGCAAGCAACTTAAGTTTTCTCGACTTCAGTTTGCTCATCTGTACGATGGGAACACTAATGGTTCCCAACTTCTCATAAAGTTGTCAGTCAGTGCAGGTAAAGCACTGCAAACAGGGCCCGACACGTAACTTCCTGAAATGTTAGCGTGTGGTTGATACCCAGGGACAGGTAAGGACTGGTCGGTTCTGATTCTCAGAATCAAAGTCTCCCTTTTCCCACCTCTGGTGGCTTTCACTTGTTTCCCAGAGAGACCATCTCCATAGCAACTGTCTCTGCCACAACCTGACTGGGACCTTTATCTCCCTCCCCTGCTGGCATCACTGCCTCTCCCCTGGGACACTGGTATTGATGACAGGAGAGAGGCCAAGGAGGGAGCGCAGGTGTGTGTGGCTCTCAGAGTCCCGCGGCCCTGGTGCCTCAGCCCCTTTCCAGGTCTTGATGTCTTGGTATCGTGTCTATGCCCATTTGCATTTCCCTGAAGCCCCCAGATGGCCTCACAGCTGACTGGAACATTTCAACTCCAGCCTCCTCCTCAGCCCATTTTCAACCAGGTTTTCTTGTCTCCAGATCACTTGTCCTCAGAAGAAAGAGTGATCCTGTCTTCAGAAACCTCTGCCCAGCCCCTGCCCATCTCTGCAGCCCCTCTCCTGCTCTCTCAACCTTGTCAGCATCCCATGCTTGGCTGGTTTGTTTAGTGGCTTTATTGAGATACTGTATAATTCACATCCATTTATTAGAGTGTACAATTCAATGTTTTTTTTTATTTTTTATTTTATTTTATTATTTTTTTTTGAAGGCAGTGACACTGGCCCCCATATGCGGGATCCGAACCAGGGCTGCTGGCGTCCCAAGCCAGCTACTAACCACCACGCCACTCGGCCGGCCCTTCAGTGGTTTTTAGTATATTCAGAGTTATATACTTAACCACCATCATCTAATTTTATTTTATTTTATTTTTAAGATTTTATTGGGGAATCAGGGAAGGGGAACAGACAAGTTGCTGTCCTTTTGTTCTTCAGTCTAGTTGTGGAGGATGTCGCTTCACTGGCCCATGTTGGTATTATCATTGCGCTCTTCTCAGGTGAGGCAGATCGGTCGCCGGCCTCTGGATGGCCTCTCACAGTGGCTCTTGGCAGCGCACACTGGCTGCCAGCCACTCACTGTAGCTTATGGCAGCCCACCACTGCAGCAGGGGCTGCAGCCATGCCGTCCAGGAGACTTATAACAGCCCAGCTCCAGGTGGAGCTGTTGTTCACCATCTTAGCTGCAGAGGGCAGTGTCACTGGCCCTCATGTGGGGTCCAAACCGGGGCCCTGCTGCTCAGAGTTGGCGTCCCAAGCCAGCTCCTAACCAACGTGCCACTCAGCCGGCCCCACCATCATCATATTTAGAACATTTCCATCATCCCTAAAAGAAGCCCTGTACCCCTTAGCAGTCACTCCCCATTCCCCCTCTCCCAGCCCCTGGCAACCACTAATGTGCTTTCTGCCTCTATGGATGTGCCTCTTCTGGACATTTCATATGAATGGAATCATAGGTGGTCCTTTGTGTCTGTTTTTCAAGGTTCATCCATTTTGTAGCAATATCAGTACTTCATTCCTTTTTAAGGCTGAATAATATTTCATGGTATATTACATGTTATCCATTCATCAATTGATGGACATTTGGGTTGTTTCTACTTTTTGACTCTTACGAATATGCGTGTACAAGTTTGATGGGGACATAAGTTTTCATTTCTCTCGGGAGATTCCTAGGAGTGGAACTGCAGTTAGTACTTGGCACAAAGCAACCCCTGGATCTGTTTATTCAGTTGAATGCCCACCATGGCCTGCAGCTGTTTAACAGACACGGGGGATACAGCACTGGAAGTCACAGACAAAAATCCTGCCCTGTATGGTTCTCACATTCTAATGGGGAGACAGACAGTGAGATCCATTGTATTTCAGATGGTGCTAGTCCTAAGACTAGCCAGGGAAGACCTCATTGAGTAGGTGACATTTCAGCAAAGGCCTGAATGAGGTAAGGGAGTGAGCCATGGAGACATGGGGTGCGAGGGGAGCAGTCGAGGGAGAGGGACCTGCAAGTGCAAAGGCCCTGAAGCAGGAGTTCTTTAAATGCATGTGGAGAACAGCAAGAAGGCCGGAGGGGCTGGAGTGGGGTGATGGAGGCAAAGAATGGTTGACGGTGAGGGTACCTTTTGGCCATTGTGAACACTTGTGTACAAGTTTTTGTTGGAATGCCAGTTTGCAATTCTGGTAGCTTTTCCTTGATCACGTTTAAATAACACTGGGAGCCGGCCGAGTGGCGCATTGGTTAAGAGCTGGCTTGGGACGCCAGCGGCCCAGGTTCGGATCCCACATATGAGGGCCAGTGACACTGCCCTCTAAAAATAAATAAATAACACTCTGGGTTTTTGAGGGGAGTGGCCAGGCCATCTCGTCTTTTGTTTGCTCTGCACAAGGCCTGCCCTGTCCTAAGTCTCAGTGGATGTTTGTTGACTGACAGAATGAGATATATTTGTGAATTACCAAACACATGCTGGCACACAGTGGGTTCTGAATGGTTAGTGCTTTCTTCATTTTATTTATTTATTTATTTATTTATTTATTTATTTATTTATTTAAGCTGAGCCTTCCTGCCACTTGTTGGCAGCTCAGCATCAGGTCAGCTCAGGCTGGGCATCGAACTCAGCTCGCACTCTTGAGTGAGCTCATTTTTTCATTATTTTTTAATAAATGCAGTTGGTATATCAGATTGGCAGAGTTTTCCTAATCTCAGGTGCTGGCAGGGTGTAGGGAAATGGTTGTCTTGGGCACTGCCAGTTAGAATAAAAACAGGTATGGGCAGGTTGGAGGGCAATTTGGTAGTCCCTAGTAAAACCAAAATGCAAGCATGCGTTTCTGGATCTCTGCCCTGGAAAAATTTCTGTGCCTATTAGCACCATTGGAAAGCCCGAGGCATGTATGAGCATGCTTGCTGCAGTATTGTTTATAATAAAGGAAAATGGGAAGCACCTTCAATGTTTGTCAGTAGAGGCGTGGATAAAAAAATGTGGGTGGGTATACCATGGACTGATTGACAGCAGTTAGAAGGAATGAAGAACATGTTAAGAAAAGAACAAGTTGTAGAGTGACATAGTGTGCTACCCTGTGTAATCGGGAAAATGCGTGAATAAAAACATTCCCTCTGGCTGTGAATACACACAAATAGATAAAAGATACACAGCAGCTTCCAACAGGGACTGCCTCACGTGTGTGGGGACCAGGATGGAGGATAGTGATCAGGGGGACCTTAGGTTTGTCCGTAATGTTGAAAACAATATTTTTTTTTTTTTTTTGAGGGCAGTGTCACTGGCCCTCATATGTGGGACCCGAACCGGGGCTGCTGGCGTCCCAAGCCAGCTCTTAACCACAGTGCCACTCGGCCAGCCCGAAAACCATATTTTAATGAAAGGACTGATGCATTAATTGTGTAGTTAACATTTAGGTGTTAAAAATGCAGTTAAGGGCCAGCCGAGTGGCTCAATTGAATTAAGAGCTCACTCAAGATGGGGAGCTGAGGGCCAGCCTAGTGGCGCGGTGGTTAAGCGCTGCCTTAGGAAACCAGCGGCCCCAGTTCGGGTCCCACATTTGAGGACCAGCGACACTGCCCTCGAGAAAAAAAAAAAAAAGGATGGGGAGCTGAGCTCTGAGCAACAGCAGTTTGATGCCCAGCCCTGAGCTGCCAACAGGTGGCAGGATGGCTCAGCTTAAAAAAAAAAAAAAAGTAAAAAAAAAATGCTGTGAAGTAGAGGAAAAAGAATCTTTCACTACAAGAGAAAGAAACAAAAGAAACAAAACAGTTCTAGGCAAAAAAAAAAAAAAAAAAAAAAGTCGGGGGCCCAGCACCAGAGTGGTCCTCCTCAGACCTCTTCCAGTCTTATTATTTTATATTAAGTGGTGGTTCTAGAATCTTCTTTACTCTTCTGGTTGTTTCCTGACTTATTTTCCACACGTCTTACCTGATTTGTTTTCTCCCATGGGGGAAATAGCTGTTTGTCCCACCACCTGAGCTCCTTTGGGGACAATTCCAGGCCTCAAGAGCTGGAAGGAGAATGTAATTTCTAATTAGACGTGATGTGACTTCTTGTGGGTAGAGATAGTATTTTCAAGGGATGGAAGGAAGAAGAAAGGAGGTTGAGAACCTGTGAATCCAAGAAGCATTTAGGTACCACCAGCTTGTGGCCATCCTCAGCAGCAGGCAGCCAGCAAGATGTTGGCACCACGGCCAAGTCGGCTCTCTGTCCAAGAGGGTAATGAGCCTGCTTAGAGTGATTTCTAAGATCTAGTAAGTGAAAACAGGACAGCGCATCTGGTATGCAACCTTGTGTGCACAGAGGGGGAAGGTGCACACCGTGCATTTGCTTAAATGCATAGGAAATCTCTGGAAAGAGGCACAAGAAACCTAACATCTTGTCTCCAGGAATGAGAGCTGGTGGCTGTGGGGACCGAGGGAGGATGGAGACCACAGTATTCCCTTTTGATCTTTTGAATGTAAAACTATGTGAACAAACTACCTGTTCACAAAAAGAATGTAATTTTCTTTCTTTTTCTTTTTTTTTTTTGAGGGCCGTGTTACTGGCCCTCATGTGGGACCGAACCAGGGCCGCTGGCTTCCTAAGCCAGCGCTTAACCACCGCGCCACTCAGCTGGCCCAATTTTCTTTTTTTGAAAATTGGGGAATTGGGGGAGGGGAACATTGTTGCGGGGATCAGACAAGTCGCTGCTCTTCAATCTTAGTTGTGGAGGGCGCCAGTCGCCATCTGGCTGCCCGTTGACAGCTTGAGGCCTCCAAGCTCAAGGTGCTGGGTTACAACCCTAGTTGCTGGTGGGTGTAGCCACCAGCCCATGCAGGAGTCCAACTGGTAACCCTGTTGTCAAGAGTACAGGCTCCACCCACTGAGCCATCTGGGCGCCAGCCCAGGCCAAGGTGCCGAACTCAGTCCCAGCTGCAGGCAGGCACAGCCCACCATGGAACAGGCAGTCCTGTTAGGAGCACATGCTCTCACCAGCAGAGCCATCCTGCCACCTGCCGGCAGCTCAGCAGCAGCTCACCTCTGGCCCAGCGTCACTGACCCACATGGGAATCAAACCCAGTGACCCTGTTGCTCAGAGCTCCCTCTCCCAAGCCAACTTGCAACCAACTGAGCCACTCAGCTGGCCCTAATTTTCATTTTAAAAACAGCCACCGCTGTGTCATTGGGTAGGTTGGGAAATGGAACCCGTATGGTGAAGCCCCCTTGATAGTTAGCATGCAGTGACATTGGGCATCTAAACGTGCAGTAAACCTGGAGGGATCCCTTCCTGGGACTCAGCCTGGAGAAAACACAGGCATGAGGCTTCCCATGGCCCCTCCCCCTGAGGAGCAGACAGACAGACATGCCCCTGTTTTTCTGTCTGCACAGGTGCCTAATACTGAATGCAAGTGGATTACACCTGGGAGGCTGGTCATTGGGAAAGAGCAGGCCAGAGCTGGGACCAAGGGTCCCAGGCAGGCTCCGCTACCCCACCCTCCAAGCTGGGACACCTTGTACTGTGGAAGACAGATGGAGGTGAGCGCTGAGGTTTCTGTGCTGCCGATGCGCCTTAGGAAAACAGTTCTGCCTCTCTCTAGGGCCCCAGCCAGCAGGGTTGGCCATGCCCACCAGGCAGGATGGTTGTACAAAAGCTGGACAGAATAGTCCAGGCCACCACTGGCTCCTGCGAGCCTCCCCCCTCGGCCTTTGTGCTGTTGTTTCTCTGTCCAGCCTCTTCCTCCTGGGCCGGTTGAGACTCTGCCTTGGCTAAGATCTGGTTACCAAGCCATTTGGTGTGTATCAGTTGATTTCCGTTCCTAAAGGGCATGCTCTCTGAGCTCATCTGTTCCTAGACGCTTAGAGGGTTTTTTGAACAGATTGAAGAGGTGGAGTATTTAAGAACAGAGTTGGTGGATTGGGGCAAGCAGGCAGTGAGTTCTGTTTGACATTTGGTGTGAGCGCCCAGCGGAGGTGGTCTTTGGGGGCAGCAGACAGGAGGTCCCCGTGTTAATACTCATGTCAAAGGTACCAGCCAGGCCTTTGATCCCAGGCTGGGCTGATGGTGGCCAAAAGCAAAGGTCCCCTTGGTCTCTGACTCTCCCCCTTTTCTCTTCTCTTCCCACTTCCTCTGTCCCCCTCCCTTTCCCCTCTGTTCTCTCAGCCCTTGGTCACACTTCCTGCAAGTCTTAATTAATCCCAAGGGGAAAAGTTCCCCCAGAGACAGCTCCTGTTCTTCCTGGGTACTGTCTGGTCTCAGCGTTGTCGACAGCGCCACCAGGTGGCTGTGGGCTGAGTGCCAGGAGCCTTTGCTCCAGTCACTTCCCAGAACTTGTGTTAAGAAGTTAACATTTCCTGGGCCAGCCGAGTGGCGTGGTGGTTAAGCGCTGGTATGGGAGGCCAGCGGCGCCGGTTCGGGTCCCACTTATGAGGGCCAGTGACACTGCCCTCAAAAAAAAAAAAAAAAAAAGAGGTTAACATTTCCTGAGCCCTGAGGATGCCCCAAGCATGTGCTGAGTGCCTGACTTACATGGATCAGACCGTTTTCTCTTCACAAAGACCACGTGATTCACAAGCTCTAGCCCTCGTTTTTAGATGAGGAGACTGAGGCACGGGGGATAAAACTGGAATCTAGATCCCAGGGCTAGGTGTAGAGAAGCCGGGGCTCAGGCTGACAGGCTGTGTCTTGCCAAGTGACTGACAGAAAAGGACAGGCAGGGTCCGGCTGAGTGGCACGGTGGTTAAGCGCTGGCTTGGGAAGCCAGCGGCCCCCGTTCAGTCCCACATATGAGGGCCAGTGACACTGCCCTCAAAAAAAAAAAAAAGAAAAGAAAAGGACAGGCAAAGGCCCCTATCGGAGCACACAGGAGTCCACAGCCTGGACCTTTTTTTTTTTTAAGATTTTGGGGAATTCGGGGAGGGAACAGCGTTGGGGCATCGTGGAAGGGTAATAGACAAGTTGCTGTCCTTTTGTTCTTCAGTCTAGTTGTGGAGGACGTTGTTTCACTGGCCCATGTTGGCATTGTGATCATTGCGCTCTTCCTGCCTGAGGCACATTGGTCTCTGGCCATTGGACAGCTGCTCACCGTAGCGCACGCTGGCAGCCGGCCACTCACGGTAACTTATGGCAGCCCACGGCAGCCTGTGCCGGTGATTCACAGCAGCCCAGCTCCAGGTCGAGCTGTTGTTCACCATCTTAGCTGTGGAAGGCACAGCATCACTGGCCCATGTGGGATCTCAAGCCAGCTCTTAACCAACGAGCCACTCGGCCGGCCCACACAGTCTGGACTTCTAATGACAACTACAGGCCTGCTGTCCCAGGCCCCTCCTGGCCCATCAGTGGACTAGCAGACCTGGATTCATATTCCTGAGCCCCATCGAGGAGCCCTCGGAAATCCCCAAATGAAGTCATGCTTCTGTTATAAAGGAAGCAGTGGCAGCCCTCAGCCCCCGTGGATGAGTCTCGTTGTGGGAGGGTCACTCAAGCTTCTGAGGAGAGCAGACAAAGGGTAGTGGTGGTGTCAGGAAGGGCAGTGGCGTCATGGCTTTGTCTTCAGTAGGTGGACTAGGCTAGCAGCCTCCCTCTTTTTTTTTTTTTTAGCTGAGCCGTCCTGCCACCTGTTGGCAGCTCAGCGGCAGCTCAACTCTGGCTGGCATCGAACTGCTGTTGCTCAGAGCTCACACTCTTGAGCGAGCTCTTAACCAACTAAGCCACTCAGCCGGCCCTAGCAGCCTCCCTCTTGACGGGGTCCCCAACCTCACCTTCTCACAGCCTGTGCTGTACAGAAGCTGGCCTGTGTAGGTCACCACTACCTCTGCCTGTGTAGGTCACCGCTTCTTCTGCCACCTGTCTTCCCAGAGAATCATATTCATCCTTTAAGACTTGATTCTGCCATCGCCTCCTCCCCTGCCCCAGGCAGAACTTTAGGTCTTAGCTCCTAAAAGATCTGGATTCTCATCTTAGAACTAATGTTTGCTGCTATATGACCTTGGAGAAGTCATGTCACGTCTCTGAGCCTGTTTCTCATCAAGGATGGGTTCAGTGTGCTGCTACCTAGTGCTCCTGGCCCAGTACTAGTTACATAGGCGATGCTCAATAAATGGTAGTTATTACTGGTCGGTCAGTCACAATTACTGATTGAGTGCCGGTTGCATGCCAGGCACTACTCTAGGTGCTGGGGATACTGCAGTGAACAAAATGGTGAAGTTCTGCCCCATGGGACCAACACCAGCACCATCACCTGCCCTCCTTAGTGCTCCCAGACCACATGCTCCCTCCCTCCATCACAGATAGCCTGTCATTGCTGGGTGTCACACATATCCATGCCCCTGATGAGGTCACCCCAGTGAGAGTGGGGGGTGGGGTGCAGATTTGCAGAATCACAGCTCACTCGTCTTTGCCGGCCAGCTCCCCAGCTGCTGGGTGGGGCCCAGCGACTGCAGTGCCCCTCTCCCCTCGGCCCCAATGCAGAGACAGACCAGCTCAGGCCCCATTGCCTCTCACTCCAGCCTCTTGACCAACCCCAACTGTTACCAGAGAGCAGGCCCTTGGCGCGATGGCCAAGTTCTTGGCGTCTCGAGCAAAGAATTGAGTAGGACACAGAAATACAGTGGCGAAAGAGCATTTTATTAGAAGTGAAAAAGTACACTCTAAAGAAGCCGCCGCGGGCCCAAGACAAGGGAGTTGCTCAAGGGCTCATTATTTCGAGAAAAAGGACACTCCAAAGGGTTTGGAGCAGCCCCTGAGCAAGACTCAAAAGGTGCTGACTGGCGAGGACTTGGAGGGTTTTTTTGTTTTAGTTTTAATTTTTGTTGGGTAACAGTGTGCTTATTCCAGGACCCATCAGCTGAAGTCAAGCCATTGTCTTTCAATCTAGTTGTGGAGGGCGCAGCTCAGCTCCAAGTCCAGTCGCCGCCGTTTTCACTGTGGTTTGGGGACAGGGTGGGGGGAGTGCAGCCCACCATCCCATGCGGAATCGAACTGGCAACCTTGTTAAGAGCGTGCTCTCTAACCAACTTAAGTAGTGAAAAAGTAGTTCATTAAAAGAGACAGTACATTTCAAAGAAGTAGAAGTAGACCCGAGCAGTAGAGAATGACTCAAGGGCCCATTATTAGAAATTACAATCCAAAGAGTTTGGAGCCTGCCACTTGCAAAGGTGAGACTCAAAAGGCTCAAAGGTCAAAGGGAGGAAAGGGGTCCAAAGGGAGAAGCAGTCAACTTCCCAGGACTTGGGGTTTTTATCCCTTTTTCTCTAGAATGTTACCTGACGTATCCAGGCATCTCAGAGACCCAATTCCTGTCTCTAACTGCCTGCCTTTCTTTTCCCCATAAATCTTGAGAGGTGTGATCCCCATAAATCTCTATGGGGAGTTGAGGGACAGGAAATCTCTTCTGTTTCTGCTTCCTGCTGAATGTGGCCATTGTCCCTGCCTATTGGGGATTCACGGGACTCTCGTCCTATCTGATCTCAGATGAGGGGACGGGGTCTCGAGATCCCCCTGGAGGACCATGTTGACCACTGTGGTCGGGATGCGCTGGAAGTCTTGTTGGGGGATCACTTGTATCCCCACGGCCTCTAGATGAGGAGAGAGATTTTAGCTAACAGAGTTAAAAGTGTTGACCCAAGAAGCAGGACTCAAAGCCACTGACACAGGGTGACTGCGTGATGAAAAATTGTTCAGTGACATGGAGCTTGGCCTTTCTTCTGGTTTAACGGGCCACTCAGTTATTGTCACCCGGGAGCTGGGCCTGGAAAGAAGGCTGTGCTACAATGACCGTAGACAACAGACGTTAATCTCAAGCAGACAACAGACATTAATCTCAAGCTTTAGGGTAATTACCTAAAGCAGGGGTAGGAGATTTCTGATTCCAGTTAAAAATAATCTATTTATGATTAAGAAACTGATTGGAAAAATGATTATAACCAGGGGCTATGGAGCCAGAACACTAGGGAAAAGAAAACTTAGAGTTTCCACAGTGAGAAGCCCTTTCATTTGGCCCTTATTGTCCGAGAGTGGGCCTTTCTCAGCGCAAAGTCCAGATCCTTGGCAACTCGAACAAAGAATTAAACGAGATACCGGAGTAAAAAGTTTATTAGAGGGCTGGCCGAGTGGCGCATTGGTTAAGCGCTGGTTTTGGGATGCCAGCGGCCCCGGTTCGGATCCCACATGAGGGCCAGTGACACTGCCCTCTACAGCTAACAACAGCTCCACCTGGAGCTGGGCTGTGCGAGCCCCGGTGATGGTGTGGGCTGCAGCCCCTGCTGCAGTGGGCTGCCATAGGCTGCAGTGAGTGGCCCGCAGCCAGCGTGAGCGGCTGGCAGCCAAGCGTGAGCTGCCAATAGCCGCGGTGAGCGACATCCAGAGGCCAGCGACCGATCTGCCTAATCCGGGAAGAGCGCAATGACGATACCAACAGTGAAGCCACATCCTCCACAACTAAACTGAAGAACAAATAGACAGCAGCTTGTCTGTTCCCCTTCCTGATTCCCTGACGCTGTTCCCCTCCACCAATTCCCCAATAAAATCTTCAAAAAAAAAAAAAAAGTTTATTAGAGGAGATAGTACATTTCAAAGAAGCAGAAGTAGGCCTGAGCAGTAGAGAATGGCTCAGGGGCCCATTATTAGAAATTATATTCCAAAGAGTTTGGAGCCTGCCATGCTCAACGGCAAGACTCAAAAGGCTCAAAAAGGGAGGAAGGGGTTCCAATAGGGAAGAAGCGGTCAAAAAGAGCATGGCAGACTTCCTAGGACTTGGAGTTTTTATCCCCTTTCCCTAGAATGGGCTGTACCTCGATGGGCGTGGGACCACTTGATTGGTACCTGTGATTGACATGAGGTACTGCGCAGGTGCGAGTGACTGGTTGGATCTAGCTGGGTATTTTGTGCCCATTTGTTTTCCCACAGGGGTAGATAATTATAATACAAAGGGGAGTTTTGGGTGTAGAGGGGGGTGTCCCCTTGGTGGTCCCATTCTGTGGGACATGCAGGAATGCAGAGACCCAGTGCCTGCTTTGTTTTCCCCTTGAGAGACGAGATCCCCATAAAATCTCTAAGGGGAGTTGAGGGACAGGAGGTCTCTTCTGTATCTGCTTCCTGCTGGGCAAGGGGCACAGAGCTGTCCCTGCCTATATGGGGGATTCACAGAATTCGTGCCCTATCTGATCTCAGATGAGAGGAAGGGGTCTCGAGATCTGCCTGGAAGATTCTGTTGTCTTCTTTGGTTGTGACTGGCAATCTTGTTGGGGTGCCCTCTGTATCCCCAAGGCCCCTGAATGAGGAAAAATAGATTTTAATTAATAAATCTGTTAGCTCTCGAAGCCTGTGGCCATTCAGCCCATCACTCGGTTGTTTGGACCCAGAATGGGTTTGGCATTTACCTTACTGGCCTGGGGGATATTAGGAAGTCACAGGCTTTAAAGTAGTTATCTGAAGCAGGGGTAGGAGACTTCTATTGTTTAGGATTAAGAAACTGATTTACAAAGCAATTAAGCTGGGGTGGGGTGTCTTTAGTCTAGGATTCTCAATTCTCAAGCTGGTTAGAAGAGTAATCAAAGCCAAGAGCTAAGGAACCAAGGAGGAGATTTAACATTGCTATATTTAACATTTCTATAGGAAAGAAGACTTAAAAGTTTTCCAGTGGTGTGGGGGCCCGCTAACAGCATGACAACCCCAGGATGTGTTTCCCATCATTTATCTATTGTAGATTTAGTCCATCCTGTTCTTTCTTTCTCCTCCACCCCGTATTAGTTTCCTGTTGCTGCTGTAAAAAGTTATCACCAACTTCGTGGCTTAAAACACCACAAATTTATCCTCTTACAGCTAGTTCTGGGGGTCAGAAGTCTGCAATGGATCCATGGAGCTGTATTCCTCTGGAGCTGGGGGAGAATCTGGTTTTTGCCTTTTCCAGCTTCTTGAGGCCACGTGCATTCCTTGGCTTGTGGCCCTTCCTCTGTCTCCAAAGCCAGAAGCATAGCATCTCTTCAAAAGGCCTTCCATGGTGGTCACACCTTGCTCTGCCTCCCTGTGCCACTTAAGGCCCACGCAGATAATCCAGGCCAATCTCCCCTATGTCAAGATCCTTTAATCCAGAGAAGTCACATATTCACAGAGTCACGGCATGGACAACTATGGGAGCCATTATTCTGTCTGCCACACCCATTCCCCTTCTTCATCCTTCCTTTCTTCTTGGTCCAAGGCTTATGTCCTCTCACATTCGCTCCCAAACACCCCCACTCAGATATCTAAGGATAGGGAAGAAGGAAGGCAGGGTCCCAGGGTTCGGTGACAATGACGCTTGCCCCTCAGCTACACTGGCCACATGCTGTCGTCATCCCCCCCCCCCAAAGACTTTGTTCTGGCTCCCCCTTTTGCCTCCAGTATACCTCAGTTAATCCCCTCCCCCACACCAGCACCCCCAGTCCCCTTGTCAAGCTTTCTGTTTTGTTCCTTGTGCTTAGCTTCTTCCAACAGAAGTGATTTCTTTGTGGAGTCTGTTTTCCTGGCTGTCTCCCTTGCTGGACTGAAAGCCACATGAGATCAGGGCCGCCTCTGTCTTGTTCACAGCTGTATTTCCAGGGCCTTGAACAGTGCCTGTACATAGGTGCTCGAAAATATTGGTTGTACTGCAAAGGATTTATTTACTCCTTGAAGGATGGGCCTTTTTTTTATTTCTGTGTTGTCATCACTGTACAGAGGAGGGCTGAGAATGTATTAAAATTAGTAGTTGAAATTGGCAAAAGAACTAAACATAGAGGTAAGGTGAGTGGACCTGGTGAAGCTGGAGGTGACAGCCGGGGAATGGGTTGTGTCTGTAGGTCAGAATCCCAGGTGGGTCTTTCTCAGAGTCCCCTGGCCGGGAAGGCAGATCGATGTCATTTGGAAAACGGGCAACTGTGGGGCAGGCGGCTCAGCCGGTAACTCCCTGGGTGACCAAGGCAGCTGTTTCTCACTTTGGGCCTCAGATTCCCCAGGGGCGAACTACAGATGGCCAAAGCGCCCAGCCCGAGCGCGCCTTCCACTTTTTTCAGGAAAGCGCCATTTCTTCTGTCTCAGTTCCTCCTGCTTCCGCCGAGCGCCGTCAGCTTCTCTTTTAGGAAAGCTCGCCGCTGTAGTCAAAGTGGGAGCATGTGTTTGTTCAGCCACATTTATGAGAAATTCCCAAGATCCTGGATGTTGATGGCTTTGTTAACCGGGACAGACTCTACAGAACCGTCGCTTCATTTCCTTTTGATGCAAACTTACTCATTTCCCAAATTGAGGTTCTTTCTCCTCTGTCCCCAGAGTTCTGGCTCAGGCCTTGGGCTCTTGGCCTCAACCATCACCAGGCCTCCTCCCAGCGGCCCAACCTCCAGCCTCCACCCCTCCAGTCCATCCCTGTACATACCTCTGGCAGTGTTATGCCTTCCCAGCCTTAGGGTCCCTCCTTGGCGCTCTCAAAATAAAGTCTGAGCCATTAGCATGGCATTTGTGACTCTGCCAGCTTCACCCCTTGTACCACGTGGCACTATACACCGATCAGTCAGGGACCGCCAAGACCGCCCTCAGGTCCAGTGGTTTGCTAGGACTCACAGAACTCACCAAAGCTGTTAGACTCACAGTTACAGCAAAATGATAGAGATCAAAATCAGCAAAGGGAAAAGGGGCACAGGGCAGAGCCCAGGAGAGGCCAGGTGCGAGCTTCCAGCCGTCTCTCCCAGTGAAATCACATGGACAGCGCTTAATTCTCCCAGCCACTGTGTGTGACCACACGTACAGAGTGTGGTCCACCGGGTTTTCGTTAAAGGTCAGTCAGAAAAAAAAGGTACACAGGTATGGAGCACCTGTGTGACTGACCTTTGTTACTGTCTCCATCCCCTCCAGGGGTCAAGCTGACAATATATGGCCCAAGGCCCCACCTTAAAGACACTGTCAGGCAGGACACCCCACGGGCTTAGCGGTTCTCTTGAGGAGCTGGGCAAGAGCCAGTCGCTTGTTTGGAATGTGCAGTGTTTGGACAAGCTAGGCCGGCTGAGTAACCCTGAAGCACACCCACTGCCTCCAGCCACAGCAGTCCTGAAGCACACCTGTTTCAGCCTCTCCACCTTCACCAGGCCCCTCCTCTCCATCTCCCTGCTGATCCCACATCCTTCAACACTCAGCTTAGGTATGCGCTCCCTGGAACCCGGGCCAGGAGTCTCGTCCCTGTCCTTTCCTGGAGCCCTGGTACTGAAGCCGACATTTGCCATGTCTGGCTGCCTTGAGGACAAGGGGCCATGGCTTAGAAACCTCTCTGGGCCCGACTCTCCTAGTTTGGAAAGTGGACCTACTCCAAATGGATCTGCTTTTAGGAGTAAGTGAGCAAGAACGCATCTGAAGCACATAGAACGGGCTGGATCCACATGTGTTCACTGTTAATAGATCCCTGCCATCTGAGGTTTTGGAAACAGATGAGGCATTTAATAAACGGTGAACCATTAAACCAGACAAGCCCCCACAGGAGATAGTTTTTCTTGTGGTTTTTTAATAGTATAAAAAGCAAAGAACTTTCTATAAATGCTCTTTTGGAGAATTTTAGCTGTAGTTTATTAATGGTAAAAGCTCTCTGTGGCCGAGGTCCTAAGAATCAAGACACGTAGGTGGCTGCTAACAAAAACCCAGCTCAAAGTCGCTCTGTGTGACAGGTGTGTTCTCTCATGCAAGAAGGGCTCAGGGGCCGGCCAAGTGGCACATTGGTTAAGAGCTGGCTTGGTTAAGAGCTGGCTTGGGACGCCAGCGGCCCCAGTTTGGATCCCACATATGAGGGCCAGTGACACTGCCCTCTACAGCTAACAACAGCTCCAACTGGAGCTGGGCTGTGCGAGCCCCAGTGACGGTGTAGGCTGCAGCCCCTGCTGCAGTGGGCTGCCATAGGCTACAGTGAGCAGCTGGCAGCCAGCGCGAGCTGCCAATAGCCGCGGTGAGCGACCATCCAGAGGCCGGCAACCGATCTGCCTCATCCGGGAAGAGCGCAACGACGATACCAACATGGGCCAGTGAAGCAACGTCCTCCGCAGCTAGACTGAAGAACAAACAGCAACTTGTCTGTTCCCCTTCCCCGATTCCCCAGCGCTGTTCCCCTCCCCTAATTCCCCAATTTTAAAAAATAAAAAAAGGCTCTCATGCAGGGCAGGGCGCCGCTGGGCCTGGAGCCTCCGACACTTGCTGTGGCCTCTTGAGAGTAAAGGCCTTTCTCAGAAGCCCTCAGAAGAGCTTTGTAAAAATGCCAAGGTGCCCCTGTCTTTGATCTGGCAACAGTCAGTGTAGCTTTTGAACGCTCCCAGGAGGTGCTAATGGGCAGCCAGTGGAGACCCACTGGCTTAGAACAGGCAGCCCCACCAATAGTGCAGGTGGCCCTGTGGTCATCTCCCCAGAAACACACGGCTGTGTTGAGAAGGAGACCCAGCAAAAAACAAGGGTCGCCGAGGGAGGCAGAGGAAGCAGTGGAAGTTGGGGAGGATTAGCTAGTCAGGCCTCACTTCTGTCAGACGCGTTCTCCTTCCCAGCTGTATTAATTAGTTCTGTGGCTGCTTTCACAAGTCATCGCAAATGTAGTGGCTTAAAACAGCCCGCGTCAATTCTCTACAGTTTAGATCAGAAGTCCGAAATCAGTCTGATGGGGCTAAAATCAGGGTGTGTTCCTTCTGGAGGCTCCAGGGAACCTGTTTCCTTGCCTTTTCCAGCTTTTAAAGGCCGCCCGAGTTCCTTGGCTCATGGTCCTCTGTCGCCAAGTTCAAAGTGCATCACTGCAGTCTCTGCTTGTAGTGGCTTGTGGTCTCCTCTCCTCCAGTCAGCTGTCCCTTTGCTCTATTTTTTATGGACAGTCAAAATGACATTTAGGGCCCATTGTTTAATCCAGGATAATCTCAACTCAAGATCCTTAATTTAATCACATCTAAGAATTCCTTTTGCCACATACGGTAATATATTCCTGAGTCCCAGGGCATCTTTGGGGGGCTGTATCTTTGGTGTGGCTCAGCAATTCTGTTTCTCCATCATCCAGACAGACTGAACATTTGAAAACTACTGGCAATTAAAAAGGAGGCAATCCGCCTGCAGTCCCGCCACCCAAAGACAGCCCCTGTCCATAGCTCGGTGCATTTCCTCCCTGCCCTCTTTTCTTCATAGTTCTGTTTCCCACAGCTGAGCTCACATTGCACTAGTAGCTTGCCTTCTGCTTCGGTCCTTTTGTGGTCATTTCTTACATCTCTTGTGTATTGTCAGAGGCCATTTCAGTGGACCTATGCATGCATATCTTCCCTCATGTCTGTTACCGACTCAATCCCCTAATCGGGTGCAGGGACATGCCCTGGATGTGGTGCCCGCGCTGGGCAAGAAGGCCAGCGGGAAGGCAGTGAGCTGGCCCGAGGCCTGGGGTCATCTCCTGGCTCCACCCCTAGCTAGCAGGGTAAGTCTGGATGGCGGCCGCAGCCTCCGAGCCCCAGTTTCTTCACCTTGGACTTGGAGACAGAACCCCTGCCTCCCACAGGAGAGGTAGCATCTGTGAGCAGCCGTGTTTCTCGCAAGCGCATCTCACGGGGGTGCCATGGATGCTCAGCTGTGACGAGTTATTGCAAACACCTCTATCTCTGTACCCTCTGACCCGTTGCTCATCGAGTAACCGTGGACTTTCCTGCTAACAGAGCGTTCTGCTTGGGGCGTTTTTATTTAGAAATTACAGAAATCCTGTCAGTTTGAACAGAACAGGTTGTGCTGACTTATAGAGCTTCTGGGGAAGGGGAGCGGGGCTGGAAACAGAGTGTTCACTCTGGTGGCGTCTCATTGTCTCCCGGTGCAGGTGGCTGAGAGGATGGAGGAGGGGGTGCCCCAGGTACACATCCTTTGTGCCCTGCATTTGCAGAGAAAGGAGACCACCTGCTCTGCAGTGTCTGGGGACAAATCCTAGCGGAGTCTCCGGTTGGCTGACTCAGGCTTCCATGTCTCCTTGACTCAGTCACTGCACCAGGGGCTCTGCCTCCCAGCACTCAGATTGAGCACTTGGGTCTCATGCCCACCCCTGAGTTAGAGGGAGGGTGGGGGGATGCTCCAACATGCCCTCCCTCCTAAATGGCAAGGGGTATGCATGATGCGGCCTTCGGGGCCCCAGGCCCTGTCATACAGCTCAGCTCTCTAGGACCCGTATTTGAGGTTCAGAAGGGTGTGTCCTCTGCCCTCCTTCCAGTCAGCAGCGGAACCCAGGGAGCAGCTTCTAAAGGTGTTATTTGTGTGCTTCTAGTCCCGCTTCCCAGAAGCGCCTTGAATCTGGCCGCCTCCAAGGGCCCAGGGCCGAGGTCGGTTCAGGGGCCTGCTCGTGGGCCTCCTCCCCCAAGGCAGCGCGGCTCTCAACTGTGCTGAGCGTGGCCATGCAGTCCCAAGCACATTGAGCTGCTAGCACCTGCCCCCCCGCCCCACCACCTGTCCTAGTTTAGCCGGGCCTGGTTAGGTTCCGTGGCAGGAAGAAGGTGGCCGTGTGTTTTAGCTATGCAGTCCCGCCGCCCTTCAAACTGCACTCCATCATGCCGCCATCTGATCATGTCACTTCCTCTGCTTTAAAAATTTTCCCAAGGTTGCAGACGCTGACGGATTTGCTTTGGGAGCCGGAGTAGCTGCTGCCACCAGAGTCTGGAGCCATGAGCGGGTTTAATTTTGGAGGCACTGGGGCCCCCACAGGCGGGTTCACGTTTGGCACTGCAAAGACAGCAACAACCACCCCTGCTGCCGGGTTTTCTTTCTCCACGTCTGGCACTGGTGGGTTTAGTTTTGGGACTCCCCCGCAACCAGCTGTGAGTGCCCCTTCTACCAGCCTGTTCTCACTTACCAACCAAGCGCCAGCCACACAGACCCCAGGATTCAGTTTTGGAAGCACAACAGCTGCTGGAGGAACTGGGTTTTCCTTAGGGCTCAATGCTCCAAAGCTAAACTTGAGCAGCACAGCTGCCACCCCGTCCCCAGCGCAGCCTGGCGGCTTTGGGCTCGGCAGTAGCACCCTCACCAATGCCATCTCAAGCACCGTCACCTCCAGCCAGGGCACAGCCCCCACTGGCTTTGTGTTCGGCTCCACCACCACCTCGGCTGCTCCGTCCACCACGGCTGGGAGCTTCTCATTCACAGGTGGAAGCATGTCCCAGGCTGGGGGGACCTCCAATTTCAGTATTGGCTTGATGGGGACTTCGGCGCAGCCCACGACACTTGCAGGGTTGTCCTTCACTCCAGCCACACCGGCAGCCACTGGAACAGGGGCCACACAGCCAGCTGCTCCCACACCCACTGCTGCCACCACCAGTGCCGTGCCCACGCTCTTTGCCTCACTGGCCACCGTCCCAACATCGTCCACCAGCACCGGGCTCTCCCTTGGTACCCCAGCAACCACAGCTGGCACGTCAGGGGCAGGAACACTGAGCTTCAACTTAAAGGCTCCTGGAGCAGCTTCTGCCACGTCCATAGTCACGTCTACTGCCACCACCACATCCACCTCCGCCTCCTCCAGCTTTGCCTTGAATCTAAAACCCCTGGCACCCGCTGGGATCTCCAGCAACGCGCCTGCCGCCATAACCGCTCCGATCGGCCCAGGTGCAGCCACCGGGGTGTCCGCCAGCCCTGTGATGACCTACGCCCAGCTGGAGAGTCTGATCAACAAGTGGAGCCTGGAGCTGGAGGACCAGGAGCGTCACTTCCTGCAGCAGGCCACGCAGGTCAACGCCTGGGACCGCACGCTGATCGAGAACGGGGAGAAGATCACCAGCCTCCACCGTGAAGTGGAGAAAGTGAAGCTAGACCAGAAGAGGCTGGACCAGGAGCTAGACTTCATCCTGTCTCAGCAGAAGGAGCTGGAAGACCTGCTGAGCCCGCTGGAGGAGTCGGTCAAGGAGCAGAGCGGGACGGTCTACCTGCAGCACGCGGACGAGGAGCGCGAGAAGACCTACAAGCTGGCCGAGAACATCGACGCGCAGCTGAAGCGCATGGCACAGGACCTCAAGGACGTCATCGAGCACCTGAACACGGCCGGCGGCCCCGCTGACAGCAGCGACCCGCTGCAGCAGATATGCAAGATCCTGAACGCGCACATGGACTCGCTGCAGTGGGTCGACCAGAACTCGGCCCTGCTGCAAAGGAAGGTGGAGGAGGCGAGCCGGCGCTGCGAGGGCCGCCGCAAGGAGCAGGAGCGCAGCTTCCGCATCACGTTCGACTGAGCGCCCGCCGCGGAGCCCCGGCTGCTTGGCGGGGTGTGCAGCCGATGTCTAGGTTTCGTTTGCCGTGAAATACTCATCTCTTCCTTTCAAATAGTTGTGCTGTTGAGAAAAATTGTTCTGTGGTTAGACTTTTTGCATTAGTAAGTAGAAATCATCTTAGCGCTCTGGTTGGGGCGGCAGCCTCAGAGGAGAGCTTTCCCTGTGTGTCTTTTGTGTATCCCAGACCCATTTCTCCGCTGAGCAGCCACCCACCTCATCCTGCTCACTCCAGCCAAGCGCTGAGAGCCATTGGTCCCCGTGGGCAGGGCTCCCTGGACGGCCTCTGTCCAACACAGTCGTAGGTGTAGTGCAAGACTCCGTCCCTGGGGAGATAGCTGCCCAGTGGGAGACGTGGCCGTGTGGAAATTAATCCCTCGTGCAAAGTGACTTCTGACTAGAACAGCCCGTGGGATGGAGAATTTCCTGGGAGACAGGTCAGGTGAGAGATTTGAACGAGGTGTTGGAAAAAGGGTCAGACTCGAGCCAGGGGGCCTTCATGTTGCCTGCCGGACATGCCTCCTTGTCCCCCAGGTCTCCTTATCTTAGGCCTCCCCCTGGCCGCCCTGCAACCCCTTCACCACACTGAGCTAGTGCCTTTGGTAACGCTTGGACCACACTGTATTTTGCTGACTGCTTGTTTCTCTGCCTCACCAGTAGATTGTGAGCCCCTGTGGGCAGCAAGTGTTTCTTGTTCCCCTTTGTGTCTTCAGCACAATCCCTGTCACATTTATGGAATGAATGAACAACAGAGGAGATGAACTCCACCATAAAACGTTAATCCACAGAATGCCTGCTGAAATGGCCATGGCAGCCATGGACTTGGCTCTGAATGTGGCGGTGCTGAAGCAAACCCGGGCAGTTACACGGACATCCAGTGTCCAGGAGGCAGAAGCCAACCAGTGGATCCCAAGTGTCTTTCATATTTGTCTTTCCACTTTGCTGCACTCTGAAATGCTTAGGACTGTATATCTCACTTTCCTGAATTAAATAAAATTTATTGCCAAACAAGAAAAGCTGCTATTGGGCCGGCCGAGTGGCGCGGTGTTTTAAGTGCTGGCTTGGGAAGCCAGCAGCCCCGGTTCGGGTCCCATATATGAGGACCAGTGACACTGCCCTCAAAAAAAAAAAAAAAAAACAAAACCCTGCTATTAATGTGGGTAACTTAGAAGGAGAATGCTGGGTACAAAGAGCAAGTTCCAGAAGATTGTCAAGTGGGATGCTGTCTGGAACTCAGAAACCAGCAAAATGAAACAAGTACATTGTTTAGGCATTCGTACTTACACGCTGTGGGTTCCTCTGGTGCTGATGGCAGAAGAGGGACACATCGGGGAACCTGTTAGAGGTCACATTCTGGGTTATGTGTTAGAATACACATAAATGTCTTCTGTCACTGTCCCTAAGGTGGTAACTCAGGGCCACAATCGTCCCCAGCATTCCTCTCACAGTTACCTGGGGCTGGTTGGAGGGTTCTGGTTGCATGCAGCAGCGGAAAACAGGTAACACGGGGCTGTGGATCTGTATCGGATGTCCAGATACCAGCCTGCCGTCCCTCTGCCCCCAGCTCCCGTGGGCATGAGTGACATGAAGCATGGGCCTGCGGGCGAGTCTGCCCCCCCCCCCAGCCTCCTTCAGCCTGTGCCACACTAAGCCACATTTGGGCCTAAGGAGTGCCAAAAGCTTGTTTCTGGAGATTTATGGTCCATTTTCCCAAAGTGATCATGAGTCATTTCCTTAGACTGTCTTGAGCCCCCAAGGACAAGTGTCTCGTCCAAACCACAGAAGAGGGAGGGGAGTAAATAAGAGGGGGACCTCAGCAACCCCAGTAGCTTCTCTGGAAGCTCTACCACCCACGGCAGTGGCCCATTGCAGTCAGCCATGCCTTCCTCTGCGACCCACGTCTGACCCCTCCACCCAGAGGCAGACCTCCAGTCCCCTAGAAAGTAGGGAGTAGTTTGTATTTTACCTGCACTTATTCAACATCCATTTTGGGAGCCCCTGCTACATACCAGACCCAGATCTGCCATTTGGTGTTATAAAAATGAAACAATGTTTCTTTGTCCTCGGAGGTCGTTGGCAGGGGCCACACAGTTGATATAAGAAGAAAATTATTTATTGAGCTTGCATTTCCAATGTATATATAATATTTTCCATATTAAGCATTAGTAAATCTTAACTGCTTTCTTACAGTTTTATAAAAACAAATTGAAGTTCTAATATTTCCTTCCCACACCCCCAAAACATCTTAGGCACCCCACTCTGAAGAACACATGTAACTATAAACCAGGACAATAGCCACGTGGGAAGGCTGGCTGTGGTGCTCTGGCACCATGAGGAGAGATGGCCCCAGCAGGCTTCCTTGGGGAGCCAGAGGGACCCCCAAGATTGCAGCAGTATCAGTGATGGACTGGGTGCCACCCTGCGGATGACGGCTCCATTGTAACTGCACTTTCCTTTCCAGGAAGAAAACAGAGATGTGCCTCCAGACAAATGGCCTCTAAAGTTCCTCTTCATTAAAGGTGAATCTCTCCTCAGTAAGCTGTTATTGCATTTCTTCTGCCTGGTGAGGGATAAGAGGGGCGATTGGCTTTACGATTATGGCTTTTCTTTTAATCTCAAAGAAACCCTCAAACAACTGCCTCCCTTTAAGAAGGGAGAGCCTGTCCACTGCCTCCCAACCACTCTGGCCCCACACCAGGATCCTAGCACCTCTGGCCTAACAAGACAATCAGGACAAAGCCACCACCATTCACCCGGGTTCCGCACATGCCCAACGATTACGTCTGTCCCGGGCTAACCTGAAGGGCCATGGGCGCTGAGAGAGCCCCCTAGAGCCAGCCATGCAGTGAGTGTCCTCTCCCAGGCCCCGTGGTTTCTGGAAATGGGAAGGAGGGACAGGACAGCTTTGGGGGAAGCGGGCTCCTGTCCAGGGGTCAGGACAGAGATCAGGGCCTCTGTAAGTCTGCATCGTTCATCCAGGTCTGGACCCCTGGCTTCTGCTTGGAGCCCTGGGCAGGCGCTGCCCCTTCTGAGACTGAAAGTTTTGATATCAAGCACTCAGGGTCTTTGGACCAACTCAGAGAAAAGAATATATGAAAGGCACTAGCCCTGTCCCTCGCACGTCTGTGTGGTCACCATCACTACCAGCTGCCCGGATGGGCCACAGGCCCCCAGGCGGGCCAGGCCAGGTTTCTGGCTGCTTCGGACTAAACGTAAACCCCATTAGAACTGTGGTTCTATTAGAAGCAAACCACATAGGGTAGGTAGGGTTTTCTCCCTAAAGACAATTTTTGTCTTGAAGGATTGATGTTTTCTAGAAAAGGCACCATGAAACCAGACTGTCCCAGAATCAACTGAAGCCAAAATACTTGATTAGGTGGCAAGCCCAGTCTTTCCTCCCATAAACCCACACCCCCGATTCTCACTGTGCCCTGTCCCTGCTACCCAGAAGCCTAGGAAACCTAACCTAATCCAAACCCTCTTTTTCCTGAGCCATTCGACCCAAATCCACACCCCAAATTTAACCTTAGCACCAACCTCCTTAGTATTAGGAATGACTGGAAGGCTGTTACTTCTGCCAAAGCAGTCCGCAAATGAGAACCTCTGTTATGTGGCCTTCCTGCCCGTTGTACCCAGGTCTCCATCCTGGACCATAGCTGGTCACTCCAGGAAGCTCCACCCAGCATCAACCAAACCCTAGCCCAATGGTGCTCAACCAAGGCGATTTGCCTCCCCTTCCCCAGAAATGGTTGGTAATGTCAAGATATGTGTGTTTGTCACACCTTGAGGGGCAAGTGCTACTGGCATCTAGTGGGTAAAGGCCAGTGATGCTTGCTGCTCGACATCCTACAGTGCACGAGCCCCCCTCCTCCAAAGATGGCCCCAAATGGCAAAGTGTTGAGGTGGAGAGACCCTACCTTGGGCCCATCCCTTGTCCCCAAGCCTGAGCTTGTTGCTCATCACAGAATGGTTGAGAACAGGCCCTGGACCAGGCTGCCAGGATCCAACACAGCTGTGACTTTCTGGGCCTCAGTTTTCTCCCCTGTAAAGTGGGGACAGCTGAGCCCCCCCGCCGTCACAGTTATTCCTGGAGTAAATGAAGGCAAATCCAAAAACTGGCGCATGGGACTAAACAGCACTCATAGCCATTGTATCAAGGGGATTGATTGTTCAGGCCTTGCCCTGCTAGGCTTCCCACTTTCTCAGGCAAGGCTGCCTTCCTGATCCTGCGCAGCCCCCATAGGTCCAGTTCTCCCTCCCTGTCCTCCGCTGACTCCTTGAACAGATGTCTTGGATGGAGGCCAGCATTCCACCTCTCTTCCTTAGAGTCCAAGAAATGAGCTGAAGGTGTGCCCAGAAGCAGGGGGACTTTGAACAGCAGTCCTGTGTGGGGAGTGACCAGGGGTTTGAGTCAGGGATCCCAGCAGCCCTCCCCTGCCCCAGCTGCTCTGGGGACCAGTGCTTCTTGCCCTGACAGACCCTGGGAGCCTCTGGGCTCTGCTGCATCCATCCCTTCCCGCTTCCATATTATTTCGGCTTCCTTTCTCTGTGTGGGACTTTGCCATGAGGCTGCAGAGCACCGGGGCCTCTGGGCCAGGGACATCTGCCGATTCTCACTATGAGACTCATGAAACATGCCTTCCCCTCAGCGTACCAGTTTCCCCTCCCTCACAGGTGTCTGGGATCAGAGAATTCATGCGCCAGGGACAGCTGCTGCTGTGCATGAGGTCCTCACCTGGTGGCACTCTCATTTTCTGTATCACTGAGTGGGAAGGTCTTCCAGCTCTGAGGTCTTAGACAAGTCCTGGGGTCCTTCCCTGCCCACTCACTGGCCATCTCTGCGTCTGCTTCCTCCTTTGTTAAATACAGCACTGTGAGGTCCACAGTGACTACGAAACACCACCCATCCCACCCAGGACCACCTCAGAGCTGGCGCTGCTGATGACGATCCCTCTCCCTGCTGTGTTTTACTGATCTGCGCCCTTTGCTTTCGGTTTCCGAGCTCTGTCCAGCTCATGCATTTTGTTTCCTTCTTGGCTGCTGTCTCCCTGCCCCACCCCCACCGCCCATCATATGTTTTCTGACTCACTCGCTGCACCCCCGTCACCTCGCTACCCTCCATCAGACCACATTCCTCTTTGATTCATTGTTTGGATTTTCCCATTCTGTTGCTGCAGAGGACCTGCCACCCTCTGCCTTTCCTCCTCACCCACCGCCTGGAGCCCTCATCCACAACTGCCCCCCCTAACCCCCCAAATCGCCTCTCCACCCCTACCTACTTCAGGAGACCTGCCAGGTGTCCCCTTGGCTAAAGCCCCCAAAACCGTGGGACCTCTGCTGCCCTGTGTGGGGACTCCTCGTAGCTCGGTCATCTTGTTCTCTGCCTGCTGTCTGCCCCTCAAGAGAAAACTGCCCCAGAGATGGGAATGACAAAGGCCAAAAGCAGAGAGGCACAAGCTCTGGACCATTTCTCTGAGGTGCCTCCGACGCTGTAGACTGGGCTGAGCGCCACAGCGGGTCCCTATGCCACGGTGGGGAGGGCTGGGGGGAGCACACATCCTGGGCCGCTTCTGCAGGGCAGGGGCTGGGGGCCATTCACTGCGGCCCCCTTAGCACTTCCACGACAGCGGCAGCTGGCATTTCCTAAGGAGCAGATTCTGGTACTGACCCAGGTGCTGGTCCCAGGGCCTGACCTGGATTCACCTAATCCTTCCCACGTTGTAATGATCCCCACTTGACAGCCACAGACGGAGCCACAGGTGAGGGAAGGTCCTTGCCCGAAGTCCCCTGGCTGGCAGGCACTAGGCTCAGGACCCAGGGAGGCTGGCCCAGAGCCCTGCCTCTGACCACTGTGCTGCTCAAGTCCCCAGGGGGCCACCCCTTTCACAGAAGGGGAAACTGAGGCTCAGCGGCCATGTGGGAGGGGAGTGGAGCCAGCAAGGGTCCTTCAAGGGCACAGCAACAGCTGATACAGGAAGGGACTCAGAGGCTGTCACAGGGAACATGCAGCCCCAAGGCTAGAGACCCCTTCTCCCCCTGCCCTAGAATTGAGGAGGCAGAGCACAGGCAAGGGAGGCACATGGACCCTGCCACCAGGGGCTCAGGACAGGCCAGGGCAGCCCCCAGTTTTAGCACTGTTACCTAAGCATTTATTTCCAGCCATTCAACCACCCTAGAACTATTTAGGGCAAGAGGAAGAAAATAAATTGACTTGCTTCCTCCTGACCCCCCACTGCCCCACTAGCCTTCCCCCCCAGCCTCAACTAGGCTCGGAGCATCTGATCCCACAAGTCAGAAAGCAGTTTCATTTCCCGGCAGCCCAATTTCCCAAAGGGAGGGGAGGGGCGGGGCTAGGCTGTTTTAAGGACAGAAAAGGGGGCGGGGCAGGCTAGTGGAGGGGACTGAGAAGAGAGATGGTGCTGGCTTTCGCCAAGAGCCAAGGTAGAAAAGAAGCTGGGGAGAGCCAGGGACCCACAGAAAAAGAGGCTGGGAGACAGGGAGACGAAAAACAGGGAAAGAGGCACAAGGAGGCAGAAATGGGAGAGGGGTGCAGGGAGGGGGAGAGGAGGGCAGATAGGCTGGGGATCAGGGGACACATGTTCAGAGAGAGTGATGGCCATAGGGGCGAGGGCTGAGGTGGCAGCTGGGCAGCCCCACAGTGTGTCAGACTGGGGTGGGACCCAGGCGCCTGTCACAGTGGCCCTTGCTTCCCCTCCAAACCAGACACCATCTCCCAGTGAGAGTCATGGCCACACTGGGTAAGTAAGCAGGGGAGGAGGTCCCTGAGGTGGTGGGTGGGGGGAACCACTTTTCTCCAACATATCCACTGATCTTGTCTTCTTCCCTCTAGCCTGGCGCCTCCTCACCCTGGTCCCCATCCTCCTCATCCTGGTGGCCTCCCTGGAATGGAAGACTGCCCACAGCCAGGACCCCTTCGAGAGATGCATGCAGGATCCTGACTATGAGCAGCTGCTCAAGGTTGTGACCTTGGGCCTCAATCGGACCTCGAAGCCCCAGAGAGTGATAGTTGTTGGTGCTGGTGTGGCTGGGCTGGTGGCCGCCAAGGTGCTCAGTGATGCCGGACACAAGGTGAGAAGTGCTGCTTGCAGTCTACTTTGAGTCTTTCCTGCTGCAGCTGTTGAGGGTTGGGGATGGTGGAAGGTAGAAAGAGGGAGCTATGCTTTCTCCCATGGTCTAGGAGTGAGGCTGAAACCCCTGCTCTTTTGTGAAACCCAGAGGGAAAGAGTGCCTGCACTGAGACGCCTTTGACTTTCCCTGCCCCACCCGCTCTCATCCTGGGGGAAGTCCCTGGAAACTTCCTCTAACTTTCTTGGGGGGATTTGTGTTGGTGGAGATGGACACTCCGCCCAAGGGGAACTGCCCCCTGACATCTAACCACTGTCCCTCTCACTGAAATCCAAGAATGAGAATGGCTCAGGCCAGGGCTTTCTGTATGTATGAGAAATTTCCCCTTCCCTGAGCTGGGAAGTCCCTCTGTAATCTGGCTGGCAGCCTTCCTGCTGCAGAATGGAAATTGCCATATTGTACACACTTGCTATGAGGGTCTGTTCTCTCATCAGCCCCTCCTGCCTCCTCTTGTCTAGTCTAGGTCTGTGCTGCTGTAGGGATGGAAGGTGGGAAGCTGGCACAGGGTGGGAGTCAGAATCAGTGGGAGGAGCTGAAGGGCCCTGCTCGATGCCTTTGATCCCTCAGGTCACCATCCTAGAGGCGGACAGTAGAATTGGGGGCCGAATCCTCACCTACCGGGACCAGAAGACGGGCTGGACTGGGGAGCTGGGAGCCATGCGCATGCCCAGCTCACACAGGTAAGGCCTGACCTGGCACCAGGCGGGCCCCTATTCTGTGCCCAGGTTCAACCAGATCCCCAACTCAATCCCGCTCCAGTGCCAGCTGAACTTCAAGTCTGACCCCAAACTGTCCCCCCAATCAAGTCAGGTCAAATCCCAGCCTCCAGCCCTGTCCTCTTCCTAATCACAGCCCTAGCATCTACCCCTGAAGTGCTCAGACCACTGAGTCCAGCTGCATCCCCAGCTAGCGGTTCCCAGCCCTTCTGGGCTCCCAGTTCTACCTCCTCTTAGCCTGGTCCGCTCCCTTTCCCAAGCCTCCCTG
The DNA here is from genome assembly GCA_033961575.1 of Aselliscus stoliczkanus. NCBI lineage: Eukaryota > Metazoa > Chordata > Mammalia > Chiroptera > Hipposideridae > Aselliscus > Aselliscus stoliczkanus. The sequence goes on from CM066732.1 coordinate 8,715,042, forward strand.
CAACCCCAGTGAGAACTAACTTCCACTCCAAACCCAGTTCTGCCGGTCCTGCCCTCAGCCTTCCAACCTTGCTCCTATTTCATTCCCATCCCCAGCCCTGATGACCCCAAATCTAGCCTCACCCCAGCCTCATGCCCATTCCCAAACCTCATCCCCAGCTGCCCTCTCCACCCCCTTCCCTTCTCCAAGCCCTGTGGGGAGAGGGGTCCCCTACTCCCACCCCATCACAAGCCTCGCCGGCTCCCTCAGGATCCTCCACAAGCTCTGCAAAAGCCTGAGACTCAACTTGACCAAATTCACCCAGTATGATGAGAACACGTGGACGAAAGTGAGGGACGTGAAGCTGCGAAATTATGTGGTAGAGAGGATGCCGGAGAAATTGGGCTACAAACTGTGCCCCCGGGAAAAGGGCCATGCGCCCGAGGAAATCTACCAGATGGCTCTCAACAGGGTAGGCGCCCCGGCCAGTCTGGCAGCCCTACCCTCCTGCCCCTGTTCTGTCCCGTGCCCCTCATCCTGTCTCCAGACCATTGCCAGCCTCCTCCCTGGCCTGGCTTTCCTTCTCTCTCTCTCATGTCTTCTGGTTTCTCATCGCCAGCTCCTCCATCTTTAGTTTCCCTGTAAACTCTGTTGATCCCCAAAGTTCCATCAGCCCTTGGTCTCTGACCCTCTTCTCACCCACACACTGTCCTGGACAAAGTCACCTTTCTACAGCTTTGGCTTACACTTTGGTCTGTAGGCAGATCCATCTCTTGAGACCCACACCTACATCTGTCTCCCCCTGGCCACCCTGAAGACCCTCCAGCTCCCACTGAGCCCAGTACCTTCCCGTAAATCCACTCATACTCCTCCTGGATTCCCCCATCTGACAATGGCCTGTCAACCCCCGGTACAAGGCAGACACACCCAGGTGCCATCCTCATTCTCCACCTCCCCTCCCACCATCAGTCCCCAGCTGAATCCTTCCTGCCCTCTGACCTGGCAATGTTCCCACCTCTCCGTCCCCACAGCCTCAGCCCCAATTCAGGCCTCATCCTCTTCCTTGGATCCTCACCCTGCCCCTCCCCTGCTCACAGCCCTCCACCCACTGTGGCTCCCCAGTGCCTCAGCTTTAGGTTCAAGCCCTGAGCGGTCTGGTCTCTCCCACTCCTCTAGCCTTACCTTCTCTCCTCCAGGAAGTTGTTGTTACCTCCACAAAGCCCTCATGGTGGCCCCAAAACCCCCGGCTCTGTAGTCCTTTGTACCCCCAATGTTGGGTCATGCATGCCCTCGTCCTGCTGCCTGCCATGCTTGTAAGGCCCTTTCCCACCCAGGGAACCCTGCTCATCCCTCAAGAACCAGCTCCAATGTTTCCTCCTCCAGGAGCCTTCCCTGATGCCTTCAGGGAGGCGTCGGCCTCATACTCCTCTGGGAACTTCTAATCGTCCATCTGCCCTCCTGGACAAGGGTGGGCCATTTCTGTGCCCTGACACCTAGTTCAGGGCACCTGGGAAAATGAGAGGTGAATGTGAGTGAGTGGTGAGTGGAGAGGCACATACTTTAGGGAGCTCCCCCTGCCATGAGGGGGAAGCCCGATGGACAAAGAAGAGGGCTATCAGACAAGGCAATGAGGGGGGAGACTTGAGCAGAGTGGCGAAGGATGACATAGATGAGGCAGGGGGACAAGGGCATGGATGTGGAGGTGGGGGAAACCTGAGGGTGGTCTGGACACTGGATATTGTACTGCAAGATTGAAGCTGACTTAAGAGATGGTGACCAAGGGGCGAGCAGGGGCCTCCAATGTCAGGCTGAATTCTGTGGCTCCAGGTGCTGGGGAGCCACAGGAGGACTATGGGCAGGGGAGGGCATGAATAAACCCCCTCAGCAGTCATGCCCTGTCTTGCTGATGAATGACAGAAGGGACTCCAATTCTGTCTGCGCCCACAATGATCCAGGTGAGAAATAATTACTGGGCCCCAGAAGGACAAAGCACTGAGACAGACCCAATCCCTGCCTGCACGGAGCTCACAGCCTAGGACATATACAGGCAAAGTAGCACCCAATGAGGATGGATGGGACAGATTCCAGGTGGGCAGGACGATGAGGAGCATTAATGACTCAGGAAGATTTCCCAGAGTGGCAACATCTGAGTAACAGTGGAGGGCAAGGCTGAGTGCACAGCATGGGCAAAGGCCTGGCAGCTTGAACGAGTGGTCAATGGCCGGCCATGGGCAGGAGCAGGAAGAGAACCCAGGTTGGAACCCCAGGCCTGACCTCTGCGGTGCTGCCCCCACAGCTCAGCGCCATCTGCTTGTTCCACTGCAGGCCCTCAAAGATCTGAAAACGCTGGGCTGCAGAAAGGCAATGAATAAGTTTGAAAGGCACACGCTCCTGGTGAGTGGGGCCTCTGTGTTGCTGTCTAAGGAGCCAGGACAATGAGGGTGTCCTGGGATTTGGCCCGGGGGTCAGGGACCCCAGGCATGGCACAGCCTCCCTGCTTGACCCTGGGGCTGGACCCCCCACCCCACCCCGCTCTGGGCTTCAGTTATCTCATCTGTCACAATCACTGCCTGTCATGCTACGGTCCTGTCCGGGAGGCTCAGCTGGGGAGGGGGCCCCCGTGCGAGTGGGAATGGAGCCGGCAGGTGCAGCCTGCCTGGGCCCTGACAGGGTCCGCTTTCGTCCCCCAGGAATACCTCCTCGGGGAGGGGAACCTGAGCCAGGCCGCCGCGCAGCTCTTGGGAGACGTAATGTCCGAGGACGGCTTCTTCTATCTCAGTTTTGCTGAGGCTCTGCGGGCCCACAGCTGCCTCAGCGACCGGCTCCGGTGAGGAGGCAGGGCCTGTGGGAAGGGGAGGAGCCTGAGGGGGCCAATCGGGGAGAGTAACAGTGGGCAGGGCCGCCGGTATTGGGTGGGACTGGCAAGAAGGGCGCGGCTTGTAGAGAGCAGAGGCCAAAGGGGCGGAGAGATAGGGCGCAAGGGTCTGGCCACACTCGGCCCCTCATCCCGGGTCGTTGGGAGGAACTGAGTAAGAAAGGCTCCGGGAGAAGGGAGTGGCCCAGAAGAGAAGAGGCGGGGTTCCTGGGTCACACAATTTTCTGCCCCTCGGTTCTTGGGGGACGTCAGGGAGAAAACAGGGCCGAGGTAGATGAATGGGCCGAGTTCGCGGGGCGCAGGCAAGCTTTAAGTATGGGCCAATAACGGAGTGAGCGGGACCTGCGAGAAAGGATGGGATTAGAAGGAACCGGACAGGCGAAAACTAGATCTGGTACCAGGGAGTGCCCAGGGACCGGCCAGCGGAAAGGGGCGGGGCCCGAGAGCTCAGGTCACGCACCCGCCCCGTCCACAGGTACAGCCGCATCGTGGGTGGCTGGGACCAGCTGCCGCGTGCGCTACTGAGCTCGCTGTCGGGGCCAGTGCTGTTGCACACGCCGGTCGTGGCGCTGACGCAGGAAACGCACGAGGTGCGCGTGCACACAGGGACCGTGCTCCAGGACCAGACCTTGGTCGCCGACGTGGTGCTGCTGACGGCGAGCGGGCCGGCGCTGCAGCGCATGAAATTCTCACCTCCGCTTTCGTGGAAGCGGCAGGAAGCTCTGCGCGCTCTACACTACGTGCCGGCCACCAAAGTGTTCCTGAGTTTCCGCCGTCCCTTCTGGCACGAGGAGCACATCGAGGGAGGCCACTCGAACACCGACCGTCCATCGCGCATGATATTCTACCCGCCGCCGGGAGAGGGCGCGCTCCTGCTGGCCTCGTACACGTGGTCGGACGCGTCGTCCGCGTTTGCGGGCCTGACTCTGAAAGAAACGCTGAGCTTGGCACTCGACGACGTGGCGGCGCTGCACGGGCCCATTGTGTACCGGCTCTGGGACGGCAGCGGGGTCGTCAAGCGCTGGGCCGAAGACCCGTACAGCCAGGGCGGTTTCGTGGTGCAGCCGCCAAAGCTCTGGCAAGCTGACAAGGACGACAGGCATGAGTTCAACTGGGCGGTCCCCCACGGTCGCATCTACTTCGCGGGGGAGCACACAGCCTATCCGCATGGCTGGGTGGAGACTGCCGTCAAGTCTGCGCTGCGTGCCGCTGTATTGATCAACAACCAGATACACAACCAGGAGGGGAGTGCTCGCATGGAGGAGGCAACTGTGCCCAGCCAGCCCCTGTGCAAAACCGAAAAGGAGGCGGCCACCCACCCTCCAGCCCTACGTATGACTGATTCGCACAATCCCCACAAGAGGACCCAGTATTAAAGTATTTCCGAAAACAGTCATGTGGTCCTGGCCCCTCCCTGGCTCAGTTGCTTCCCCAATTTGCTTGGAGCAAAGCATTAGCCCTCACGGTAGAAGGGGCTGCACCTACCCTGGAGCCCCAGAAGCTGTCCTACTTCTGCCAGGGCAGCGGGGCTTCTGGGTGAGGACGGACACTGCTTTGCACCACTGGTTAATGGTAATCACAGGGCCCGCCCCAACTGTCACGACACAGATGGGGCCTGATGCAAGTAACAGAAAACCTGACGGTCAGTGGGTTAAACACGAGTTTATTTTTCTCACGGAACAGGATGTTGGTAGGCAGGGTCGCCAAAGTGTTTGAGCAGCTCTGCAGGCCCTTCCATCTCGGTTATGTCCAGGATGTGTCTCCGCACAGCTGCTGGGTGGTGGACACACTCCAGCACACCCCATCCTCAACCCTCCAAAAGCCCCAAACTCAGGCAGTTAAGGGAGCCTTGCCTCCACAAGCCCCACCCCTCACCCCAAGGGACCTCCTCTTACATCTCATTGGCCCGGTCAGGGTTACATGATCAGACGTCAGTTCTGAAGTGGTCGGAGGGGACCACAAACCACCCCTTCCCCATCCAGGTTCAAGGTACCTGGCAGCCTCTTTCCTCCCGCTTCACGAGGCCAGTTGGACACGAGAAATGTCAGTTAAAGAAACCAGCTAATCAAGAGGGCGCGAGCGGCACGGCAGGAGGCCCCGCCCCTCTTCGCTCGCTCCACCCCCAGCTCCGGGAGAGGTGGGAGCTGGATAAAGTGCTGTGAGGGGCAAGATGCCGCAGGCCGGGGGATGTTAGGAGCCCGTGCCTTCCTCTTCCTCCTCCTCAGGCAGGATCTCCAAGCTGCTGTCCGGCTGCGGGGCAGTGTCCGCGGGGAGCGGTGGGGCCGGTGGGGCCCGGGTGGGGGACAGCGGCAGTGGAGAGGCAGGGGGTGAGGGGCTGTGGGGCTCTGCGGGCGGCACCAGACCCAGGACCTCCTGCACGTTGTGGGGCAGCTCCTGGAGAATTGGGGAATGTTGAGCGAAGTCAGAGGTTTGACAGGGCGGGGGGAGGAAGGCTGTTGGGAGGTCAGGGACTCACCGCGCAGGCCATCAGCTGCCGGTAGAGGGCCTCAGCTCGTGTCAGCACGTCCTCCACACTCAACTTCATGGTCAGCTCGTTGATGTGCTACGGGAAGGGGTGGGTCAGGCCTGCCTGACTCAATCACCACAACCCGCGCACCTATTCTGCCTCGTTCTGGGGACACAATGGAGGAAGGACCGACACAACTGGCCCTCTTGGGGTTAACAGTGGAGCTGAGGGATCAGGGGAGGTGCAGGATACCAGGAAGGGAAAAGGCGCAGGGCTCGACCCCCACTGGCTCCATCCAGCATTAAGTTACTGAGGCAGTGCTAGGACCCCCACTCATGCAGGGGCCACATGCTCTGTAAGGACACTGCTGGGAGGCAGCGATAGAATGGGGTAGGAGAGAACAAAGCCCTTCTCATGTCCACCATGCTCAGAGGTTAGCCATACTTTCAACAATCCCATTTTGAATACCAACTACTGCAAGGTACTGTAGCACAGGCACAGCGCCAGCCTCCAAGGAGCTCACGCCCAACTATTGTGTCTGGTCTGCACAGGTCAGGAGGGAGGTAAAAGGTGGAGACTGGGAGGGGACAGGGCCCTCACCTTGAGGATCTCATTGGAGCCGAAGCCCGACAGCATGAGGGTGTCCCGCTCCATGTCCAGGATGGCGCAGGCCACCAGCAGGTGCAGATTCGGGCCAGGGAGCCCTGTCCACAGCACCTAAGGGTACCGGAGGTTGGGATCATGGCCCAGCCTGTGCCTGAGGTCCCACCCACCTGCCCATGCCCACCTCCCACAGCCCTGCCACCCAAGCTGGCTGGCCCACCTCCCACAGTCGAAGGACATCCAGGAATGGGAATTCCCTCTTGAACCAGATGAGCAGCCACCGGAAGCAGAAGCAGAGAGAGCCGGAGTCCTGAGAGTCTACAGGCGGACAGTGGGAGCAAAGAGCAAACTCAAAACCAACGCCAATCCTACTTTTTTTTTTCTCATTTGTAATTTTAATCAAAGCATTGCTAATTCACTTTTTGAACTTTCTTATAAACACCAAATTTTAATATCTACATCAATTGATTTTGGGGGAAAGAAACACCATCAAGAACTTCCTCCAGAACAAAATAATGATGCTTTTCCCCCCAAACAACCATATTCAAAGTCTACCAAACCCAAAACAGGCCACACCGGGGGGAGGGGGAGGTAACAAAAATTACATTCTAGGGGTTCAGCGCATTTAGCCGACTTCGCTATGCTACCTAATCATTCTTCAGCTGACTTTCAAAAAAATAACACCCTAGCTCATCAAAATATACACTTTCCATTTGTTTTTGTTTTTTTTTGAGGGCAGTGTCACTGGCCCTCATATGTGGGAGCCAAACTGGGGCCGCTGGCTTCCCAAGCCAGTGCTTAACCACCGTGCCACTCGGCCGGCCCACCATTTGCTTTTTTAAATTAGAAATAACAATTAAAAAAAGAAAACTTGAAGGAATTCACAATTGCCTGACTCGTTTTGATGTCACGTACAGCATATGAAGGTCAGGAAGGCTATTTGCAGCACACATAGATACAGGGACATTGATCTTCAAGATTTAGCTTTCTTCCAAACAGCATAAAATACCCACGATTCCAAGTAGGAAGGGACACATACAATCTCCTTTGAGAATTCCACAGGACAATACAGACGCCCGAGCTGTTCTTCGTAGTGACAGGGCTTCTGTCCAGTTGACACAGTTTCCCTGTGTAAAGTATTTCTCATCCTGTTTCAGTACTTTCATGGAGAGATCAAGAATCAGTCTAAGAAACCTCCATGTGGAATCTTCTTCCAGAGATATGGAGATTGGAACAGCTGTCAAATCATTAGTCACATAATCAAATTCTCTCCCTTCTTTGGCGTACCTCTTCAGTACTGAAATACAGTCTTCTATTAGAACCTGATAGCAGTCTCCTTTAAGATTGTCTAAAATGTCACCACATGTTTTGCGCATTATTTCTTGCATCCATCAATCACCATCTGGTCAATCTCTTACCATAGTGACCATCTTTGGTTTCAGTTTGACTATTTCACATAACATGCCCCCATCTCCACCTCCCAGGATTAGTGTAATCTTCTTTGCCGCTGCCCATGATGGCACGGGTATATGCCAAATCACTCTCCGCCAGATTAACATCCCCACTAAGGATATTTCCAAATTGCTTCCAGTGTAGGATTTTAATGTTCTGATAAAGTGACTCTTCATCATATACCACTTCATCGATGTCATACTCAACCAGGCGACCATCAGCAGTGGGCCAGTATCTATCAATGGCTCCTCCTCGAACTATGGGTAGTAATCGCTTCACACACCCAGTGCTGTCCTGACTCAGTTCTTTCCTTTTTTCTTCTACTTTGTTCAAAAGACTGTCAATTTCTTTGCCTTCTGCATCACTGTCATAACTCTGCAGGTCCAGCAACACCAATCCATCTGGGTAAATTCTCAAATTAGCAAAGCTGCCGTTTTTGTTTATGTAGGTCGCTAAATAGCGATGGTCCTGCCAGCTGTGCACTGACTCGGTCATCCCCCTGGAAAATGGACTGCAGGCCTTTTAGAATGGTCTTGCCATCAGCTTTGGCTCCGAGCATGGATCCGAGTGTGCTGTGCCAAGCTGCTGCCATAGTGAGGCGAGGCCCTGGGCCATGCCTGGGGGAGGCGGCCTCGGGGAGGTGGCCTTGGGAGACTGGGGGGCTGTGCGGCGGGTCAGGCTGCGGCCAGTGGGGACTGCCCCTATTCTTTTTTTTTTTTTTAAACTGAGCCATCCTGCCACCTGTTGGCAGCTTAAACAGCAATTCAGCTCGGGCCAGGAATCGAACTGCTGTTGCTCAGAGCTTGCACTCTTGAGCGAGCTCTTAACCAACTGAGCCACTCAGCCGGCCCTCTATGCCAATCCTATTCTAATTCACACTGTGCCCGGTGGTCACACAGAGGCTCTAAGAAGTCACCCAGTGAGACCCTCCATCACTCTGGGCAAGTAACTCATGCCAGTGTGGGAAGGCCTCTGAGTAGAGACAGGAATGCTCTGTGTCAACAGGAACCCTTCCCAACCCCAGACGAGGTGAGCTGTCCCATGTTTTCCACTCTCACATGAAGGGATGCAGTGAGACCAGTCCACTAAAGAAAACATAAAATCTATTCACTGTGCTGGTGGAGGCCTGAGGAAACTGACACCCCGTGCATGCTGTTAGCAAAAAACGGAACTTGGTAGAACATTCCAGGAAAGCATCAACGGGGACAGTCATTTCAAAAGCTGTAAAAAATATGTACTGCCCTAGATACAATTTCATTTCTTGGAATGTAACCTAAAGAAATTACCCAGGGCCGGCCGAGTGGCACATTGGTTAAGAGCTGGCTTGGGACACCAGCGGTCCTGGTTTGGATCCCACATATGAGGGCCAGTGACACTGCCCTCTACAGCTAAGATGGTGAACAACAGCTGCACCTGGAGCTGGGCTGCTGTGAGTCCCCGGGATGGCATAGCTGCAGCCCCTGCTGCAGTGGGCTGCCATAGGCTACAGTGAGTGGCCGGCAGCCAGTGTGAGCTGCCAAGAGCCACTGTGAGCAGCCGTCCAGAGGCCAGCAACTGATCTGCCTCACCCGGGAAAAGCACAATGATAATACCAACATGGGCCAGTGAAGCAACGTCCTCCACAACTAGGCTGAAGAACAAAAGGACAGCAACTTCTCTGTTCCCCTTCCCTGGTTCCCCAATGCTGTTCTCCTCCCTCAATTCCCCAATAAAATCTTAAAAAAAAAAAAAAAAAAAATTACCCAGCTACATTCATTAAAATGAAAAGCTACAAATAACCCAAATGTCAGCAAGTCAGGTCAAATCTATTCTTATACATCCTTAAGATGGACAAAACACTGCGCAGTCGAATAAAGTGATGGTTTAGAGAACTTTTTTTTTTTTTTTTGAGAGCAGTGTCACTGGCCTTCATATGTGGGACCAAACCGGGGCCGCTGGCTTCCCAAGCCAGCGCTTAACCACCGCGCCACTCGGCGGGCCCTAGAGAACTTTTAATGACATAGGGAGGCAGCTAATGTCTGAGCGTCCCTGGGAGTGGCATGTGCCCGGGAGTAGCATGTGCTTTCCTCTTCAGTGAAGTGAGACCAGTATGTCCCCCTTCCCGAGGGAAAGCCTGCATTTCAGTGAAGAAATGCCCATCAGTAAGTTAACTTACTTAATAACTACTATCAACAGTAACTTTTACTTTTTGTTTTATCTGAATTTCCTGCATCTGTTACATTGAACAAGTAATGAAGAAACTTTTTTTATTTTATTTTTTTTTGAGGGCAGTGTCACTGGCCCTCACATGTGGGACCCGAACCGGGGCCGCTGGCTTCCCAAATCAGCGCCCAACCACCTCGCCACTCGGCAGACCCTGAAGAAACATTTTAAAGCTGGAGAGTAGCAGTCCCCAGTGCCACAAGCCCAGAGAACCAGTTTCCAAGCCTGGTGAGTGGAGATAAGAGCTGGGCGGGAATAAGAAGTGCTCAGAGGCACGCCCAGGTCCTTCATCTGAGAAGTACGGGACTGATGGGAGCATGTGGGAGCAGCTCACGGGGCAGGCGGCACACACTTGCATTGGCTGAGGTTTTGCCCCAAACCGCAATCCTGCTTTTACAGGTAAATTTTGGGTTCTGGGTTATGCGGCATGCTCCTCTTGTTCGGATCAGGACCAAATGTCCTGAACATGATCTGTGGCCACTCACTCCCAGAGACTTTGGCAACATCCGTGGTCCCACTGTGCCCTGCCTACCCACTAAGGCACATACCCAGGAAGTCGCAGAGTGGTGGGTCCAGCACCCGGAGGAGCAACAAGAGCTGTCCGAGTTGCCGCTTCATCGTCTCCTGGCTCTCCTCAAAGTTCCCGTGCTGCGGGAGAGGGCCACATGAAGGGCTGGACTCCCCATACTTTGGAGGGGGCCTGTCTCCCACCCCCACCCTGAGCCTCACCACGAGCTCCATGAAGCCACAGAAACACCAGAAGGCATCCACCTCGTTCTGAATGACGTAGAGGATCGGGGAGAGAAGGTCACTCATGCCCTGGACATAGCCTAGGGGGACACCGGGTCAGGGCCTGGCCCAGGCCCTTACCACCCTCCAAGGGCAGGCCCCGCCCCTGGCCCCACCCCCTGGAGCCTCACCAAGGTCAAAGTGGTACATGCAGTAGGTGAGAAGGATGTCGTTCAGCAGGCCCAGCCCCGGGTTGTCGGGACCCTCGTAGAACTTGTTGCTCCTGTCTGTGCGGCTCACGTCTCTCTCTGCGAGGATAGGGTGCGGTGAGAAAGGTGCTGGGGGCCTTATTGCTGGCCACCGGCACTAGCCCCCACTCCTCTCATCAGCAGACCCCCAACAGGTGTGGACCGGTCCTGAAACCATCTGAACACTCTGTGAAGGTGAGGTGCTGTGTTCCCAGCAACTGAGTGACTAACCATCCACAGATAGGGAAACTGAGGCCCAGGGCTAAAATCACTGCTGTAGTAGATGGCAGCTGGGATTTGAACTCAAGGAGTCTGGCTCTCCTCCTTCCCTCCCTCTGCCCTGCCCTTGGTCACTACCACCCCTGCTCACCCCCATCTCCCCCAGATGACATCATCCCTACTCTTGGGGAGACAGGGGTTGCTCCCACACCACCCACCGATGAGGCTGCGGTATCCGTGCAGCAGTGAGTTCCTCCGCTCCTGCTCAGGGCTCACCGATTTCCATTGTAGCTTCATTCGGAAATACTCGTCCCTGAGGGGTGGAGAGACCACCTCCTCAGCCTTCAGGGCTGAGCCCCAATCAGCACCTCAGAGCCCCTCTCTGACCACTCAGACCCAAGCGGGCCGCCTGGTCATCCTGCCCCCACCCCATGCTTCCCCTCATGACATCTCTCAGGACACCCTGTGGGCTTTTGTTGAAAGTCTGTCACCACCACTGGACAGAGAGCACTGGGGCTGGGGACCAGGACACAGAGCAGGGGCATAATATATATGAGGAATGAAGAGAGGTGGGCCCCACAGTTTAAGAGGCAAAGCGGTAAACACCGAAACAGTATGATACCAGGGTGAAAACAACAATGGAGATGGGGGGGACCTGGTCCCTTCCCTCCATCTTCCTTGTGTGCTGGTCGATGCCCAGGACATGGCAGGCTCACAACTGCCTGGGGAGCAAGCCCATGTGTAGACCTGTGACATGCCGGGTGCCTGGCTGGCCACTGGGACAGGTTGATCAAAAACCTCCCATCAACTTGGGAGGCTGGGAGGTCAGAGGCTGGAGCCTGGCAGGGCGGGGCTGCAGCTGCCCACTCACGTTTTCTTGTGCACGTGGGCCTTGTGCTCCTCGACTGAGTCCTCCCAGCTGAGGTACCCCAGGAGGAACTTCCAGGCCTCGCGCCTCAGGCTGGGGCTCAGACCCTGGCGGGTAGAGCGGGCAGGCAGCTCAGAGGGGCCCCCTGGCTGCCTGCCGGTCCTGCTCCATCCTCCCCACCCACCCAGCCCCTCACCCCTGAGAAGATCCGGGCTCTCAGCTCGGGGACTTGCTGCAAGCGGCCCTCAGGACCCATGTGGTGGACCCACTCCTCCTCTGTGACGGGAGCTGCCCGCTCCACAGCTGGCCGGGGACCCAGCTCCACCTGGAGGACACAACGCAAGTGAGCTTAGGGGCTTGACCAGGCTTGCCAGGCTCTTGTCTGGGGGGGACCCCGCAGTGCTCCCCTGCCTCATCCCAGGCCACCTCAGAGCCCTTCTTAGCTCAAAGGACAGACAGTTAATGTTCAGGGTTGGAAGCATCTCCTTCCTTGGGTCAGTGACAAAATCACCCCTAAATCAGGAAGGGCTCCCCAATAACAGAAGGCACCAGGAGCACAGCTATAAGCACTTTCGGCAAAGTCACTCATGCAACCCATTGAGGGTGGTGCCATTATTATCCCCACTTTTCCGAGGAGGAAACTGAAGCCCAGGGAAATGCAGTCACATGCCCAAGGTGACAGCTAGAAAATAAGGGGGGACTGGGCCGGCCGAGTGGCTCAGTTGGTTAACAGCTTGCTCAAGAGTGCAAGCTGAGCTCTGAGCAACGGCGGTTCAATACCAGCCAGAGCTGAGTTGCCATTATGCTGTCAACAGGTGGCAGGATGGCTCAGCTTTAAAAAAAAAAGAAGTAAGGGAAGACATTTTGATACTTACACAGGATATGACCTCGAATCCAGGCTCAGGCTCATCATCAGGGGCCAGAGGAAGGTCGGGCGAGGCCCCCTCTGGGTGTGGCTGCAGGGCTCCCCGGAAGAAGTTGGTCACACGAGAGAAGCTGCTGAAGGTAGTGGAGTAGGGGTCCTGGAGGAAGCGCTGGGGACAGGGCAGAGGGCGGTCACAGCTTCACCCCTCCCTGTCTCACCTGCTGCAGTCCCCCCTCCCTGCCCACGCCTGCCAGACCTGGTGCTGGGGACTCACAGATACCACGTTGGAGCTGTCCTGGTCAAAGAGCTGGAGGTGGTGGAAGGAGGTGGAGAGGGCGGATGAGTCGTGGGGGAAGACCAAGTAGAGGCGGGAGTCCTGTGGTGAGCTGGGGGGGAAGGGGGTGGTCTGCTGACATGCAGCAGACCCCCGTATCTGTTCCCACCCCCATCCAGTTGCAGGGTCCCAACTGCCCTTGGAATCCCTCATCTTGGGCCTGGCATCACAGCTGGATCCCCGGGCTAGCCGATGAGGCCTTCCACCTCCCTGGCCAGGGTGAGTGATTCAGGGATGGGCCAAGAGGCGGCAGCAGCCCAGGAATGCTGCTGGAATGTGGGGAAAGAGATGCTTCCTACCCATGGGGGCTGCTAAGCCAGGACTGCTGGGGGCCCCCTGAGAATGATCCAAATTCAGAGGGAAACAGAGCGACTCTAACATCCTGAGACTTGCGGCCTGCCAGTCAGTTTCCTCTCACTGCCTTTAAATCAGCCTGAGTTGTTTCTTTCACAGCCCCAAAGGGCCAGCAGTGGCTGTGGAGGGACAAAAGCCAGGCGCTGGAAGAAGGCTCACCTGGCCAACAGCAGGTAGCGGCTGAGGAATCGGAGCAGGGTGCGGATGCCCCCCTGGTGGAAGTGCAGGGCAGGCAGGGAGCCTCCGGCCTGAGTCACCAGGACCAGGTAGCCCCATCTGAGGCCCGGCTTGGACCGGCGGATAGACTTAAGCTCCCCCAGACTCACCGAGAAGGCCCAGGCATCCCGGGGGGAGGTGGGCTCTGCACCTAGGAGATGGCAGAGAGAAATGGGAAGCCAGAGGGACACAAGTCATCTCCTGAGAGCCTACCACGAGCCAGCCCCAGGCCCTGCCCTCTGGGTTGCCTCACATTTCCTTAGAAACACAACTGAATAACATGCAGCCTTACAGCTGCAAAACCATTTGCCGTTCCGCCCCCCCCCAGCTAACCCCCTGTGAAAAGTGACATTGTAAGGAAGTGTCTCGGAATGCTGAGAACTGATGGAATGATATCAGGCAATCTCCCTTATTGGATGGTTTTGGTACTGTGACTCCATCCCCTGGAGTGATGCGTGTGTGAAGGCACAATTGTGCTAGAGCACAATGGGGACAATTGGGGGGGGGGGGAACAGCCAGCAGGCACGGAACTTACAGACCACTGAAAATGCAAATTTTACTTCCTTGTAAGATCACTGATAAAAGTTACACGTTGGTCCTATTTGGGGTCAGTCCAGGAGGCTACAGCCCCTTGGCCCTGCTTATGATCTATTCTTGGCTCCTGTCTTTTTTTAACCCTGCAATGCCCTTTCTTGAGTCTCACCCCTCTTGTCATGCGGGACGCAACAGGAGCCCAGTGGACATGTACCTGCTCCAAAATCGGCTTCTGGTAGCCCTCAGGATGAAGACAGGATTCCTCAGGTCTGTCCCCTGCCTGTCTCCCCTCCAATCCTCTCTTCACTCCAGACTCCACATTGGAGCCACAACAAAAGGCTGTGGTTTCCTAAACACAACCAGTGCCCCTAGCCGCTGGCCTTGCACGGGCTGTTCTCTCTGCTGCGAGGGAAAACTCCCAAGCGTCCCTCAGAGTCAGGCTGTGGCATTGCCCCTTCCTGGAAGGCTTCTCTACCCCTAAGAGCGGTCGGATGCCTTCTCTGGTACCTCCAGCACCCTGTATGACTTCAAGATGGACTGAATCATCCTGTAACTGTCGCCTCTATGGCCTGGACTCATGTGGGGGGTACGTGCAGCCCATAAAGGAGTCCAGTGGGATGAGAAAGGCTGCAAACCCTGGAGATGCTGGCCATGCTGGACCTGTGTGGGAATGGTATGCACCCTCTTCCACTCTCCTGGAACTGGTAGCCAGTACCGGGTGGCCATCTTGACTGGGGAGCCATGACCACTGAGGGTAAGATGTATCTCCACCTGCCCCCATGGGCACCAGCTGGGTCTACCTTTCATAGGCTCTGAGTGGCGGGGTCGCGGCCGCACAGTGCTGATGACAGCCCAGTCAGGTTCATAGCCGGGGTCAAAGGTCGGTTCTTCCTCGGAGGTGCAGGAGTCACCCCCACTGGCATCCTTGGGGAAAGAAAGGGAAAAAGTAAGGAGGCTGTGGATTCAGAGTTTCTGGATCGGAGCCATGTGGCCACCCTGGAAGGTAGCCCCATTGAAGGGGGAAACTGAGGTACAAAGAGGACACGGCACTTGCTTAGGATCTCCCAGCATAGACAAGGCCTGGGACTGGGCCAGGACAAGCCAATTCTCCATCAAAGCAGCACCACCTGGGGAGGCACTCTACTGTCAGATTGCCTAAGGTCACTGTGCTTAAATATTCACTAGGGCAACTCAAATCAAAACCGTGATCAGGTCCCCCTCCATACCCACTAGGATGGTTCGAATAAACAAGACAAGGGGGCCAGCCGAGTGGCGCGGTGGTTAAGCACTGGCTTGGGAAACCAGCAGCCCTGGTTCGGTCCCACATGTGAGGGCCAGTGACACGGCCCTCAAAAAAAAAAAGACAACGACGAATAACAAGTGTCGGTGAATATTTGGTGAAATGGGAACCTCTCACACTGCTGGTGGGGATAGAAATGGTACAGCCACTGTGGGGAGGTCTGGCGGGTCCTCAAAAGGTCAAATACGGAATTACCATATGGCCCAGCAATTCCACTCCTAAGTGTACATGGTGTATACCCCAGAGAAATGAATATAAACATCCATACAAACTCATACAAAGAGGTTCACAGCAGCATTATTCGTGACAGCCAAGAAGTGGAAACAACCATTGTCCATCAAACTGATGAATAAACAAAATATGGTTGAGCCATATAATAGAATATTATTCAGCAATAAAACGGAATGAGTTCTGATCCATGCTACAACAAGGATGAACCTTAAAAGCATCCTAGGGCTGGCCGGGTGGCGCGGTGGTTAAGCATTGGCCTGGGAAGCCAGTGGCCCCGGTTCAGGTCCCACATATGAGGGCCAGTAACACTGCCCTCAAAAAAAAAAAAAAAAGAAAAAAAAAGAAAATAATTAAAAGCATCCTAAGTAAAGAAGCCAATCACAAAGGACCACAAATTGTATGATTCCACATATATAAAATATCCGGACTAGGCAAACCTACAGAGACAGAAAGGAGATTAGTGGTTACCAGGAGCTGTGGGAAGGGAGAATGAGGAGAAACTGCTAAAAGGTGCAGAGTTTCTTTTGGGCGTGATGAAATGTTCTGGAATTGAACACTGGTGATGGGTGGTGCAAAGTCTTGTGAATACTGAAACCACTGAATTATGTACTTTGAAAATCTTAAATTTTACCATAAAATTGAGTTTTACGGTAAGTGAATTCTATCACAGTAAAAGAAAAAAAAGGAGCTGACTCACAAGGTTGTTATGAAAATAACACTGTAAGTGCCCAGTATGGCACTGGCAGTGGCTGTCTTACTGTACCCAGCTCAGGAAACTGTGCAGGGAAAGCCGTGCTGAGGGTCAGAGTGTAGTAACTACTGTTGGTGATGGCCACGGGCCATGGGGGAAGACAGGGAGAGAAAAACGTGAGGACTGCAGCTACTTGAGTCCATTCACAGCTGGTGTGCATTCCTGTATGGCAAAGACTGGAAAGCTGAAAACTACATTTCCCAAGCTCCCTTGAAGCTAGAGGGCCAGGCACAAGATAGCCTAGCAATCACTTGCACTCAAATCTAGAAAGCAGACATTAGGAGAGGGCAACTTTCTGCCACTTTGGCCGTGTTTGGCTGATGAGCCAGAAGGAGATTCATCTCAATCTCCATCTTCCTGCACATGGGGAAGGGCAGCTCAGGCTTCCAGGTCCCAGGCCCTAGCTTTGTGGGGCTGAGTAACAGCACTGATGATAGTGTTCTTGAACTCAACAGCTCTAATGACAGTCCCATTCACCACAGCTCTCATTTTGGCAGTGATGGCAGCTTACCCCACTCTGGAAGGTCAGTTCTAGAGTGTCAGTCCTATTCTTCCAGCCCTGGTAAAAAAAATCCTATAGGGCTCTTCTTTCCATTTAATCCCTTGCTGCTTAAAATTACCAGAGTGTTTTGTGACTCCTGCAACAAACCCTGCATAATTAGGGCAATGAAGCCAGAAAGACCCAGGCTGTGGGTCTACCCAACAGCCACTTCTGCTGCTCCTTCCAGAGCTGTTCCCACCATACAAGCTGAACTCTCCCTACTGTGCGCTTTGCTTTCTGAGCTTTCCCTGCAGTTGTGAGTAGCCTACAGATCCAACTCTGGCCAGTGGGAGCTGAGAGGACATGTGTGGAGAATTTGAGGAAGGGAAATTCCTCATAAAAAGGCACCTACAGGAGTGAACACACTCCCGTAGGTCCAGGCCAGCTTTTGGGTGCTGTCGAGGGAGAACATACTATTTGGAGCTATGGCAGTAAACTTGCCCATGAGGGGCAAGGACTGGCAGGCACACTTGTCTACAAGGCTGCCAAACCAGCCCTGGCAAAGCCATTTCTGCCCACGTTTTGTGACATGAAGAACTCGATGATTTCGCTGATGTTAACGTTAGTGCTGCGGGCCGGCCAAGTGGCGTGGTGGTTAAGCGCTGGCTTCGGAAGCCAGCGGCCCCAGTTCGGTCCCACATATGAGGGCCAGTGACACTGCCCTCAAAAACAAAACAAAAATCATTAGTGCTGCCTGACAAACATTTGCAGCTCTTTGCCTCTCAGGCACACGGCAGGGTCACAGCTCATTGAACTCTACTGGCTGGGTGCAACTGTGCAACTAGTTCTGGCGAAGGGGCTGGGATATATCATTT
Source organism: Aselliscus stoliczkanus (assembly GCA_033961575.1). Taxonomy (NCBI): domain Eukaryota; kingdom Metazoa; phylum Chordata; class Mammalia; order Chiroptera; family Hipposideridae; genus Aselliscus; species Aselliscus stoliczkanus. The sequence continues at coordinate 8,732,625 of CM066732.1, forward strand.
CTAGGATAGACTGTTTAATTGCCAGGAGAAGACCTCTAGAGCTCTCTTTTCTTCTGCCCAAGACGGGTGACTTTTAAGATGGTGGCTGCTCTAACAGCATGCTTTCTTGAGTGATCATAATGAACAGAGTTAATGAGCCAACCTGCAACACATGAGTGAACAAAAACAGTCAAAAAGGCTGGAGCTCCAGCAGCCCTTTTGGACCATGAGACAGCAATGAGGATGAACACGTGTTGAGGATGGACATGACATGCAAAGGATGGCAGAGCAAACATGGAAGGAAGCTGGGTCATTGATGACACATGAACCTGTACCACTTCCAGGCTTTTCCATAGGAGAGAAATGAGCTTCTATCTTGCCACTGTTATTGCTATTTCTGTTACACACAGCCCAAGCAACTCCTAACTGATGCGGATTTCTGGGAAATCTCGTTTTTTTCTTTTCTTTTTTTTTTTTTTGAGGGCAGTGTCACTGGCCCTCATATGTGGGACCTGAACCGGGGCCGCTGGCTTCCCAAGCCAGCGCTCGTTTTTTTCTGATAAGGACAGTAGTGATTGGCACCCTGCTTGCCCCTTTCTTCCTACCTTAAAAGGCAGATGCAATGGCTGAAGCTGAAGCAGTCATTTAAAGGCTATTAAGGCAATCACAGGAGAACCTCAATGTCTAGGTCCTGATGTCACCAATCAAGGCCAGCAGCCCCATTACTTCTTGGAGTCTTATGAGATGAGAGAAACAAACTTGTTTGCCTAACCTGTCATCAGTCCAGTTTTGTGTTCCTTGGAGCTAAACGTATCATGAATGCACATGTGCATTCTGAAGCCCATCTCAGTGGATTTGTTATTCAAACATAGGAGTGCTAAGGAGGACAGCAACATTTTCAAGAAAGGCACTCAGGCTGCCTCCCAGGTTGGCGAAAAATGCAAAATCCTAGTTGCTTCTGCCCCAACTCCCTGGGGTGGGGTGGGGCATTCTGGAATCTCCATTTGTACCCTACTAGGTCATTTAAAACCTCACAGCCCCCAATGAAGTTTCATTCTCTCTCCCTGGCCCGTCACATCAGCCTCCTCCCTGACCTAGCCTCTCATCTCCCTTCATTTGGTCCTTTGGCCCATCTCCTACATGCCACCCTCCTAGAGAGCTTTCTGCACTCACACCTTTCTCCTCCCATAGTTCCCCAGGGTCCCCAGGACAGGGTCTAAGCTTCTGAGCCTGGTATTTCAGGACCAACCATCTTTTCATCAAACCCCTCTACAGAGATATCCCACTTCCTGTGCCCTGCAATACACTTCCCTCCTGCCATCCCTGAATTACCTTCCCATCAGCTTCTCATCTTTAGAGTCCCAGCTCAAATGTCTGCTTCCCAGGAAGAGGCAGGGCTCTAGAATCAGAATGTCTGGGTTCAAACCCAAGTTCCAATACCTTCTACCTTTTCTGACCTTAGAAAAGGGGCTTCCTCTCATTGTGCCTCAGTTTCTCAAAAACAGAATGGGTGTGACGGCTTAGGAAGGGTCTGGGTTGGACTCATACTGGGTACCAGCACTGTCCAGCACAGGGCCTGGAAATTGCCAAGAAGTCTCAGGAGCCAACTGGTAATGAGGAAGGTGACGTCCTATACATGGGGAGGAAGGAGTACTGGCGAAACAGTGAGTCGCCTTGTCAGGTCCTATTCCCTTTCGGGACATGATGGCAGGACTGCCCCAGAGAAAATGCCACACCTCTTCAAGTTCTTATGGGCTAACAGCCCATGGAACCCAAATCCACAGGCTGACTTGTCCTCCAGTGTCCTGGCAAGGCTCTCCTAAGAAACAAAGGCGGTAGCTGTACCCATGGCCATGAACTTCAGGGTTTCTGCTTTCTTTCCATGAATGGGCATCTCCAGCCCCATTTCACAGAGTGGAGGAAACCAATCATGGTCACACCTGTCCCAAGGGGTAGGTCTGGGATTGTACCCAGCTCTTTCAAATACCTTCCATTCCCTGGACCTAGAAAAAAGCAAGTGGAAAAGGCGGGAGCAAGGGAAGCTTACCTTCTTGGAGAAGAGGACTTGGGTGGACTCTCCAGCCTCTTCTACGGGAGCCCAGTGTAGGAGGACATCATTGTCCTGAGGGAAGGTGGGAGGAGTTAGAAGGGTTCCCATCTTAACTCCCCAAACCATATTACCCAACTTCTTCCCTATTTTGGACCCTCAGCCTGACAAAGCTCCGCCTCTCTCTCCAGTCCTGCAGTTTTTCTAAGTCCCACAGTTGACAACCAGACCATACTCCTACAGATGCCACCTCCATCCAGCTTTGGGCCTGCCTGAGCCGTTCCATCCCAGCCCACCTTCTCCACAACACGGATGACACCAGCGATGAGGGAGTCCGGATCTGGGTGCTTCTTGGCACTGGTATGCAGGTACACGCTTCCCTTCTCAAACACCACCTGGGGACAGGAACCAGTGAGGGTGGGACCCCAACCGAGAGAGACACCGAAGAGGGCGGGGCCCAGGAGGGAGCCAATGGGAGCGGACCCAGGGAGGAGTTATTCCCTAAGGGGCGAGGGCCAGGAATACCAGCCAGGCCTCGGGATACTGGGGGATGGAAGGAGAGAGGGGAGGAGTAGGGAATTGTGTTCCAAAAGGGGCGGGGCCCAAGAGTGTCTCAGCTGCTCTGGGGGCGGGGCCAAAAGGTATGGATCTTCCTCAGGGCGCTGAAAGTAAGGGTGACAGGCCATTATCAGTGAATGGTGTGTTTGCTAAGGATCGGCCTGGCTCCGAGCGCTCTGGCACGGCCTGAGGGAAAAGCAGACCGCCGTAGGGGGGAGGAGGCGTTCCACACTGACAGAAGCGAAAGAGTGCGTACTCAGTACTCACCCTGTAACCGGCACCCTCCATAGCCGCGGCACAGGCCCCACTGCCCCGACTCCGTCGTTTTCCGGGTCAACATGCCGTCATATCCGGATAGGAGACTCACCTCAAGTCCAGACAGTGGTAGCGCCCTTGCCTGTTCTAGAACAGGAGTGGGTGTAACCATCTTTCAGAATGGGGTGGCCCAAGTTGAACCACGAGGGTTTAAGTCACATGGAACAAGCGGAGGAGGCCCGCCCGCAAGAGTGCGCAAGCGCAGTGATACTGTCCTGGCCAAGAAGTAAACAAGGAGGAGGGTCCAAGAGCTCCACCCCCTCGCCCAAAGGCTTCTGAATGCCTACTACGTTCTCCATATTGTATACTGGCATTGAAGCCCAATAGATGCCATTTTGCTTGAGGGCATGGCTAAATCCGGTCACCTATGGCCATGTTAACGGGGGGGAGTCCCATCGCTTTGCGGGGCGCGACTGCAAGGTCCTGGAAAAGAGAAACGGAGAAAGGAAAAGAAGGTGTGTTCGGCAAGAGAGGCGTTGAGGAATTCGTTAACGGGATGAAGCCGTCAATATCCCCGGAACGAAAAGGCCCCAGACGAACTCATGAGTCACTGTCGAGTGAAAGCGGTCTGGGACGCCATATTGAAGTTGGGCAAACCGAAGCAAGAAAGGCTGCCATGTTGGATCTTTGCCAATCTTGGTGCTGAAGGGGGAAATAGGCTGGAGCGTCCATATACATTATGGGCAAATGATGCCAGGCTGGCTACCATGTGATTAACGGGCACTGCTTTTCTTCACTTATGTGGAAGAAGTTGATTATAAATGAGGGACGTCAGGTCTCTTACCTTAGTTTACTGTGGTCCTGAATGTGTATGTGCAAGGCGGCCATATTTCTTGAGGTTAAATCGAAATGGTCTAGGTTTGTTTCAGAACAAACTGAACCATTTCTCCATCTTTTTTTTTTTTTTGAGGGCAGTGTCACTGGCCCTCATATGTGGGACCGAACCGGGGCCGCTGGCTTCCCAGGCCAGCGCTTAACCACCGTGCCACTCGGCCGGCCCTCTCCATCTTTCTTATGGGCACCCTGCTGTCCCCATAGCCACCATCCTGGTTTCGGGTAGCTCGATGAGGGAGGCGGGGTGTGCAGGGTGGAGGCGGGGCAACTACGGGGAAGTGACGTCGTCGGCCGCCATGTCTTTTGAGGGCGGCGACGGCGCCGCGTCGGCCATGCTGGCTACGGGCACGTGAGTGGAGGCGGTGTTGTGAACCGCGGTGTGGGGAGGAATTGGCGGTCCGGAGGAGAGGGGCGCTGGGAGGGCGAACCGCTAGCGGGATGGGTATGGCCTGCGTGGATGAAAGGGGAGAGATCGCCCAGCGACCGTACGCTGAGCGCTGGAAAGGGGTCACTGGAGGGAACCGTTGTGTCTGAGCCTAGACAAAACCTAGACAGCCTTACCTTCCGGTCTCCAGACCTATTAGGATTCTTAACTTGACGGTGGACCGTGTCCATAGGGTCGGAGGGTTGCTTGGGGGGCCTTGGGGCGCCCCTCACCCGTCCAAAGGCGGGACTTCCGGTTTTGCTCACCGCCTGGGCAGGATTTCCTGTTTTCTTTCTAGAGCAGAGGGTCTTTGCTGGTCCCCGGGCGAGTTCGGGGAGGTCTCTGAGAGGTGAGGTAGAGAGACCTCAGACAGTCACCCCGGCTGCGGGATGTATCCTCCAGTTCACCTCACTTTCGAGCGGGACACTTTCAGTTTGACAGGTGGTTGGAGGAGGGCTTCACTAGCTACCCCATTCCTTGAGGGACTGACCCTTTCCTCACTTCTTCCTGGAGTCAGTTTTCTTACTTCACCTCTTCATCTCCTCCTTAGAGGCCACTCATCTTACCTCCGCTTACTCCTTCTGTGGGGGACAGGACTCACCTCCTTTTCCTCTCTTCATCTCAAACGCCTCTATTTGGGGGAGGGGATCCTTCATTTCTCAGCTCTTTGGAGGATACAGGGCTTCCAACAGAAGCTGAAGGGGAAGGGAAACTCCCCAGATCTTGGTTACCCTCCTCTTGGGTAACTGACCCCCGAAAGCCTCCAGGCTTTGGCAGAGGTCTGTGTAAATTGCCCTCCTCTTTTTTTTTTTTTTTTTTTTTGAGGGCAGTGTTACTGGCCCTCATATGTGGGACCGAACGAGGGCCGCTGGCTTCCCAAGCCAGGGCTTAACCACCGTGCCACTCGGCCGGCCCCTTTTTTTTGTTTTTTGTTTTTGTTTTTTTTGTTAGCTGAGCCATCCTGCCACCGTGGCAGCTTAGAGGCAGCTCAGCTCCGGCTGGCATCGAACTGCTGTTGCTCAGAGCTCAGCGCACACCCTTGAGCGAGCTGTTAACCAACTGAGCCACTCGGCCAGCCCTGCCCTCCTCTTTTTTGCCCATGCTCTATGGACCCTCAGTCACCCTCATTTCACTCTTCGCAGCCCTCTGGCTACTCTAAGATCTAGGACAGAGAGGAGTTTAATTCTGGTGTCCCAAAGAAGTGGGAGTCCCAGGCCTAGCATTGCCGGCCTGTGTGACCTTGGACCAGTCATTTCCTTGCCCTGAGCTTCAGTTTCCTTCTTCATAAAATGGGGTTACCCAAGGAACTGAGACTTTGAGCACCTCCCAGTTCTGTTAGGTTTTGGAGTCCAGCTGACAGCAATTTCAGCCCCACTAAGACCCTTTCCAGCTGTGTGCCTTCGGGCCAGTGCCTGAGGCTCTTTGAGGCTCACTTTCCCCCTCCGGACTAGGAGACCATAAATCTTCCCTCTCAAGGCAGGCAGAAAGACATTCGGGGTTCAGAACAGGCTCTGGTTGCACACTGCCAGATCCAGGTCCCCAGCTCTCCACTCTAGCTGCCTGACCCTGGTCAAGATCTTGACTCTCCCTGTGTCTTAGTTACAACTGTGAAGTGGAGCAGTATCAGCTCTTCATAGGGCTTGTGAGAGTGGGATGAGAATGTTGACGCACTCAGGTCCCTGCCTGGCATATGGGAAATGCGGGATGAGCTTGCTGAGGGGTCTGTCAGAAAAGTTGCTGTTTTTGTCGTCACTGCATTTGGCTCCCGGCAAGGGCTTGTACTCTGGTTGCCTTATTTGTGAGGTAACAGCTTCCAGCTTGATGGGTCAGGTAGGAGGTAAGATGAGTCCCTGCACAGAGTAGGCGCTCAGCAAACACTGGCTTCTATGATTGTGAGTCACAAAAGGCCTGTGAATTGGAAATCAAATTACTGTGACCGTGGTGAGCTGGATCATAACCCAGCTTGAATCCCTCCAGTAACAAGATGCTCACTTCTTCCCCAAAGAGGCTTCTCAACTGCCCAGCAGCCCTGGCTCAACCACACTGGTTTATAGGGGGAAGAAAGTCACAGAGAGGGCCAGTGAGTGGTCCCAAGTCACACAGAAGGTTTGAGACAGGGCAGGAAGCTAGCCCATGTGCCTTTTGTTCTTCTCACCTCACAAGGAGATGTGTCCAGCAGATTGTCTGCTTACAACAAACCTGTCCTGGGGACGCAGATCCCTGACCTTGGTTTGCTCACAGTCGAATAGAGGAGGCAGAGGTATAACGGTGACAAGCTCAAGTGACATGAGCTCTAATAGAGGTAGCCGAGGGCATTGTGGGTCTAGGGAAGGCATCTGTATCCTGGGACATCAGGAAAGACTTCCAGAGTAACTACCCGAACGGTGTTGTATGAAGGACAAAAGCTTTGAGGGTGGAGTCCAGGCGCAGATAGCAGCTTGCACACCATTTTCTCTCAGCCCCGCTCTGAGACCTGCTATGTGCTGTGCAAGGCTATTGGCTCAGAGACGAACTCAACAGGCCCCAACGCGGGGACTTCCACACTGACTGGGGAGATGAATCCACAAAGTACTCCCCAGAGACATATGTCCAAGAATGGGGGTTGCTCAGATGTTGGAGTCCATGGGGCAAGGAGGGGCTGACCCTATCTAGGGGTGAGGGAAAGACAAGTAAATAGAGGACGAGTGGTGCAGGTATGGGGCAGGGGACACCTTGGCTGAAGGCCTCTGTCCTCAGGCCCCAGAAGTCTGGAAGGCTGAAAGGTCGGGAGTGGGGCAGGACCGTGTAGGCCCACCAGTGCTCCAGGCTGAGGGGCTGTGACCTTGTCCTGGGATGCTGGGGAGGGGCAGGTTCATCTCCAGGTGTAGAAGGACCTCCATGGTAGTCTGACTGGAGGCTGGGAGGTGCCAGGCAAGGCTGGGATGATGGTCAGGACCGCACTGACCAACAGAAATATAATACAAGCCAGGCATGTAATTCCAAATTTTCCATAGGCCATATTTAAAAAGTAAAAAGAAAATAGATTGAAGTTCATTTTCACTATATATTTTATTTAGCCAGTGTGTCTAAAATGTCATCATTCCAACATGCAATCAACCATGAGATTGCTGATGAGATATTTTACATCCTACTTTTTTGTATTCAGTCTTCAAAACCCAGGGTAGATTTCACATGCAGAGCACATCTCCCCTTGGACCTGCTGCATCTTAAGTGCTCCTTAGTCACCTGTGGCTGGTGGCTTCCGTATTGGACAGGGTAGGGCCAAGAGAAGAGACCAGTGTTGGCGGGTTGAGTCTGGATGGGGATGAATTTTCAGGAGTAGTGAGTTTGGGGAAAGATGCTGAGCTCGGCTGGGACAGGTCAATGGGAAGGATAGGAGTGACACCCAGGGACAGGTGGACACGGGGCTGGATAGGGATGGCACAGTCAGCCCAGCCTCAGCCCCCTCTGTCCTGCAGGGCGCGGATGGCGTCGGGGCGCCCCGAAGAGCTGTGGGAGGCCGTGGTGGGGGCCGCCGAGCGCTTCCGGGCCCGGACAGGCACGGAGCTTGTGCTGCTGACCGCTGCGCCACCCCCGCCACCCCGCCCCGGCCCCTGCGCCTATGCAGCCCATGGCTGTGGAGCCCTAGCCGAGGCTGCCCGCCACTGCCTCCAGGACATCGCCCAGGCCCACAGAGCTGCTGCAACTGCCCGGCCCCCTGTGCCCCCACCAGCACCACAGCCATCCAGCCCCACACGGAGCCCACCCCAGCTTGCCCTGGCCAGAGAGGAAGATGAGGAAGACGAAGATGAGCCAACAGAGACAGAGACCTCTGGGGAGCGGCTGGGTGTCAGCGATAATGGAGGTGAGAGGTGCAGAGGGCAGGTGGCTCTCAGCTCAAATTGCCTCCAAGGCAGGCTTTCATGAAGGGGTGGGACCTGCTTGTCTGAGCCCTGAGGTTCGGTGGAAGCTGGAGTCTCAAAAGACCTGGCTTGCCTGTGTGACCTTGAGCAAGTCATTTTCCCTCTCTGAGCCTCAGTTTCCTTACGCTGTGTCTCAGGGCCAGCTCTGCAGGAAGGTGCTGGGCCAAAGCCAACTCGGGCCCTTTTCTCAAGGGACTCACTGTTGAGCCAAGGAATGGAGTCCTGACATGAGACAGTGCTCTGTGAAGGCTGTGGGGCTGGGAGGGGGGCATCCTAAGCTGGAGCATGAGCAGAACAAGAGTTGTTTCTAAACTTGAGTGCCTAATGCCTATGAGAACAAAGAGGAGTTAAAGGGGTGCAAACAACAACTGAAGTTGGAAAGAAGTAACTGGAGTTTTGGGAGGGAATCAGGAGGTTCGATGCTTCCTAGAGACTTGACTGTAACATTAGGGCTTTGAAGAGTGAGTAGGAGTGTTCAGGGGACCTCAATGAGTAGGAGTTACTCATTTGTTATTGTTACTGCCAATGGCTGGTTTCCTTCCTGTTGCTGGAGAAAACCTGCATAGGGTTAAGGGCACAGACTCTGGAGCCAGGAGGCCGCATTTCAAATCCCCATGACACCGCTTACTAGCTGAGGAACTTTGGGCAAGTAGCTTAACCTCTGGGCCTCCAGGTTCTTGTTTGTCAAACAGGGATCATAATCATCTTGTATTTCTCTCAGACTGAATTTTGGTCCGTTCACCTCAAACAGATCTTACAGATTTCCTGTTCAGCCAGTTGTTTTCACCTGAGGGTGTAACAGACAGAAACTGGATTTGTTTCTGCCAATGACCAGACAGATGACCAGACCTGTGAGGGAATAATAGTTCCGGGAGCCCTGAGGCTTGCAAGGGCCTGGCCTATGCAAGGAGTGGGGAGGCTGTGGCTGGAGGCCAGGGTGTGTGGAGTGTGGAGGTGACCTGACTGGCCTGGGCCATCCACAGGGCTCTTTGTGATGGACGAGGATGCCACACTTCAGGACCTGCCCCCCTTCTGTGAGTCAGATCCTGAGAGCACAGATGGTGAGTGTCCCAGGCTCTCCCTATGCCCCAGGTTGGGAGATGATGGCTGGAATGGAGGCAGGGACAGCCTGAAGTCTGTTCTGTCTCCTAGATGGCAGCCTGAGCGAGGAGACTCCCACTGGCCCCCCAGCCTACTCAGTGCCTCCGGTCTCAGCCCTGCCCACCCAGCAATACGCCAAGTCCCTGCCTGTGTCCGTGCCCGTCTGGCCCTTCAAGGAGAAGAGGACAGAAGCACGGTCGTCGGATGAGGAGAACGGGCCGGTGAGGGGCAGAGGGGAGGAAGGAGGGTGGTGGGAAGGGCTCAGAGCCACCTCCTCCAGGAAGCTCTCAGGCATGGATGCCACATTTCACAGGATTAATCCTTCCCCCTACCTCATGAGGCAGGTTTGAGGCAGGTTCTTGGGCCAGAGACACGTGCACTGTTAACTCTTGCAGCCTTCTACTGGGTTCCAGTGCCTTGTAGAGAGAAAGCCTCCTCTCTTTTCCAGGAACAGCTCCATTTACAGAATACGTGCTATGGGCAAGGCACAAGGATTTTGGTGTCCCCTTAAGAAGGGGAAACTGAGGCTCATAGGGGTCCGGTCACCTTTTTTCCCCACCCTGAATATTCCTGGCCCACCTATGTTTTGTCCCACCCCCTCTTGTACTCTGTTACTCCACCATGGTCCCACACGTGGAGTTCCTGGGCTAGCCTGGGTTGGCCCTCATTGCCCATCACTGAAGCTCCCTGAAGCAGAGGGGAAACTGAGGCACTGAGAGTACATGTAACTTCCCCAAGAACCTAGCTTCCTTTTGGAGAGGAGCCATGGGCTCCCTGGGCAGAAGCCGTGGATCCCCTGGTTCTCCTTTCCCATGATTCCTCTCAGTGCCCTCATCTATACACTGGCAGGCTCCATCAGCTTCTGCTGTTTCCATTTGCCACTGGTGGGAACAGTTAATTAACTGAGCATTCGAGGCCTTCGTGCTGAGTTCTGGACTGGTCCCTGAACGTGCTTGGGTCCAACTCCTCTCGGTGGTGTCTCCCATTTGCTGGGGGCCAGGCCCAGCAGGTTGACAGGGTCTATACTGGAGGTAGCCTTAAGTGCTGGGGCTGCAGACACATTGACAGGACCCCACCCAAGTGGAGACCAGCACAGAGAGGGGTCTTTTTTTTTTTTTTTTTAAATTGGGGAATTGGGGGCGGGGAACAACATTGGGGAACTGGGGATTGGGAACTGGGGAAGGGGAGCAGACAAGTTGTTGTCCTTATGTTCTTCAGTCTAGTTGTGGAGGACGTTGCTTCATTGCGCTCTTCTTGGGTGAGGCAGATCAGTTGCCGGCCTCTGGACGGCCGCTCACAGCAGCTCTTGGCAGCTCACGCTGGCTGCCGGCCACTCAGTATAGCCTATGGCAGCCCACTGCAGCAGAGGCTGCAGCTATGCCAACCCCGTGACTCACAGCAGCCCAGCTCCAGGTGGAACAGTTGTTCACCATCTTAGCTGCAGAGGGCAGTGTCACTGGCCCTCATATGTGGGATCTGAACCGGGGCCGCTGGTGCCCCAAGCCATCTCTTAACCAACGTGCCACTCGGCCTGCCCGAGGGGTCCTTTCTATACAGCGCTGGCAATACAATAGTTCCATCTTTCCTGAGCAGAAAGTGTGGCTTTTCTCAGACCCTGTTACTGTCCTGATTTTCAGAGGGGGAGACTGAATCCTTCAACGGGTGAAAATCCCTGTGGACAGCTAGTGGGTGGCAGGCATGATTGGCACATGACTGAATTCCAAACCCAAACCCTTAAACGTGAGATCTCGGTGCACACAACCTGATGGCCAGCAGACAGGCAGAACTTCCACTGTAAGAAACTGGAACGGCAGGAAGGCTCCTTGGAGGTGGCGATACTTCAGTCGGGAAGGAGGGCCCTATATAGAGCAAGTCAGGGTGAAGGTGAAGGGCCTTCTTGGCCGTGGGCATTGCAGGGGCAAAAGTGCTGGGAAGGGGTCTGGAGCCCAGGGTGCTGGCGCTGAACTCCGGGGTTGGGGTCGCTGCGGGCGCTGACTCTGACCCTGTCTGTGTCACTGCCCCCGCAGCCTTCCTCACCGGACCTGGACCGCATCGCGGCGAGCATGCGCGCCCTGGTGCTGCGGGAGGCCGAGGACACCCAGGTCTTCGGGGACCTGCCGCGACCGCGGCTCAACACCAGTGACTTCCAGAAGCTGAAGCGGAAATACTGAGGCCCAGGGAGGGAACCTCCTGACCCGGCATCCGCCCTGTCCCACACTACACCCCCGCCCCGCCTCCTGGGGCCCGCCAATCCGAGTCAGATCCGGGACCGGCCTCCAACGGCCAGGATTGACCAGTCCCAGCCAATCGCCGCCGCCCTTCCAGCCCACCACCCGGGTCCACGCCTCGGAGCGGGACTTAAGCAGTTTCCCAGTAGGGTCTGTCGCCTCTTTCTGCCCAACGACAGATCCGTTCTGTTACGGGATTGGCTCGCTCCCGGATGGGCGTGGCTAGTTATAAGCCCTAAATGGATTGATTACATCGTTTTCTGCCTAGTGACTAGGGCTTTGCTCGCACTGCATTGGCTCCATCCTTCAAAGCACAGTCGGACCCCAGGATTGGGTGGTGGCCCTCTACTTCAGTCTGGTGAATGGGCAGCTTCATTTGATTGGCTCGAACCCTATTAAGGTCTTGATCAAATCTCCCAAGACACCACCTGACTTCTACTTGGTTGGCTCCAGCCTCCTGGGGGCGTGGCCAAGCCCTTCGCCTGTGCCCAGGATTGGCCTGTGGCCTTAAAATTAACGTTCTTTACACTACTGGGGCTAGGGTCGTTTTTACTAAATCCTGACAACTGGTCTCTCTAGCCCCCTCCTCAGGGATGGCCCGATCCTGTCCCTGCGTCTGACACTCAACTGGTTCCATCCCATAACATCCTGCCAATTGAAGACCGTCCTTGCATCCAGGACGATACCAGCTCCCGTCCCTCTCCCCTCACCCCCACAGGTGCCTTACAGGGCCCTCCTCCACCCAAGGTGGGGGGCAGGGGCCCTCACTCTCCGGCCCTGATGTGGGGGAGAGAGTGGGGGGTGGGGATCGCGAGTTGGGAAGGGCGCTCTGAGATTAAAGAGTTACCTCTGTCAAATGAGTATGTGTCATGGATGTTCATTCAACAAACTCTGACGCCTAGTGAACAGCATCTCATTGATTCTCAGTACAAAGCTGGGGAATTGGAATTATCCTCATTTTATAGATAAGAAAATGGAGATCCATGGGGTGGGAGGGAGGATTCCAGTTATATGTGACCAATGATCCTCAATCTTCGGGGTGGTAGGGAGGCGGGGTCGTGTTGAAATCCAAATGGTCTTTAAGCAGTCAGTCTTCTGAATCCACATAGTACCCAGCAAAGCTGAGGCTGGGAGTTTTCTGCCATAAGACAGCTGGGGGTTAGAGAAGGAGTGGCACCTGGTCCGAAATTAGGGCTAGGTCAAGGTCAAGTAAACACGGACTCGTGTCTCTCATAAGACTACCACCAGAGGGCCGGCCGAGTGGCGCGGTGGTTAAGCGCTGGCTTGGGAAGCCAGCGGCCCCGGTTCGGTCCCACATGTAAGGGCCAGTTACACTGCCCTCAAAAAACAAACAAACAAACAAACAAAAAGACTACCACCAGAAGAATGCTAACAATAGACGACTTAAACAGGGCAAACTAATAAACACTAATAAATTATTTACATATATTAACTCCTTTCATCTTCCTAGTAACCCCACGAAGTGGAAACGATTATCCCCACTTTATAGATGAGAAAAATGCAGCATCGAGAGTAGGGGGTGATGTCTGGGGTGGAGGTTTCTTCGACCGACAATTATCAAATGGAAAAGAGAACCTTCCGGTAACTATTTCCAGCAACGGGAATGAAAAAGGAGAGTCTGAAACAGAAGACCCCCGCCCCCTACTGGCCTGAGCCACACATTGCAGCAGGAGTGATGAGGGTCAGAGTTGCGGAGGGACCACAGGGACTGTAAGTCTGGGGAGGGGCAGGGCTTCTCTGGTGGGAGGAGCTAAGACCCCGCCCTCTCGGGAGGACGAGTCATTTCCGTCCGCCGAAAAACCGAGAAAGCCCCGAGTGGATCTGTGGGCTGACCGCTTCGGACAGGATTCTCCTGGTTGGTAGTGGCGAGTGAACCAGAGCGGCGGGCACAGGTGAGCGTGGTCCGAGGCTAGAGCGCGCAAGATTCTCGGCCTTTGTCCTGGGAATTAGGGGTCTCGGCTCCCCGAGGACGGAGAGGGGCGTCTCACCTGGGAAACGGCGTGAACCCCTCGCAGGCGAATAGTTGGGATTTTCTGAGTCTTTAGCGTATGAACGGAATTTCTGGTGAAGGAGAAGAGAGGAGGCAGGACTTCCTGTAGCAGTCTGAGGGCGACCTGCCACTCAAACTTATTTACTTGCCCTTAGGCGGGCGCCCAGGATGACCGAGTTGGAAGCCCCGGGCCGCCTGTGGCTGGAGAGCCCCCCTGGGGGAGCGCCCCCCATCTTCCTGCCCTCGGACGGACAAGCTCTGGTCTTGGGACGGGGACCTGTGACCCAGATTACCGACCGGAAGTGTTCCAGAAACCAAGGTAGGCAGGGGCGGGCCCTGAGCTGGAGGGAATGTGGCGTGCTTTCGTAGCCGGACTACATCCTTTGGGAAAACGGACAGTCAATTCAGTAAGGGAGATGCTTGGCCACCAGGCGAAATGGCGTGGTGCATCCATTCCTGAAGTTGGCAGGTGCTCTTCGGGGAGCACTGGAAGAGAAAGACTGCCTGATCCAAAACTAGCAGATCCCTGGTGGGGAGGGGACTGAGGCAATCCTGAGACAACGGTCACTGGGCAGAGAAGGATGCTCTCGGGCCACCGTGAAGGCTTGAGTCAGGCCGCAACCCTTGTCAAGGAGAGAGTCGATCCTAAGGAGAAAAATACATGTTGATAAGCAGGTATGGGTGGTAACTGGCCAAGCCCCGGACCAGCACCTAGTCGCCACACTCCTCAAAGAGAAGTCAGTCTATCCAGAAAAATACCCATCCTGCCCCTTAGCGAGGACCAGCGTCACAAGCAATTCTAAGGTCTTTATCTGACTACTGCATGTTAGAGAATTAGTCAATAGCATTTAGAAATAAACTGCCTCTTCCCCTGAATGGCTGCCTGAAGATGGCTCCACTCTCCAGTAATGTGGAGAGCAATCACACAGGAATGCAAATCATGACTCTACCCTCTCAACCCTCAGTGGAGCTGGTCGCAGACCCTAAGACTCGCACGGTGGCTGTGAAACAGGTACCGGTTCCTCAGCAAGGCCTGGAGGTGGGGTCAGGGAGGGATCTCAGCCCAGCAGGGAATAGGCCGGTTGGGAGTATCTGGCTGGGAGGGAAACAGGTGTTACCTGCTTCCGTGGGGCATCCTTCCACATTTAAGTTGGGTATGGACTGGCACCTGTAACTTTTTTTTTTCCAAATCCCTGATTGGTGATCCACAGTGAAGAGGCGGGGCTTAGGGTTCCTATTGGCTGATGGAGAAAGGCAAGTCCTTTCCAGAGCTGATCCATTGGATGTTTGGGGGAGTCAAAGCCAGTCGCAGCTGCTCCCTTTTCTTCTGCAGCTGGGAATTAACCCCTCAACTGCCGGGACCCAGGAGCTGAAGCTGGGATTGGAGGGCTCTCTGCGGGTGGGGGACACACTGTATTTGGTCAATGGCCTCTACCCGCTGACCCTGCACTGGCAAGAAGCCTGCAAGCCAGACTCCCAGCCAGACACTCCACCTGGCACCCCTCCGGTGGCCCCAAATGAAGAGGAGGAGGAGGAAAAGGAAGAGGAAGAGGATGTTAAGCAGCAGAAAAAGCTGATGCGGAAATCATCCCCCTGTTGGGAGAGCTTTGAAAAGCTGCTGGTGTTCACAGCGCCTGGGGTGAAGCCCCGAGGCAAGGTGAGGGACAAGCTGGGGACCCCAAGTTTGCTGTGTGGTCACTAAACCTCTCAGCCTCCACTTAACTCTTCTGAGAAATAGACCTGATGACAAATTCCGGGGTAGGAATTTGGGGAATAGATTTGTCAGCTCCTGCCTGATCCATGGTAACTACCCTGTAACCATAGCAACAACAGGAACCATCTTAGCAGGAGCTATTTGATGAGTTTCTTGGGTCCACAAATTCAAGTTCAAGTGCTATTACAGCACGTTCTCCGAGCCCCACTTCAATCACCAGTAAAATGAGGAATCCAAGGAAAACGTGGCCTAGCCCAATGTGCCGTTAGCACCCAACAAAACTTAGCTCCTGCTTTATTTGCACGACTATTAGCCCTTTGAGGTGGAGAAGTCTAGAGGAGAAGTATGGGTCAGGTATAAACCCCATTTTAGATTGGAATACTGAGGGGTATAGTAGATGGAAGATTACAGGCCTTGCACTCAGGCATCGGGGGTGTGTCCTCACTGTGCCTGACCTTGCATAAATGATGCACATGCTGTCTCAGTTTCACCATCTGTAAGGGGCTGGTGGTCATAGTCCCTGCCTCACAGAGCTGATGTGAACCAGCCTGTGGATGAGATCAGAGGTGTCACTGTTGCTGTTCCTCTTCTCTTGATGCCAGGTGGCCAGTTTTGATCTCGATGGGACTCTCATCACCACGCGCTCTGGAAAGGTGTTTCCCACCAGCCCCAGTGACTGGAGGTGATAATAAGCAGAAGAGGGTGAGCGAGGCTACCCCCGGGCCCCAGGTCACCTTGCCGCTTCCCTGCCTACCCTAGGATCTTGTACCTCGAGATTCCACGTAAGCTCCGGGAGCTGGATGCTGAGGGCTACAAGGTGTGTGGCTGTGTATGTGCTCGGGTCCAGGCTGGGGCACGGGGACTAGGGCACTGAGTGACCCCATCTGCTCCCCAGCTGGTGATCTTCACCAATCAGATGGGCATTGGACGTGGAAAGCTGCCAGCAGAGGAGTTTAAGGCCAAGGTGGAGGCTGTAGTGGAAAAGCTAGGAGTCCCCTTCCAGGTATGTTTGGTTGCAGTGGAGGCTGAAGGGCAATGTGATGGGACAGGGACCCAAAGTGGGGGACAAACCCAGAAAGGGGGTTGACGGGGACCCAGAGTAGGGGAGAGGCCCTGGATAGGATTATGCCGACAGCTACCCATCGTAAGCGGTTAGGTTCTGGGGCACTGGGAGCTGACCTTGGACAGTGAGGGTTCATGTAGTGTCCTTGGGTCCCACATACCCTTGAAGGGCCCTGGGTGCTCAAGGAGCTAAGGATGGTGTCTGACACTGCCCTGTCCACAGGTGCTGGTAGCCACGCATGCTGGCTTGTACCGGAAGCCGGTGATCGGCATGTGGGACCATCTTCGGGAGCAGGTGAGTCACTGCCACCTGGTCACCCCCTGCCCTGCCTGCCCCCCCCCTCCCCCCCCCGGTCATGGTCCTCGCCTTCTCCATTTTTAGCTGTCATGGCCTAGTATTGGTGAAAACCAGAGTGGATGAGATCGGTCATGCATTCATTCATTCGTGTGTACACTTCTTCTGAAGTTCCAGTTTGAGCAGAAGTTAGCGAACAGGACAGACCTGCTGGCTCTCAGGCGCACGTGCCGGGAGGGTGCAGACATGGGAGGCAGTACAGCGAGATCAGGAGGAGGACTGAGGTGCCACTGAAGTGAAGAGCAGCTAGTGGTGTTGAGGGAGGGAGCCAGGTGGGTCCCAGAAGAGCCTTCCAGGCCAGTCAGCAAGTGCAAAAGTCCCAGTGTTTAAGGATGGGCAGTGAAGAGGCCAGTGACGGGGTGAGGGTGGGCCAGATTAGAGGAAGCAGGGGTACGATTATGTGGGGCCACCTGGCCAGGGTGCAGACTTCCCTTTTCCTGAGGAGGGTACTGGACATGAAGTGGGACATGGTGCCCTCTGGGGACTGTGAGGGAAATAGGGCGAGGGTGGAAGCCCTGACACCATTGAGGATTGAATAATCCCAGGAAGACACTGGTGTGGGTTAGAAGGGGATGAGAAGAGGCCAGAGGGAGTTGAGGGGAGGGGTGTGAACCGGACTTGCTGCTGGATTGGGTG
This sequence comes from Aselliscus stoliczkanus, assembly GCA_033961575.1. Lineage (NCBI taxonomy): Eukaryota > Metazoa > Chordata > Mammalia > Chiroptera > Hipposideridae > Aselliscus > Aselliscus stoliczkanus. Next base: position 8,749,791 of record CM066732.1, read on the forward strand.
TGAGTGCAGAGGTTAGAGATCAGGCCTCACACTCAGCAAGTCAGTCAGCGCTCATAACAGATGGGAGCAGGTTCCTCAGGGTCCGTTTTGTCTCCTGTCCATCCCCAGGCCAACGAGGGCATGCCCATCTCCATCGGGGACAGCGTCTTCGTGGGAGGTAAGGGCCAGGCAGTGTGTAGCTCCTTTGTGCGGGAGGGTGGGGAGGTACCGTCGTTTTCAGGGTCGCTGGTGACCAGGGTGTGTCCTGTATATATTCCAGACGCAGCTGGTCGCCCAGCGAACTGGGCCCCAGGGCGGAAGAAGAAAGACTTCTCCTCTGCAGATCGCCTGGTGAGCCCCAGCCCAGCCCCACCCTTCTGCCCCCCCTAGCCCAGCCTTGACCCTGTCTGATCTCTGCCCTCACCCCCAGTTTGCCCTCAACCTCGGCCTGCCCTTCGCCACGCCAGAGGAGTTCTTCCTGAAGTGGCCAGTGGCCAGCTTTGAGCTCCCAGCCTTTGACCCGGTGAGGCTCGCCGGTGAGTGTGGGGACTGGTGGGGAGAAGAGGGGGTCTCACTCCTCATGTCTTGTGTCTGCCCTCCCAGAGGACCGTCTCCCCCTCAGGGCCGCTCTGGCTGCCTGAGTCCAGCTCCCTGTTGAGCTCCAATCCAGAGGTGGTTGTCGCCGTGGGATATCCTGGCGGTGAGACACCATGACTCTTAACCCCTAACTCTGTCCCCCTCACCCACCCACCCCCCTCGCTCCCACTGACACTAACCCCTCCCCCTAGCTGGGAAGTCCACCTTCATCCAGGAGCATCTCATGTCTGCTGGATATGTCCACGTGAACAGGGTAGGATCCCCGCTGTACCCCATCTGTCTGTCATCACTGCCCATCTTCCTGTGAGATCTATTCCCCCTTGCATCTCTGTCCTCTCGTAAAATCTGTCCCCCTGACCCTCTGGGTCCCTGTCACACACACCCCAATCCCTGTTTCATCATCCCCCACCCCATCCATGGCCCTTCTGACCCATGACGTGCTCTTCTGTGTCCCCCAGGACACTCTGGGCTCATGGCAGCGCTGTGTGACTACGTGTGAGACTGCTCTAAAGGAAAAGAAACGGGTAGTGATTGACAACACCAACCCGGACCCCCCAAGCCGGGCCAGGTACCAGGGTCCCGTGGGAGCTTTCTGTAGGGTGAGCCCAGGGCCCCTGACCAGCCTGGACTCTTACCGGCCCCCACAGGTACATCAAGTGCGCCCAAGATGCAGGTGTGCCCTGTCGCTGCTTCCTCTTCAGTGCCACCTTGGAGCAGGCGCGTCACAACAACCGGGTGAGTGGCGTGGCGTGGCCCTGCTCCCTGCCCCACCCCCACGCTGGGCCTGACCAGTCTGCCCTCTGCCCTCACAGTTCCGGGAGATGACAGGCTCTTCTCACGCACCCGTTTCTGATGTGGTCATGTTTGGCTACAGGTAGGCTCTGCCACGGGTAGGACCTCCTGGGCGGCACACGGGGCCCAGCTGGGCCTCCCCTCCCTTCACTACCCTCTGCCACCAGAAAGCAGTTCAAGACCCCAAAGCTGGCTGAGGGCTTCTCAGAGATCCTGGAGATCCCGTTCCGGCTGCACGTGGAACCACAACTTGAGCGACTGTACCGCCAGTTCTCCGAGGGCTGAGCCCCTGCCTGCCCCCCCACCTTCACCCCCAATAAATGCTATTTTTCTTTAAGTTTGGCCAGCATGTTGGTGGGAATAAGGGTGGGCCACCCAGCTGAGGGCAGACCCTACTAGTCACCAAACTGGGCTGGGGCTCCAGGGACCGGCATGGTTGGGGGGCTTTCCCCTGAGTTGAGCCCTTGGCCCACCTCACGACTAACTGCCTCTCCTGCCAAAGGGAAGGATTAGGCTCTCAAGGCCATGGCCACAGGCACTCAACACGGTGGCCAGTGGGCTTTTAAAAGACTTTATTGGGGAAACGTACATGGGTGGGGGCTGTCCTTGGAGACATTTCAGGATGCTGTCCTCCATCTCACTGGGCAGTTGCGGTCTCCAGGGGCCGCTGCTCAGAAGCATCTGACCTGGGGCAGGGGGACAGTGGGAGGGGCTGGAAGGGGGCTCCAGCAGCCCCACTACCTGGACTGATGCACCTACAGGGCCCTGGGGATTGGGGAAGGGCCTTTCCCTGCAGATTCCCATTGCTTCCTGGGGGGGAGGGTACCACTGGGGACTGCTGTGCCTCTCCGCTGTCTCTGTTCTTGTCAAAGCCAAGGTCATACTACTTCTCCCCAAACTCCCAGCCTGCACGCCACCCGACTGCCACTCACCAGTCTCAGCGGGCGCTGCGTCTGTGACTCCTGGAGGGCCCATCCCGGTGGTGGCCACTAACCCCCCATCTGTGGGGGAAGAAGCCAGGGAGGACACTCAGTCGAGGGAAGGGCTAGAGGTGAGAGGAGTGCTGGGGGCCACCCCTGCCTCACCCCTCGCTGCTGCTGCTCCTGCTCCAGGTTCCTCTGGAGGACCTGCTGCTGGTTGGCAATGACGCGCCGGATGCCATTGACAAAGTTGCCCTGGTCGTGGGGGATGAGGCCGATGAAGATCTTCTTCTCCGAGGAGTACAGCAGCATGAGCACGCGTACCTCACACGATGCCTTGTAGGAGAAGTGCACGCAGCCCGCCTGTCGGGTGGGCGGATGGAGTGGGCATCATAGGCAGGCTCCGACCACATGCCCACGTCCGACAGCTGGCACATCCTAACTGCTCTGTGCCAGCGACTCTATTATGACTCCCACTTGGGGACATGCAGGCCCAGTTCAGCAGGTTCTGCACAGAGGAGATGCACGAGCTCTGAGGACACTGCGCTGCCTGCTGACAGCTGCTCCCCCAAATAGTGCCTGGGATAGTGTGCAGAACCAGCCATGACCAAACCCGTGCATACAGGCCTCATGGGAAAGACACCAGCACTGAGGTTCCCCACCTTGTGCAGCCCCCAGAGGCAGCCGGGCTGAGAGGCCAGGGGGGCCTGAGCACTAACTGCTCCCCTCCACACAGCTGGGGGTGCAATGGACTGTGTGCTCCCCATCCCCTTCCTTGGCTCCTCCCTCTCCAGTCCCAGGGATCATCACCCCATGTCCCACAGGTGGGCCAACCCAGGCTAAGCTTGAAGATTCGCAGGTCCCCAGAGCCAGGAGGGGCAGCGCTGGCACTATGTGCACCACCTGGGGACAGTGGTGACAGATATCCAAGAGGAAGCCATCTGGAGAGCCAAGGGCACGCCCCCCCATGGCCACATCTGAGCTGCCTGACCTGAGCCCCAAGTAAGCAGAGGGGAGGGCCAGCTTGGGGTTAACGGGACCATTACGATGCCCCAGGGAGCGCTGTGTTTTTAAACTTGAACACAAAAAAAATATACAACTATATACAACTGCATGGCTGTGATTACTTCAGTTGATTTAAAAGAAACAGTAGATCTGGAGACAGATGTTACCCCTGCATAGCAGACATGCAAAAGGCGGGCAGTGACAACTTTGGTTTCATAAGTGAGAGAGACCCAGGCCTGGCCCTGCTGGCAGCTGGGAGCAGCTGGGAGCTGACACACCTCCCTGCCTGGCCAAGGGCCTTCAAAAGCTGCAGTTCTCCATTAGAAAACCTGGGGTGACAGGAGCACCCTGTCCCCAGGGCAGCAAGAGGAAGGCCGCAGGTAAGGACAGGGGAGCAGAGACAGTAACCCCTGGCACTCTGCGTAAACACAGACGCAGCAGCGGGGGATAGGCCCTGAAGGCCCACAGCAGAATGGGTTCAAGTCCTCATCCTGGCACTTGCTGGCACTGCCTGAGCCTCAGTTTCCCCATCTGTAAAAAGAAGTCAGAACAGCAGAGCCCCAAGGGAGCTGGAGTTGGGTGGGAGCCAGCATGTGTGCAGGCACGTGGCAAACATCACTGTGGGCTGCCGTCACTCTCCAGCTGGTTCTGGGCACAGCGTCTCTCTGGTTAATCTCGTGTTTCAACAGGGAGTGGATGTGGCTGTTTATATCCTGTGGGGCCTTCCCCTCCGCCCTGCTCTGCCTAGTTGTCACCCCGCCTGTGGCCCCACTCACAAAGCCATTGTCCATGATCCGGCACAGGCTCTTCAGTGTCTCCAGGTCCTTGGTGAAGTGGAACTGCACCAAGCGGGAGTTCCGGAATAGCGGCACCAGTGTGGTCTGCAGGATAACGGTGGCAGCGGCTCCATGAGGCACAGGAGCACGGAGAGTCCACAGCCACACCACCCTGCCCCTCCTCCCTCCCTACAGGGTTGCAGGCACCTAGGCTGGGGGCTTACTCCAGCTTAAATCTCAGACAGGCCCTGTGACCCCTTGAAGTCACTGGGCCTTTGCACACGCTGTCCCTCGACCCAGAAAGCTCTCCTCCAGCTGGCAGCTCAGGGGAAGCACCCTCGCCACCCCGTGGCTCTCAGGAAGCCCCCCCGTCCCCTTCAACACCACCACCACCACCACTCACCAGCAGCTGCTGTGGGATGAGCTGCATGTACAGCTTCCTTGGCCACTGCTCGGTCCTCCTGCAGGCACGAGGGGACGAGGGGACGAGGGTCAGCAGGCCAGGTCTCACAGAGACGCTGCCTCTGCCCTCAGCCCGACACTCACAGGATCTCCCCTTGGTTCACGTAGACGTGCGACGGCAACCACCTCTTAGAACGACTGTTGGGCTCAGGCCTGGGCTTTTGGGAGAGGAAGAGAGGAGACATCAGGAGTGGGAGGTGCACTGGTCTCAAGGTGACCCGGGCCACCCCAGGGCTCACCTCCTGCCACTCCATGACGCCACTCCATGCCAGGAACTTGTTGTTGACAATCTGGACTGGGCCGGCAACACCACCGGGTCCCACTGCCTGTGGGAGGAGATGGGTGGGATGGTGTCCCAGGAGTTCCCCAGAGGCTGCTGGGACCGATGCCCCAGCCCATCAGTCGTGTGCCTTCCCCCACAGCCCCAGCCTGGCCTGGGCTTGCCCTGAAAACCCTTGCCCAAGCCTTTCTAGCGTCTCAGCATCTAGTCTGTCCACAGCTCCAGACGCTCCCCAGAGCTGGCCCTGCCCCTCGCCTGCTCACAGACCTCCCATGGCTCCCAGGTACTCCAGGACACATCCCAGCCCCTCAGCTTGGGGTACAAAGCCCATGGGATCTGCCCGTAAGAACTGGACAGCTATAAAATTTGCACAAACTGGGACACTTTTAGAAGGGAACACTATTAATAATTGGTAAGGGATGACCCAGGCAGCACAGTCACCTTCGGGGCCTCCCAACTCTACATGCGAGCCCTTCCTCCTGGGAACCTCCCTCAGTCGGCCCTCCTGCCTTTCAAAGTCTCACTGGCATGCCCAGTGCCTGGGCCAGGGCGCACCTGTTTGCGGGTGGTGATGACCTGCCGGATAGCATTGACGAAGCCGCTCTGGTCGTAGGGGATGAGGCCCATGAAGATCTTCTTCTTAGACGAGTACAGGAGCATAAGCACGCGTACCTCGCAAGGGGAGATGTGGGGGAAGAGCATGCAGCCCGCCTGGGGGGGGGGGGGTCAGGAGGTCAGGAACCCCAGAGCACTGCTAAGAGGGCCAGATGTCCCTCCTCGCTCACCCAAGCCTGCCTGTCATGGGACAGAAGCCCTCCAAGTTAGCCCCATGGCCCCAAAACGAGGTGTGCAGCGAAAACGTTTCGAGGGCCTGTGAACGTGCAGCTCAGCACCCCCACCAGGAATCTGTGGTCAGGGCTGGGGCTTGGGACAGTTGCCCTCTGATGCCAGCCCTGTCTCACAGAGCCAGGGCCAAGGTTGCTGCCTGTGCCACAGCAGCTGCTAGGGAGGGCCGGCCCGGGTCTGCTTCCTCCTAGTTGCATGACCTAGGGAAAATTGCCTCGTGTTTCTGGATCTCAGTTTTGCTATCTGTAAAATGGCATGACAATAGCGTACACAGTAAATGCCACATAAATGGTCCTTACATAAGATGCTAGTGCCTCCTCGGTGGGACATGGAACGTGAGTCCCAGCTGGGGTGTCAGACAAAGGGGCAGGTACTTCTGAGAACACTGCCCAGGGCCCCTCGCTCACGGAACCCGCCCCTGGTCTTCCCCGCCATGTACAATCAAGACCAGGAGTGTGCCCAACAGGCAACAGAGGGTGACATCCGTCTTCCCAGCACAGAGCAGGCCCTCAGCAAACAGTGCTGAGTGAAAGGGTGACTGATCAGGCTAGAGACCCCATATTAGTCACACCCCCTGGTCTGTCCAGGCCCTGAGGGAAACGGGATTCACCTGGACATCAGGGGTCGGGGCACTGGAGGTGACAGCCTGTCCCACCGGAGCAGGGACTGGAGGGGACCCCAGAGTCAAGTCCTCTGCGATTCCTGGGCAGACAACTCACTCCCACCTTCTATCGACCCCTCACTGGCACCTGCGTCCCTTCCACAACCAGACCACTGGAAGGGCTTTGCTGCTGAAACACAGGCCCAGACCTCAGGGGCTGCAAGGACACGTCAAATTTCACTTCCTGACATCCTGTGTCTGAATCCCAAACTGACCACCTCAGCTGTTTGTTTCCTGAGCACTTACTACACACTCAAATCACTGTCTTAAACACTAGACACCAACTCACGCTCCTCCCTGTGGCCCGTTACCCCACTTGCCAGATGAGGAAACTGAGCCCTACTCAGACCAGTCCCTCCTCCTGGCTCCCTCTCCGCTCCCACCCCTATTTACCACATCCCTGCCACCTACTGGGTCCAAGGAGGGCTGGTCCCTGCACTCACTCACATCCTCCACGGCCAGCTCTCAGCTTGGCCAGACACAGGAGCCTGAGGCAGGTGGATACCTCCACTCTGCTCCAGAGAATTTCTGGGACCTTAATTATAGACAGCCCAAGACACCATGAAAGAGTGACTCCCCCCAGCCCCCACCCCCAGAAGATCTTGCCTGGGGCCTTGGCTTTGGTTTGCCCCAGCAGAGCTGCCTCCTGCTGCATGGTCACCAAAGTGCCTAGAACAGCCTGTGTCTTCAGCCGCCCGCCCGTGCCCACCACCCCACTCACGAAGCCGTTGCCCATGACGCGGCAGAGCCCTTTGAGGGAGTCGCAGTCTCTGTTGGTGAAGTGGAACTGCGCCAGCTGGGAGTTGCGGAACAGCGGGCCCAGGGTGGTCTGGGGGCAACAGGGGGACAGCTGGGTCACTGCTGGGGGTGGGGGTGCTCTGGGGAGCAGACTGGGGGACTGGGGGTGGGTCTCACCAGCAGCTGCTGCGGGATCAGCTGCATGATCAGCTTCTGTGGCCACTGGTCCGTCTCCCTGTGGGAGGAGAGGGTCAGGGGAGGGCCCTGGCCCCCCAGCAGCCCATCTGCCCACCCACCAGGCACTCACAGGTTCTCGCCCTGGTTTACGTAGGCCTGGCAGGGGAGCGTCCGTTTCAGCTTCGCAGTGGAGTCAGAGTAGGGCCTGCGCTTCTGTGGCGGGAGCAGAACGGCTCACTGGACACAGCCCAGATGCCCAGGCCAGCCCGCCACCCACAGGGTAGACAGGACCCTAAGGGCCATCTCCAGCCTGATGGAGACTCACATGAGAACTGACATGGACTGCTCACCTCCTGCCACTCGAGGACACCACTCCAGGCCAGAAGCTTGTTGCTGAGCCGGTGCTCACCTACCGCCAGTCCCCCGAGGGCGAGCCCAGGCGAGGAAGGCCCAATGGGACCCAGGGCCCCGAAAACCCGAGCACCTTGCTGTGACAGAGGGGTGGAGAAACTGAGGCTGAGGGACTTCCAAGAGCAGGCTGTTCCCCACACACCCCAGAGGGAACATCCCAATATTCAGAGCCAAACTTCCTACTCAGAAATGCCTGAGGCCATCCCAGGACCCTTCCCCACCAGAGTCCACTTGTCACCTCAACATTGGCCTATGTAAGGTCCCTGAATGCCACCAGCCTACTTCCCCTTCCAGCCTTTGCTCCAGCTGTGCTGTAAGCCTAGAAAACCCTCTCACCCTCCTTAGAAGGTGCCACCCCCTCACTTTCCCAGCCTGATCAATTGTTGGTCCCTCTATTGAGACCCGACTCAGAGGCCAGCTCTCTGGAGTCCAGGGCCTCCTTAAAGCCCCCGCAATGCACAAGCCAGCCTGGGCTGTGTCTGTCTGTTTCGCACACTGGTTTGCCCCATCCCGCCCAGGCTCAAAGCCTTTCCGAGGCTTCTCATGACCGTCAAGAGCAAATACAGACTCTCCCTCTGGCTCCCGCCAACCTTCCCAGGCGGTTGTGGCCCTTGCTCCCTCACACACTCCAGGTTGCAGCCATGTCAGGCTGACCCCAGGGAAGCGGAAACCAGAAGCATCCAGGGAGGTGGGGAAACTTGTGAACAAGGCAGTGTGACGACACCTGGAGGGGTCTCAAACACAGCATCTCAAGAGCATTTGCAGAACACCAGAATGTTCCAGCAATAAAGCCAAAGAAAGCTACATTCTACTCACAAGGTATTCTCCCAGCCACCTTTTTTTCAACCAAAAACATCCCAAAGCAAACAAGTGAAGGCTTTGGAACTGCCTGGCAGCAGGAACCCCATGAAAATCTCACTAGTAAATGCCTCCAGGCAGGGAAAAAAAAAAAAAAAAAATCAACGGTGTTACTTTCACCTTATTACTAATGAGCAATTTTTATTTTTTTTTGAGGGCAGTGTCACTGGCCGTCATATGTGGGACCGAACCGGGGCCGCTGGCTTCCAAGGCCAGCGCTTAACCACCGCGCCACTCGGCCGGCCCTACATTTTTTTATTTTTTTGAGGGCAGTGTCGCTGGCCCTCATTATGTGGGACCCGAACCGGGGCCGCTGGCTTCCAAAGCCAGCACTTAACCACCATGCCATTCGGCCGGCCCACTAATGAGCATTTTTAAATCTCCCATAAAGCACACAGATGTGTTCTGTCCCAGAATAATGACAGGCAGGAAAAATTTTATCTTGGGTGGCTTAAAAAAAGCAAAAATTCCTGAACGATCATGCTTTCCATCTGGACAGGTGGTTCTGGGATCTGGGCAATCATACATGATGAGGAAGAAAACCTGAGAGCACACATGTTGGTGTGTTGAATGCTAGTGTATGTCTGAGGCGGAGAATGGATATCAGAGCCCTGGGTTTGTAGGTGCCACAGCTGGGGTATACAACCATAGTTAAAGCACCCAGCTGGAGGACCCAGGTGAACACACCTGAGGATCTGTCAGTGTAAACTCCAGGGACACGTGTCCCAAGTCTGCTTATCTGATAGGGCAGACCAGCCACACAGGACTGGAAAAAGGTTTCGATCTGGAGTGTAAAGACAAGGCATGCTTGCTTAAACCCAGAAACACCTGCACACAGCAAGGTGGGAGGACCTAGCAAGGGCTAGGCTTAGGTGCAACTGGAGGAAATCTCCCATCTGGGCAACTGTGTGCACAATTTAGCTGTGCCTCCAACATCTGGTTTGTTTAGTGCCTAAGAAAGCCTGTTTAGTACTTGGAAAGGTGAAAAACTTTTTGTGAGGACCCAGGAAGCAGGACGAGATGTGCATGCTGACAGAAGTGGGGAGGCAGTGGAGGGAAGGGGAGGTGTTCAGAGTCTGGGTCTCTACGTTTAAGATCCGAAGAAGCTTGTTTAAGGCTTGTGTGGGTAAGATCCGAAGAAGCTTGTGTGGGTAAGATCCGAAGCAGCTTGTTTAAGGCTTGTGTGGGGCTGCCACAGCTCTGTGCCACGCACAATGTTGGGGCAGTGTAGTTAAGAAACGAGCTTGAGTGCCAGCCGAGGATATAACGCACATCTAGGCAAGCGTGTGCACAGTTTGGCTGTGCGTGGGGCGTAGGGGCGTGAGACTTTACTACTCCAGATAAGCCTCAAGATTTTGAAAAGTATATGCATGTTTTAAAGCCTGGGGAAGCTTGTGTAGCAGCTTCATGTACCTGCGAAGCTCTGTTTAAAAGCTCTGTTTATGTTTAAGGTCTGGGCTTGTTGCAATCTGTAAGGGCATCCCAAACCTGGGCGCGCGTGCAAATCCTGGGCGCACACGCCGAGGGCGCCGTGCAGAATGCCTCCGGGTGCAGCACCTGAACTTGCGAGGGCAAGATGCGGCCCCTCTCGCCACAGTCCCCCAGCCCCCTCCCCCATTTTCAAATTTCCTGCCCGGAGAGAGACCAACTTTCCAATTGGAAACACAAGCGCACAGGCCACCCGTCGGCCCTCCCGCCCCCCACCCCGCGTTTAAACTGGGCAGCGCAGTCAGCAGTAATTTGAGCCCTCCCCGCCCCAGTACCCCACCCCCGTCACCCCAGCCTGAAAGCGTAACAAAGGAGAGAGGCCGGCGCGTACCACCCGGGGGTTCCACAGGGGTACCAGGCCCCCGGCGGGACCACCCTTCGGGGATACCAGGGAGACCCCACAGAGGAGGGGGCCACGGACAAAGACGCAAGCCCGGGGGCGGGGCCGTGGAAGGCTCTGGAAAAAGGGCGGGGGGCTCACCATGGGAGGGGCCGAGCGGGCCCGGATCCGCGGCGGCTGCGGGCCCCGGGGGCTAGACGGCCAGGACCGCGAGCGGGCTGTGCGCACCGTAAGGGGCCGCGGGGGGCGGCCGCGACCCCCGAGGGGGCCCCCAGCTCCGGAGCGGTGCGGGGCGCGGCGTGGACGGACCATGACGGGCGCGGGCCGAGTAGGCTAGGGGCTGCCACAAGCCGCGCAGGGGGCTGCGGACTCTACCGACTGAGGGGCGCGGGCACGCGGCTTCGAGGGAGAGGGGCTGGGCTGTACCAAACGCTGGGGACACGCCGCTGGAGAGGGGTCGCCGAGGCCGAACCACTGCGTTGAGTGGGGGAGCACGGCGCGTACCAAGAGCGTCCGCGAGGGGGCGTGGCCGGGGTGTACCAAAATAGGGCTGGGGGAGCTTAGGAAACGGAGTGTGGGGCGGGGAATATGGCAATTGGAAGATACACTGGACCGCTGGAGCGAGAGGGGAACAGAGGACGTGCGAGAAACTTCAGGGGGGCGTGGCAGGAAAGACTATACCAAAGGGTGGAGGGGGGTTATGTGAACGTAGAAGGCGATATAAAGTTGGTTCCGTGCTGGGGAGGCATACCGGGAGGCATTACCGAGTTCCAGACCCACGGAACTACAAGACAAAAAGAGGGAAGAAGGAATAATGGGACTGGGAGCGAGGCCAATCTACCTAGAGGTTTGGAGCTATGGGTTGCACCATGCACTAGGGGAGGACTTAAAGTTTGAAGTCAGTGACGTAGCTAGGTGGGCAGGGAACCACAACTCCCAGAGGACCCCGCGCGGTCTGGGCTGGGCCAGCGGCCCCAGGAGATGTCGTAAGTCACAGCTGTGTGCCCATTGGCCCCCAGCTCTAGGTTCCGCCCACCGCCCTCGGCATGGCCTCCTGCTTTTTGCACCCCTCCAGAGCCATTCATTGATTCTCATTCATTCAAGTATTAAATGACTGCGTATTCACTTACTAGTAGTTGTGTAAGATTTCTTGCTTGAATTTCCTTGTTTCTTAAATGTGGATAATAGCTCAGGCCGACCGAGTGGCTCAGTTGGTTAAAAGCTCGCTCAAAAGTGCGAGCTGAGCTCTGAGCAACAGCTGTTCGAGGCCAGCCCGAGCTGAGTTGCCGTAGAGCTGCCAACAGGTGGCAGGATGGCTCAGCTAAAAAAAAAAAAAAAAAAAGAGTGCGAGCTGAGCTCTGAGCAATGGTAGTTTGAAGCCCAGCCCAAGCTGAGCTGCTGCTGGGCTGCCAATAGATGGCAGGATGGCTCAGCTAAAAATAAAAGTAAAAATAAAAAAGTTGGCTTGGGGGACCGCCCGAGTGGCTCAGTTGGTTAAGAGCTGGCTTAGAGCTTGAGTACTGAGCAACAAGGCTGTGGATTCGATTCCCACATGGGCCAGTGAACACTGCGCCCTAGCTGAGCTGTCACTGAGCTGCCAACAGGTGGCAGGATGGCTCAGCTGGTGTAACAAGAAGATTGCCTGTTCAATGGTGGGCAATTGAACTCTGCACATTGAGCTGAGCTGCTGCCCAGATGGCTCAGAGGATGGAGCATGGGCTCTTAACAACAAACAACAAGGCTGCTGGTTTGACCCCCACATGGGATGGTGGCTACACCCACCCGCAACTAAGATTGAACACAACACCTTGAGCTTAGAGGCCACGAGCTGCGGATGGGAAGCCAGATGTCGACTGGCGCCCTCCAAAACAAAGATTGAAGAACAACAACTTGGCTGGTCCCCCTCCCCCGATTCCCCAATACAATCTTTAAAAAAAAAAAACAGTTGGCTTGCGATGCCAGCTCTGAGCAGCAGAGCCCCAATTCCAATCCTACATGAGGGCATGTCAAGTGTCACTGCACCCTCTACAGCCAAGATGGTGAACAACAGCTCAACCTGGAGCTGGGCTGCTGTGAGCTGCTGGCAGCGGCAGCCAGCATGAGCTGCCAAGAGCCCATGTGAGTGGCTGGCCAGAGGCCGGAGACTGACTACCTTACCCGGGAAGAGCACAATGATAATACCAACATGGGCCAGTGAAGCGACGTCCTCCACAACTAGAATGAAGAACAAAAGACAGCAACTTGTTTGTTCCCCTTTCCCGATTCCCCAATAAAACCTTTAAAAAAACAAAATGTGGATAATAGCTAATCCTAAAGTGGTTATGAGGGTCAAATGAGTTAATAAAGTATTAGGATCGGTACTTGGTACAATGACTGCTTAAATGGTTGCTTTCTTTTTTCTCTTAATCATTATTATTAGTACCATTTCCAGTCTGCTGGGCAATGAATCTACTGTGATGACCAAAACAGACCAGGTCTGTCACAGCCCACAGTCCATAAGGGGAAACATCCAAGTTTGTGATAGGTGTTAAATAAAGCAAATGCACAGGGTGATAGAATGGTGACCGTGATAAATCAAGAAAGAGACTTTTGCCTGCAATTCTACATAAGCTGGAAGTGTGCTCAGATGAGGGAACAGCAAGGGCACAAATCCTGAGTGTAAGAAAAACAAGGGAGGCTAGTGCAGCTGGAGCAGAGTGAGGGTGGAGAATTGTGGAAGTGGGGAGGGGCCAGGTGCCTCAAGCAGGGAGGGTCCTGTAGCCTTGGGATGAAATTTGGATTTTAATTGCATTTTGCTGGGGAATCACCAAAAGTTTTTAGCAAGGGAGTGACATAGTTTTTTTTACATCTTTTTACATGGCAAGGGTGTGGGGGGCAGCAGACACACAGGGATGGAAAGGAGACTATTTAAGACTATTTGGGGGCCGGCCGAGTGGCGCATTGGTTAAGAGCTGGTTTGGGACGCCAACAGCCCCGGTTCGGATCCCACATGAGGGCCAGTGACACTGCCCCCCCCAAAAAAAATTTTATTGGGGAATTGGGGGAGGGGAACAGACAAGTTGCTTTCCTTTTTTGTTCTTGAGTCTAGTTGTGGAAGACATTGCTCACTGGCCCATGTTGGTATCATCATTGCTCTCTTCCTGGGTGAGGCAGATAGGTCGTCAGCTTCTGGACGGCACTCACAGCAGCTCTTGGCAGCTCACGCTGGCTGCCCGCCACTCACTGTAACCTATGGCAGCCCACGCCCAGCGATTCACAACAGCCCAGCTCCAGGTGGAGCTGTTGTTCACCATCTGAGCTGTAGGACAGTGTCACTGGCCCTCATATGTGGGATCCGAACTGGGGTCCTGCTGCTCAGAGCTGGCATCCCAAGCCAGTTCTTAACCAATACGCCACTCGGCCGGCCCCTCTAAAACTTTTTTAAGGACTCCCCTGGCTGCTGTGTTGAAAATAAGATTGTAGGGCACAAGTGGAAGCCGGAGGGCAGAACGGAGACTATGGTGATAATCCAGGCGAGAGCACAGATGGGATGGGTTGCAGGCAGGGTGACCACAGTGGAGGTGGTCATTTTCACAATTTATTTTTTTGTGAGGGCAGTGTCACCAGCCCTCATATGTGGGACCCGAACCAGGGCCACTGGCGTCCCAAGCCAGCGCTTAACCACCGCGCCACTCGGCCGGCCCCCACAATTTATTTTCAAGCTGCAGCCCAAAGAACTTGTGCAGAAAGTGAGATAAAGAGAGGGATGAAGGATAATGCCAAGGTTTTTTCGCCTGTATGGAGGTACCATTTAGTGAAAGGCAGCTGACTATGGGAGGAGCAAGTTGGGGAGGTGGGGAGGCAGAAATCCCTACTTTGTGAGGTGTTGAGTTTGAGATGTTGACTAAACAATGTAGATAGAGGAGGCTGGAGATGAAACTTTGGGAGTCTTCAGTGTTTGAATCGAGAGTGAAATGAGGTCATGAAGAACATGTGTGTAGACAGAGATTGGGACATTCCATCCCTTTAGAGGTCCTTAAGAGGCCACCAGCAAATGAAACAGAGGAGTCACCTGTGAAATGTGAGAAGCTCTGCTCCAGTTCATACTTCCCATCCTTGCTTGCCCCGCTCCCCACCACACACACACTAAGCCACTTGCCCAAGGACTTTTCAGGGCTGACCCTGGGTCCTATGTCTGACCTACATTGTGGCCAAATGGGAAACCAGTACTCTCTGGATTCAGACTTCAAGTTAGATATCAACAGGTACCTCCTGAGCCCTAAAAACCACCTGTGTCAGGACACTCTACTGCTGGCAGCAAGAAGGAAAAGGAACCACAGGGACAGAAACTTCCTTAATTGCCCTAAATCCTTATTTCTCACCATTCTCCTTGGTCTAAGCTATCAAGATCTCTTGCTTAGATGACAGTCTCCTAACTTTTGCCTCTTTGTCTCTCGTTCTGCTAATCTTAACACTCCAATGGCTTCCCAATGCCCTTAGAATGAAATATAAACTCCTCACCATGGCCTCTAAGGCCCTGCACCATGAAGCCCCTGCTGCTGTCTCCAGGCTGATCATCTTTTCTGCGATCCACCTAGTTGATGCCTTTCCATCCTCCAGATCTCATCAGGACACATGTGAGGGTATGAATTCCCAAGGCTGTGTAAGCATGGAGAAAGGTGTGCTAGGATACACTCCAGCATGAGCAAAATGAAAACATATCAAAATGAGATGAAAATATAGGCTGAAATTCTATTAGTAATACTATGGTACAGCTCTCCGAAGCCATCTTGCTTACCCAGAATGCCAATTTGAAAGACACTGTCCATTTCATCTGTATAAACCTGCTGCCCAAGCTAGCTGACTAGTATGACTAAGCAGTTCTGCTCCCATCTGTTAGGCTGCACACTTTCTGAGAAGTAGCTGTTACCAAACCTGTTTATGCCAGTTGTTTCTAAGTTAATAACTTAGTCTTACCAAACTAATGAAATATTAATGCAAGAGAGTTGTTTATATACAAACCAGGTTTCCTGCACTGGAAAGAATAAAGGTGAGTTCCTTAAAAAAAAAAAAAAATCCTGCCAAATTAGGTGCAAGAAAAGCAACTATATAAATGATTGAATGGAAAAGCTCATAAAAACCTAGGAAGACCCAGCTTTTGGTTTGCTTCCTAAGTGACTATAGGTTCTCTAGTCACTTAAAAACAAAACACAACAAAAAACCAAGAAACTGGAAATGATAAATGACTCGTTGTGGTATGAGAACTGGGAAACCGATACTTAAAGAAAAGGTTTTGGTCCAAGAGAGATGTGTGACTGTTTAAAAACATTTAAAGTTTATAAAACTAATATAAAATAATATTGAATGTTAACTGTAACTGAATAATTTTAAAAAAATGAGCAAAATTTTTAAAAAACTGTTTACGTGGTCATTAGCACCATTTGCCACATATTTCTAACTTCCCACATGCTCAGCAATGCAAAGGATTCCACTCCCTAACGACATTATGGTTTAGTGGGGTCATATGATTAATTCCATCCAATGAGATGTGAGCAAAAATGATACTTGAATTGTTTGGAGCATTTAATTACTCACCTGATAACAGAGCTCTCTGTGCCTTTCCCATGCTGCTTGGCAATGTTGGAGATCTCTCAGCATAGGCTCCAGGTGACCCTCCCGTGTAGCACGAGTGAGAAAATCCACCTTTGCTATTTTGAGCCACTGCAATTGGGGGGCTGTTATTGCAATATAGCAAGCTTATCTTGATATAGATATGTCCTTCTCAAACAATCCCGTTTTGCCAGCTTTTGTTTAACCAACTACCATTTTGACTGAGTTTACTGAAAAGGGCGAACTGGGAGTACATATAAGTTGGCTGTGTATGTGACATAGACAAGGACACGAAGACAACACAGACAAAAGTAAGGCAATCTCTGTCTTGGGTTTTTTCATTTTTGCAATTACAAAATGTTTAAAAGGGGGTGGGGGTCTGGCTGATGACGCTCTCCAAGTGCTATATAGTCTTCCTTAAACTTTCTCATCATAATTTGTAATTATGTGTCTCCCACATTAGGCTGGGAGCTTTGTAAGAACAAGGGCGGTGCCTCGGTTATTGACAGTTATATCCCAGAAGCCCAGCACATCTGCCCTAGAATACTCTCCACACCTCCATAGAGAGGGCTGGGATGTGTTCGCACACCAGGAACCAACCTGACCCACTTCCATGTGGTGGATTAGGGGGATTTAGTTCTCACCGTGGCAGCATAAGCGTGAGCATCATGACATCATGAGTAATCACGTCAGGAGCATCACTTCCGGTCCCAGGTAAATAAGAGCGAGTGTGCACTCTCCATGCCTGTGTTCTAGTCCTCATTCCCAGTGGTAGAGACTAAGGATACCCAAATGTTGGGGCTGATTATTAGATGAGAGCATGGGACCCCTAAGTCACTGCTGAAGGAGAGCCAGCCTGACCCACATCAGAATGTCACGGTGGGAGTGGGGCGAACGCAGACAATCCTTTGTTAAGCCACTAAGGTTTACAGAGTTAACATAGTCTGATGTACTACCACACACACACACACACACACACACACACACACACACAGACACACAGTCTGATGTGATCTCTCTCTCCCTCTCTCTCACACACACACACACACAGACACACACTTTAATCCTCTTTATCTACTCACCACAATGTGCCCTGCAGTCTGTTGCCTCCAGGCCTTGCCTACACTGTCCCCTCTAGCTGGTGTGCCCTTCTCTCTAGTTGTACCTATCAAAGAATGACCTGTATAGTTTAGCACGTACTATTTATTAAGCATCAAACTGTGCATTCTCATTTAATTCTCTCAAAGGTCCTTCAAGGTCCGCTCATAACGGATATGAGCCTGGCCTTACAGATGTGAGAACTGAGTCTGCAAGGTCAGCTGTCTGGCCACTTTATCCTTCCAAGAGGGCAAAAACCACATCTATCTTTTCAGTGCCACAGCCCCAACCCCGATCAGGCATCCAGTCAATATATTTTAAACAAATGAAGTGCAAATTTAAGACCTCCAACATAAACAGGGCCCCCACTGCAGTTTCCTGTTATTCTGTAAAGTTCCTTGATTACCTCCTAGAGAATGGTTCAAACTCCTCCATTCTACTCAGGGTTCCCCCCAAACAGTAACCTGGTTATCCTCAGCCACACACACACTAGAAGGGGTCAGGCTGGTTGTTAGAGCAGGTGCCAGCCTGTATTACTTAATTTAAAATTACATCATTCTTGGAAAAGCAATAATATTTACTATTTTTCTTTTTTTTTTAAAGATGTTATTGGGGCATTGGGGTTGAGGAACAGACAAGTTTTGTTCTTCGGTCTAGCTGTATAGGATGTTGCTTCACTGGCCCATGTGGTATTAACATTGCACTCTTCCAGGGTGAGGCAGTCGCTCTCCGGCCATTGGATAGCCTCTCATGCCAGCTCTCAGCAGCTCACGTTGGCTGCCAGCCACTCATGGTAGCTCATGGCAGCCCACTGTAGCAGGGGCTGCAGCCTATGCCTTCGCCTCCAACTCAAGGCAGCCCAGCTCCAAGTTGAGCTGTTGTTCACCATTTTAGCTGTAGAGGGCGCAGTCACTGGCCCTCATATGTGGGATCCGAACCAGGGCCCTTCTGCTCAGAGCTGGCGTCCCAAGCCAACTCCTAACCAACGCGCCACTCAGGCAGCCCAATAGTTACTATTTCTTTCCCATTTTTTTAATTTTTTTTTTAGTTGAGCCATCCTGCTCCCTTTTGGCAGCTCAGCGGCTGCTCAGCTCAGGCTGGGCATCGAACTGCTGTTGCTCAGAGCTCAGCTCCCCCTTGAGCGAGCTCTTAACCAACTGAGCCACTCGGCCGGCCCTACTATTTCTTAAACACTATGCCAAGTACTTCCTATCTAAGAACTCAGCAAATCCTCACACCAGGTCATAAAGTTCACAATCTTATTATCCTCATTCTACAGATAGGGAAACCAAGATTAGGAGACAAGAGTCCGAGGTCATGGCCGAGAAAAGGGCAAGGGGGTAGTCACAAGACTGGGTTCTGAATTTCAGCAGAAGCCCTTGGCCCTCGCTAAGGCCTCCCGCCCAAGGTACACCCACGGCCATCAACTTGGGCCTGAGACCTTCCCATCCTTGTCACCACATAATTTCTCACATCTGTCTCTCAACCACCACCCACCCTCCAGAGTACACGTTCTAAATGCTCCCATATTGTAAAAACTCAGACCTCCCCACCCCACCCCTTAAACCCAGAGGCCTGTCTCCTTGCTTTCAGAGATAAGGTGCATTGAGAGGACTGTGTCCACCAGCACCACCAGCACCACCACCCGCCTCTTCGGATGCTTCTGGTGAACTGGTAAAAAAATGAGCTGGTACAACTGTTGGTATGCCAGGTTTTTGGAACGGGCAATTTGGCAATTCTGTCACAGTTTAAAATCTTGGCAACCCAAAAGATCCGAAACATCCTACACGGTCAACGAAAGTGGGTCAACTAAGAAAACAATTCAGGGCCGGCCGAGTGGCGTGACGGTTAAGTGCTGGCTTGGGAAGCCAGCGGCCCCGGTTTGGGTCCCACATATGAGGGCCAGTGACACTGCCCTCAAAAAAAAAAAAATGTCCATTAGAAAACACGCAAGGGAATTCTATACAGCCATGAAGGACACAGGGCTTTTAGCAAGATATGCTGTTGGATGAAAAAAGTAATCTACAGAATAAAGTAAGCTGAATGAGTTCTAGAGATCTGAACAACGAAGTGCCTATAGTTAGCAATCCTCTACCTCTACTGTACATTTAAATTTAAGAGGGTAGATCTCATGTTTAGTCTTCTTAACACACACATACACAAGCAAACAAAAAAACAAAGGAACACAAGAAGGCTTTTGGAGGCGATGGATACATGTTACCTTGATTGTAGTTACACTTTCAGGGGTATATGTCTATGTCCCAATTCATCAAACTGTATACATTAAATATGTGTTGTTTCTTGTTTATCAATTGTAATTCAATAAAGTTTTAAAAAAATAAAGTAGGCCACCACTGAACATAAAAGCCACAAAACGAATATATTTCACTAACTGCTTGTACATATCTCTGAAGAGACACATAAGGAATTGGTAAGAGATCTCCAGAGGGAGCTGCAAGAGACTGTGCATTTTTGGAACCTCTTCAAGTACGAACCATATGAAGGATTTATATATGAAAATAATTGATTCAATTTTTAAAAAGTCAAACAAATAAACATAAAATTGTAATACTACTCAATCCTGAGATTTTACTGCTAGGAATGTATCATACAGGAATTCCTGCATAGGTGACCCCAAAAAAAAAAAAAAAACAACTCCAAATATATATATAAAATTCTTGGAAGAGCAGTGTTACATATATATATATATATATATATATATATATATATATATATATATATATATATGCGCACACACACACGTATATATAATGCTTATCCTCTGCAGCATTTTTGATAATAGTGAAAAATTACATAGCTAGGGCCAGCTAAATGGTGCGTTGGTTAAGAGTTGGCTTGGGACGTCAGCTCTGAGCAGCAGGGCCCCGGTTCGGATCCCACGAGGACCAGTGATGCTGCACCCTCTACAGTTAAGATGGTGAACAACAGGGCCGGCCGAGTGGCGCATTGGTTAAGCGCTGGTTTTGGGATGCCAGCGGCCCCGGTTCGGATCCCACATGAGGGCCAGTGACACTGCCCTCTACAGCTAACAACATCTCCACCTGGAGCTGGGCTGTGCGAGCCCCGGTGATGGTGTGGGCTGCAGCCCCTGCTGCAGTGGGCTGCCATAGGCTACAGTGAGTGGCCCGCAGCCAGCGTGAGTGGCTGGCAGCCAAGCGTGAGCTGCCAATAGCCACGGTGAGCGACATCCAGAGGCCGGCAACCAATCTGCCTCCTCCGGGAGGAGCGCAATGACGATACCAACAATGAGGCAACATCCTCCACAACTAAAACTGAAGAACAGGGAGACAGCAACTTGTCTGTTCCCCTTCCCCGATTCCCCAACGCTGTTCCCCTCCGCCAAATTCCCCAATAAAATAAATAAAAAAAAAAAAAAAAAAAAAAAAAAAGATGGTGAACAACAGCTCGACCTGGAGCTGGGCTGCCATGAGTCGCCGGTGGTGGCGTAGGCTGCAGCCCCCTGCTGCAGTGGGCTGCCATAAGCTACCCTGAGTGGCAGGAAGCCAGCGTGAGCGGCTGGCAGCCAGCATCAGCTGCCAAGAGCCACCGTGAGCAGCCGTCCATTGGCCCGCAACCACTCTGCCTCACCTGGGAAAAGTGCAATGATAACACCAACATGACCCAGTGAAGCGACAACCTCCACAACTAAACTGAAGAACAAAAAGGACAGCAACTTGTCTGTTCCCCTCCCCCAATTCCCCAATAAAATCTTATAAAAAAATTTAAAAAATTACACAGCTAGCCAAATGCCCATGTGTCAAGCAGTCTCAAAGATAGCCCCATAATCCCCACCTTCTCCTCCTGGTGTTCCACTTTTAATCCTCTCAGCGTCAGTGTGGGCTGGACCTAGTGACTTGTAATGAACAGAAGATGGCAAAAGTGATGGCATATCATTTTGAAAACTAGGTTACAAAGAGAGAAGCTTCCATCTTCGGCGCCCTCTCTCACTTCTGGAGAAGCCAGCTCACAGAGAAGTTAGCTGCCCCATGAAGAAGAGGCTACATGGTGAGAAAGTGAGGAAGGCACTGAGGCTCTGTGTCCAATCACCTGGGAGGAAGCGAATCTGGCCAATGAGCGGGTGAGTGAGCTTGGAACTGGGCCCTCCCCTGGCTGAGCCTTGACTGCAACCTTAAGAGAGACCTTGAGCCAGTGGCACCCAGAGAAGCTTTATCTGGATTCCTGACAATAAAAGCTTGTTTTCTGTGTGGTGGGGGTTTGTTACACATCGACCAACAGCTCATACAGATGGGATGGTTTGTGGAGCTGGAATGTGTACATTTAATGGACAACTGATGCAGCCATTTAAAAACTGGACATAGAGGGCCCGGCCGAGTGGTGTGGTGGTTAAGCGCTGGCTTAAGCAACCCCGGTTCGGGTCCCACATATGAGGGCCAGTAACACCGCCCTCAAAAAAGAAAGAAAAATAAAAAACTGGACATAGAGCCACACGTAACAAATGATGTCAACAGATGGCCATTGCTGAAATGGGGGGGAAAAAAGCATGATAAAGAGCAACAGATAGAAACTGACCCCACTTATGGAAAACATTTAAGAAACTATGAGTGTCTATAAATATGCATGTAAATCCAAACTGTCTCTGGGGAGGACTGCATGCGTTTGGGGTGTGAGAAAGGGGAGGGTGAGGTGTGAAAGGGTCCTTCACATTCCATTCTACACACTTCAGTGCGTTTTCACCTTTATGAAACGGTAACCATGTGTTTTAACTCAATACATTTTTTTTTTTTTGAGGGCAGTGTCACTGGCCCTCATATGTTGAGACCCGAACCAAGCCAGCGCTTAACTACCATGTCACTCGGCTGGCCCAACTCAATACATTTTTAAAGTTAACTTTGTAAAAAACCCATGATGATGGGATAACCTATATTAGTGAGTTTTGTATCCCTTGAAACAAATACACCCTTTTTATAGGTGTCATTTTTCTCATAATTTTTCTTTATAGAGGCAGTAGGTGGGCATTTTCTCTCACCGGAAACAGGTTTGCAACTTTTAGCATTTTTGCCTTAATGTTTTGTTTTTTTTTTTCCTTCTTCAATTTATGTTCTGCCACTTGTGCCTGATCTGCTTCTTTGGAAGAACTCCAGTGTTTTACAGTCTTGCTTCCAACTCTAGATGTATGGTCCAAAAACAAATTGGTCAAAAAATGAAAAGCTTCCAACCACTCACCCCATTCCTACCTTCATAGATGCTCTGGGGATTTTGACAAGTTGGCATGCATTCTTAGCAGTTTTGCCTAATTTCCACCCAAGAGTGCATTTTGACCAGTGACGATGATGGCGGCTAATAGCAGCTCTCCAGTGTGGAGAACTGTGCTGAGCTTGCCAGGGGCTCAATTCTATGGGGAAATCACTATTGACTTTTGAGGAAATTGAGGCTCAGAGAGGCACAGGGATCTGCCCAAGGCTACAGAGCTAGTCAGTGCTTGAGTTGGAATTAAAACCCTGCTGTTCTAAGGTTTTCAGTACTTCTACATTTAAGCACCTTAACAGTACCTGGCGTCCAGAGAAAAACTTCCAAGGATTTGCTCTGTTGATGTTGGCTGGTTTTAAGAGGCTCATTGAGCACTTAAACCTGTTGTCTTTACCTGGACTGTGAAATGTGGACATGAGTTGTGTGTGTCTAGATCCTTTCTCACTCTTTGGGCATTCCAGTGACCCTGGGCTTTCTTCTGCTTCCCCCTGTGAATATTACATCAGTCCCTGTGGTTCATCTAATTGGATGTCAAGGTCAAGAGGGCCTCACTGGCCGAAGACAGCCAAAGCAGCGACCAGGAACTTTTTTTTTAAGGACAGTGTCACTGGCCCTTCATATGTGGGACCGAACCAGGGCCGCTGGCTTCCAAAGCCAGCGCTTAACCACTGCGCCACTCGGCCGGCCTTCGCGAACATTTCTTTTTGACCAATTTGTCCTGGACCCAAACCTGTCTTTACCTGCAGGGCCATTTCCACCCCAGTGGGAACAGCACTGGCTGCTCTCCACTTGTCTTCTTCCCCTTGCAGCAGCTTTGGACAGTTGATCACTCCTCAAAAACACTCAAGCTTCCAGAACACACTTGCCTGGTCCTCCTGCCCAACCCTTACACACGCGGGTCTTTCTCAGGGCTCTGTCCTCCTCCTCGTCTTCTCCTTCTTCCAGAGGTCGCAAAATGGCGGCCCGGTGGCCTCATTAGACCCACCAGCGGATTTTGTTTGGTCCTCACAGTGTTTTTTGTCTTTAATTTGAATGCCATTAGGCAGGGCAAGCACTCTCCCAGTTCGCCACAGTCCCCATCATTCCCTACTGTCTTACACCCGTCCGCTTCACACATTTCCATCACCTGCCTGGTCCCTGAAGCCATCTGAGTTTTCAGAAACCCCTGCTACACACACTGCTTGGGAAACCTCACCCACTTTCCCTTTGTCAACTACCAGCAGTCTGTCCTATTCCTGCTTTCATGTGCATCGGAATCACCTAGGGAGCTTGTTCAAAGTCCCCAGCCTCCTTCCTGCCCTCCCCCAGACTCAATTCAACAGTTTTAGGGCAGGGATCGGAAACTCAAATGCCTACAGGAGCCAGGCGGGCCACATAAATGAGTGAACTAGCCAGGTATAAGAAAAGTCAACGGCCAGAAATATAATCAAATTGCATCTTTACTGAACTACGGTGAATGCATGGAACATAATACAAACATGTTTGATACTGGAGTTTATATTTCAAATTCAAAGTTGAAAAAATACAAATTGAAAAATAGATTTCATTATTAAAATTTTCTGTCGTAATTCTTTTGCTCCTTTGATTTGAAGCCGGAAGGCTGACATCGACCGTTCCACACGGACGTCAGCGTCAGGCCTGGGCTGGCATGGTAGGATGGGCACTTGAGAATTCAACCTTGAATCCTGCAAATGTTGTTTCATTTGATTCAGTTTCGTAACGGAAAACCACAGTTCACAAGCGTGGGTACCTGCAAACTCAGAGATTCGAGACAACTACTGGAGAGTTGTAGGGCTGAGATCTTCCAGCAGAGTCATATTGGGGAGCCAGCACTCTATTGCACTGTAGTTCAATAACTACTCTTTGTGGTCTGCATTCACACGACCGACATTAACCAACAAAGGCAAACTGGACACTGTTCGTTCATTTTCATAAAGTCTGGATGCACAGAGCCGTTGGGGGAATTTGGTCTTTAACCCCATAATTTGGGTAAAATGGTAGGGGCTCTGTCTCTCATTTCTGGAAACCAACTGCAGCAAAGGAAAGGGAATCAGAATATTCCTTGCCGAAGGCTTCCCCATTTTTGCCACGACTGGGCAAATACCGTTATACATTCAAGTAGCTGTTTGTGAATGTCCTTGCGGAGAAATAAGTGTTCAGAAGGGTTGTAACCCTGACCTGAAGTCTTTGACCGACCTTCTCAGGGGAACCAAGTTGTGGCTTTTGCCTCATCTGAAACGAACCAACTAGGATGATTTTAACAGTTCTGATTTCTTCCACACCATCGTGTGACGACCAGGTCACAGAGCTTCTGTGAAATCCACTGGGTCAAGTTCACCCTCAACCTGCCCTTGGATAAAGTACAGAAGCGTGACAAGGACATTCACTGTGTATAGCACAATTCTATTCCAGGTGATTGACATGACTTTTCTGTGTCCTTGCCAAGTGTTGCCACCTTGGATTGTAGTATCCTGACAAGTTCCCCTGTGACACAGATCATTAGATTACAACTGTCTGTAGCTGTGCTTAGTAATTCTGACCAGTCTATGTGAAACTTTTCACTTCTGTCCATACACACACAAAAATAAGTCATTTCCCAGTGTTGGGCCTGCCTTGGCACCATGTCACAGACTTCTTCGGTCACATCAAAATTCTCAACTTCACAAATAAATAAAGCTAACTGGGTAGTAGTAGTAGTAGTAGTTCATGCGCAGGGATAGTAAAGGCCACAATTGATTTGACTCTTTCAAGCAACTGGACTTGTAAATCTTCTGATTTCTCTTCAACACACCGTGCAATGCAAATAAATGCCTGTCAGACTTTAATGGCCTAAACAGACGTGTTTCTGTCCAGGACACGTCATTCTGCTCCTTTATAAGCTCATCATCTGTAGGAAGTTTTAATGCCCGGGTAATTCTTTTCACGTCATTCTGGAACTGCGTGTGGTAGCCATGTCATTTCTATTGTTTGCTTTCCAAAGCAAACCCTACTGACATTTGAGGCCCTTTTTCAGTTCATTGAGTATCGCATCTCGTGTCTGTTCCGTGTACTGGTCGAAGCTCTTACTGTGCTTTGATTCATAATGACGTTTCAGGTTGTATTCTTTCAACACAGACATGATTTTTTTGCATATTAAACACGTAGGCATGCTCTTCACTTCCACAAAGAAATAGTCTCGCTCCCATTTTTTTCGAAACACGGGGCCCTCTCGTTCTCTCTTTGGTTGTGCCACTTTTGATAGAGACATGGGTACAAGAAAGGTTTCACTTCCTCTGCATGCTACCACAGGAACAACCACAGGGCAAGCCCAGTGACAAAAGGTGGGGGAGCCAAGAGGGAGTGGTGGGGACTGTGGCGAACTAGAGAGCACATGCCCCATTGAAAGGGGCGGCTCCAGCCCGTTGTTGCTAGACAGAAGGGCGGGCCCAGGGGTGCCAGATCTTATGACTTGTCAAGAGAAGCCAAGACTGCTGTGTGTGTGTGTGTGTGTGTGTGTGTGTGTGTGTGTGTGTGTGTGTATGTGTGTACATGAGAAAGAGAGAATTATCCCAACTTTTACAACTAACTCATTAGGAAAAAATGCCACGTATGCTAACACAGGGAAGGCCAAACAAAACTCATCTGTAGAGTGGCCCATGGGCCACCAGATTGCAACCTCTCTCCTGGGATGGGGCCCGGGGATCTAACGTTAACCAAACAATGCGGATGCTGGTGGTCCAGGTGTGGACCACACTGAGCAACACTGGTCTAGAGTCTGACAACAGATAACTAACTCCGCTGCCCAGGAGACCATCCATGCGCCCCACACCAGTGTCTGTATCCAGCTGAACCCTTGACATCTCTCTGAGGACATCCTCCAGGTTCCTTCCCTCACCACATCCCAAACCCATCTCAGGGACAGCCCCACTATCCACCCCCTCCAAAGCCCTGGAAGGTAGGTCTCTGACTGGGACCTAGGGCCTGCCCTCTTTCCAATGTGAACTCGTCCACTCCTGTGGCTTCAACCACCAAACACACTGGTCTCCTAGGAATGCATTCCAAGCTCCCAACATGGCAGCTATCATCTGGACACACCTTGGACCATTAGCATTCACTACTGGCTCCTTCTCTCAGTTCCCTAACTCAGGGAGACCCCACTATCTACCAGTACCCATGCCAGGTCCCAGGGGCTGACCTCAAACCACCCCCACACCTCCAGCTCCCTTCACCTGGCACACCAGTCCTCAGCCCTCCTGCCCCCGACTTGGTCTCATCCACTCCCCTGGTATCTCCTCTCCCCAGAACCACCGCCCTAGCTGCCTCCCTGCCTTCCCTACTGCTGGCCAACCAGGGCCTGCCCCCCTGCTTGTGGTCTCCAGTGGCTCCTGTGTCCCCAGGACAAATGAGCTGCTCAGTTTGGAACCTGAGGCCCCTCCCAACCTGGCCCTTGCCTACCTCTAGGCCCTCCCTCCCTCATGCTCACACTCCAGAGCACCCCACGCTTTCCCCTGAATTCACTTCTTCCTGCATTCACTTCTGCTTCCTCCACACCTGGCTGCCATCCGCCTCCTCCCTCCCTGGCCTCACCAACTCCTGCTTCTCGTCCAAGCCTCTGCTGCACCTGGCTGCCTCAGAGGCCTCTTCGGGCCCCCTTGGTACACTCTCTACCTTCATGAAAGCATGTGGTCCTGAAAGTTCTGCCTGCCTGTTTCCCTGTCTTCCCAAGCCGGGCTGCACCAGACTGACTCACTGCCAAGGTCCCGGCATCACCAGCCTGGGGCCTCAGGGACGTCTGCTGAAGCAAGAACGAGGACAGAGACGTCTCTCCCCGGGTCTCCTCCTGCCCAGTCCTGGGGACGTCAGTGACGGGAGCCGGGGCATGTGTTAAAAGGAACTTTATTGGGTATTGGGGGTTCAGATGAGGTCCATGAGGATGTCGTCCTCCATGACGCTGGGCTGCAGGCCCGGCTGGGGGACCGGGCCCCGGGGACCCCCGCTCAGCAGCATCTGACCTGGGGGGCAGTGGGGAAGGGACTGCATCTCCCAGTAGTCCCTGGGGCCCTGCGGGGCCCTGGGGCTGCTTCCTCCCACCTCCTCTGGGAGTCCAAAGCACTGAATTGTCTAGGAAGCCCTGGGGGTACCCATCAAAGGCACTTTCTGGCCCCGTCAGGACACAAATGTGCTGTTTCCCATAAGCCTTTGGGAACCTGTCCCCCAAAATACCTCTCTGGCCCTAACACTACGATTCCCAGCAACCCCAGGAAGACATGTAGAAGGGGGGGGGGGGCTCGTGGGCAGAGCTCTTGCCCCCTATGTCCTTGGTTCCCTGTCTCTTAGAGCCCTCCCCAGGAGCCATGGGGTACCCATTCTTCCTGAATCCCACAGTTTTACTTCTCAGGAGCCCTTGGTCTTGGGGTTCTAGCCCAGGGGCTATTGGGAATCTCAGTCCAGACCCCGGCCTCCCCCAGACCTCCTTACCTGGCAGTGGAGCCCTTGGGGGAAGCTGTGTGGGCCAGGACTGGGTGGGCGGCGGGTGCAGGAGTGGGGGCCCAAGCTGGGGCTGCCCTAGACCCTGATGCGGTGGGGGCAGCAGTGCAGGAGCCCCAGGTGGCTGCAGGTGGTGGAGGGAAGCCTGTGGTGGGGGCACCCCAGTCTGGGGCTGAGGAACAAAGAAAGTCACTCAGAGGCCCCCAGTGGGGAGACCCTGGCCCACCAAGCACCTCTGGCCCAGAAGCTGCTCAGAGAACATATCATCCAGAGGTTTGTGGGGGTGGGGGTGAGGTGGGCGTCTTTCTTCAAAGGAATCTTAGCAGAAGCCCATGCAAGACACACAGAAAGGAGCCAGTCCGCTGGGAGCATTTGGGAGCATTTGGCGGGGATCTAATCACACCCTTTGATCAACCCAACCTCTCTCCTCTGAGATGAAAGGACTAGGACTGTCAGGGCCCAGGACTCATGCTCCTAGCTGACCCCCACCCCAAATCTCACCGGCGGTGGGTTGAGGAGGAGGCTCCGCAGTTGGGGGTTGGCCCCAGGGTTCTGAGGCCGAAGGATGGGTCCAGGAGGGGGTGGGCCAGGAGCTGCTCCAGGAGGACCTTGGGGAGCTCCTGGGGGGGCCTGGGCAGCACCCTGGGGCTGGGGCTGCCCTGCAGCTGCAGAGGCCCCCACAGCGCCTTGAGGCTGGGGCTGTGGGCGGAGCTGGAGCTAGTGGGAAGAGATTTGGGTGAGAGACAGAGACCCCAGACCCCTCAGTCTACACAGTTGAGTCAGAACAACGGTGTCCTCTAGGGCACCCCCCCGCCCTGGCCCTGGACCCTGCTGGCCTTGTCCTCACCAGATTCTGCGAGGGCCTTGCCTGGTCCTCCAGAATGGGGCCCAGCCCAGGGGGTGCCTGCTGTGCCCCCATCTGTGTGGGGAGAGAGGGAGCAGGTCAGTGATTTGGTGGGGAGTCCCCATGATGGAATGAATCTGAGCCCTAAAGGAGAACGTGTAAGGAGCAGGGAACGTTTCTTTTGTGGGAGTGAGAGATCTGGAAAGTAAACCTTACATTCCCACATCTCCAGAAGGGGACAGTGTCTTGGAGATTCCACTGAAAGGTCACATGGAAATGCAGGGATGGGACTGAACCTAGGTTGCCATGTCTTTGGAGAGGAGCAAGCCCCTGGCACTGAAGCCCCAGGAGGGTCCCTGGGGATTTCGTCTTGCGCTCTGGGGCCCAGGTGGGCAGGGGTAGGTCCTCGGTGGGCCTGTGTCACTCACCCCACGCTGCTGCTCCAGCTTCTGCTGCTGGACTTGCTTGTGGTTGGTGATGACCTGCCGGATGCCGTTGACGAAGCCGCTCTGGTCGTAGGGGATGAGGCCCATGAAGATCTTCTTCTTGGACGAGTACAGGAGCATGAGCACGCGTACCTCGCAGGGGGCCGTGTGGGGAAAGTGCACGCAGCCCGCCTGGCAGGGAGAGAATCAGAATCAGTCACACCCTGGAAGAGGAGGCAGCCCACACCTCGTGCCACTGCAGTTCTAGGGGCACTGCAGGCAAAGGGTGGCAAGGGTTCTACTGTGAAAGGTTGAGGAGATCAGCGCTTTGCTTGAGGCTGCTCCAGAGACAGAATCTGAGGGGCTTAAGGGAGAGCTGGGTGCCCAAAGGGGCTGGGCAAGGCTGGGATTTTTTTTTTGATTTTTTTTTTTTAAGAGGGCAGTGTCACTGGCCCTCATATGTGGGATCCAAACTGAGGCCGCTGGCGTTCCAAGCCAGCTCTTAACCACCGCGCCACTCGGCCGGCCCCGAGGCTGGGATTCTTGCTGACTTTGGGAGGGAGAATGGAGAGTAAGTGCCCCACACATGGGACTGGATCCCAGCTTTCCAACCTTGACCTTCTGCCCCCCAACCTCGTGAAGCTGCCCTCCTAAGGGCCACTGGAGGGAGAGGGGTCATAGCTGAGAGGGAGGGGCTTTGACACAGAGCTGGCACCCAAAGCACATGACCAATGGCAGTGGCAGATACTGACTGACCCAGGGGAATCCCAGAGACCCTCAGGGGTGGCCACATCCCTCAACCTCAGTATCTAACAGTGAAAACCACAGGCAACAGCACCATCATCACAGGTTTCTGTGACTGTGGGATGCATTCATACACACCAGCCATCCTGCCTGCGGCTGGATGCAAAGGAAGTGCGCAGGGAACATGAGGTGAGGCCATAGTACACAGGTGCTGAGAACAGGGGCTCTTGAGGGAGGAGGGGCTGACAAGGTCCGATCTCTGAGACCTTGGCCAAGTGAGATGACTTCTCAGAGCCTTGGTTTCTCATCTGAGGCAGATCCTGCTAGTTGCCCACCCAAGATCCATATGCCCTTCTGCCCAGTGCAAAGAAGCCCGATTCTGTCTGGCACAGCAACGTGATCAGGTCCCTGTGTGCTGGATCTGGCCCCGAAGATGAAGGAGAAGCCTGTTTGAAGGTGTGGTAAAGTGTCTGCTTTCCTGAAGAAAGGGAAATACATGGCTGATGCCATGCTTCCTTCCTGCCTTGTATCATCATACAAGATTCCTCAAGCTCCAAGAACCACCTTGTGACCATGAGACAGAAGCCAAGAGAACCAGAGAGACTTTGGCCCTGACGTCATAGGGCTACAAAACTAACCCCAATAGCTGCCCACCTCTGGATGTGTTGTTATGTGTCAAAAATAAATGCCTGCTTGTACAATGCTTGCTTTGGGACATCCCTGTCAGAACCCAGCTGCCACGCCTTGAGGAAGCCCAAGCCACACTGAGAGGCCAAGTGTAGGCCCTCTGCGCCTCCAGCTGGCAGCCTGCATCATGTGAGTCAATCCTGAATGTCCAGCCCATCAAGCTTTCAGATGGCCAGTCTCAGCCACCATCTGATGGCAACCCCACAAAAGTCCCCAACCGAGACTAGCTGACCCACAGAATCGTGAAGGATAAATTATTGTTTTAGGCCCCCAGCCAAATTATCTATCTGTTCTAAAATCTCTGCTGGTTGGCTTTATGCTATTTGCATCCAGAAACATTACTGATGCTCTGGATCTTTGTATAATTTTTCTGAAGATTCCATGAGGTAAGCCACCAAAAGTCCCTTCTGGAAAAGTGCTGGGTCCACAGGATATACTCAGTAACGAGATCTGTTCCTATTTACAAAGGCCTCAGTGTCAGGAGTTTAATTGTATCCTCCAAAAAGACACACTGAAGTTCCAACCACCCCCACCCCCGCACCTGGAAATAAGGTCTTTGCAGATATAATAAGATGAGGTCATTAGAATGGGCCCTAATCCAATGACTGGTGTCCTTGTAAGAAAGAAGACAGAGACACATACAGGGAGGAGAACGTCATGTGAAGACACAGACGTAGTGGGAGGACAGCCACGTGAAGATGAAGGCAGAGATGGGAGTTTTGCTGCCTGAATTCAACAACGCCTGGGCTACCAGCTGCAAGAGGCTATGAGGGGTCCCTCCCCTGGAGCCTTTGCAGAGCACGGCCCTATCAACACCCTCATTTCAGACTTCTAGTTTCCAGAACGTGAGAGAATACATTTCTTTTGTTCTCAGCCCCAGGAAACCAATAAGCCCTCTGTCAGAGCCAACCACTTCTCAGTTGCTTTCCCATTTTAACATAGAATGGGCCTCCACCTGGTGCATAGTATAATTATAAAACGAGCAAAGGCTCTGGAGAAAGCTGAGGAGCCCAAGCTCACAAAGCCCACCCAATCATGAGAAACGGCTCCCTCGGGCCCAGCAGGACAGAGGAGTCAGCTTCACCAGGGGTCCGCCCAGCCCAGGACTCACAAAGCCGTTGCCCATGATGCGGTAGAGGCCTTTGAGGGACTCCAGGTCCTTGTTGGTGAAGTGGAACTGGACCATCCGTGAGTTCCGGAACAAAGGGCCCAGGGTGGTCTGGAGGAGACACAGAGGTCAGCCAGTGTGTTGAGTGGGGAAGTGAGGAGGGGAGAGCAGAGGTGGAATTGGGCGGGAAGGAATGAGGGAAGAGAGAGCAGGCAAGCTGACGGGCAGGGGTTGGGGGTCCTCCTGCCTGCCACTCACCAGCAGCTGTTGGGGGATAAGCTGCATGATCAGCTTCTGGGGCCACTGCTCTGTCTTCCTAGGGGACAACAAGAAAGGTGTCAGGAGGAGGCAAACCCCAGACCAGCTGGCCCCCCAACAGTCACCTACAGGTTCTCGCCATGATTCACGTAGACCTGGCAAGGCAGTGACCTCGTCAGCTTGGTGTTGGCATCCACGGAGGCGGGTTTGGGCTTCTGAGAGGGAAAGTTGGGTGTGTCACAGTGAGAAGGACCTGAGCTTCAGTCCCCTCAACCCCTCCTACTCTACTTTGGGAGCCCCAAAGCTTAGGAGCTCCCCTAGTTTAAGTCCCCAAAATCCTGGGACCCTCCTCTGGACAATCAATCCCCCAATTCTCTAAATATCAAATTCCACAAATGTTGGGGCTCTTCCTCTTGCACCCAAATCTCACAACCCTATCCCCTAGATGCCACAATCCCCTGGACCCTGAATCCAAGACTTCTCTCGGTTCTTCACCAGCAACACAATTCTTACTATCGCCTTAATCTTGAACTCTGGACTACAAGTCCCATGCTTCCATGGTTTCTGGGGACTACCCTCAGGACCACAAGTCCCATGACCCTGGGGGACTCCCCCCCCCCGCAGCCCTGCCCTGTGCCCCACCAGTCCAGCCCTATAAGACCCATGTGGGTCCTCAAGCTGACTCACCTCCTGCCACTCAAGGACCCCGCTCCAGGCCAGTAGTTTGTTGGAGACTGACTGCTGCCCACCAAGGGCCGAAGCCCCTAGCTGCGCTGGGGAAGGGCCACTCACTCCGCCTGGGGCCACCGTGCCCGCCTGCCAAAGGGGAGGAAGGAAGGCAATGAGACAGGTCAGACCATCTTCTGGGGGAGGGGACAGGCCAGCAAGATCAGGACAAAAGCCCCTTCCTCTGCACCCCTGTGCCCAGAACACCATTCAGCTGTCCCTGGACATAAATGCTCTGATCCTGCAGGATTCCAGGGCATCTACTTAGTCCCATGATGTTCTGGATGAGCAAGAACCTATGGGATCCTCAGAACAGTCTTCACTACCAGGAACCACAAACCCCAAGACTCTGTCCGAGACCCACTAATCTCAGTGTTGTCTATAGCACAAGCCCCATGAATTCCTGAAGACCCAGAATCACACGACCCACGCCCTCGGGTCCCCCTCAAGCAGGCTACTTGCTTATCCTCTGCATTATGCTAGCCCAGGACAGCCAGGGAGAAGGGGTGGGGCAGCGGGCAGGAGGCATGCGGGCACCCACCATGGATGGTGCTCCGGGCTGTGCCGTGGGAGCCAGGCCCTGGCCAGGGGCCACTGTGGAGACCAGGCTGGGCTGGGAAGCAGAGGACGGCTTGGGAGCACCCGGAGGCCCTGGAGGCAGTGGAGGGGCTTGCGCCTGGCTGAAGGGGGGACCCACTCCTGGAGCCGCTTGCTGGAGAGGGTTTATGGGCGAGACTGTAGGCAAGACCAAGGGAAGAAGTAGAGCAGGTGAATGGAGAAAGGCCTGGGGAGGGCCCCTGGCCACCCCACATCCTCGCCCCGGAACTCACACCGCGGGCCCAGCCCAGCTTTCTGGTTCTTGGCGGCCTCGACTGCATTCTGGGCAGCCACTTGAGCTGCGCTCAGGTTCCCGGGGACCTAGGGATAGAGGGGAGGGGTTGGTAAGGACCAAGCACCAGAGTCCTAGTGTCACATGGGGCCACAACACCCATGCCCCCATAAGGCATAGGCACCCCAACTCCCAATACTCCCAAGCTCATGCCTCCTATTGCCCCACAGGAATGTGATTCCTTGGCCCCAAGAGTCCCATCCTCCTCAGGTCCCAAAGGAGACTCCCATCACCTCTCAACCCCCAATATCCAACTAGGTCTCTAAGTGGCCAGGGCTCCTGCAAGGCCCCAAAAGTCTGTTGTTTTCCTGGTGATGTTCATACCTGGTACTGCTGGGGAACGGGAGGCAGAGGCTGCTGGGGGGCTGCTGAGAGTGGGGCACCCGAGGGTGGAGCTGGTGGCAGGGGGACAGGCTGCTTTGACTGGAGGGGGCCTGGGGCCGAGCCACCCCCGACTGAAAGCCAAGAGCAGACAGCCGAGGGGTTTGAGAGAGGAAGGAAATCTAAGTCAGAGGGAGCCAGCTGGGGGACGCCCCCAGCCCCACACCGACACTCGGGCTTTACCTGGCAGCACGAGTCCCCGTACCAGCACCATGTGCCGTGGGTCCTGGCTCACATCTGCTGGCGGCTGAAGCGGCTCCAGCATGGCCGGGGGAGCTGCCTTCTCGAACAGAAGCCGAAGGGCGGGCAGCTTCCGGGGAGACACGATGGAGAAGTGGATCCCTCGCTGCAGGAGAGGAGACAAACAGTCAGGACAGGGCCACAGAAGCCAACCCCTCAGGCTGCCACACATATATACTGGGTGGCCGGATGGCATGGGCCCTAAAACCAAATTTCCATCGGGCTCTGGTACAGTGGCCAACACAAACTGTATTAGCTGCCCCAGGGGGTTCTGCGTGACAGTTCTTCCAACAGGAGTAAGCAGAGCTGGCCACGGAGACTGTGACCATTCTGTGACCTGGGAGTCCAGCCCCAGCCCTCCTCCCTCAGACCTGGGAGTCCTCACCTCCCCAATCTTCTGCACAAGACTCTCCGTTGTGCACCCAGAGTATGTGGTGCTCTCGACAGCAGGCAGCAGGTACGGGGGCGAGTTACAGATAAGGAGGCAGACGCGGTGTGTCTGGCCACTGCCAGGGACAAGGAAAGATGTGGAGCAGGAGGCAACAAAGGCCCTAAAAAGGGACCCAGACCCAGCACCAGCAGAGGTGCAAGTACTCTGCCCCACAGGAAGTCAGGAGGAATGGCCCCATTTTACAGCTGAGAACACTGAGTTCTTGACTCACTCTGAGTTGCCCAGGAGGCAGGGAGAATAGGAGGCAGACTCCCCTTCCTGATGAGGACAGTGAGACTGGGCACCAGCCAGGGGACACTTTCTGACTCCCAGCCCCAACTCCCCTGTGTGAGGCAGGGCTGGAGTCCCACAACAGGCCAAGGGCACAGAGACCAACACAGGGCACGAGCCCGCCGCGCCAGGCACACTCACATCTGCTCTCGCATCTTCTTGAAGTCATCGAACAGCTGCAGGGCTGTGCTGAGGCCTTCTGCAATGAGGCTGCAGCTCTCGCCACCCCCGCCCATGAACCTGCAGGAGGCCAGGCTGTCAGCCCTCAGGGGTCCCTGCGGCACCCAGGGCGGCCACCTCCCAGCCCCCAGACCACACCAGAAGAGCCTGCCCTCATGCCATCCCCTACCCTGCACTTGACTGTGTGCCTTGGGAAGAAGCTCTGTCAGGTTCCTTGCTCTATCCCCCGTACTGGCACAGCACCAGGCCCAGAGACATTTGTCACCTACAAGTGAGTCCCTCTGTTAAGAAACCCTGTCAGAGAATGAAACACGGAAAGGGTGTGGGATTCCGTGCTATGTCCCAATTTCTGTGCACCTCCCCACTCTGGGCCATCTCTCCACCATTAAAGCCAGCCTTCCCAACCTAGTTCAGGGGCCTCTTCTTCTCCCACATTGTTATGGGTTGAATGATGTCCCCCAAGAGAAGACATGAAGTCCTAACCCGCAGGGCGTCAGAATGTGACCGTATTTTGAAACAGGGCTTTATGGAGGTGATCAGGTTGCAATGTTATTTGGATGGGCCCTCATCCAATATGAAACCATGTGCTTATAAAAAGGGGGACATGGGAAACAGCAACAGACATGCTCAGAGGAAAAGACAATGTGGAGAGACACAGGGAGAATTCCAGCTGGAGATCAGAGTGACACTGACCAGAAGCTGGAAGAGGCAGAGAAGGGTCCTCCCCTATAGGTTTCAGAGGGGGCTGAGCCTGTCACACCTGATCTCGGACTCCCGGATCCAGGATTGTATGACACCACATTCCTGCTGTTCTGGGCCACCCAGTTTTTACTACTCTGTTACAGCAGCCTCAGAAACTTATACACACAGAGACTCAGGTTTTCCCACCTGATCTGTAGGCAGGTCACCGACGCCCATCTCCACGTGGCACGTGGAAGGCTTCTGCTACAGTGCAGCTGTCACCACAATTCCTCAGGTCATATGGTCGTGAGGCGGACCCTTTGTCGCCAGGGCTATCTGAGCAGACTGGGCCTGGCTCTGAGGACCCTTGTCACCCTTAACTGTGGCCTGTGTCCTTGTCTGCGCCCGTATCTCCCACGAGGCATGACAGGCATGAGTCCTCTTACCCCAGCCTCGGTGCCCCTCCCCCACCCCATCTTGCACGAGGGAGACCTTGGGAAATGGTGTGAAATAAACGAATGAATACAAATCCAACCATGTCCACCAAGGTCAGGACAAAGCCAAGCCCTCAGCCAAATGTCTGGGGTCCATGCCCACCTTCCCGCTTCCTCCCTCTCTGGGTGCCAGTCCTCCAGAGTATCTCATGTGTCCCTGGTCTCCAGAATGTCACACCTCCAGGACTCTGCCTGTGCTGTTGACCCCATGACCACACACCCTCTTCTTCTGGTCCAGGTGGCCCTGCTTCTCTCCTGATACCCCGACTAGTGTCATCCACCTCTGGGGAGGCTGCCCCACCTGCCACCTGATTTTCAGGCCCACCCTGATCACAGGACATGCTGACTCCATATTGCCACTGTCGATCTTCCCTCCACAGCCCAACTTCCATCCCCAGAGCTGGTGCAGCCCTCAGAGAGGGAGGCCAAGTGACTGAGCCATCTCTTGGATGTGCCCTGTTGGATAAGTGAGCACACCAGCAGGCTGGCCGAATGCCACCACGGCCAAGTTCTCTGTGAGTTCTTCCCAGTTGCAGGCTTCCACCCTCTGCACCCAAACTGCTCGTAAGCTCAGTGACCACTTGCTTTCCCTTCCCAGGGCACTCAGCTGCTCCTTACCACCCCCTACACCCAATCCTCTTCTATCTCACCATTGAGACCCTGTTTTACACAGGAATTTTAAGGTCTCAGAGTTCAGGCAGACCCCATTGAATTCACCAACCCTGGATCGACCTAAATGACAGCTTCCTGTTCTGGAATAAATCAAACCACTATTTTCATGGGCCTTTCTGAGACTGGATCCCAAAGTGCTGTGGCTAGGGTTGGGGGATCAGGGTGAGGGGTAAAGGGTGTGGGGAGAGATAGGGGGCAATGCCATCATACATATGAGGTCTCCTTTCAGAGTGATGAAAATGTTCTGGATAGAGGTGGTGGCTGTAAAACATTGTGAGTGTACTCAATGACACTGAACTGTTCACTTTAAAATGATAACTTGTTGGGCCGGCCTAGTGGCACAGTTGGTTAAGAGCTCGTTCAAGAGTGTGAGCTGAGCTCTGAGCAACAGCAGTTCGATACCCAGCCTGAGCTGAGCTGCCGCTGAGCTGCCAACAGGTAGCAGGATGGCTCAGCTGAAAAAAAGAAGAAGAAAAAAAAAAGATAACTTGTTATGTGAATTTCACCTCAATTAAAAAAAGGTAGGGCCGACTGAGTTGCGCGTTGGTTAAGAGCTGGCTTGGGATGCCAGCTCTGACAAGCAGGACCCAGGTTTGGATCCCACATATGAGGGCAAGTGACGCTGCCCTCTACAGCTAAGATGGGGAACAACAGCTCTGCCTGCAGCTGGGCTTCTGTGAGTCCCCGGGGATGGCATAGCTGCAGGCCCTGCTGCAGTGGGCTGCCATAGGCTACAGTGAGTGGCCGGCAGCCAGTGTGAGCTGCCGAGTCGCCATGAGCAGCTGTCTGGTGGCCGGCGACAGATCTGCCTCAGCCGGGAAGAGCGCAAGAATACCAACATGGGCCAGTGAAGCAACATCCTCCACAACTAGACTGAAGAACAGAAGGACAGCAACTTGTCTGTTCCCCTTTCCCGATTCCCCAATGCTGTTCCTTTCCCCCAATTCTCCAATAAAATATTAAAAGAAAAAAAGGTAGTTGGAGGGAAACTGTGATCAACCAACCACTTATAGATCCTAAAACTTGTTTTTTCCTTACTCAACACTGAGTGTAAACTATTTGTTACCAGCTCAGAGAGACATGCAACAAATATAATCTAAGAAATGAGGAAAAACCTGAAAATGGGGAGCAGAGAAAAAAATATGGCCAGTTGCAAAATGTTTCAAATATCATAAATCTTCTGATACACTTCAGTTCCAAATAAGCCCCTCGATGTTACAGACACAGAGTAAAACAAAAATGAACTGAAAACGCACTAGGTGCTCTGACTCTTACTGCTTCCTCATCCTCTCACTCCTCCCATTCCTCCTACCAGATGTTATACCCTCATTTTTTTGTGTGTGTTTTTTTTGAGGGCAGTGTCACTGGCACTCATATGTGGGACCCGAACCGGGGCCGCTGGCATCCCAAGCCAGCTCTTACCCACTGCACCACTCGGCCAGCCCTACCCTTGAGTTTTTTTGTTTTGTTTTGTTTTAATATTTTTATTTTTATTTATGTATTTTTTTTGAGGGCAGTGTCACTGGCCCTCATTAGACCCGAACCGGGGCCGCTGGCCCAACCACCGCACCACTCGGCCGGCCCCCGACCCTCAAGTTTTTATCACCCTCTTTCACAGGCTAGTAGGTCCCTGGAGGCCCCGGAGGTACTGGCCAAATGAATGAATGTGAACAGCAGTCAGCTTTGGCTGAGGGCTCCTGCATGCCAGGTCCCCCAACCGCCTATCACCCCATGTGAACACCAGCTCCAACAGGGGCAGGACTGGGCCTGTTTTGTGTCCTGACTCCTCGGTTCCTAGAACAGTTTGCTCCACAAACGTCTTTTGAATGAGTGAATGAACGACCCAACTGTCACAATGTCATGGGGGAGATTCTCAGGGCTCTTTTCCTTCTACCGTATTCTTTCTGACCTGGGTCACTAGCTGGAGGAGGAGGGAAATCCGCCTCTTTTGTAAGAAAGGAAATGTGACATCTGAAATGAATCTTCTCAAAGCAAAGCCATTTTAAAAATCACACTGCATGCTTTGTTCCTTAAACTTCGAACATTCCCGGAGAGGATAAGATTTCTCCAAGTGTGAACAAAACTTGCTGACTTTCTTTGTGACCTGCCTGGAATGTCACAGAAACTGAATGCAGGACTTGATAAAAATGACTGTGAATGTAAAATAATGGTTTAAAATGTTTATCAGCCAAATTGGGGGGAGGGGGATTGTCACTTTGAGGGGTAAAAAGTATAACTATTACACTGTGTTGTACACCTGAAGCTAATTAAAAAAATGTTTATTTCACAATAAAAGAATAAAAGAATGAAAAAAAAATGTTTATCAGCCAATTGGGAGGATTCCACATGCACATACGAAGCTTTTTTTCAGTCGGTTAAAGGCATGGTATATTCTAAGTTGATTAAGGGGGAGGATGGCTATGCAATGAAGGTATTCAGAAAGCACTTCCCTCTTAGCTTCCTAGTAC
This sequence comes from Aselliscus stoliczkanus, assembly GCA_033961575.1. Classification (NCBI taxonomy): domain Eukaryota; kingdom Metazoa; phylum Chordata; class Mammalia; order Chiroptera; family Hipposideridae; genus Aselliscus; species Aselliscus stoliczkanus. The sequence goes on from CM066732.1 coordinate 8,789,021, forward strand.
CATTTAAATTTTTCAATAAGGGGTTTGACTATTTTTCCCAACACTTAAACACCCACCAGAAGGTTTGGTTTCTCGGTGATTATCTTCCCTAGTACTTTCACTTATTCATTTACTCAGCCAACATCTCCCAAGGTCTTTTGGGTACCAGGCCCCAGCTGGAAGCAAACACCCAAGGTCCTGGACATTCAAAGTCGAAAGCTGTGGGACTATGTCAGGGGAATACCTGGGAGTGATGGGGGCAGAAGAGGGATCAACTGGCTGCTGGCTCAAATCAGGGAAGGAACATCTGAGTTGGGACTTCAAGCTTATATACGAGTTTACCAAGTAGAATCAGAGCATGAAGCATATTCTGGCTATTCATTCACTCACTTTTTCAACAAAGTTTTCCTTTGGCCTGCCCTGTGCCAGGCCTTGTGCTGGGTGCTAGGGATTGAGGGATGTCAGACTTGGACTTAGGGCTCAGGAAGCTGCCGCTTAACATTATCCAAGTCTTACTTACCACAGCCTATCCCAGTGATCTTCAACTGGGGAGGATTTTGCCACCAAGGGGACATTTGACAATGTCTGGAGACACTTTTGTTTGACCTAAGTTGAGATGGAACTAGCTACTGGCATCTGGTGCGTGGAGAGGCCAGGGATGCTACTGAAACAATGCACAGAACAGCCCCCACAACAAAGAATTATCTGTGCCAACAGTGCAGAGGTTGAGAAACCCTGCTTCATCCTGATCACTAATTCTAATGACCACGAGGGGGAAACCTGGGGGTCAACTTTCCACTGAACGTTCAGCAGCCCATCCAGCACACACAGCCTGGATCAAAGCAGGCAACTCAACAAACGTTTGCTGCATGAATGTACAAAGATAACGGCAGCCATGAAAGAGTGGTTTAATGAACTCTCCCCACAGAGCAGACCTTGAGCTAAACATAGGGTGAAGACTTAATTCTTGTGATCCTCCCAAACTACTGAGCTGTGGACTACTGTGATCTATTTGCAAACCAAAACAGAGACACGAAATGACAGCAAACATTTAGGTAGCACTTAATACACAACTGGCCCTGTTTTAAATCATCAACTCATTTAATTCCCAAAGTAGCCCTATGAAGTCACAGTAACCAGGTGCCCAGTGATCCCCGCCTCCTGCTATTCACACCCCCTCAAACCCTGACTAGAACTGACTTGTGTACCAAACAGAATGTGGCAGGAGTGATGGTGTGTGATTTCCAAGACTTTATCATAAAAAAACCTGTGGCTTCCTCTTTGCACTTTCTGCTGGATTGCTCAGTTTGAGAAAAGCCAAGCGCTGTTGGGAAGACACTCAGTCCCATGGGGAGCCCTTGTGGCCTCCAGCCAACAGGCATAGGGTGAACCACCTTAGAAATGAATCCTCTGGGGCCAGGCAAGTGGCGCGGTGGTTAAGCGCTGGCTTGGGACGCCAGCGGCCCTGGTTCGGGTCCCATATATGAGGGCCAGTGACACTGACCTCAAAAAAAAAATAAAAAATGGATCCTTTGAAGACCCAATCAAACCACTGGATGCCTGCATCCCTGGGCTCATCAGAACTGCCATCTCATGAAAAACTGAGCCAGAACCACCCAGCTAAGCCACTCCTGAATTCCTTACTTACACAATCTGCATGATAACATATATGTTCGTTGTTTTAATGCGTTGCTTTTGTTTTGTTTTGTTTTTGTTTTTGTTTTTTAGGGCAGTGTCACTGGCCCTCATATGTGGGACCGAACCGGGGCCGCTGGCTTCCCAAACCAGCGCTTAACCACCGTGCCACTCAGCTGGCCCTGTTCGTTGTTTTAAGAAATAACACTTCAGGATAATCTCTAACAAAAGTGGATGAGTAATACAATAAATAACTAATACAAGTAAAGATGTTCCTCAAGTTAAGTCAGAAGAAGCCCATCGTAAGTTGAAAAAATAAGTAAAAAAATGCATTTAACCTACTGAATATTATTATAGCTTTGAGTAACCAGTTTCTACTGAACTTGTATTGCTTTTGCACCATCATAAAGCTGAAAAACCTTAAGTCAGGGACAGTCTGTACTATTAACACATGGTCTTTAGAGATGTTATATCAGGCACAGAGGCGGCAGGGACTCCTGGGTCTGGGAGTTCTGTCCTGGTACTGCTGTGATTTGACCCTTAGCTATCTGTACCGGCAAAAGCCTACAATGTAAACTAACAAAATTCGATGCAAAGCACAGAGACTCTTTACTGGCCCCACCTCTCTTGCACTCAGGCTTCAATGTGACCATCTGAAAAACGATGACTAGAGTACAGATTAGAAACAGCACACAGAAAGGGGAGAATCACACATGAAGTACCAGATGGGTGCTGGAGCCCAAAGGCCTCCTTGACTGGGAAGTTTTTTTCTACTACCAAACCCGATGGCAAAATTGTTCAGCACACAAAACCCATCACAGAAGTGACTTATGGACAGCAACGACGCCCCAACTCCCCAGTCCTTTCAGCCACTCAATATGACCCCAACCATCATATCTGTTCACTGTCCCTCACAGGGTCCCCCAACCCACCCCGAACACGCGGAAAAGCTCACTTTATGCCATCGAGCCATGTGACAAACTCATAAGCGCTGCTGGTGGGAGCGTGACATTGTACGTAGGACTCGGGAGCGCAGTCCACCGTGTTGAACACCACGAGGCTGTACTGGGTCCCCCCATACTGGGATGGGGGAGCAAAAGAACTTTTCATCTGGGGCCTCAGAGAAGAAGTCGGGGCTTCCAGCCCCTCCTCCCTCAGACCCAGGAGCCCAGGCCCCCAGCCCCTCCTCCCTCAGACCCAGGAGTCCGGACCCCAGCCCCTCCTCCCTCAGACCCAGGAGTCCAGGCCCCCAGCCCCTCCCACCTCAGACCCAGGAGTCCGGACCCCCAGACCCTCCTCCCTCAGACCCAGGAGTCCGGGCCCCCAACCCCTCCTCCCTCAGACCCAGGAGTCCAGGCCCCCAGCTCCTCAGACCCAGGAGTCCGGACCCCAGCCCCCTCCTCCCACATACTCAAGAGTCCCAAGACTCACGTCTCCCCCGAAGTCAGTCTCGGCAGGAGGACCACCATTAAAATACCTGTGAGGGTCGGAGGTGAAAAGTCGGGGTCAGACAAGAGGCTGTGGAAAACTAAAGTCGGAGGGCGGGGCTGGAGACGCGGAAATGGCACTCACTCGATGGCAGGGAGCAGGTAGTGTTTTCGGAGCCCCTCGAAGTACGGCCCCAAGTTGGCCGTGCCCTCAATCACAAACACGACGTCAGCCACCAGGCCCCCGGCACGGGCCGGGCCCTCCGACCCGGGGACCATGCCCCGCGAGGTACACGCCACCGCCGCCACAGCCTCCGCGAGATGAGCGGAAGTGCGCCTGCGCCGCGCGCGCACCCGTGCCGGCGGCTTCGCGGTGCCGCTAACGCGCCCGCGGCCATATTTATGCGGGGCACCCAGGGCGACTTGGCTCTACTGCCATCCTCGTTCCTAGCCACCGCGCGCAAGACTCAGGGCATAGCGAACCACTTCGGGGCCTGATAAAGAAAACGGAATTATTCCTAGAGCTAAATACATTGAAAGGGGCACCGTGAGCCGTCATCTTTGAGAGGGGGCGCCTGTTTCGACTCTGGTTTCAATGGGAGGATCAGGAGACCTGGTTGCTATGCAACGCGTACGCTGCCCTTGTTTTCTAACACAGAGATGAGGTTTCCAGTTAAGTTCTTTCAGGAGCAGGGGGGGATGGGGAGTATGAACAGTCCAATCATATCGTCCGAAACGGGATAACTAGGCAACACTTCAAGGTTGCTGTCAACTTGGAAGGGAGTGCAGCTGTTTTCCCCCCCCACCCCCCACCAAAAGAAGCCCAACTCCAACCCAAGTGGAGGTTGCTAGGCAACACCTGATAGTTGTTTCCTGGGAAAGGGGCCAGAAACTGGTCTAGAACAGAAATACATTCCAGGTGGATTAAAAATGTAAATTAAGCGAAACCATAAAAATATCTCGAGGAATAAAGAAACACACCGCATAGCCCTGAAGGCCGCAGTTTCTTCCCATTACAGCAAGGCCAGAAAATGTAAAGCATTGATCAATTTGATCAAAGAATCCATAAACCAAATTGAAAAAAATGTGATCAACTAGGGAAGTCATTGTACCATATGTGTTGACAGAAATTTACTACATAAAAACATCTTACTAATTAATAAATCTTAGGAAAGTAGAAATCCTTTATATTTTTAATGGGAGGACATCTAAGCAGGCTTTTCCCACACACAATGACAAAATAAACATCTGAAAACTGCTCACCTTCAATTACATAGTGCTGACAGAAAGCCCAATGATATAACATTTCACTTTTGTCATGTTAATTAATATCGGAAAAAGTAATGTCCATATGTCCATGAGGGAAGCTCAGTTGTAGCCTAGTGGGGGTGTAAATCAGGACAACTTGCTCCCGAGAAGTTAGACAATGTATTTCAAGGTAAACTGGTACATTTCCTTCGCCAAGAGCATATCCCCATATTGTAACATTTATCCTATCCGTGGCTTTTTTCTTTTCTTGCTGAAGCCTTTTTTTTTTTTTTTTCTTGAGGGCAGTGTCACTGGCCCTCCTACGTAGGACAGAACCCAAGCCAGCGCTTAACCACCGCGTCACTCGGCCGGCCCTCAAATTCCTTTAAAGTAGCTCCCTCCTTTTTTTATGCATGTAATTCAATTTTTAATAAAATTACAAGGAAGTTTAAAGAGGAGAAAAGAAAAATGATCAACAGGTAAGATTAAAAAGGTACTAAAATTAAAATCTGTCCTGTTAATTATAAGGAAACTTTTCTTTCAATAAGGTGAATGTACAATTAGTTGAATTAACTGATTTCTAACCATTTCCATTAATATACTACAAACGGTAAAATAAACCATTAGATATTTTTAACTGGACTTCAGCTTCTGGCATCATTGTAAGAGTACTCTTCAAGTATTACCCCCCACCCCCCGCCAAAAAAAATAAAAAGACAGAGAACCAGAAATTAACAAAAAACAGGGTGTTGGAGTAGAACTGCCTGCACAGGGAAGGAGCTGCATTGGCATTATTAAGAGCCTGAAGGCAGCTAAGCAAGTGCCTTCCAGGGCAGCTGAACTAGTTTCAGGTTGGTAATACTGCTGTCAGTCTGTAGAAATAGAAGCACATATTCCCCGTAGATCTCAGATGAATATTGGCACAGTGGCCATATTTGTGAAAACGTGTGAATATTCTCTGTTAAATTGTTAACTTCCTTTTTTTTTTTTAAAGATTTTATTGGGGAATTGAGGGAGGGGAACAGCATTGGGGAATCGGGGAAAGGAAACAGACAAGTTGCTGTCTTTTTGTTCTTTAGTTTAGTTGCAGAGGACGGACGTTGCTTCACTGGCCCATGTTGGTATCGTCATTGCGCTCTTCCCAGATGAGGCAGATTGGTCGGCAGCCTCTGGATGGTCGCTCACCACAGCTATTGGCAGCTCGTGCTGGCTGCCAGACACTCACGCTGACTGCCGGCCACTCACTGTAGCCTATGGCAGCCCACTGCAGCAGGGGCTGCAGCCCACACCATCGCCAGAGCTCGCACAGCCCAGCTCCAAGTGGAGCTGTTGTTCACCATCTTAGCTGTAGAGGGTAGTATCAGTGGCCCTCATATGTGGGATCTGAACATGGGCCAATGGCATCCAAAACCAGCTCTTACCCATGTGCCACTCGGCCGGCCTGTAAACTTTCTATTTTTTTTTTTAAAGTTAACATGATTTTAATTATCAGATTACGGCTGAAACTATTGACTGGTTACCCCCAAATTATTGTCAAACCACTGTTCTTGTGCTTTATCTACCATAAAGGCCACAAGTCCTTGATTTCTCAATATGCCTTGAGCTTGGGGCAGCCACATGCCATGGACCAGTAAGTCCACCGTGGACATTTGCTGGAGTTCATTGGGAAAACTTTTACTTCCTGATTAAAAGGGAAAGACTCACCAGGTACAGCCATTCCTCCTGCCCCCGACTCTGGACTAGAATGTGATCTTTGGACCAGCAGAAGCAACCATATTGCAGCAAGCACGAGAGCAAGCATTAAGGCAAAACCCTGACAACACTGAGCCTTAAACAAAAAGTGAACAACTCCTTTCCTTCACTTCTTGTTCTGGAAAAATAAGTCTCTATTGTTTTATGTCATTGTGCATAAAATGTACAGCTGAAAGCCTTTCTAATTGATATGTACTTTAAAACTAGTTTTTTTTTTAATTTTTTTATTTTATTTTATTTTTTTTTTATTTTTTTGAGGGCAGTGTCACTGGCCCTCACATGTGGGACCGAACCGGGGCCGCTGGCTTCCCAAGCCAGCGCTTAACCACCACGCCACTCGGCCGGCCCTAAAACTAGTTTTTAAATTATCAATACTTTGGGGTCATATAATGTGAGTAAAAATTTACTTTTAAGATAATCTTGGAGGGCCGGCCGAGTGGCGCCGCGGTTAAGCGCTGGCTTGAGAAGCCAACGGCCCCGGTTCAGTCCCACATATGAGGGCCAGTGACACTGTCCTCAAAAAAAAAAAAAAAAAAAAAAAAATATTTATAGCAAGATAATCTTGGATGAAAAGATTTATTTTTCCTTCAACATGTTTAATTTTATGGTACTAATTGTTAGATAATTGTGTTATATTAAAAATATTAATAGTTATTATTAGGTCTGTGTAATTTTAAGTTATTAGAATTTTATTTTTAAAAGAACATACCAGAAACTGAAATACAGAAAAAATTACTTTTCTGACTTAGATTAAGTTACTGTACCTTGTGTTCAAGACCTCACAACATAATTTTTATGGTTCCCTAATTTAGCAAAAACAAAAATTACATTATTGTTACATAGCTGTGAGAATACTGGTATTATACAAATTTCATCCAGTAGTATATGTCAAATGATATGACATAAAATACAATTTAACCTGCTTTGAACATAGAAGAAGTTATTTAATATCAAATAATTTAGGATACTTTGTAGAGATTTTTTTTTTTTTTTTTTTTTTTTTTGTGGGCAGTGTTACTGGCCCTCATATGTGGGACCGAACCAGGGCCCCTGGCTTCCCAGGCCAGCGCTTAACCACCGCGCCACTCAGCCAGCCCAGAGATTTCTTAACTAGGAGTCTGAATGTATCTAAAAACCATTAATTGCTTCAATGATTTTTAAATTGCTTTGTGAAATACATAACAATTAAATGCTCCAATAACTGACTTAATTCAAGTGAATGGCAAAAATTATACATCAAAATACAATATCTATAGTATATTACTAAAAGGTGGAAAAATAATAAAATTAACTAACTTTTCAAGTTACATAGGGTTAAAATACCCCATATAAAACTAGTTTTTCAAAAACAAAATTTAGGTTATCGAAAAAAATGACAGAAGCAATCCAATATGGGGCAAAATATCAAAAGTATTCCAGTGAGCTCTTCTAAGTCCATTCCAATGAAGCCAAGACCGGCTGGGGGTGGAGTGTGTTACTGAGGGAGGGTGGGGGGTGGAATACAAAGTTGATAGGTAATCATCAAATTGCTACATTGTGCTACAAACATCACTTTGTGACACCTTAATTACTGTTACTGAGAACTCTGGTCTGAGACAGATCTGGGAAAAACAATACACTTAGGAAAACCAGACTGATTAAATCCAAGTCCATTCCATCTGTCTGCCTTCCGCGCCCCCACCCCCACCCCCATTTACAATCTGTGAGGAGCTCAGAAAACTCCTTTCCTAGGCTGCACCAGAAGGGGGCCTTAAAGCAGGGGCTGGTGTTTCCCGTACCACGCACACTTCAGCAGCTGCATTAAGCAGGCCAGCACTGGGCACCTAGTGCCAAAGCTCAGAACTCATCTCTTCCAGTGCTGGCTCAACGATGACAAATACCTGTAGAATTTCAGTTTAATAAGCCTGAATAAGGCTTCCCAATGCAACGGCTTCACTGAAAATAGAACATTCAAGGCCAGTTAAGTTTTAGTTAAAATAAAGCCTCACTTATGTTACATTTATCTATTTCTCTCTAAGTTTCTATTTCTATGTGTCCGGGGGCGGGGGGGGGGGAAAGAAGTCCTAGAAAGGGTATGTATGTGTGGGGAGTGTTCTTTAAAAGTACATCTTTAAGGGCCGGCCGAGTGGCGCAGTGGTTAAGTGCTGGCTTGGGAAGCCAGCGGCCCCCGGTTCGAGTCCCACGTATGAGGGCCAGTGACACTGCCCTCAAAAAAAAAAAAAGTACATCTTTAAGTCAGTAAAGTTCTAGAGGCCAAGCAAGAGTACACAAATTCCAAAGGACATTCAGTTATTAAATCTGCATCTAAAGGAGACACACATATGCAAGGCTGTAGTTAATAGCAATGTTTGCTATATTCATTCAGAAATCCAACAAAATACAGTGATATTTACATTTAGTTCTATAAAAGCAACTGTTGTGGGCGGAGGGCTGAATTTGGTGCTAAACAGACGTCTAATAAAAATTCATTTTTGTAGTTGTACTTGTCAGTGAAAAATGTAAAATGTTTCACTATAGTTGTCAACATTTAAACAATCAATTTTCTATTTTTAAGGAAAGGATTTGGGGAGGAGTATTTTCATATTCTCTCTATTTATAGAATTTATACTATCATGTATAAATTCATTACAAAAATAACATTTTTATGATTCTAGAAAAAGGAAGACTCTCATCTTTTTCTGTTAACAAAAACAACCATCTAATTTGGTGGGGTTTCTAGGCAACGCTCCACGGACCAAACCATCCTCAAGGGTGAGGGGGGAGATGGTATTTTTCACCATTTTGCTCTAGGGAAGGGTGCTCGGGATTCGTCATGAGGCCATCTTTGAAAGGGGCACAGTTGTTTACAGCTTTAGGATGGAAATGAGACTGAATGTGGTTACTAGGCAACACCTTGGCATCGTCGCCATTTTTGAATGGGGCACAGCTGTTTATCGATTTAGAACATAAAACATACTACCCTGCGTGGTGGTTGCTAGGCAACTCCCTGGCGCGGTCACTACTTTCAAGTCGAGCTCTTTATTCTCTTCTTTAAAAAAATGAAGCGAAGTCACTTCAGGGAGAGACTATGAAGCTTTGCCAGTACAATTAGCCGCCATTTTTGTTAAAGGTATTGTAACTTCCGGCTGGAGCGGAAGAAACTTGAACAGGGTTTGGAGGTGGTGCTGGAATAGGGAGCGAGGGTGGGTTTGAGCTGGATTAAGGTGGGAATCTCATCCTCTTCCAATCAACTTCCCATAACACCTCTGGCGGCTTTGGACAGCCGCCCTACTTATTGTGACCACGGTCATGCTCCAAAGCCGGCACTAACCGAACCTACGAGGGGACTGGGGGGGGTTCGAAATGGGGGAGGAGGGGACGGAGGGCACCGTACATCTGCTGTGTCTCGCGGCCTCCAGCGGAGTCCCCCTGTTCTGCAGAAGTAGCCGCGGCGGCACGCCCGCCCGCCAACAGGTGGGGCCCTGGAGCCTGGATCTCCAAAATAGAAGGGGGTTAGGAGCTTGGACTCTGGGTCTTCAAGGAAGTAACGGCTGGCGAAGTTTTCAGAGTTGAGTTTAGAGGGCTGAGGGAGCAATGGACCAATAATCTTTGTTCTCCGAAGAGAGGAGGAGCCAAGGGGCTCTAGAAAGTGGAGGGGGCTGGACGCCTGGACTCTTGGGTCCCAAGGAGGAGTATATTGGGGGCTCCTATCTAATGTCCCCAAACTTTCCGCAGCTCCCGTTCTCTGTCATCGGCTCCCTGAATGGAGTCCACATGTTTGGGCAGAATCTCGAGGTGCAGCTGAGCTCTGCGAGGACCAAGGACAGCACTGTGGTGTGGAAAAGCTTCCATGACAGGTCTCCAAGTGGTAGTTTGAAGCAGGAACAGGGCTCTGGTGATAGCCCTTGTTGAAGATGACCCCAAGACCCTCCAGCTCTCCAAGGCCAGCTGTTTACTTGGCTGTGGGATCTCTGACAAGCCAGTTATCCCCTCTGATCCCTGAGTTTCTCTGTATGAGTGCTGGGGGAGGAAGTAGCTGGTATCCAGGATCAAGTGCAAATTCTACCATCCTCACTGCCCTGTTTCCCTGGCCTAGACTCATTCTTTCTTCTCACTTTCCATTTTCACAGCATCACCCTCATTGTTCTGTCATCTGAGGAGGACACGTTGGAGCTGAGACTAGAAAGACTACTCCAGATGGTGTTTGGGGCTATGGTGAGTCTCTCCAGCCCTCTTTGCCAAACCCAGGAATCTAAGCTCTCAGCATCCTTCACCCTCAGATCCAGGAGTCCAGGCCCCCAACACCCTCTTCCACCTCCTCCTCCAAAACCCAGGAATCCTGCCTTCAGTCCCTCTTCCTTCAGACTTAGGAGTCCAGATTCCCAGCCCCCATCCTCCCTCAGTCTGAGTCCCAGCCCCTTCCTCCCATCTTAGAACCAGTTGTCCAGGGCCTCTACTCTTTTTTTTTTTAATTTTAATTATTTTATTTTATTTTGAGGGCAGTGTCACTGGCCGTCATATGCGGGACCCGAACCGGAGCCACTGGCTTCCCAAGCCAGCGCTCAACCACCGTGCCACTCGGCCGGCCCCCACGGCCTCTACTCTTTTATATGGTTTTTCTAGGTTCTTCTTGTGGGACTTGAAGAACTGACCAATATCCGCAACGTTGAGAGACTAAAGAAGGAGTTGAAGGTGAGGCCACTGATTTGGGAACTACAGTTCTGAGTAGCCCCTGGGGCAGCCTAACCCTATGGGTTCTTGGGGCAGCTTGGTCATCTGACCCTGGAGCTAGACCCAACAGGGCCAGTTTTCCCAGGGGTAGGCAGCAGATCTGGGGCCCACCTGGTCCTAGGCATCTCCCTACTCCATCTGCTAGGCCAGTTACCACCTCATTGACAGCTTCCTGGGGGATTCAGAGCTCATCGGGGACCTGACCCAGTGTGTGGATTGCGTGATTTCTCCAGAGGGGTCCCTCCTGCAGGTATTGGAAATGTCCTTGGGTCCTTTTAAATCTGTTCCTATGGCCCAATCTCAGACCTCATCCTCTTATCCCTGAACCATTGCCTCCACTTCTTCCCATTCTCTCAGCTTTCACATTTGGCCCCAGAAGGATCTTTATACACTCAGAGCTGACCCTGCCCCTCCCCTGGTCACAGACCTCTCACGGCTTTCATCACCCCCAGGACAAGGTCCCAGCCCCCTCGCTCAGCTGCCTCAGAGGTCCCACCAATTCCAACTTCCCAGCTTCCCTGCCTTGGTACATGCTATTCTTTCCGCCTATTGAATACTGCTCTTGTAGATTCACCTGGCATGGTTGCCTCCCAGCCATATGACTCTTGGCAGGTGACTTCACCTCTCTGGGCTTAAGTAGGTTGTTGATTTCGCCTGCCTACTTGGCACATAGTAGAATTCAATAAACCATAGTCGCTGCTGTTGTAATTATTTGCTTTTGTAATACATGTTAGGCAGGGTAGCAGGCATCTTGCCTGTTTAACTTCACGATGTGACATGGGGATTGTAACCACATGAGAAGGTGAAGGAACCCAGGCCCAGGGAGGGTGAAACACATGAGTATGGCTACCAGGCAAACTTTGAATTGTATGCCGGGCTGTTTCCACTCCTCACCCACCTGGGAAGTCATTGCTGTCCTTCTTCCTATCTCCTCAATCGCTGTCGGCTGCCTCCCTTACCCAGGAAGCCCTGTCTGAGTTCGCTGAGGCTGCAGACACAGCCTTCGTCAGCCTGGTCGTGTCTGGCCGGGTGGTGGCAGCAACGGAGAGCTGGTGGCGGCTGGGGACGCCAGAGGCCGTGCTGCTCCCCTGGCTAGTGGGGTCCCTGCCGCCGCAGGCAGCTCGCGACTACCCGGTGTACCTGCCGCACGGGAGTCCCACGGTGAGTTGGTGGGGATAGCAGGGGGAAGGTGTGGGCCTAGAGGCTGAGCCGCGAGGAGGCGGGACTTGCGGTGGAAGCGGCGAAGCTCCGTCGCGCCCACCCTGTGCCCCGCTTCAGGTCCCTCATCGGCTTCTGACCCTGACGCTGCTGCCGGGCTTGGAGCTGTGTCTGCTTTGCGGGCCTCGCCCTCCCCTCAGCCAGCTGGAGCCACAGGTGAATTAGGGGCGTGTCCTGCTTTCTCCCTATTACACCCTCTACCCCACGGGCCCCCGGTGCTTCTCTCACCACCCTGCCCTGGGAGTGCTCCCTCTACGCTGGACCCACCCCTCTTGGACTGCGCTCCAATCACCTTCATCCCAGCCTGGCCCCTCTTTGGCTCTTACCCATCCTTCCAGGCCCCGCCCCATCCACGATCCCCTCTGCCCTCCGCCCTTGTGGGACCCTCCACTCTTAACTTGGCCACACCTCTTTCCCATATCTCTCCCACGGGCCCCGCCTCTCTGACCACGCCCCCTGCAGCTTCTGGAGCGCTGGTGGCAGCCACTGCTGGATCCGCTGCGGGCCTGCCTGCCACTGGGACCCCGAGCGCTACCTGCTGGCTTCCCCCTGCACACGGATATCCTTGGGTAGGGCTCGGAGGAGGAAGTGGGTTGGGGTTCTCATCCCCTCTTCCCTGGCCATGACACCCCTTTCCCACAGGCTGCTGCTCCTTCACTTGGAACTGAAGCGTTGCCTCTTCACAGTGGAGCACTCAGGGGATAAAGGTAACTGAGGAGGACGGGCCAGGAGGGTCCTGGCCCCAAAGGAACTCTGTGTCACTCTCTTTTTTCCCTCCAGAGCCTTCCCTTGAGCAGCGTCGGCGCCTCCTTCGCTCCTTCTACACCCTGGTCACTACCATGCATTTCCCACCAGGTCAGCAGTGGGCACAAGGTCCCCTTTGCACAGGGTGGGACACTGAGTCCCAGGTCACACAACGTGGGAGTAACAGCTGGGGCTGGAGAGACTGGTAGGACCCAGTATGCACTTGGCATGGCTCTCCTTGAGGCCTGGGCATCCACACTGATGAGAAGGGAGGGAGGGGCACGGAGGTCCCTGCCTGGAAGTTACAGAATCTCCCAGGTAATCCTGATAGTTAACCCTGAGGCTTCATCTCTTACCAAGTGCTTTATATGTCATGACTCACTTCATCCTCACAAGTGAGGGTTCTCCTGTTATAGCATCATTCCCAAATTACAGATGAGGAAACTGAAGCTCAGCTAATAAGTGGCAGAGATAGGAGTCACACACAGGCGACCTGGCTCCTACATCCACATACTCCATTCTACTGCTTAAAGTACAGGCTTTACCAATAGTTTTGAGGTGGGTGGGTGGGGTTCCCCAAAGCCCAGATAAGAAGGAAAAGTTGTCCTAGAACCCGAGAGGCCCAGAGACAAGGGGATCTAGGATGACGATACAACCCTGATGAATGTAGCAAAATGGTAAAGAGCGCCACCTGGGAGGGACAGACAAATGTCCCTTCCTAGCTGTTGACTCCACTCCAACCCACTTGCTTCCCACCTGTAAAGTGGGGCAGGGTCCTCGGGGGTCCCCCCAGTCTGGAGCCCAATGCCTAGCACCTGGTGAGCATCATCTGTGTTTACAATTTATATTACTAAGCAGATTGCCTGGGGCTGCACACAGTATCCCCAGGAACGAGGGGACTAAGGTTGTGTAGAAAAAGGGGCAGCTGAATCAGAAAGTCTGTGACCTTTAGGTCACTGACAGCCAGACGGAGCCATGAGGCCCACGCCTGTTAGTCAAACTCAGGCCTCGGATGGGATATGGTTCCAGCAGTTGGCATTCTAGTGGTCCAGACCCCACTGGTCACTTTAGCCCTTCCTGTCCTTCCTCCAGAGCCAGGCCAGCAGGAAGAGAAGGTAGAGGACGCAGCCCACCAGGCCCAGGTGCCGAGAGCCTGCTATCTGGTGTCAGGGACTGAGGAGCCGGGTACAGGATCACGGCTGGTGGCCCTGCAGTTGGGACCACGGCGTCTGCTGCTGCTGCTGTCTGCTCAGAGTCCCACCCATGGGCTGCGGGGCCTGGCCACCCACACTCTGCATGCTCTCACCCCTCTCCTCTGACCGCTAGGCATGAGCAACAGACAGACCTGGGGCTGTTAGCGTCTCTCTGTTTATTCGCTCACAATAATACACAGCCCCTGGATGGGGAGGGGGTGGAGGGGCCACAACGGGGTAGGGTGGGAGGGGAAGAGGCACCCGCTTCCCTGGCCCCTTTCCCCTCTGTGCTTGGGGGGGGAGGGGGGAGGGGGCTCCCCTTAACCCCCAGAATGTAAACAGCAGCAGATGAACAAAAATAAAAATACAAAAGGCCGGAGGAAGGTCCTAGGCATCCCCCTACCCTGGGGTCTTCCCTGTCACCAGCAGAGGTCCCCTCACTGCCCCATCCACCAAAGCTCCCTCAGTCCTAGGGGCTGCCTGGCACCGGCCACATCCCCAGGGGCACAGTCCAGGGCTCAGAACTGCTGGGCCAGCAGCTCACACAGGTGACGGGAGACGGACTCCTTGCTGGTACGCAGGGTCAGCCTGTACATCTGGAGGGAACACACAACGGGGAGGGGGACTCAGGGAGTAGGCAGATGGATGGGACAGGCCAGGTGAGAGAGGATGAGCTCAGGGAGGGGGAGACAAGATGAGAGAAAAAGGAGAAAGGGACCAGAAAGCTGGTAGAAGGGACAGGAGGGGGTTATAAAAGTGATAGAGACAAAGAAGTAAAGGATGAAAGATAAAAGAGGCCAAGAGGGTGTAAAGGATAGGAGAGACAAAAATCAGGGTGGGAGGGCAGGGGAGAGGAAGACTGGGGTGGGGCTGGGGTGTTGATAGTGCACAAGAGGTAGGGGGTGATGCATCTATCTCAGGTGGGCCTCTCAGACCCCGACTCACCTGAGCCTGGGCATTGGGCTCCAGCCGGAGCAGACAGCCCACCTGCAGGGCTTTAGTCTGGATGATTCCAGCCCCCACGAAGTTTTCAGGGTTGGGGTCCACATTGTCCAGGAGAGCAGAGCCAAACCCCAGGAGCTGAGGAGGAAGTGGCATCAGTTAGCTCCCAGACAGTGGCATACCAGTTCCCAAAACCCTTGGGAGTGGGAATTGGCCCCATTTTACAGACAGGAAAACAGAAGCTCAGAGAAATTGAGTGGCCGCTGCTCCCCAAATCCCGGTTAGGGAGAGGCAGGGTGGGGATGTCAGACCAGGGTCACCTCTCCTGTCCCACCCCTTCTCTCACCTTGGCCTTAGTGACTTCAGCGTCCATGGGGTGGTTGGCCTTGAAGATTTTCTGTGCCTCCTGTTGGGGGCTGGGGACAGGAAAGGTTCGAGTCAGGGACCTGGTAGCCCAGGCCCCGCCCACCCTGAAGTGTGGCAGTGGCTGTGGCTCCGTCCCCACCGCCCCCCATGCTGCTCACAGGCTCAGCTGCTTCCAACGCTGGAAGAAGTCCTGGGCTGCCATCTCTGTCGGCTGGAAGAACTTGTTGATGGTCACTGGGAGCTTCAGGGTAAGGGACTGGAGGGCGCCTCCATACCTGGCAGGGGAGGAAGGCGGGCTCAGTCAGACCACACCTCTCACCCGGCAGCCCCGCCCACCCGGTAGCTAGCCCACTGACTCACCGGAAGCGCACTGATAGGAGCGGTGGCGTCAGGAAGTCCCGCAGACACTCGATGTTGAGCACTTGCTGCACCTGCGCCCCACCGTCCACCTGTGCAGCCACACGCTTGGTCTGCACTGCCAGCTGTACCCACCCGTTGTCAAGGAAGCCAGAAACAGGAGGTGGCCCTGCAGGGCCTTGGCCGTGAACCTCTGAGAGGCCTGGCCCTACCATCTGGGATTCATACTACAAGGTTCAGCTCCAAAGTCCTTCCTATGCTAAACCTCTGACCACCCCTCCATCCAGGTGCCTGTCCCACAATGGGCTCAGCAGCCTCCATTACAGCACGTCACATGGAAGGCAGAGCCACTCTGGGTTTGAAGCCCAGCTCTTAACTACCTCAGTGGCTGTGGGCAAGTTAACCTCCCTTACCCTCATCTGCAAAAGGGGCATCATGTTCTCAGGAGGCAGTGAAATAATCCAGTACCAGTACCTGTCAGGGTGTTTGGCACGTGGTCAAGTGCACAAGAATGGTGGTGACTAGTGTCATTATCACCATTTATATGTCAGCAACCAGAGGGTGAGGGCTGGTCTTATGCATCTCTCACCCCTGCCCTTCCCATGCCCAGCACAGAGTTGAGTCTATAGAAGACCTCTGGAAATGTTGAATGAAGCAAAGAACTGAAAAAAGTTCTCAAAGTTTTGGGGTCTAACCCCTGTAATTTCACAGGAGTGAAACAAGACAGAGAAGAGGGGACTGACACTGCTCAAGAACTTCCTTTACGCCAGCCATCCTTCCAGGGTTTTCCAAAGACACTGATTTTCAAAACACTATGAGAAGGGAGAAGAGGGTCTACACTTCACAGCAGGGATTGGAAGGCTCAGAGAGGCAAAGTGATAGGCCCAGGTCATGCAGGAGAGGGCCCTGGTCAGTACCAAGACCCCCAGGCCTGGCTCTCAAGTGCAGGAAGCACTGGAATCATGGGTGGGGAGCCTGACAGGGACAAACTGGGGCCCAGAGCAGCAGGAGTTCTGGAAGTAATGCCTCCTACATACTTATCACAATACTTACTGTCATTTCCTATCCTGGGGCAAAGAGGCCCACCCCTGTCTTACAGATGACACTAAATTTCAACAGAAGTAACATGTGCTCAGGCTGTCAAGTAAGAGGGCCAAATAGGTCAGGACCTGGGTCCATCTCCTTCCCAGTGGGCAGGAAGGCAGACCCAGAGGGGCGGATCTGGAGCCAGGGAGCAGAGCCAGGCTCGGAGGATATGAGTCTGAAGGTCTCCGGGGTGGACAACAGTGGGTGAGAAGTTCTGGAACTGGACCGAGGTCTTGTTGCCATAGAAGAGATACATGCGGCCTGTGGTGATGGGGACAGGCAAGGCTCCATCAGAATTCCTATGACCCCCTCCCTACTTGTCACCCAAGCTGAAACCCCAACCCCACAGTCCCCTCGGACACACCCAAGTTTTGCCGGAACTCCGATTTGACTCCAATCTGCAGTAGCTGGTTCTCAAACAGGACCCCGTTGTTCTTGCACACGAACCTAGGTAGGGGCGTGGGGGGCTCAGGATGAGAGGTGTGCCTGTGTGGGCCCTTTGTGTTCCCCACCTGTCCCAATGCCTGTCCCCGATCTCTTCCAAACTCACTTATTCAACAGTTCATCAGCTTCCGGGATAGGCGGGCCAATGTCCTCAGAACCTGGGCTGCAGGTGGGGAAAGGAGTGAGATGAGAGGCGGATTGGGGTGGCCACAGGTAAAGTCCCAGAGTTAATGGAGACAGCAAGCCCTGAAAGGACAGAACCCCAGAATCCACATACCTAGATTCCCTAATGAACCTCAAAGAACTCCAAAATCAGTCTGGTGATTGCCCCTAATGGGAATAGACCCTGGCATGTGCTGCCACCCATCCCCTGCATCAGAGGATCCTGACTTTTACTCCCTTCCAAGTCCTTGCCTCTACAGCTCATCAGGGACCCCTTGATGAATGCTCCCAGTCCCCTGACCCTCCCTGGGGACACAAGAGTTGGCCCCCCCAACCCCTTGAGGCCACCCTTACTCAGCAGCTGGAGCTGGGTCAGCCAGCAAACCCATGGGGCTCTCAGGGGCAGGCGGCTCCAGCTCGCTGGGCCATCCAATCCCAGAGCAGACAGAGAAGACAGGCGTGTCAGGCAGCCAATCCCAGACAGGCAGCAAGAGGGCCGAAGAGAGAGAGAGAGGGAGTAGGGAAGGAGAGAAGGAAGAGCAAGCTGAGACATGATGATGGGAAAGGACAACAATGGGTGGCCATGGGCAGTTGAGAGTCCAGAGTGTCCAGAGGGAGGGAGGAGGCCAGGAGAGGCGACAGCCAGGGTGAACAGAGGCACAGGGACTGGGAGGAGCGAGTTAGGAGGGACAAAGGAAAAGTGACAGTCCAGGGCCCAAGGTAGATGGTACCTGAGGAAAGCCTCCTCTGGGGTGGGCCCCAGGCTGGGCTGCGGGGCTGGGCCATCAGAGAAGACATCCACCAGGAGGTTGCCTGCACCTGAGGGAGCCCCAGATGCCGCTGGGGGAGGGGCTGCCCGCAGCCCCAGGAGGTCGGCAGAGGGTGAGGGAGTCGACTGCAGAAAATACAGGTGAAGGTGAGAAGTACTGCCCTTGCTGGACCCTACTGGTAGCCCAGTCCCAAGGGACTCACCACAGTGCTGGGGGTGGGCTCCACACCCCCATTGATGTCGTTACTGCTGGGGTCCCTCCGGCCATCATCCAGGGTGCTGCCGGCCCCTGGCCCCTTTTTGCGTTTCAGCTTGGCCAGAATGGACGACTCGCGCTCGGGGAAAGGCGGCATCTCCTCCAGCACTGTGGCCTGTGGGGTCAGGGGGCGGGAGCAGGTCAGGGACAGGTGTCAGCTCCAGGGAAGGAAAGGCGCAGAGGGCAGAAGAGGGAGCATGTGGGGGTGGGGGCTCTGACCAGGACGTCCGTGCTGGCCACGGAGCTGAGGGTGAGGTACTCGACAGCGCGTTGCTGCAGCTCCACGTCAGCATTGCGCAGCTGGGAGCCGGCCCGCAGCACGCCCTGGATGGTGGCCTTGGTTTCCGGGAAGAGGTTGATGAACTTGATGTAGGTGGACAGCAGCAGGGCCCTCGTTGCCACGCTGCACAGGTGAAACTTGGAGTGCAGCAGGGAGAACTGCACAGGGGGGCTGCGCAGGGAAGGGTAAGCCGGGTCAGCAGGCACCAGCTCTACCCACCTCTCTCCCAGAAATGCCCCAGGGTAGAGGTGCCACCTCCTTTGGAGGGACCCTAGGCTTGCTCTGCAGTGGCCATGGCAACACTCTGTCCCAAAGGCTCCTGAAAGCTTGGTTCTGGCCTTATCCTGCCAGGGGCTGGGCAAGGGGCTGAGAAGATGCCTGGGAGTCCCCACACCCTGGACCCTTCAGAAGTGTGTGTTTTCACCCGCTCACCTGGAGCGGGGGTCCCCGGCAATCAGGTTCCCAAACTCTCCAAGGATGTAGCCGCCAACCTTCACCATGTTCTCATGACAGGCTGGAGCCTGGAGCGCCTGGGGGTTAGGGACAAGGAGGGCAGGGACAACATGAGGAGTGACACCCTGGCTCAGGAGCACTCAGGTATGCCAGGCACAGTGCTAAGCCCTTGACTCCTGTTAACTGTGGAACCCTCGGGACTCTGACGTGTGGGAATACAGGTGAGGAAACTGAGACGTGGAGTGGGTAGGTGGCTGGCACAAGCACACACACAGGCAGTAAAACAGGATGGAATGGGACCCCTTTTCTGAGGCAGAGTGAAAAACTGCTGGGACCTGGGGATCAGTGACTACACACGGGGTGCCCTGCTGACCCTCACATTGGCCTCTGAAGGCCTGGTCCCCATGTCCCCTGGGAGGCTCAGGGATCACTGTGAGGAGGAAGAAGCTCAATGGTAGCCCAGGCTGGCTGGACTCACAACCCCAGCTCTCCTTGCTCTGCCTCAATGACCCTCGATGGGGGTGGGGTGGGGGTGCTGACCTCAAAGACCGTCTTGGCAGCATAGCCCTGGACATCATCACGGTTGGTGACAATTTGGAGCACGCGGTACCACACCTCCTCACTCACATAGTCACCCGCGATACGGATGAGGTTGAGGATGGTGTCCACGTACCAGCTGTAGTCTACCGCATACTTCTCAGCCAGGATGGCCACCTTCAGGACCTGCCAGCCGGGAGGGAAGATGGGCGTGCCTGTGTGCATGAGCGTGTGCCCAGAGGGAAGTCGGGTGTGGACTCGTCAGATCTGGGCTCACTAATGTGCCCATCTAGAGACCCAGAAGTCCAGGCCTTCAGCCCCTCCTCCCTCAGATCCAAGTTTCCAGGCCCCCAGCACCTCCTCCCTCAGACCCGGGAATCCAGGTCCCCAGCCCTCCTAGGACTCACGATCTCTTCTCGGATGGCATAGTCAGCCGTCTCCAGGTACCGCAGCATCTCCGACACAATCTGCTTGGCATTGCTCCTGTCGCACATGGCGTAGAGGAGGTCAGCCGCCCGCTGTCGCACACTGACGTCCCTCTCCGTCTGAGGGAAGAGAGCACGTGGAGTATGTTCGAGGCTGTGTGTGCCATAAAGCTGGCCATTCAGGGCCTCTGAGTCCTGGGCCTTCTTGAGGGGGTGGGGAAGACACAGGCTGAGTGGGTGCGGCGGAGAGCCTGGCCCAGAGAGGGCTCCGAGATCGCACCTTGAGGGCATTGATGACAGTGTCGATGTGGGTCTTCACTGCCTCGTGGGAGAACTCAGAGCTGGCCAGTGTGCACATGCTCTCCAGGGCCAGGTAGCGCAGGTTGGTCTCCCTGTGCTGCAGGAACTGGCCCAGCTGGTTACAGGCCCGCACCAGAAGGTTGGGTTCGCTGCCGGCGAGAAAGAGATGAGGACATGAGGAGGTGCAGGACTCGGGCCCGGCTGGTCTATCCCCCATCACTCTCAAAACCCAGTCTTAACTCCTGCCCTCTGGCCCAGTCATGACCATTCCTAATGACCCAGACATCTGGCTGTTGAGCCCAAATAAAGATAGCCAGAAACTCTGCCTCCCAGGAGAGGCCCAGCACCAACCTGCCAGGGTAACATTTCACACCTTCATCTTCCTCCTACCTAGAAGTCACAATTCCCAGACCCACTCTCCTAGGGCCCAGGAGTCCAGGCCCCTAGTCCCCTTTTCCTAGCCCAGCCGCCCAACCCCCAGATGGGCACCTGTCATAGTGGATGATGAGGCTGATGGTCTCGAAGAGGATGGCATTCTTGGCGTTAGAGTGCTGGACCTTCTTGGACTTAGGTGGCTCCTGAGCTTTGTTGAGCACAGTCTCCAGACACTCCACCAGCCGCCCCTTCACAGCCGCATCCTCTGAGGAAATGGAGGGCATGACCCCAGCTGAGCTCTCTGTCAGCCCAGCTTACCTTCCAGGTAGGGGACATACCACAGTTCCCACCTTCCACAGGAAGGGTGCGGGGGACCCTGCAGCTGTGGGCCAGGGTCTCTACTCCCTCAAGCACTTCCCATGGCCTCAGGTGACCAAAGCAGTTGGAAGAAGGCTGACAGAGGACCTGACTCCAGACCTGGGCTGTCATACTGCTCCATTCTGACCCTGCTGGGCAAAAGGCTCCACCCCTGTGAGCCTCAGTTTCCCCTTCTGCAGCACTAATGCTCTAGGTTTCTCTCAGGTAAAAAAAAGCGTCAGGAACCTTCTCCAGAGACACCCTGAAACTCAGGCCTTCCCAAGGAACGGTGTGAGTGCCAGAGACAGACAGACACCAATCAGAAGCTCACACAAACCCGATAACAGCCATCCCCTGGAATGTGAGGCAACACCATGTGGACAGAACAGCTATCAAGTGTTCTGGCAAAAATATTGCACCCAAATCTATCAGGTAATTCACGGGATAGGGGAACATACTAAAGGACACAGGCAGCATTCAGCCAAATCTAGAATTTTGCAATGCAACATTCTGATTTCTTCAAAAGTAGGTAGTAGGGGCTGGGGGGATACAGGGACTATTCCAGACTAAAAGAAAATGACAAAGACATAATCAGATTTCATTTGTAGTCCTAGGTTGTACTGTATATTTTTTAAGCTATAAAAATAATGCTATGGACTATTGCGGCAGTTTGGTGCCTGGACAGCAAATGAGACTGTCATTTTGAATATTCTGGAGTGTGAAAAGGGCACAATGATTTTGTATGGTGTTCTTGGTCTTAGAAGATGTGTGCAGACATATTTGGGGCGAGGGGGAACATTGTGATATCTACGATGTATCTTCAGGTAATTCAGCAACTGTATGTCTGAGAGGGAGCAAGCAAGAGCACAGATACAGCCAAGTGCTAGCAAGCTCCATGGGGTCTCGGAAGAGGGCATTTGGGCATTACTACACTGTGCCCTCAAGTTATCTTTATGTTTAAAATGTTTCACAATAAAGAGCTGAGTGAAAACCAATGTCCTGGAATAAAGGAGGTAAATCTTCCAGATTAAGAGACTTAGGAGAAATAATAATCAAATTCGATACTTGTATCTTTTTTTTTTTTTTTCCTAGCTGGGCCATCCTGCCACCTGTTGGCAGCTCAACGGCAACTCAGCTCGGGCTGGCCTCGAACCACTGTTGCTCAGAGCTCAGCTTGCACTCTTGAGCGAGCTCTTAACCAACTGAGCCATTTGGCCAGCCCGATACTTGTATCTTGATTAGATCCTAGTTTGACCTGACTGTGAAGACATTTGGGGGAAATTCGGAAAAACTGCAGTGGGGATCAGAGAATATTAGGGAATTGCTGTTTGTTTGAAGCGTGGGCGTAGAATTGCTGTTGTGAATTAAAATCATCAGTTTTGAGAAATACATAATAAAATATTTAAAGGCAAAACATCATGATGTCTGTAACTGACTTAAATATTTCAGGAATATGTAACAAAATAAGAACATGCATACAAGAAAGATGTGAAGTCTAGGTGATGAATATTCTCTACTTGTTTGTATATTGGAAAATTTATAAAATTACTTGGAAATAAATTGGAGATATCCCCTGCCTGCCCAGCACCATGTGCTTGGTGCCATGGCTGCAATTCCTACAACACAGAGCATCAGAGTAGGTGAGGTGCCTGCCTTGGGCACACCCCAAAATTATGAGTTGGGGCTTTTGAGATGAAAGTGGGCTTACGTTCTTTCCAAATTCTTCCTTGCAGCATGAGAAAGAGGCCCAGAGAGGGCAAGAGGCTTTCCCAGGGCTACACAACAGAATTCATCACTTGCTTTCACAGGCAGGAGAAGGAAAAGCTTTTGGCATCGCCTATGTCATACATTCAATTACAGTGTATGCACGCACACACACAGATGCACGCATGCACAATGACATGCATGCAGAGACAGGCACACACACAGAGCTACACACACACACACACACACACTCTCTCTCTCTCTCTCTCTCTCTCTCTCTCTCTCTCTCTCTCTCTCTCTCTCTCCCACACAGCTGGCGGTGAAGATTCAGGTCCCTGGCCCACAGCAGGTACTCAGCACCCTGGACGAATCAAAGGGAGCTGGTCTATCAAGTACCTATTATGTGCTGAACATCTCAGCACAGGGTCCCTCAATACTGCTCTATGAGATCAGACAGCTGAGGCCCCTATGGCAGACAGCACAGATTCTGGAGTCAGGCTCTGCCCCACCAGTCGCTGTCCAGGCCTAGGAAGGCCATGTCTCATCTCCAAGTCTCAGTTTCCCTGTTTGTATATTGCAGGGGCAATTCCCCCTTGCCAGCTCATTGGGGAGGGCGCAGACACCCTCTGTGTAGGATCTGGCTCACTGAAGGCACTTCGTTCATGCCAGTGATGTGACCATGAACACTGAGGACATGAAAACCCCTAACAGAGCTATGCTTATTCAAATAGCACAGCCTGGAATCGCCCCTGACCTGCTGGATGCCCTTGAGCAAGGACTTCCCAGTTCCAATGCTCGTTTTCCTCATCTGTAAAACAGGCCTCTGTATTACAGGCTAGAGCGCAAATGTTACTTCGAAGGGATCCTGGACCACAGCAGGGGATCAATGAACACCATCAATTTGTCCAACTCTCTATGCTGCACAGGGCGGACTCCCTGCCCCACACTGTTCCCGCCTCATACAATAGGCTCGTCCTGGAGCCTTCCTGGCTGGGTCCTGGGCTCAGGGTTGTCCCTGCTCAGCCAAGGGGTAGGGCTTAGCAGCACAGACCCCCAGCACCCACCCACCTGCCCCAGCAGAGGGTTAGAGGCCCCCGAGCCCAGCCTGGTGGGCTAAGTGGTACCTGGTGGCGGGTAGCACTGCAGCAGCCGCAGCAGCTTCACTGAGAGCCAGGGTGCTGGCACGAAGTAGTAGGTATAGTCCTGGAGGTCCGTGGAGGCCGAGGAGACAATCTGGGGGCGGGAAGGAGGGCAAGGCATGGAGGCAGGCACAGGGCTGGCAGGGCAGAGCAAATGCTGCCTTCCGGAGGGATGGAGGGACCTGAGGCCTCGGGCACACAGTGAATGACCAGGTGGATCTCGGACTAAGCCAGGGCCAGTTGAGTTTTGTAAGTAAAGCTGGTGTCAGGTGGGCAGGAAGTCCCTGCCATTGTGATTCCCTTCTGTGAGCTCCTGACTCCAACTCTGTGCCTCCAAACAGAGCCCGGAAGTGTCTGAGCTGGGCTGAATCCAGCTCAGAGCCTGAGTGCAAAATCACCAGGCGGGGCTGCCTCTCAGGAAGAGCAAGGGGAACAAGGGAGGTGCCCCAGGGGACAGGGATGCCAGGGCCATCTCCTGTAGCTAGCACTGAGGCCATACTCACCCGGCTCAAGCGAGACACAGCCAGGGAAATGCATGTCTTAAAGTCATCTGGGTTCTTCTTGCAGAGACAGGTGATGAGGCTAACAGCAGCTGTGACCACGCCCTGCAGGGGCAGATGAGTGGCAGGTCAGGGCCCTGGGGACAAGTATGCAGGCTGCGGATCTGAGAGCGGAGACTCAGGAACACAAGGACTGGGGTGTAGGAGGGGTATGCTTGGGTATGTACAGGTGTCACAGTAGGTGTTTTGGGGATCAGGAACCATGGCCAGCATTGACTTGGGTGCCTGGAGTACCCCTGGGAGGATGCAGGCATCTAGCGTGTAGAGCAGAGGATGGGTGAGGACTATGGAAGGACTGGGAATATTGGGGGGTGGTGACAGAGGTCAGCATCCCTGTGCTGGCTGGGCAAGTGATGGATGCTGGGGGTGTCAGAAACAGAGGCTGGATTTTCTGAGGGGCTGGGTTGTTATTGGGTGTTAGGAACACTGGGCAAGACCCCTGGGTAGCCGGGTGGGTGGCAGGGACAGAGGTGGGCATTTCTGGACATTTGGGTGGGTGATAAGTATTGGGGAGATTGGGTCAGGTTCTCTAGGTACCTGGGTGAATGCGGGGACACAGGTAGAGGACTCTGGGATTGCAGGTGGGGTCAAGGCAGGGGTTGGGCTTGGAGGCAGCGGCCCGGGTCTCTGGATGTCATGCACGGGGACCTCACCATGTGCTGGTCATTGAGCAGGTGCACCACGCGGGCTGTCCACTCGCCCATAGGCACCAGGTCAGGCGAGGCCTTGTAGAGCCGCAGCAGGCACAGGGCCGCACTCTGCTTCACGCTGTCCATGCTATCCCTGCGGGGACACAATATGGGGTGGGCGTGGGGTTGAGCATGATCCCAACCCTGCACACCTCCCCTCCTCTCTTGCTTTTCCCAGGAAGGGTAGCCAGAGAGGTGGAGAGAGCCAGGTGGACCCGGGATCCAATCTGGTGCTGTCCTCCATTTCTTCATCTGCAAAATGGGTTGCATCTCTAACCTCCTGGGGTCACTGGCAGAGCCCGATGTCAAGCCTGGCTCGGCATCTTCACTCATTCACTAAGCACGAATTGAGCTCCTACTGGGCACCTGCACAGCTGTAGGCACTGTGGATACAGTGGTGGACAAATTGGTCCAAATGTCTGTTCTCACAGAGCTTCCATTCTAGCCAGAGCCACCAGAATCCAAGCACACACACCATATACCACTGGGGTTCAGTGCTGTGGCGCCAACTAGAGCAGGTATGAGCACAGCATACTGGGGATGCTATTTTGGAGGAAGCCCTCTCTGAAAAGGTGAACAGAGAACTGAGTAACTTAATGATAAAAAACAAAATCTAAGGGCCGGCAGAGTGGCTCAGTTGGTTAAGAGCTCACTCAAGATTGCGAGCTGAGGGCCGGCTGAGTGGCGCAGTGGTTGGGCGCTGGTTTGGGAGGCCGGTGGCCCTGGTTCGGGTCCCGCATGTGAGGGCCAGTGACACTGCCTTAAAAAAAAAATAAAAAAATAAAGTGCAAGCTGAGCTTTGAGCAACAGCAGTTCAATGCCCAGCCCGAGCTGTGCTGCCGCTGAGCTGCCAACAGGTAAAAGAATGGCTCAGCTAAAAAAAAAGACAAAATCTTTGCACAGAATGTCTGACCCTGGGGTGTTCAAGGTGACAGCCTGAGTACAGTCACTGCCTATCATCAGATTAAAACCAGAAACCAGCGGAAGGTCTGTCCACTAGACGATGCTGGATTAATCGTGGTCTTCTCACCTTCACCATCAGCATTCATGTATCATGAGCCCTAACTCTGGGCCACACTCTGTTCTAAGTGCTTCTATGTATCACCCTGTTGAATCCTCACCACAGCCATTTAAGGAGGTGAATTCTATTATCATCTCCAATTACAGGCAGGGAATGTCCAGTCAAATACCAAATGAAGGCGTAAGAGCTATTTATCAACCTGGTTAAGTTAAACAGAGATGTGTTTCTATTTAGGTAAAGTTTAATGCTACATTATTTGGGCGTGTGCCCAGGAATAATAACCACCAAATTCAGAGGACCAGGAAGGGAGGAGCGGAAGTAATGTAGAGATGGTGTAAAGGACATGAAGGGGGAACTGAACCGCATCTGTTTCTTCTATTCAATAAAGACATGGTACCACCTGACCAGCAATTCCGTGCCTTGGCATCTACGCAAGAGAGCCGAAACAAAGTTCACACAAATGTGTACCTTATGCATAACAGCCAAAAGGTGGAACCTTTTTGATGAATAGATAAATGTGCTCCATCCATACAACAGAATATTATTACTCAGCCATAAAAAAAGGAATTAAGCTCTGACACATATTACAACCTGGATGAACCTTGAAAACAAGCCAAGACAAGCCAGACATAAAAGGCTACATATTGTGTGATTCCATTTATCTGAAATGTCCAGAACAGGCAAATCCACAGAGACAGGAAGATTAGTGGTTGCCGGGGCTAGGAGAGAGGGAATGGGGAGTGACTGCTAATGGGGATGGGGGCTTCTTTTTGGGGTGATGGGAATTTTCCGAAATTAGATAGTGGTGGTGGTTACACAATACTGTGAATGTATGAAAGACCACAGAATTGTATCCTTTAAAATAGTTAAGATGGTGAATTTTATCTTACATGTATTTTATTTCATTCTTTTAAAAAAAATCTACCTAAAAAAAAAGTTCCTCTGTGCCCCAGTCACTCTCAAGGCCAAGTTTCCAGTGTGGAGAGTCCAGCCCACACTAAGGCAACCCCAGCCTGGCCTGCAACAATGGCAGGCCGCAGCTCCTCAGCAGCCATTCTTTCATGTGAAATGGGGGGACATTACTTATGTTAATATGCATTTGTCAACTGGCCTCTTTCTCAGCCCTCAATAGGCACCAGGTTCTCCAGCTAAGGGTGGCCAGCGACCTCTGTCTTACCCAAGCCAATAGTCACTGCCTGTCCCCATCTTAAAAAACCTGATAGTACTACTTGCCACAACTGCCCACTCCCTCCTCTGTGAAACTTTCTTCTCCAAGTTTCAAGCCATGGCCCACACTGCATTTTCCTCCCATCTCCCAGGCCAGCCAGACCTTGACATGCTGTGTCACCCCAGGGCTCAGCCTCCGGTCGCTTCTCTTTGCTGCTCAGGTCCTCCCTGGGGGACCTTATCAGGCAGGGGCTTTAATCACCATCCATTCTACACTGTCCAATACAGTGGCCCCCCGGCCACACGGGGCCACTGGGCACAGGAACTATGTATGGCGAGTCCCAACTGAGATATGAGTGTGTATACCTTACACACTAGGTTTCAAAGGTTTAGCAGAAAAAAATATTGTAAGGTAGCTCATGGGTAATTCTGATGTTAATCCAATGTCAAAATGAAAAGATTCTGGTGGGATCAGGTTCAATTAAAATATTAAAATTAGGGCTGTCAGACTGTCATGTTGGTTAAGAGTTGGCTTGGGACGCCAGCTCTGAGGAGCAGGTTCGGATCCCACATGAGGGCTAGTGACGCTGCGCCCTCTACAGCTAAGATGGTGAACAACAGCTGGAGCTGGGCTGCCATGGGTCACCGGTGAAGGTGTAGGCTGCAGAGGGGCTGGCCGTGAGGCGCTGGCAAGCGGCTGCCTCACCCAGGAAGAGCGCACTGATAATACCAACATGGGCCAGTGAAGCAACGTCCTCCACAATTAGACTGAAGAACAAAAGGACAGCAACTTGTCTGTTCCCCTTCCCCGGTTCCCCAACTTCCCCAACGCTGTTCTCTTCTCTAATTCCCCAATAAAATCTTCAACAAAAAAACAAAAAATAAAATACAGCTCGCAGGGTGACTGGGTGGCTCAGCTGGTTAAAGCTCAAGCTCTGAGCAACAGGGTTGCCAATTTGATTCCCACATGGACCGGTGAGTTGCGCCCTCCTCAACTAAGATTGAAGGGCAACAACTTGACTTGGAGCTCATAGGTCCTGGGGAAAACACACTGTTCCTCAATACAGTTTAAAAAAAAAAATAGAGCGCACTTTTCTCTGATGTTTAAATCATTCTATTTCTTGGAACGTATTAAACATATTTATTTTATATTCTGTATGAAAATTCCAATTCAACTGTTCTTTTCAATATTCCTTATGCTGGTTTTCCCTCATGGTGTCTGCATCCTGTGTTTAGTGATTTTTGACTGTGAGCTACTCATGTAACTTGGAGCTTCTGTGGAAATCTTTGAGGCCTCTGGTGAAGGTGGGTTTCCCAAAAAGGCCTGTTTGTTTCTGTCAGGCACTGGGCTACTACCAGTTTGCATCACTTTAAACTAAAGCTTGGCTTAAGGATTTGTGGATGAGTCAGGTAGGGGGAAATTGGGCTGAAAACCAGAGTGTAGGCTGCTCTGTGCCAAGGTTCAAAACAGGTAATTTTGCTTATGCCCCTAAGGGGGTTTATTTCTAGGTCACTCTCACTTTGATGTGTGGCCTCTGGCAGCTGTCCTTGGATAAGCTTTGTATTCTGTTCCCAGAAGCTGCAGGGCCCCAAAACCAATACTAGGTACACCCAGTTCAGTAAATGCCCTCTAAGCAAAAGCTGGCTTTGGGATTCTGCTCCTCTCTCTGGGTGCCAGGATCCTCTTAGCTCATGGCCTGTCCTTACTTTCTTGCTAGCTCATGAACTCATTAAAGAATATTTCCTTTCCTCTTTTAATCAACATTGATAGCTGGGTTTCAGTGAGAGTACCAGTCAGGAATCTAGTCCACATGTTGCCAGAAATACAAGTCCTACATTCTCCCATACCAGGCCCAATGATCTTTTAAAAATACAAAAATACATCATCCACCTGCTTAAAACACACCAATTGCCTCCCACATCAATTACAATGAAATCCAAATTCCCCTTTTACTCTCTCTCCTGTTCACTTCACTCCCGACATAGGCACTATTTCTTGGTTCCATGAATGTAGAAAGTTCATGCCTACGTCAGTGCCTTTGCACTTGCTGCTCCTTTTGCTTGGGACACTCTTTCTCCAACATTTTTGAATGACTATATCCTCACCATTCTAGTCTCAATTTACACATAACTTCCTTGGAGAAACCTTCCCTGACAAGTCTAATTTAAGTAGTCTCCCCCACCACCCCTACTGTTCCCCAACTACCCTATTTTGTTTTCATCAGAGCATTTGTCACTGTTTGTACTCATCTTACTTCTTTGTTATGTATTTGTTTTTTGGGTCCCCCACTACATATAAGCTCCCCAAGGGTGGGCACAACAGTCCCGGCTGCTTACTCCTGCCTCCCCATGCCCACACAGTGCCTGGCATATTGTGGGTGCTCCAGAAATACTTCCTGAATGACCTCCTGCCTCAGGATGATCACCCGTTCTGACCCCACTGCCCCTTATGTTTTTTCCCTTTCCATGGTCAACAAATCCTCCTCACTTTGGTCTCAACCTGATGCCACTTCCTCTGGGAAGCCCTCCCTGATCCCTCAGCGAGGTCAGGCACCCCTTAGGGGCTTCTGTGCCCTACAGCATGGTTCTGAGAATAATTATACGTTTCATCCTGCAATTATTCAGATGTTTATCTCCAACTCTGGACCATGAACGCTGGGAGGACGATGACCATGTCCACTTCCGGTCATGACCATATCCCCAGCAATCAGCACAGTGCCTCGCACATATTAGATACTCAGTAGATGTTTGTTAAATGAATGAATGGAGAAGATGCAGAAGCTCTGGAGGGCTGTCACCAACAGAACTGAAGGTTATCACCTCTTCTACATTAGATGTTAAAGTTCAAGGTCAGTTAGTCAGACAGACATGGCCCTGGCTTTGTTAGGAGATTGCCTCACATGGTTGACTTGGTGATATGAGAAGATACAGCCATGGGGCTGCCACCAGAAACACTGGGATTCCAAGTCCAACGTAAGGCCCACGTCCTGGGTGGAAGAACTGGGGCAGGTGACACAGGCAGGTGCCTCTTTTAACCTCAAACACATCTGGGCCTTGTCTCCCATCCTCCCTCCACCACAGGTCCACAGTGCCTCACCCGGCCACCAGGATGCGAGGGATGTCGGCAGCAAAGGCTTCGCCCATCTCACGGCTTCCCACGTTGGCGATGCAGTGCAGGGCCAGACACATGAATGTGGGGTTGCGGCTGGCCAGATCATTCTTGATGGCATTGTTGATGAGCCGGATCAACTCGGAGTTCGAGTTCACCAGCACTGAGATGAACAGGTAACCCTGGGTGCGTGAGGAGGGAGCTAAGAGCCAAGAGCTTTGTGGCTAATTGACCCAAGACCCCAACTCTCACTCCCTGGAGCCTGCACCTTCAACCCCTCCTCCCTCAGACCCAGGAACCCAGGCCCCCAGCCCCCTCCTCCTTCAGACCCAGGAGTCCAGGCCCCCCCAGTCCCTCCTCCCTCAGACCCAGAAGTTCTGGCTCCCAGCCCCTTCTCCCCAGACTCACTATCTGCTTCTCTGTGTACTTGTTAGAGCTAAGCAGGTTCACAGCCTCCATATGCCCAAAGTCAATGTCATGGCCAAGCAGGAAGATGAAGAGCAGTTTACACACATACTTTTTCTTGCTGTAGCCATCCAAGGCTTTGTCCCCTGGAGCCAGAGAAAGGAGGAAATGGGAGGCAAAATGAGGAAGGATCACACCTGCAATTCCCAGGAGTCCCAGACCCCAACCCCTTCTCCCTCAGACCCAGGAGTCCAGGCCCCCAGCCCCTCCTCCCTCAGACCCAGGAGTCGGAGTCCCAGACCCCAACCCCTCCTCCCTCAGACCCAGGAGTCCAGGACCCCAGCCCCTCCCCCTCAGACCCAGGAGCCCAGGGCCCCAGCTACCTTTGAACTTGGAGCGGATATTGGCCAGTTCCTTGTTGATTCTCTTAATCTCCGCCTCCTTGCTCTTACCTGGGGAGAAGGCAGGGCAGGTGAGGAGGGTCCAGGAGAGTTGAGCCAGCTGACGAGCTCAGCTGGAAGGGCAAGCTCTCTCCACTCTGGGGCCCTAGGGCTGAGGCCAGGCGTGGGCCCCATCTCCAGCTGGGAGCTTCAGGGAAGTGATGACTGAGGTTCACCAGTCTCTACAACCCAGAGGAGAAGCCTGGCATATCCTCTGAAGAGATCCCTGACTTTCTCCTCCCACTGTGACCCCTGAACTATACTCTTCCTGGAAGCTCCTGGCCCCACCTATAGCTCTGGTTACCCCTGCACCAGCTTGGCAAGAAATACGTGACAAAAGAATGAAAGAATGAATGAATGAATGAACGAACAGACAACAAATGAATGACGAGCTCAGCTGTCTTCCAGCTGTGCCTCAGGACCCCCACCCTTACCACATCCCCACTGAGCTCAGCATCTCCTGAAAACCTGGTCTTCCCCTAAGTTCCCAATTCAAAAAAGGTCCCATTACCATCCAGTCATCCGGCCAGGCCCTTGGGTGCTAAGCTCCCGGCTCCCTTCCTGTCCCTCCCCACAACCTGTCCTCTCCATTCCCACAGCCCTGGCCTGTCCCTTCCCACCTGGTTCAACCATTTCCTCTCTTTCCTGGCTGCCAACCTCTCCCCAGCCTGTGTGTCTACAACATTCTTACACTTCTGGCAAGACTCACTTAGGGGATGACTCTAGAGGACCTTCCCTGACCCCACAGGCAGGGCCTATGCTTCCTCCTTGATGCCCAGACCCCTCCATCAGAGCACAAGCAATGTCCTCCTCACATCCCCCAATTCAACTCGAGCCAAGCTTCACCATCTCACCCGTGACAGTCTCCACCATTTACTCTGCTCCTTCAAACAGAACTCTGGGCATCCTTATCCTCTCATTACCAAGGCCTCTTGCCTCAACCTTCAGAAAGTGTCTCCAGACACCACCAGGCGCACCTTGTCCAAATCCCATGTTCACTCAGTCGAATCATTGCAGCAGTATCCTCTCTGGCCTCCCTGCCTCCTGCTGGGTGCACTCCTCCCCATGGCTACAAAGCCCTCTGGGCTTGTGCTGGCCACCTTGCCAACGTCACCCTCATCACCTTGCTGGGTGTCCTGGCCCCACTGGCCTCCGCCAGTTCCAGGGACACTCCATATTTTTTCCTACCTCAGGGGCCTTTGCATGTGCTGTGCTCGCTGCCTGGGCCCATCTCTCTATCTTCCTGTCATTTGGGTTTCAGCTCTTCTCAACTCCTCCAAGAGGCTTTTCCTGACCAGTTCCTTAAAGTCAATGCCTTCTTTTTTCCATTGTTAAAAAAAAAAAAAAAATTCCATGTTTCACACCATGTAACTATTTTATTTATTTTTACTGTCTAACCTCGGCTCTAACTTCAAATTATGAGTATCACAGGGAGTTTCTAGTAAACGTTTGGTTATCTGACATTTGACCCATCGCTGTGTCATCTGCATCCCTCAGCATGTGGCCAAGCACCTGGGAGGTTCGATTGTGTGCTGACTGAAAAAAATGAACCAACAAGTGAGAGTATGTGCTCTCCTTCTTTTTAGAAATCTGGCCTCACCTCCTACCCCCATCTTCCAGGGAAGCTTCCACAAGCCTTATTTCAGCTATCATCTCCTTTAAGAAGTCCCCTCTGATTAGCACCTCCTCATCAGTGCCAAGTGGACCCTCGAATTGCAGCCATCAGCCAGGTGGCTCCTGAGCAACTGAAACATGTCTATTCCAAACTGAAATGGGCTTTAAGTGGCAAAGCCACACAGGACTTAGATAACTGAGTGTGGGGAAAAACTGTAAAAGATCTCATGCTAAAATTAATTTTGCCCATTTCTTTCTACTGTAAAATAAAAATGTGGTCACTGGAGAAGTTAAAACTACATGTGTGGGTTGGGCCGGCCGAGTGGCGCATTGGTTAAGAGCTGGTTTTGGGATGCCAGCGGCCCTAGTTCGGATCCCACATATGAGGGCCAGTGACACTGCCCTCTACAGCTAAGAACAGCTCCACCTGGAGCTGGGCTGTGTGAGCCCCGGCGACGGTGTAGGCTGCAGCCCCTGCTGCAGTGGGCTGCCATAGGCTACAATGAGTGGCCAGCAGCCAGGTTGAGCGGCTGGTAGCCAGCGTGAGCTGCCAAGAGCTGCAGTGAGCGACATCCAGAGGCCAGCGACCGATCTGCCTCATCAGGGAAGAGCGCAATGAGAATACCAACATTGGCCAGTGAAGCAACATCCTCTGCAACTAGACTGAAGAACAAAGAGACAGCAACTTGTCTGTTCCCCTTCCCCGATTCCCCAATGCTGGTCCCCTCCCCCAATTCCCCAATAAAATCTTTAAAAAAAAAAACAAAAAGGAAAAACTACATTGTGGGGCCGGCCGAGTGGCTCAGTTGGCTAAGAGCTCACTTAAGAGTGTGAGCTGAGCTCTGAGCAACAGCAGTTCGATGCCCAGCCCGAGGTGAGCTGCCACCGAGCTGCCAACAGGCTCAGCTAAAAAAAAAAGAAAAAACACTACATGTGTACCTCACACAATAAGTCCATTGGACAGCACTATTGGTGGGACTCCTCTGGGTTCCCACACTGCCTGGGTCACCTCCCTTAGGGAACATGTTGGGCTAGGTCTGCTACTTGGGAACAGGGATAGCATCTGCCACTTTTTTTCTGGATAGTAACTCCATGTTCCAAGGGCTTACCAAGTGCCCAAGCTCAGTAAAGGCATAAAGATGGGAATAAGGACCCAAGAAGGGAGGAGTGACCCACTTGCCATCCTCAGGAAGAGGTGGAGGGTCTGAGGATGAGGATGGGCGATCTCTGGGACCCAGGCAGTCACGGGCCAGCACTTCAGTGATGAGTCTGAATTGGCCTGTGTGGCCCCAGAGGTCATCTGATCCTTCATTTATTAATTACGTTTCCTGGGGCCCCGGGGACCAGGCCTGAGAGGGGCCACACTGGACATGCAGGACCCAGGCAGACCCAGCACTTTTGATCCGCCCCCAGGGACTCCTGACCTGGTGGGGTGCAGGCAGGGGGTCCTGTCCCCACACCTGAGTGAGAGGTGCAGGGATGCAGGTTGCCTGGGCACCGCCTGGTGCCTTGGTGAAGGCTGTGGGAGGTGAAGACATTTGAGGAGGGCAGTGAAAGATGAGGAGGATTCAGGAGCAGTTCACAGCAAGGGCAGCCAGAACTAAAACACGCTGCTAAAGAGTGCCCACCTGATGGTGGCCCAGGGCTTAGGACAGCACCTCCTTCTGGGGGCAGGGCAGGGTGGTGACCAGCAGGGGTACACGGTGGCCCCTCTGGACTAGGGTGCACGCTCTGGTCTATTCTTTTTTTTTTTTTGAGGGCAGTGTCACTGGCCCTTATATGTGGGACCCGAACCGGAACCGCTGGCTTCCCAAGCCAGTGCTTAACCACTGCGCCACTCAGCAGGCCCTGCTCTGGTCTATTCTTAACCTGAGAATGACCACACTGTTTGCCTTAAAGCTATTCTGTCAGGACCAGAAAAAAAACAAACAGCTTTTATAAATGGATCACGTATCACAAAGTAGCTGCCTAAACTTTATCACAGGTAGACGGATATTTGAACGGCAATTTCCGAGGCTAGCACCCTCTCTGACCTTCGTTTACACCTCTATTAAAAGCTTTGAAAGGGCCAGCCGAGTGGCGTGGTGGTTAAGCGCTGGCTTAGGAAGCCAGCGCCCTGGGTCCCACATATGAGGGCCAGTGACACTGCCCTCAGAAACAAAAACAAAAAAAACAAAAAAGTTTTGAGAAGCAGGTGAAACTAACCTATGCTGTTGAATGACCCAGCAGGGGTTAACCCTGGGGAGGGGTGGCGGCTGGGAAGGTGGAGGAGGAGGGACTGAGGTGGATGCAGGAGCCAGGGATGCTCCTGGAGGCTGGTTACATGGCTGTGTCAAACGGGAAAATTCATCAAGCTGGACACATAGGATCCATGGGCTTTCTTAATAGATATGCTATTTCCATATATGTATATATTCATATATTTATATGTAAAGTTATATATCACAATATTTTTATAAGGAAGTAACCAATTACATAGAAAACAGTATTATACAGATACAGACAATTTAAAGAATGTATGTGTATGTGTGTAGTTTCTCTTTAAACAGTTTTTAAAGTGTCCACATCTGGGCCGGCCGAGTGGCGCGCTGGTTAAGCACTGGCCTGGGAAGCCAGCAGCCCTGGTTCGGGTCCCACATATGAGGGCCAGTGACACTGCCCTCAAAAAAAAAAAATAAAAAAAAAATAAAGTGCCCACATCTATTTGATACTGTCTTCTGCATAAATGATATACTTTACTATAAAAAAGAAGTCAGAGATAACAAAGCATCAGGTCTTCAAAGAGAAGGGACTGCAGCCCTGGAGGTAGGGCATCCTGGCCGAGGGCACAGCCTCTATAATGATCCAGAGGCAAGTAACAGCCTGGATGCCCAGAGTAAGCACACGGGTGCTGATAACCCACAGGAGAGAGGGGCTGAAGGCAGCTGTAAGTGGAAATGACTTTCTAGCACTCAGGGCCAGCCAGAGACAGGAGGATGAGCTCGCAGTCACAGGGGGTATGCAAGCATGTCAGGACATTTTAAAGGGATTCCCTGGGCTACGCTCAGAGATGAGTCACACCAGCCTTGCTCTTGGGGACTCCTGGATTGGAGGGGAGGCTGACAGGGACCATGGTGAGCATTTTGACAGAGGCAAATCCAATGGGGGCTGGGAAACTGGAATCAGTTCGGTGGGAGGAAGGCTTCCAGGGGCTCCACAGCTCCTGGGATTTAAAGATCAAAAGATGAGGCTGAGGGGCTGGCCAAGTGGTGCGGTGGTTAAGCGCTGGCTTCGTAGTTAAGCGCTGGCTTCGGAAGCCAGCGGCCCCGGTTTGGGTCCCACCTATGAGAGCCAGTGACACTGCCCTCAAAAAAAAAAAAAAAAGATGAGGCTGAAATGGACCAAGCAGAAATAAGTGGGAGTGTGCTCTGAGCAGGAGGGCCAGTCTGTGCAAAGGCCGCATGCTAGCACCCCAGGGGGGTCACACTACACAGCCTCTCTTGGGTTTTCTGCAAGTACTGGGGAACCATGGGAGGGCAACAGTCCCTCTTTTGCTTGTAGCTGTTGGTGTAAGGGGCACGTGGATGGAATACAGGCCACCCCTTTCTACAGGCCGGAGCCAGGAACTAACTGCTGGCTGCATCCAGAATCGGCCCTACCTTGGGGTCTCTGGTTAGGGGAGATAAAACTTTCCCTAAGGGTTTTAGCCACAGGGGCACAGGGGTGGATCTGTCACTGCCACCAATGTCATTCTAACAAATCCCAACTCTACCCTGGATGGACCAACAAGGCTTTATGGAGGTAATGCAGACATTGTCTGGTACCCAAGAGCCCCCACAGCATTCTAGATAGCTACTGTTTACAATACCAGCTAAGAGAATTTCCTATCTATACAGCCCACCACGATGTGTCTCCCACACAAGTTCCAGCAGCCCCATGTCCTCAGAGAGGATTCTGGGAGATGGTGCTTGTTGACTCTGGACCATGATCCAGCTCAGAACATGTTGGTCCTGTGCTAATATGAGAGCCACTGGCCAAATGTTGCCATGGGCCACTTGAAACATGGCCAGTGTGACTGAGGGATTAAATTCCTAATTTTATGTAATTTTAATAAATTGAAATTTAAAAAACGATCCTTGACTCAGTTACTGTAAAAGCATATTTGGAACAACTTGAGTACTTTATGAATCTACTTTTTCAATCATAAGTTTTATGAACTCTTCATATAGTATAGAGCAAGTATTTCCTTTGCAAATGTAGCTTCCTAATTGAGAAAGAAGTGTAAACTGTCTCATTAATCATTTAAAACTATTCATTACACATTTAAATAACAGTTTGCACATACTGGGGTAAATAAAATATGTTAAAATTAATTTCACTGGTTGTTTTACGTTTTTGCACTGGGTTAGACTGTGCTGGTGTTACCACCCCCGAGGGAAAAAACTTTCCCTCTAAGTCACACCCTGTCATTCCCCAGCGGGAGTGCAGTTGAGAGACCTTCCCTGAGCACCGCCTAACATGTTAAGGGGGTACCTGCTGATCTGTAAACCCTGGACAGATCACAATGCCAGGTCCCCAAGGGCAGGGAGGTGTGGCTGCTCCATTCCTGGTGGCATTCACAGGGTCCAGAGCTGTCCTGGCACAGGGCAGGTGTTGAATGCAATTTTGGGATGAGGGGTTCCCAGTGGTACACTAATGTTGGAGAACCTCCCAAGTGGGACTCATTCTTTTTTTTTGAGGGCAGTGTCACTGGCTCTCATATGTGGGACCCGAACCGGGGCCGCTGGCTTCCCAAGCCAGCACTTAACCACCGCGCCACTAGGCCGGCCCTGGACTCATTCTTTCTGTTCTCTGAACAGTGGCCATAGGAATCCTATAAAAACCTGAGTCAAATCCTGTACCTTCTCTGCGCCCCATCTCTCCATGGCTGCCATTGTACTCAGAGTCAAAGCAAAGTCCTCCCTGAGGCTCTCCAGACCCTGTATAGCCTATTTTCCTCTCTGACAGCAACCCTTATCCTCCCCGCACCTCCTCACATTCCTCCTGCACTTCAAGCTCAGTCCTACCTCAGGGCCTTTGCACAGGTGGTTCCCTCTGCCAAGAAAGCCCCACTCCAGGTTTATGTAGGCCCTATTCACCCACTAAATTCAATTCTGTCCTCCAGTATCACCTTTTCAGTGAAAGACTCTCTGACAGGCCTATATGAGAGCATCATCCCTAACCTTGTCCCCACACACCCCAATTTATTTTCTCCCAACAGTCATTGCCACCTGTCTGAACACCTGAATACTACATATTTACTTGTGTATTGGTCCATCTCCCCTGTAGAGCATGAGCACCAAAGAGAAGGGACTTTTATTCACTGCTATAGTCCCATCAACTAGAAAAGTGTCTGGCACTCAGTCAATACTCAGTAAAGATCAATTTATTTGTTCATTCATTCAATCGGCAAATATCTCCTGAGGACTCCACTGTGCCAGATCCTAAAGTGGGCAGAACTGGGGACCCAGGAAAGGATCAGACCAGGGCCTGTGCTCTAGGGGCTGAGAGAGGTGTCACAGATGGAATGGGTTGCAATTTGGAGTGGGATGTGCCCTAATGGAGGAGCTGAAGGCACCTGGGAAGCCCAAACAAAGTCCCTCTTCACATTTACTCCCTCACAAACTCTCCTCAGGCCTGGGGGGAGCAGAGTCCCTGGAGAGGAGGCAGCCCGGAGTGCTGCTCTAGGGCACTCTCAGTCAGATAAGCAGAATCCACTCCACAGGACAGGACCACACCCTCAGGCTGCACCCAGCCTCAACCTCTCCCCTTCTTATCTGCAGAATTTGCCCTTCCTGGCCCAGCTTCTCAGAGCCTGCCTTTCATCTCCTTCTAGACTTTTCTCTCTGAATCCCACTATGCCCTTCAGATCCTCCAGCAGGATGGCTCTGGCTCCTCCTACTACTCATCTCTGAGCACTGTCTCATCCACGTCCCTCATCCCTTCATTTCCCTCACTCCTGCTTGAAACCCTCCAGTACTCTCAAGACAAACACTCTGCCTATCTTCCCAAAGTCAGATTCTAGGCCTTAGCTCAGAGGCTCAACTGCACCTCAAGACCTTTGCACTTGGGGTCCTCCTCTGCCACAGTTCCCTTCGCCTTGCTAACTCCTCCA
Source organism: Aselliscus stoliczkanus (assembly GCA_033961575.1). Lineage (NCBI taxonomy): Eukaryota > Metazoa > Chordata > Mammalia > Chiroptera > Hipposideridae > Aselliscus > Aselliscus stoliczkanus. Next base: position 8,828,017 of record CM066732.1, read on the forward strand.
CATTATCTGAACGATGCAAACAAACAGAACCCCCATTCTCTCAACACTGAGACCCTCTCCTTCACTGGACCTAAGACAGCTACAACTTTTTGCCACTTAAAAAAATTGAGAGGGGCCGGCTGAGTGGCTCAGTTGGTTAAGAGCTTGCTCAAGAGTGCGAGCTGAGCTCTGAGCAACAGCTGTTCGATTCCCAGCCTGAGCTGAGCTGCCACTGAGCTGCCAACAGGTGGCAGGATGGCTCAGCTAAAAATAAATAAATAAATAAATTCCTTAAAAAAAAATTGAGATAATTCATATACCATAAAGTTCACCATTTTAAAGTGTGCAAGGGGTCTTTAGTATATCCACAATGTTGTGCAACCATCACCACTAATTCCAGAACATTTTCATCACCCCAAAAAAAAACCCTGTACTCCTTAGCAGTCATTCCACATTCCACCAACCCCTAACCCTAGGCAACCACTAATCTACTTTCTGTTTCTATGGATTTGCCTATTCAGGATATTTCAGATAAATGGAATCATACATTTTTGTGTGTCTGGCTTCTTTCATGTAGAATGATGTTTTTCAAGGATCATCCATGTTGCAGCATCTATCAGTACTCCATTCTTTTTAATGACTGAATAATATTCCATTGTACGGATGGGCCACATTTGTTTATCTATTCATCTGTCGATGAACATTGGGGTTGTTTCCACTTTTTGGCTATCATGAATAATGCTGCTATGAACATCTGTATACAGCTGTAACAAGGACAGCTGCAATTTCATGCAGTACCTGTCTCCCTCATGGGGCTAGGAGCTCTATAGGGGCACTGACAAGTCTGGCCTGTTCACCACTGTGTCCCCAGCACCCATAATAAGGCTAGAAACATACCAGCCACTCAACATATACTTGATGAGAAAAAGACCAAGGGAGGTCCTGATTCTCCAGCCCCAATTCATTTGGCATAATTACCTCCACTGCCCCCAAGTTGGAGTCTCCTCTCTGTCCTCTGGCTTCCCACTGGGGTCCTGCAGTGACACCAACCTGTTTTCTCTTTTCATCCCTACCCCCATCATCCAATCCCTTTGCAAATCCTGCAGAATTTATCCCAATCCAAACCATTCCCTTCTCACCCCAGCTGAGCCAAAACCATCTTGCACCTGGACTCCTGCAACAGCCCCTATTTCTTTCCCTGCTTCCGCTCTTGCATCCAGTCTGTGCACTTCACAGCAGCCAGAGAAATTATTTTTAAAAACATCAATCAGCTCACATCCCTCCTTTGCTCAAAACCTTCCTGCCTTTCTCACTGCTCTCAGGGAAAGGCCAAAGTACTCACCGTGACCCACAAAGCCCTACACGATCCCTGTCCCCTCTCTGTCCTCAGCTCCCACCCTCTCTTCCTCTTTCAGCTCCAGCTACACAGGCCCCCTCACTCTTATGTGAACACACACCAAGTGTGCCGCAGTCTCAGTACCTTTGAAAGCACTGTTTCTCTGCCTTGATCCCTTTCCTCCAAAATCCACAGGGCTTACTTTCTCTCTTCATCCAAGTCTCCACTCAAATGTCAGCTCCTCGGTGAGGCTGAGGCCTTCACTGAGCACCCTCTCAGTCCGTGTCCCTCTGCCCCTCCTCTCCTTTTTTATTTTTCTTCACAGCATAGTCTGACATTGTATCATTTATTGCCAGTTCTCTGTGTTTATCTTCTCCCCCATGACATGGTATTCCCAAGAGCTGGAATTTTTGTTCACTGTTGTAGCCTCAGTCCCCGGAACAGTGTCTGGCACACTTTAATGATTAAAAGTACTTGTCAAATGAATGAATGAACCTTCAGAGGCAAGCTGCTATTATCAGTGAGGTTTGCAGACAAAAAAACTGAGCCTCAGAGAGGTTAAGTGACATGCCAAGGGTCTCATGTCTGGTAGGTATCAGAGGCAATGCACACCTGCTTCTAACAGCTGGCAACCCCACCTAATCTACAACCCCTTATAGCTCCACCCCTTTTCATGACAAGCATAACATCACTCCTCCACCTGATACCAATAGTTTCCACCTTTCCTGTTCATTGAGCACCTATTACGTGCTAGATCCTTGGGTACCTAACAGAGGCCACTCCTCAGATCCAGCAAAATAATAAGAACAATAGCCAAGATCCTCCAGGTGCATGGAAAGTGCGAGAAAGGCCTCATTTACACACATTATCACAACAACCTCATCAGGAAGGAGCAATCAGCGACCCTTCCTCAGACAGCTGAGAAAGCAAAGAGGTAAAGTCCCTCATTCAAGGTCACACTACTGGGGAGTGACAGAATTCAAACTCAAACCCAGGTCTGGCTGATCGCAAATCCCGTATGGAACAGCCTCTGAAGCTCTTGGCAGCTCCAAACATCAACACCAGGAGTCGGGACTGACTGGGTGCCAGGCCTCTCACTGTCATGACAATCCTTCCTGTTGGTGATCACTGTCCCATATTGATAGATGGTCAGAAGGGAGAGGGTTACAGATTCAGGACTGTCATGCTCCCTGACCCCTCTCTGAGACCAGGCTTCCTCTACTCCCCAGCTTTTCAGGTCTCTTTCCCACAAATTCCTAAGGCTCCCTGGCCCCTTCTTTGAGCTCTGAGATCTACCCTTTCTGGAACATCCCCCAAGCCCCCACTTTATATTATTATCCTCTCCTTTTCAGGCCCCAGCATCCTATCTCAGGTTCTTCCAAGACTCTCCACCTGCAGTGTCTTTCCTCTATACTCTTTGAGTCCCTCCTTTCCCCTCCGTAACCTCTCTAGCCTCCTCTGCACTGCCCTCCATATCTCCTAATCAATCCTCCATCCTGGAGCCCCTCTATCCCTCACCAGGGTCCCGCTATAGGTCCCCACCTTACCATCTCTCCTTCCCAAACCCCGGGGACTTTCTATCACTCCCAGGCTCTCTCTATGCACTAGCCAAGAGCCTCAATGACCTACCTAGCTCCTTCCCTCTATGACAACCCCTCAACCAGGCCCTCAAGCGCGGCCCCACTAGGCTTCCAGTGTTTCACGTCCTACCAGTCCCCTGTAGCCTCCTCCCACTCTATCACTCCACAGAATATCCCCCCCCCCAAGCCCATCCACCACCTTCCCTTTGTATCTACATCAGGGATTCCTCTAACCCCATCGCTAATGCGACCCCCTCAGCCTATCATTCACAGGGACACCTCTATGCTCCCATCCTCGGAACCTTACTAGCCTCCTCTCCTTTAAGACCCTCCCAGACGCCTCCAGCCACTCCGTGTCGTCACCTCAAGAGGCACTCTATGACACCCTAAACCCCTCCATTCTCCCCACCCTAAAGTTCCCCCCGGGTCCTCTCTATCCTTTTCCTCTACGACCCCAATGGTTTTCAATCACCGGGCCCCTTTGTAACCCTCGAACCCCTCAATTCCACGATCCCCGTCTCCGGTGTCCCCCCGCCGCGCTCTCACAGTTCCGGATGTCGGAGATGAACACCGCAAGCCCCCGCATCCCATCGCCCTTGGACACGGCCGGCATGATGGCGGTGGTGTCGGCTCCAGGCCTGGCCGGGCAGGGCACAGCGCAGCGGGGGCTGGCAAACAGAGATCGGGAGGAAAGGACCCCAGGCAACGCCAAGGAGCCTAGCCGGCCAGGGGGGGAGGGCGGACGGGCAGGCAGGCGGGCTGGCAGGCCGCAGCTCCGCCCCGGGCCCCTCCCCTACCCCTCCGCAGCCTCAGTTCTCAGCCGCCCATTGGATCAGATCACTGCTGCTCAAACACAGGATCTCCCTCACTCCCTCTCTCATTGGCCGCAGGGCAAAGGCACGCCGCTACGATTGGTCCAGCGCCCCGCTATTTCCGTTTGGGGAGAAGGCGTTGCCGAGAGACGGGCGGAGTCCGGTTACGTACTGTGGGACCGCCCCCTACGCGCGGATACTTGGGATACTGATTGGATTCCGACGCTCTCTACAAGGGAGGGATTAACGTGAAGGAAGGAGGGGGAGAGGGCTTGAGGAGGCGGAACTTGCGTTGACTGGGACCAATGGACGAGTAGATCGCCCCCGCAGGCGTCGCAGATTCGCCGGGCCCGTCCTAATCCCGCCCTCGATTGGGCGGTTATGTGGGCTGGAGCAGAGTGATAAAAGGAGGAGAAGGAAGAAGAAGGGAAGGTGTCACTCAGCTGGGTCGGGATAGGTGGAGCGTCGCCTGCAATTCCCTGCTGCAGAGAAGGGGATGGGAGGGGCAGGAAAGTGTGGGGTGTTTACTGCGCAAGCATGTCTCTGTTTCCCTTGCTCCCTGCTCCCCTCCACCTACGCTTCTTAAATCTTCTAAGACTGCCCCACCACCACCTCCTCTCTTATCTAGCGGCCAAGAAGTTGAAATCTAAATTGTCGGGAGACTAAGAATCCCAGTTCAGAGGAAACAAATTCAAACCTTGTTCCATTAAGCAGAGGTTAAAACTGAGGTCCGGAGAGGCTGAATGATTTGCCCAAGGTCACACAGCTAGGAAGTGTCAGAATCGGAATTTAATTAAACTATATTTTGGCTTTTAACGACTTTTTAATAGACAATGCGATTTTTGTTGCAATCATCACGCGATTATACGGATATCAAGTTAAAATTGTGAATCTCTCCTCCACCAGACTTGCAGCTCCTGAGCAAGAATGGGACCTGATGCTGAAGAATGCTGGTTAAAAGGAAGGAATAAGTGAAACTGCTGTGTTTGGCTAAACCACCACCCTTCAGTACTCCAGAGACCCGCTTTGGTTGACTGGCTTTTGGGAAGGCAAAGCCTCCGGAAGTGCAACGCCCGGCTATTGGGAAATTTGGGTCAAAGGGAACTGGAAGAGTCCATTTTTGTCACCAAGGAACTAAACCCCACCCACTACCCTTTTCTTATCTCAGAAACATAGTATTCTTGGAATGAGCCTTGGGGAAGTGTCCTGGCTCCTGGGAACATCCAAGCTGAGTCCTGGGGGGATGAGGAGGAGGGCGAGAAGATCCCACCTTCCAGGTTCAATGGATCTGTCCATTTGGGTTTCCAGGAATGGGGCTTGGGAAAGTGTATTCTGGACAGACATCATTCAGCTGTTTTAGTGACCAAGAGAGTTCATTCCTAATAAGGGTTGGGGGTGCTGTCTGCCCCTAAAGAACATAGAACAACCCCATTAACAACAACAAAATTCTGAGGACCAGGAGCTGGAAACAGTCCATTTTATGGAAGATAATGTTAAGCATCCAAGGGCTGGAGGGGTCCAGTTGTCACATGGGAGGACGCACTTTCTCCCAGAGAATAATGCCAGAGGATATATCATGCGCGTGTGCACACATACACACACACACACACACACACACACACACACACACACACACACCCCGTGGGGGTTCAAACTAGTCTGCTTTTTGAGGAATATGAAGAGAGGCATCCAGAGTCCCAGGAACAGGTAAAGTCCTTCTCTAACGAAGGGGAAAAAGCCACCTTCTTCCCCACCTCAACTCTCCACATTCTTCTCGCCCACCACCTCCAACCTTTCACTTTTCACCCACCTGGAGTATAATGGAGTTAATTCTGAGTTCTTAGTGTGGGTAGATGAGAGAACTCAGTTCTCTCCCACTCCTCTCCAGAGCCCATGAATTAACCAAAACATTATTATTATTATTATTATTATTATTATTATTATTATTTTATTGTGAAAAGGTTTTATGACACACAGAGGGGATGGGGCTCAGTGCTTCTCGACAGCTGCCTTCCTCATGGCTGTAAGGACGGCTCAGCTCTCTTCCTCTTCTCACGGAAGTGTGTCCTCACCCTTTCTGTTGAAGAACTTCAGGGCTCGCTTGTCCCTAGACATCTTGAGCAGCTCCATGGTGCACCACCACTCATAGCGGGCAAAGCCGCACACTTCTCGGATCTTATCCCACAGAACTGGGGTGAGGCTCCCGCAGCAGTGTCAGCTGTACCTCGATTTTCTCACGTTCTTGGTCATCGTGTGGCCCTTGTTGAGGCTCATGACCATGGGGTTGAGGCTCACGGCGATGGGGTAGTGGAGAGCCATGGCTGGTACTCCTCAAAGGCTGCCGCGGCTGAAGAAACCAAAAAAAAAAAATTTTTTTTTTTGAGGGCAGTGTCACTGGCCCTCATATGTGGGATCCGAACCTGGGCCGCTAACATCCCAAGCCAGTGCTTAACCACCGTTCCACTCGGCAGGCCCAAGAACCAAAAGATGTTAAAACAAGGCCTAAAGCAGAGGCAGCCTGAGGTCTAATGAGTCAGATTAACAAAGAAGACTTCAACTACTGGAAAACCAGGTACTGTTTCACAGGGCTTGTGGGGCGAATAGGGCACCCCCTACAGGAGCTTGTGGACTTGACCCCTGTTAAATTAAAGCAGGGCTTTCCAATATACAGAAGGTGCCAAAAAATTATATATACATTTTAAGAAAGAAAAAAACTTTATTGAAATTGTAATACTCAATATATACCAATAACTAAAAATGACTACAACTCATGTGCATACATGTTTTGGCAACCCTGGTAGATCTACAGTGGGAGCCACAGGTATGAATGTCAACATACTCCAGGCACATTAAAAGAAAAGTAAGGGCCGGCCGAGTGGAGCATTGGTTAAGAGCTGGTTTGGGACGCCAGCAGCCCCAATTCGAATCCCACATATGAGGGCCAGTGACACTGCCCTCTGCAGCTAACAACAGCTCCTCCTGGAGCTGGGCTGTGCAAGCCCCGGCGATGGTGTAGGCTGCAACCGCTGCTGCAGTGGGCTGCCATAGGCTACAGTGAGTGGCTGGCAGCCAGCCTGAGTGGCTGGCAGCCAGCGTGAGCTGCCAATAGCTGCAGTGAGTGACCATCCAGAGTCCAGCAACTGATCTGCCTCATCCGAGAAGAGCGCAATGACGATACCAACATGGGCCAGTGAAGCAATGTCCTCCACAATTAGACTGAAGAACAAGAAGACACCAACTTGTCTGGTCCCCTTCCCTGATTCCCCAACGCTGTTCCCCTCCCCTAATTCCCCAATAAAATCTTTAGAAAAAAAAAAAAAACTAAAAAGGTGAAATTTATTTTTTTTAAATTCTTTTTTTTTTTTTTAAAGATTTTATTGGGGAATTGGCAGAGGGGAACAGTGTTGGGGAATCGGGGAAGGGGAACAGACAAGTTGCTGTCTTTTTGTTCTTCAGTTTAGTTGCGGAGGATGTTGCTTCACTGTTGGTGATAATGTGATGAGGCAGATCTGTCGCTGGCCTCTGGATGTCGCTCACCGCGGCTATTGGCAGCTCACGCTTGGCTGCCAGCCGCTCACGCTGGCTGCGGGCCACTCACTGTAGCCTATGGCAGCCCACTGCAGCAGGGGCTGCAGCCCACACCATCACCGGGGCTCGCACAGCCCAGCTCCAGGTGGAGCTGTTGTTGGCTGTAGAGGGCAGTGTCACTGGCCCTCATGTGGGATCCGAACCCGGGCAGCTGGCATCCCAAAACCAGCACTTAACCAATGCGCCACTCGGCCGGCCCTTAAAATTCTTTTATTGTGAAATAAACTTTTTTTTTTCATTAGTTTCAGGTGTACAACATAGTGCACTAATTATACTTTTTACCCCTCAAAGTGACAACCCCCAATTTGCCGCCCCATTCCCCCCCATATCATACATATCTATTACAATTCCCTTGACTCCACTCCACATTATACTCCACATCCCATGACTATCTATATATTCAATTACAGTTGGCATACAATATTATACAACATCAGCTTCAGATGTACAGTACAATGATCAAGCCTCTACTTCATCCATGAAGTGATTTCCCTAACAAGACATGTGACCACCTGACACCCCACAAAATATTTACAACATTATTAATTATATTCCACGAGCTTTCATATCCCTGCGACAATATTGTAGTCACCTATTTGTCCAATCCCTTCCCCTTCTCCCTTATCCCCAGCCCCCTCCCAACTGATTACCATAAGTTTTTCCTCTATATCTATGAGACTGTTTCTGTTTACTTTGCTCGTTCATTCAGTTGTTCAGATTCCACATATAAGTGAGATCATATGGTATTTGTCTTTCTCTGACTGACTTATTTCACTTAACATAATAGTCTCTAGGTCCATCCATATCTTTGCAAATGGTATGATTACATTCTTCTTTCTTTTTTTTTTTTTTTAGAGGGCAGTGTCACTGGCCCCCATATATGGGATCCGAACCAGGGCCGCTGGCGTCCCAAGCCAGCACTTAACCACCGCGCCACTGGGCCGGCTCAGTCTTCTTTATAGCAGACTAATACTCCATTGTATAAATGTACCACAGTTTCTTAATCCAGTCATCTACTGATGGGCATTTTGGTTGTTTCCGAGTTTTGGCTATTGTAAATAGTGCTGCAATAAACATACAGGTGCATATATATTTTTCTAATTAGCGTCTTGGGTTTCTCTGGGTAGATACCCAAGAGTCGAATTGCTGAGTCATATGGTAGTTTCATTTCCAGTTTTTTGAGATACCTCCATACTGATTTCCATAATGGCTGCACCAATCTGTAGTCCCACTAACTGTGCACCAGGGTTCCCTTTTCTCCACAACCTCACCAGCACTTGTTGTTTGTTGATTTATTGATGACAGCCATTCTGACAGGAGTGAGGAGGTATCTCATTGTGGTTTTTATTTGCATTTCTCTAATGATTAGTGAGGTTGAACATTTTTTCATATGCCTGTTGGCCATCTGTATGTCCTCTTTAGAGAAATGCCTCTTCATATCCTCTGCCCATTTTTTTTTCTTTAAGATTTTATTAGGGAATTGGGGGAGGGGAACAGCGTTCAGAAACTGGGGAAAGGGAACAGACAAGTTGCTGTCCTTTTGTTTTTCAGTGTAGTTGTGGAGGACATTGCTTCACTGGCCCATGTTGGTATCGTCACTGCTCTCTTCCCTGGTGAGGCAGATCTGTCGCAGGCTTCTGGAAGGCCACTCTCGGCAGCTCTCAGCCTCTCACACTGGCTGAAGGCCACTCACTATAGCCTATGGCAGGCCACTGCAGCAGGGGCTGCAGCTAGGGCAATAGCCTAGTGACTCACAGCAGCTCAGCTCCAGGTGGAGCTGTCGTTCACCATCTTAGCTGTAGAGGGCAGTGCCACTAGCCCTCATATGTGGGATCTGAACCGGGGCCGCTGGCATCCCAAAACCAACTCTTAACCAATGTGCCACTCGGCCGGCCCCATGATATTTTATTTATTTATTTATTTATTTATTTATTTATTTATTTGAGGGCAGTGTCACTGGCCCTCACATGTGGGACTGAAACGGGGCCACTGGCTTCCCAAGCCAGCGCTTAACCACCGTGTCACTTGGCCGGCCCAAAGTAACTTTCTTTTTTTCTTCTTTCTTTTGTTGAGAATTTTTGCATCTATGTTAATTAGGGGTATCAGCTGTAGTTTTCTTTTTTTGTAATATCTTTGTCTAGTTTTGGGATCAGAGTAATAGTGGACTCGTAAAATGTGGTTGGGAGCCT